>CM073134.1:11105000-11760000 GCA_037039145.1 Fundulus diaphanus | reverse complement strand
TCACTTGAGCCCAGAAAGATCTGTGGCGGTCACCCGGAGAAGTCTGTTGACAAGGCAAGACAAATTTATTTGTATAGCACATTTCAGTACAAGGACAACGCAAAGTGCTTTACATGATTAAAACATAGGGAAATAAAAACAGAATAAAAGCATGTTGGAATAAAATGTAAAAAGATTGAAACAATATAAAACATGGGGAAATGGAAACTAAAAGCAAATGTTAAAAACAGTTGAACTACAAACTTAAATTCAGTAAAACAGTTTAACTAGAACAGTCAAAGGCAATCCTAAACAAATGTGTTTTTAATGTTGAATTAAAGGAACTCAGGCTTTTACAGTTTTCTGGAAGTTTGTTCCAGATACGTGGAGCATAGGAACTAAATGCTGCTTCTCCATTTTCTGGTTCGGGTTCTGGTTCTGCAGAGTAGGCTGGATATGGAAGACCTGAGTGGTCTGGAGGGTTGATGCACTGATAACAAGTCTGTGATGTATTTAGGTGCTAAGCCATTCAGGGATTTATAGACTAACAGAAGTATTATAAAAGAGACCTTGCAGGGTAGCGTGGGCAAGAATGTTGGTTACTCCTACCGAAGAAGTTAGAATATTAAAACTAAATCAAAAGGTGTTTGCAACACAACAATCATTTTAAGTGAGTCTAGAATATTAATAGATGCAACCTTAGACAAAAGGGTAGCTCCATAGAGGAAGGGTACAATGAAAAAGAAATTAATTTACAAGGAGCTGGTATAACGAGATCAGGCACCTAAAGGCATAAGTGATGGCTTCGTTAGTGGAGCAATATTATCTGAACTTCACTGCAGAAATGAAGGCGGCTAAAATCATAAAGACTACACAGCATGATCAATGCAGATTTGTATTACAGTTATATTACATTATGCAACATCTAGGTGACACAGACTGCACAAAGGGAGCCTATAATCGACAAAGCACCACATTAAGGAACATAATACTAAATCACATATAAAGTATAAATATTGTACTGATGCTGGAAATACTTTGACACGTTAGACGGTTACATCAGCTTTTGTAGGTCTGTTGTTTTTTTATCAGCTTGAAGGTGATGCATTTTGTTCCACTCTGTTTGAGCGGCCCGGCCCAACTGGAAAACTAATTACTAAAATAGATAGGCGGATGTCCTTCCTGTGCTCCCAGAGTGATGCGGGGACAAAGCCAGTTGATGCCAGTTTTCCGACTCGCCTCTTTGACTTTTATGTTTAGTTTTTCCAACAGATGATGCACTAACGCCTGCATATAACTGTCCTGTCCTCGCTAACGGACCCAGACCAAAGACCATTCAGAAACGGTTAGTCCTCACCTGACATTTTCACCTGATGTCCAAGCAACGGTGTGTTGTGTTTGTTTTGGAGTGCTCAGCTGTCACTATAGGTTCAGCTGTTTGATGGTAACTTCCCACAGATTCTTCGTTATTTTAATTGCCTCTCCTCCACTGTTGTCATTAAGACACTGGAGTTTTAGACTATATTAAAGACACAAGTAATCCCTGTTGCCACATCTTCCCCTCACTTTTTTGTAGGTTTTGTTCTGATTAGCTCACATTTAAGATTACATGCAGTGATGTACTATTTGTGATGAAGTGGAAACCCTCAAGGTCCCTGGGTGGCCATTTTCAATGCCAGCAAACAAGGAAACTATTGTGTTCCTTCTCAGGCAATCAGAGCATCAGTTCAAAATGTGCAACCTATCTACTTTCCCGTTCTTTTTTATTTATTTATTTTAATTTATATATATATATGTGTGTGTGTGTGTGTGTGTGAGTACATGTGTGTGTGTGTATATAAATGTATAAATAAATGTGCACAGGTGTTTTTATAGTTCTGCTTTTCACTTTTAAACTTAGATTATTACAATTTGTTCATGCACAAATGGATCAAATACACATCTACTACTAAGTGTAACAGCACATTAATCATTACACAGTTCCAAGCATTGGTTTAAAGTGTTTTGTGATAATTTCTAATGAAAAATATTAACTTTTATTGCTTTTAAAAGTATAATGTTGCTTGTCAAGACTTGATGCAATCTACTGGGTTTCCTTAGAGAGGAAACTTTTTGACCAATCTGTCTGGATGTTCTCATTGAATTTGACTTTGTAAGGTGCCTTTAGATGACGTCTGAATTGGTGCTATATAAATAAAATAGAGTTGAGTTGAATATGAACCTATTTTGCTTTTAACTTATCTAAAAGTATGTTTCCAGCAGGATGTCAGCAGCTAAAGAGAGCAGAAGCTGGCTTTAGGCCATACAAAAATGATTTAAGAAAACAACCACATTCTGAGGTAAAAACAAAGCGTGCTGAACCTTTTTTTATAATTATGTGAGAAGGAAATTAAATTAAATTGGGTGTGTTCAGTCTACAGAGAAATTTCTTTATTGCAATAGTCTCAAATTTAAGTCATAGCATCTTATTAATTTAATGTCTCATATTCTGTTTTTTTTCCCTAGTTGTTAAAAAGGCTGTTAATACAGAATACTGTATCTGTTAAAACCTGTTATAGACCGCTGCTGCAAAGGATTAGCTTCATATGAAACCAAGGGATGGTTTGATTCTGTATGTTTCTGCAGTTAGTCAGTTCGATGCTTCGTCATTCTGTCTCTTAAAAAAACAAGAAAGTCCTTGATTCTCCGTCAGTTGCGCTGTATTTTTGTTCTGCATTGAGGTGAACCTCCATCCCAGTCTACAGTCTTTTGCAGCCTCCAGTAGTTTTTTTTTATTTCTTGTGGATTCTTCCATCCTTGTGACTCTGATCAGCTTTGCTGTCCCTATTGAAGAGAAGCCTCCCCACAGCATCTTGCTGCCACCACCAGGCTTCAAATTCTAGCTTTCACAATAACATGTTGGGCTCGTTTCTGCCACACACATTGGGTAGGTTTTATGTCTTAGCCAAATGGTTACATTTGTTCCTCATCTGACCAAAATACTTCTTATTTTCTCATTTCAGATGCTTGTAATGTTGAAGTACCATTAAGATCTGATTACTGCTCTGACATAAATTGGGCAAGCTTTGATCAAGAATCTCATGACCAAGCTAAGTCCAGGGACTTTTTAGCCTCAATGGAGGATAACACTATTGGATTATGGACTTTAAAACTGTACACAGAAGGCTCCATGAAGATGTTTTCTCTGTTAAAGGCAGGTCATCATCTGGCTCCACCTGCAACATTGCACTTAATTTGACATATGGCAATGCTGATGGAAAGCCCTGCCTTGTCATAACAAGGGTCAAAAACTGCCTTATTGCTGATTTTCACCAAAGGTTCTCCATGTATGTATGTATGTATGTATGTGTGTGTGTGTGTGTGTGTGTGTGTGTGTGTGTGTGTGTTCAATTCAATTGTATTTATATAGCGCCAATTCATGAAACATGTCATCTCAAGGCACTTTACAAAGTCAAATTCAATCATATTATACAGATTGGTTAAAAATGTTCCTATATAAGGGAACCAGTTGATTGCATCAAAGTCCCGACAAGCAGCATTCACTCCTGGAGAAGCGTAGAGCCACATTGAGAGTCGTCTGCATTGTCCATGGCTTTGCTGCAATCCCTCATACTGAGCAAGCATGAAGCGACAGCGGAAAGAAAAACTCTCCATTAACGGGAAGGAAAACCTCCAGCAGAACCAGGCTCAGTATGAACGGTCATCTGCCTCGACCGACTGGGGGTTACAGAAGACAGAGCAGAGACACAACAAGACAGACAAAAAGCACAGAAGCACACATTGATCTAGTAATCTGTTCTACATTAGATGGTAATAGTGGGTGATCTGTCCTCCCTGGATGATGTCACAGCTAACAGAACGTCAGACCAGGTGTACCTACTATGAAGATAAAAGAGAGAGAACAAAAAGTTAAAAGCTGAAATGAAAACAGTCTTTTCAATGTAATACAATGCAAAACTGGAGAACAATAGACTGGAGAACAGTAGAAATCAGTAGCATGAGAAAAATAGGCCCTGATGTCCTCCAGCAGCCTAAGCCTATAGCAGCATAACTATAGAGGTAGCTCAGGGTAACATGAGCCACTCTAACTATAAGCTTTGTCAAAAAGGAAAGTTTTAAGCCTAGTCTTAAAAGTAGACAGGGTGTCTGCCTCACGGACCAAAACTGGGAGTTGGTTCCACAGGAGAGGAGCCTGATAGCTAAAGGATCTGCCTCCCATTCTACTTTTAGAGACTCTAGGAACCACCAGCAGACCTGCAGTCTGAGAGCGAAGTGCTCTGTTAGGAACATACGGGGTAATCAGAGCTCTCATATATGATGGAGCTTGATTATTAAGGGCTTTATACGTTAGAAGAAGAATTTTAAATCCTGTTCTTCTGTATGTATGTATGTATGTATGTGTGTGTGTGTGTGTGTGTGTGTGTGTGTGTGTGTGTGTGTGTGTGTGTGTGTGTGTGTGTATATAAAATATATATTTCAACGTGTGACAACTAATCTTAAAAATCTCATTTTTATATTTATTGTGGCCAGATTACACACAATCAGGTAGAAAGGAGCAAATTGCCCTAAATATAAAATTTCTTAATTCTCCTGCTATTTTTAAGTCCTCCTTAAAAACACACTTATTTTTAGTGCCTTATGACAATGTGTGTTGGTTTGCTGTATTTTCTCTTTTTTATTAGTCTTTATTTTTTATTCTTTTATTGCTTTTAGTTCTATGTTTTATTATTATTTGTGTCTTGGTTTGATCTGTTTAGTAGTACAGCACTTTGGTTAAATCGTTTTTTTTTTTTTTTAAATGTGCTTTATAAATAACATGGATTTAGAGTAGATTTGAAAGATCTGAAAAACAAATGTTCATTTGAGTAATAATGACAACATACTCAGTCTTCTTAGCTAATGAGTCAGCAGTTTTCACAATAAATCCCCAGATCATCTCAAAGAAGCCAGAGCAAATCTCTCATCTAGTTACAATTATTTTTGTTCAAAGTTTCTATGGCCACATATTGAAAGAAATCCTGTTTGTAACAAAAGTTGAGTGTTGAACGCCGGCGCCTGTCGGTGTTTGTGCTTCTGACATCACCACACTGCCGGCTGTCTTTCGCTCTGTCTATCCGGGTGACGGAGCTGCCATTATGAAATATTGGTCACCTCTCCTCCCTCCCTGCTGGTGTTTACCTTAATTGGCTGGCAGGCGGGTGCAGAGGCCCCGTCGCTGAGATGATTGAGGTCACCAAATAAAACAGAAAAGAACAGAACCGGCTCGTCAGGTTCATAAACGTCAAGGCCTGGCTCCCTCCCCCTTCCAGTATAAATCACGGCGGCTCATTCTGCTTGTTTTTCATCTGCTCTCACGCTCCTCGGTCTCTGTCTGAGCTTCTATCCTTGTCTTGTTTTGAACTTTCTTCTCAAGACAAGAGAGACTAAATTTCACTAAAAATTCTCAGCACTGTTTAGGCCAATAAATTACACTACAGTGTTTGGCTACAATTACTTTGTAGTAACTATAACATTTCATTTTACTTGTTTAAATGTAAAAACTTGACTTGAGGACAACATGATGTTAGGGTTGCATGGATCCAGCTATCCATTTTCCATACTTGCTCAGTTCTTGCATAGTTTATATATGTGTGTTTTTCTTGCTGCCTTTATTTTCCAGCTAGCATCCAGTCAGAGCAGAGCTGGGACCAAAGCTGTTTTCTGTTGTCAAAAATCTTAACCGTTCGTTTAAAATTCATCAGGAGCTGATTACGAGACCATATTTTAGCTAAAGGTTGACATAATCATCGTCGTTGGGCACACAGGCCTCAACTGTGCCCTCTTAGTTGAAAATTCCTTTACCATGCTTCACAGGATCAGTGACGGAGAGTTTGTTAGACAGAATTTGTCTCACGCCTTTTTTCCATCATACCTCACAGATGCTTCTACATCACTAATGTTATTCTAAGAATTTATCCTAATAAATTCGACGTCAGCCATAACTAACCCTCCTGTGTTTGGGATCCACTTTGTTTTTACATATTTCAAATATCACACACGGTGCTGTGTAACAGCATCTGCACCCTTAAACATGTCTTCCATTCTTACTCGAATGTTTCAGATTGGACTAATTGTTTCATTAAAAAAAAAGTTTTCCGCAACACTTAAAGCCATTTTCAAATAGTCATTTTATTTAAGAGATAAAAAGCTGTACAAACCAGTATCACCCTATTTGGAATTATAACATAATTTCTCTGTAAATTATGATCTATAATTAACCAGATGTTTCAGTGCAATTTTCAGAGTCACACCCGGGCCTGATTACTGTCACACCTTTGATCATGAAGAACTCACTAAGCTACAGACCGTCTCACAACACGAAGTAGCCAAAAACATTTAAAAATGCAACATTTCTGATCTAATTTTTCATTCAAACACAGATGAGAAACAAAGTCACTGACACCTATGAGTCTGGAAAAGGTTCCAATAAGCTCGATGTCTTTATGACTGGAGGAGCTGGTTCCAAACTAAGTTGTTTCTATTTTCAGAAGCACAACTGAAACATTAAGCTGGAAAAATGCCTTTGTGCCATCATCAGAAAAATGAAACAAGTTGACAGAATGGACTTAATTTAGCTAGGTTGTACCAGTTCTTATTGGACAAGAGAAGAACTCAAGACCAAATAAAGTAGATTGAACATCATGGACCATGACACCCAATGCCTCATGAGAGGTTTAGTATTCTTTCAGGAAATATCATTATTTTGATGTCCTTTTCCTTGTAGCAAAAGTTTTGAACATTTCTGAGCAGCAGTGCTGCATTTGCACAAGATTTAATATCTCATAATCAACAATAAGGAGGTTGTCTGAGCAGATTTGAGTCAATCAAATTTGTGTCGCTAAATACATTTTTACAGACGCAATATTAGTCCTTTTATCATAAACAAAAATATCACACAAAAGGTTGTTAGAATTTGTAAAGTTATGGACACCAATGTCAAGTTCTTTATCTATTTGTCTCTCCTGGGGGTTTTTTTGCTTCGTGTGTGTTTTCCTTTATGAGGGTTGGTTTGGAGATATGTTTTGCTCATGCCTCACTAACTAAAGCAATATTGCAAAATATACATAAGTCCTCTAACGTTGTCCTGCCAGTTCCACTAATACAAGTTGACTTGCCCAGTATTATCACTGCATAGCACTCTTCAAAACAAATTAACGCTTGGCTCATCGGTTTGTGCATTAATGCAGTCTGACATCAGCTGAACAGCCCAGGATCTACAAGCTGTTGCTCTCTCATTATTTATGATCATAGTCGCGCACTCACTTGTCAGAGGTTGGTTTTATTGCACATGTGGATTTAGATGCATTGAGCTCTGGTGTTAGAACCTGTCTAAATAAATAATATCGCTGACAAGCGCTATAAATCACAGGCTCAGTGGTTTGTTACTCGAGGGTCAGGGCTCTGTGTAAGCTTCCAAAAAAGGTTAATGACAGGGGTGGAGGGGTTTCTATTGTGCCTGAGCCGCTGCTCTGTTCTCAGCCAGGAAGCATTGAACGCCACAAAAGCCACATTTATAATGTTGCAGATAGTTTTTTTGTACAACTTGACAAAAACATTTGTGTTTGACAAAATCTTTTTGCTGTCCATTAATTATTAAATTGACAGGTTTAGTTTAAATCCACATATTTGGTATGCTAAAATGTTGTTTTTAAATTATCAGATTTCTCTCAAATCTTTCCTTTTCCAATATATTGACAAAAGAATAGGTAGACTAAAACCTTTCAAGCAAGTTTGATATAGTTTTATTTTACTCCCAGAAGTCTATAAATTGGTATCAGTGCAGATGTTCTGGCTGAGAATGCCTTTAGTCAACTTTTAATGTAGAAGGTGTACCACTTCATACTTAACCCTATGAAATTGGTACATGGGAGCCATTCTCCTCACCACTGTGTACTTTCCATCCTTCCATCCCACACCCTAACGTTTTACCAGTAGTTTCAGAACGTTTAATGCACACAGTGCAGTAGTGTTTCTCCTGCGCTCTTTAAGTCGTGTCATTTGGCAATTATCACAAAAGGGGTTCCTCAAGGCTTTGTTCTCGGGCCACTTTTATTCAATATTTATATTCTCCTCCTACATCAAATTATGGAGTACTACAATGTATTTAATATATTGCATATGCTGATGATACGGAACTTAATGCAGTTAAGCCCGAATTAAATTATTCCGCTGGGAGATCTATGTCTGTCTGTCTACAATTATCTATCAAGACGTTTATTTCTGATAGGATGAGAGAAAGGATGAAACGGTGTATAAGGAATACCAATTAAAAAATGTTTTTTATCGATGTTTTTATTAAAAAATGACACGTTAAATGATTTATATCCTTATTAATTAAAGTCAAAATATTTGACATTACAGCAACCAAACCCTACTTAGAACTGTTGAATAGTGTTTTGCATGTTTACTCTGATGTCTTTGAGCTCAAAGTCTCCAAAGTTGGATGCCCTCCTTGCCATCACCCTTATCTATGGCTCCTTTCACAGATTCTTTATCACATTCAAATCAGGAATTATCTCCAAATTGTAAATACAAGTTTACAATAAATATATTAGTAATATCTTCCTTTGCTATGCATAGTTTAAGTTTTAACTGTGAATAATGAATAATCTCATGCATGTACACGTGATAATTTAAATGAAGTTGAAAATAAAAGGAAAAATGTTATATTAGAAATATTCTTATAGAAGCAAAAAATATTCCTATTTATTTTATTCAAGGACTTTCATGGTAATGTGTGTTGAAATATATTAGGAATTTACTTCACGTTTGACAGCCTAAAAATAGAGGCCAAAGCTCATATGGCTTTTGAGAAAGCTATTGATCTGCTGTTTAGATGCTATGCTGAATGACTAATCAGATTAAAGGGTGTATTTGACAAGCTATAGCGAGTTTGAATAATTTAATGATTGAGTGTAGCAAAGCAACAATGAAATCAATAAATACTGGGATATTTGTATGTAACTGGCACACATATTACAGTTTTTATTCAACTATTTCATCATAGAATTGTTTATTTACACATTATTATAATTGTATTTTTTATTTAATGTATTTATCGGCTGTTTTGTGGGGCAATTGTTGGCACTGTTGCCTTTTTCTGCAAGGGGTTTGCATGTTCTCCCCCTGAATGCATCATAGGTACACCGACTTCTCCTACAGTTCAAACTCAGGTTAATTGATCTCTTTCAATGATTTAAACAATCACTTGTATAAATATTGAACAAATTATTTGTTGGATTGTGACCATTTTGGTCCTCAGTACTTTTACTTTGATTTTCCCTTTTTATTTGTACTGTTCATTGTATTATATATATTTGAAAAAAAACATGTTATTTTTTTCAAACAGCTTGTCATAAATATTCATTGTGTCTATCAATTTAGCACTTCTGTATTATTCAGAAAGGTTGTTTTTTTATGTCAGTTGTTCCTCAGCAAACATCAGAAAAGCCTCCAAGTCTGCATGATGACAGAGCAGAGAGGTGAGCAGTGAACGTATCACACTGCAGTGACACTAAATATCGCTAAGGTCAAACTCATAATATCCGACTTTCCTGTCTGCCTGATACTGCCAACATAAATTCTGTTAAAGAGCTTTATATAGGGTTTAATTTGAACAGGGATAAGCTGCTGACAAGGTGTTTTAAATAACCAGCAACAAAAATTAAGCTGCATCTGTCAGCAGCTGCGTGACCGAGTGTGTCCCCGACACACAAACACACCCTAACAGGGTAAATGAACTCAATTTTGAATGGCTTCAAAGTTTACCCATTTTGTTTTTCTACATTTATGCTCCTGCTTCCAAATCGCAGGTTAAAAGTTCAGGCAGCATTTAGATTACATTTCCCTATTTCCCAAACCTCCAATTGACTTTGATTTAGAAGACTGACCGACACACAGACAGACAGACCGACCTCGGTGTTGCCCTATGCTGGATCACAAACACACACACTGTCCTGTCTGTCTGCAAGCTGTCATCTGGGATTAACTAAATCTCACGTGCGCTCACACACACACGCTGGCGCTGCAGAGCGCTATCCTCTTTTGTCCAGGCTGGACAGCTGTTTGTGTATTCATGTCACCGGCCCAGGGGAAACTCATTTATTTAGTTTGCTGTGTAGTTGTAACCCTTTGTTGTGTTGTGTTTTTCTGTGTTTGCTGGTTTTTTTTTTTTTTTAGGAGATTTTCAGTTGACTTGACATAACAATGTTGCATCACAGTTATGCTCCCTTGCTTTCATAATCATCCGCACATACCATTTTGAGAAAAAAACAAACAAACAGGCCAGACTACTATTACATAGATTCAAATTAATATAGGCATGAAATACTGAAAATGAAGCAGAGTTTGCACAGTAAAGTAAATCCAAAATCAGAATGGCCAAAAATGCAATATGTTTGTCAAATATATAATTTTTTGCACTTACAAATATCACTTGATAAGATTTGAAAAGTATTAGTTGTCTTCCCTTTGCACACACATGGACTTTAATGTTGTCCCATTCTCAATAAAAAAAGGTTTAATGCAGCATTGGCCCACTTGTCTGTCTACAAGGTTTAAAAGTGTGTTTATGTGATCATTTGACCATAGTTTTAGGTAGGCGTTCATGAGATCAGACACTGATGTTGGACGAGGCGGCCTTGCTCCACTCCAACACCTGGCTTCTACCCGCCGTTTCTGTCCTTACGAACTATCTCTGCTGACAGACGTGCAGGTATGCGCCCTGACAGGAGGGGGCTCATGGCGTTGTTTCACCTGATTGTTCATATCCCCGTTTTTGTAAAAGCAGCAAGACTGGTACTAGCCAAGCAGGAAGACTAACAGGTTAGACGTTAAAAAGCGCGTAACAATGTAGCCGGAGCTGTATCAGAGATGGACTTCCTCTAGATTCTTCTTGTGCTACTAATTGTTGAATGCAGGCCAATATGTGATGAGATGTCTGACGTACCAAGGTATATCTGTAGTTTGTTTTATTCCAATGGTGTTTTATTGGGTTGAGATTAGGAGTCCCTGCAGGTTAGTCAACTTTTTCCGCAGCAAACGTATTAATTTATGTTTTGATGAACCGTGCTTTGCATAATAGTTTACAGTCATGTTGAAACAGAAAGGGGGCATCCCCAAAATTGTTTCTAAAAAGTTTGTGCAAAATGTTGTATGGTGATGGATTAAGAGTTTCTTTCACTGAAAAGCAGCGGTGTGCTAACATCCTCTCTGCATCGTTCTTTAAACTTGACACAATGCAGTCAAGTAAGCACCGTTTTCCTGGAAACAGCCGAACTCAGACTCGTTAACTGGATTTGCACAACAGCGAGGGAAGCATGGTTTGTCACTGCACACAATTCCTCTCCGCTCTTCTTGACTCCACCGTCATCGTGCTTTGCACCATAGCATCTGACGCTTCGCATTACACACGAGGATGTTAATCTTGGATGCATCAGCCATGGAAACTGTTTCTATCAACCAGTTATTGAGCTTATCTGAAGATCCTTTTGAGTTTGGAGGTGTGTGACTTGTGACTCAGCAGAAAGTTGGTGGTTTGTTCACTCTGGCCCAGCTCGTTGATTTTAGGCAGCCTACCTCCTCATGGCTGAGTTGCTGGAATTCACTGAGCTCCTGAGAGCGACCTATACTTTCACAAATGTTTGTTGAACCGATCTGGACCTCTAGCTGTCTGTGGCCATGGAAGTGATTAGAACACCTGACTCCCCTGATTTAGCTTAGGGAATACTTATGGCTATATGATGTATGTACAATGTCCATGTGATCATAAGCTTGGAGGCTGAGACTGAACCAATGCACAATGATGCTAACTGCTCAGCAGCTTGTGTTTGCGAGTCTGATTACATAAACCGTGGTGTTATTTGGTGTGAGCAGCTGCTGCTAACTGGCCTCACACCACCCAGCACCGTTTCTGCCAAACAAAACACCAGGGGGGTCAGTCAGTCTACTCACGTATGCAAACACACAAAATCATCAAACAAGGTTGCATAATCTATCCGTATCGCTCTTTCTTCATCTTTGGCCCCTTTTAATTGTGTCCACAGACGCACACGGAAAGGATTGCTTCCAGTCCAAATGTCAGCTTACATCATTTCCAGTGTTTTGACTGAAAAGAAGGCTCTAACAGTGTGTGTGTGTGTGTGTGTGTGTGTCTGCCAAGCATGGCACCAAGAGGTTAGACGCACAATGGCGTGTTTAGCGTCTGGGTAGGAAAAAGACTCGGTGCAGACAGGAAACGTATTTGTGTTTATCCATGGTGAAAAATAACATTCACCACTATGGAAGTGATTTATTCTGTAGTAGGACAGAAACGTGGTGCCTCCCAAAAGGGGTTTATACATGGTAGGCTTTTTTTTTTTTTTACTGTTAAAGCCACATCCAAACCACACATTTAATGGATTTTATTAAAATCTTGATGTGATTGACCAACACAAAATACAGCACAGCTTAAAAGAATTTTCAGAATTTCTGACGTGAAAATCTGAAACCCCTTTACTTTAATACTACTAAATAAAATCTAGAGCAACTTATCTACCTGAGTGTAACCCAGTCTCAGTATAAATCCGCTTGCTCTATGAAAACCTTTGATGTTTGTTAGGAAACATTGGGGAACAAAGAGCCTCGTGTGCAGAGACGACGTTCTGGGGAGGTTTAAAGCAGGGATAGCTCATGTAAGGGATAATGCCTGACCAGGTGTCCATTATCAGAAATTAATGGTCGACGCGGAGGACAGCTGCTTCCGCGAAGTCCATTATTTTCTGATAATGGACACCGCGAAGGACATTATCACACTTATACCATGGTCACTTGTGAAAGAAATAAATATTAAATCAATTATTAATACTTTAATGGGTTGTTGTTTTTTTCACTGTTAAAATCTTGCATTTTTCACAAGAAGCAGCTGAGATTTAATATCTCGTGACGCATTACCAAGGTAACCAGCGTCAACTGTCTTGCCATTACCAGCTAACCTGTGAGCCAGAGCAATAATTTAGAAGAATCAGGCTATTTTACCCGAACCTATTTTATAGGTGTCCCATAACACTTTTCAAGGGGCACCCTGAAGCCAATCAGAATTGAGAATTCACCCAGACCGTGGTATAAAGAACAAGACACAGAGCGCTGTCCAATTTGTCATCTGAAAATGGAAAAAGTGTACAGCAAAACTCAAAACCCAACGACCTGAAGCAGTACAAGGAGAGTGTTAATCAGAAAAGCAACCACGAGGTCCTCTGGGGGAGCTGCAGAGATCCTTATCTAGGGAGGGAGAATCTGTGCAATGGGTGGCTGGGTCGTGCATTTCACAGATCTGGGCTGTATGGAAGATCAGCAAGAAGAAAGCCGTGGTTGAAAAAATAGCTAAAAGAAATCCCGTGTACAGTTTCCCTACAAGTTGCACAAGTGTGAATGGAAAAACTACAGCTTGGTTCCTAAGATCTCCTCGGACCGTTCTCCTTCAAAAACCTGTGGGCAGCTGCACTCAGGGAGGAGACAAGACATTCTATCAGCTTCACTCTTCCCCGGTTTGCCAAAGTCAATGCTTGCATATTTGCGGTATGAGACTGTAAATGGCTGGATTTGAGATTTTTGTGTTACGTCTGCTAATGTAGCCGATATAGCAGAGTGTGAGGATGAGATCAGACGAGACCGGGACTGGGAGCAGAAGGGGGGCAGGCTGCGGCCTAGCCAGGGCTGTAATTACTTCATCTGCTATGGTTCTCAATAAAATGCTGGAACTTGATGGAATCACCATTTCCTTTTATAAGTAACTCAATAAGTAACTGGAGTTACTAATGATACCTGGGGTCAGTTATCATTATTTCCCACAACACGTAGTGGGCTCAGCAACTAAGGTGCTCTGGTCAGATGAGACCGACATTGAGCTTGTTGGCATTCATGCAAAGCGCCATCTGTGGCTGTCTGCACGTCCACATGACTGCAGCATCTCCACAGTGAAACTTGGCGGTGCAACTTGCTATGGGGAGGCTTTTCATTAGCAAGAACAGGGAAACTTGTTGGAGTTTATGAAAAGAAAGATGGAGCCAAGTATGGAGAATCATGGAGGAGACGTGTTAGAATATGCAAATGATTTAAGACTGGGCCAGAGGTTCACCTTTTTTTCGAAACATCAATCCTAAACATACAGCCAGGGAAATGATTTAGATCAAATAATATCCACATGTCAGAAGGACCCAGCTAAAGTCCAAACCTAAATCCATCAATTTCTGTCTCTGTTTGTGCTTGACGCAAAATACTTGCAGCTGTGACTGCACCAAAAGGTCCGTCTTCACTTCTCTGCTCTGACTTCTCTAACCCCCAGTCGGTCGAGGCAGATGGCCGTTCATCCTGAGCCTGGTTCTGCTGGAAGTTTTCCTCTCCACTGTCGCTTCATGCTTGCTCAGTATGAGGGATTGCTGCAAAGCCATCAACAATGCAGACGACTGTCCACTGTGGCTCTACGCTCTTTCAGGAGGAGTGAATGCTGCTTGGAGAGACTTGATGCAACCTGCTGGGTTTCCTTAGAGAGGAAACTTTTTACCAATCTGTCTGGAGGATTTGATTGAATTTGACTTAGTAAAGAGCCTTGAGATGACGTGTTTGTGACTTGGCGCTATATAAATAAAATAGAATTGAATTCAGCGTGTTGACTCACTACAAAAGGGGAACTAAAAGTAGGTAAAATCCTCTTGAAATAAGTGTATTTTTCATTGATTTGAGCTGGTAAATCAGACTATTTGCCAATAGAATAAGATTCTTGCACTTAAAATAAGAACAATTAATCTCCATCATCTTATTTCAAGAACAGGATGTCTAATTATCTTATTTTTGGGGTAGAAATTCTCATTCCTTTGGCAAATATTCTTATTTGGCTGCTCAAATCAAGGAAAACTATACAAATTTTAAGAAAATGTTACTTTTAGTTTCCTTTTTGCAGTGCTCAATTAGAAGAACATGCAAACCATGGGATCTTTTACTTCCACTTCAGAGCTACACACGACTTTGTGTTGGTCTATCACGTAAAATCTCAATAGGTTAAAATGAAGTTTGTGGTTGTAGGGTGACAAAATGCGGAAAACTCCCAGGGGCATGAATACTTTTGCAAGTGACTGTAAGCGGAGAAGACCTCTGCGGAGAGATCCTGAAGTAACGAAGAATGGTCTCATATCAAATGAACATGACGGTGTAACTGAATCAGGATCTGTCACCGAAGACAGAGGAGAAAGTAGCTGTCAGTTCCCTGCTGGGATCACTGAATGTTGTTCAGTCTGAAGTAGACAGACTAACACATCAATAGGAACGTTTAATGCAAAAGCGTGTGAACCTGGGAAGATGCAATAAATGGAGGTGGATCAAAATCAACAGGAATCCGACGACAGCGAGTGCTGAGTGACGTGTTCAGACGAGACACTTCAGCAGCTGACTGAGCTCTGAGATGTTCCCTAAGGGGGGAATGTGTGCAGTTTTTTTATTTATAAAACGTTCCCATTTTGGGTTGAGAAAATCTAAAGAGTTCAATCTTTGTATTTTTTGTTAAACATTAAACTGTCCCCCTTCAAACCCACTTTCTGGAATATTTCCACTGATCGCGGTAATTCCCAGGTCCTGTTGGGTAAACAAATGCCTGCTTTCATCTTTTAGTCGACAATTGACATTTGACCTTCTTTCATCCATCAGCTCTTTTGAGTTTCTTTTCATCAAAAGTTGACGTTTAAGTAGCACTCTTGCTGAATGACACTTCAGCCCCTTTTAAGACTCCTACAGTGTTTGCAATTTGTCTTCTTTAAACGCTTTTTAAAAATCCGAGCTCCTTTCGATGCTTAAACTGTAACGAGACGCTTGGTTAGGCTGATTTCAACATAGCTGAGAGTTTGTACGCTGGAAGCCAAATCATCCTGCAGAGCTTTAATTTAGCTGTCATTTTAACGTCTTTCAGCTTCCCGCCAGCACTTAGAGGGATATTTCAGAGTTTTTATTATGGGCTTCTGTTACATAGCCAATAGAACCCGGCCACCCAGTGAGAGCTAGTCAAACCGGGGCCAACCCCAAGGCAGATTTCTGCCCCCTGAAAAAGACTCAAACTGAGCTGTGAGGACTGTCGTACAGCGTTCCTGTTCAGTCTGGAGATTTTGGAAGTGGATTTGTATTTCCCAGGTTTATATAAGTTAGAAAGAAATCATCTCAAGCAGCTAAAACAAAAGTGAAATCTGCCCTTTTGATTTTTTTAATGTTTTGCATTTGTCTATGGATTCTGTGTCAGTAATTTATAAACCAAATTGAGGGGTGGAATTTTAAACTCAAGGTGTAATGTTGCAAAATTAAAGATAAGAGGCATCATTTAAATCTGAAAAAAAATCCACTTCTGATTCTTCTACAGCATTTTTTTAAATTCTTACTCAGACCTTGAAAATGATAAAAGCAAATGTTACAACAGCTGAGGTGTACCAGGAGCGCTGTTACTTTTACCAATTGGCCGAACTAGATGGGGGTTGCATTTTAAGCATATAGTGGTCATATAGGTTAACCAACATGTGGAGCATTCTCTTAACATCTGCAGCGTACATCTCATAAAAAAAAACTTAGTTGCGGAAACACAGTCTAATGTTTACGATTTCTTGTTTTTGCTTCTTTCTTTTTTATCGCATCTTAACGTTTAAAGCAGCAAACTAATTTTAATATTAGAATAATATAACCTGAATAAATACTAAATTCAGTTTTCAAATGATGATTTGATTTACTAAGACTAAAAAGCTCTCCAAACTAACCTGGTCCTATGTGAAATAGTAATTACTGCCTAATCCTAATAACTGGTTGTGCCACGTTTGGCGTTAACAGCGGCCATAAAGTATTTCCTATGACCGTGAAGTCAGTCGTCATGGAGGATTTTTGGCCAACCCTTACTTGGCAGAGTTTTTTTGCCACATTGGAGGATTTTCAAAGATTAATGACTGGGTTAAGGAATCATTACGGCCTCTCAATTTGACTATATTCTACATTTTGTTTAGGCCAAAGTCCATTTTGAGTTTAAGCTCACAAACTGATAGCTGGAAGTCCTCCATCAGGATTTTCTGTCAGAGACCAGCATTCAGTCTTCCATCCATTACAGCAAGTCGTCCAGGTCTTGAAGGAGCAAATGGTAGTTTTAATGCTAGATGTAACCAGAATCACATCTTCTAAAAAGTTTCACTTTTGTTTCATCATTCTACAAAATCTTTCCCCAAATGTCTTGGGGATTTCCTAAAAATCGATCAACATGGATTTCAGGAAATGTGAGGTAAGGCCTTTACTGTTTTTGTTCAGCAGTGGTTTTGGATTAGGAGCTCTCCATTGGATGCCATTTGTGCCCCGTCTCTTTCTTATTCCTGAATCATGACTGCTGACCTTAACTGAGACAAGTGAGGCCGGAAGTGCTTTAGATGTTGTTCTGGTTTCGTTTGTCACCTCCTTGACGAGTTGCTGATACCTTCTGGGAGTAATTTGTTGTAGGATGGACAGTCAGTTGAAGGTTCACCACTCTTCTTTGTTTTTTACTCCTAGTTGCGAATAATGGCTCCCGCTGTGGATCACTGGAGCCCCAAATCATGACTAATAGATGTCAGTGACTTTGTTTCTTTGTCATTGTTTTTGGATCAGGGCACAATGTGTTGATTTAGGAAAAAAGTCCAGTAGCCTACTTCCCGTCGTTAGACAGGTTCTATTTGAGGGATTTCTTGATTTTATATTTCTGATATTAAACCTGGGTATAACTTTTGAAATTTGTGTGTATATACACACATATATATATATATATATATATATATATATATATATATATATATATATATATATATATATATATATATATATAGTCATTTAATTCATTATTTAACAGAGGAGCGATTCCTTTTCACATATGGCCCAGTAAGTTGGAATCGTTCTGTGGCTGAAATCAAACTGGATTTTATATGTTCTCAAGTCATCTTTGTCTGATATTAGCGTTTGTTTGTTCAGACAAATTTATACTTGACAAAAAAGCATAAGAAGGAGGAGGCGACTAATTTTCACAGCACTGTACGAGGCATCTGCCGTCTCACTTGACCTTCACTCACGATGCTGACCAACTGTCCGATGCTCCAGCGACTGCCTGATAGCACATCCTTCAACTTGCGCTATCACTTTTGTTTTAAATCTTTTTTTTGCACATACCTTTAAAGGTTTCCACTCCTTTCTGGGCGTTAGGTTGAATTCCCGCTTAGCATAGCCTAGTTCCTGTGAAGCCAGTTTGTGTTGCAGGTAAATATCAGCGTTTTTATTCAGACAAAAGCTCTGTAGGTAATTCCATACGTGCCTAACGATGCGCAGAACCGGAGGGAGTGGCGTAATTTTAAACAATTTTCTGCACTGACTCGTCGGTAAGACCTTAATCAGGAACTAAAATATCTTACTCAATAAATACTTTGAAATTAATATTATATCTTAACACCAATGTTAGGATTTAGGGAAACTAATCAATGACAGATTTTTTTTTAATTCTCAGACTGTAGCAAATATTCTCAATCTGCAGTTGTGTCGTATATGTTCAGGCTTCTGTTCTGAAGAGCAAATTGACAAGCGCACTGCTTTTTTATTGTAATACACTGGGCTTTAATGTTTTAGAGCAGTGATTATCAAACTTTTTATCCCAAGTACCGTCATAGCAATTCAAAGAACCACCTTACTAGAAGTTATTTCACCAAACAGTAGCGCAACCGAACTTGGGCTTTGTTAATTTGTGTTATGCAGTAAAATACATAGGGGGAAATGCTTTTTTTGCTAGTACTAAATGATTGGTTGAATGAGACAATTTAATCATGTTGCGTGCTTATTCTGGAACTGACGTTTCCGAGTTTCAACTGGGAAAATTTGACAAAAAGTTGGAATTTCCTGGTAAGAAAGCTGAAGGTTTCGCAAAATCCAAAATGGCCCCCTTACATGCACAACTGCCTACATTTGAGACAGAAAAGACAACTTGCCAAAATTCATGACTTTTTTTTTTTTTTTTTTTTCTTTTTCTGAAAAAATTCATGACTTTGAACATGATATGGTTGTCTTTCAGCGTCTTAGAAACATCCCTGAGGAGGTCATGAATGGACAATGGTTGCTGTGAAGCCTCCTGGTAGCAAATGGCTACCTTAAATGTTTAAAATAACTACAACTGCAAACATGAACTCAACAGCGGACTAAATGAGCAGCACCTGGTGTACATCAGCAGCAACAAGCAAAAACTTGCTCCGTTCAACTCTTTTGATCATCGTCTATACACCAAAGCATCAAGTTGGACAAGTGGAATTAGGTATCAAAGCACACTTCTTCTAAAGTGGAAGAACTGACCCCTGAGGGACAGATGAAGAGGACGTGTTGCTAAACTGTAACGTGAGCCGTACAGTTTGGTTCTGTACGTTGAACGTCTCTGTCTCAGCCTCTCATAATTAATGCAGGGCTTCACGCAAGAGTGATCGGCGAGCAGCGATTAAACACAAGCATGCATGACGGGCAGGAAAAGGGACTGCACAACAAGTTACACAAACACGCAAGAGACGTTCAGGCTTAAACGTCAGGCCCTGCAGCCATGAGGTATGCAAATGATGTTTCCATTTCAAAAGACGAGCAAACCTTTCCAGCGACGAGCGGATGATCTGTGAAACCTTTCCTTACCTTTGTCCTACCTTGTATCCTATCTTGCTCCTTCCTGGTTGGCCTTCCTTTATCTCTTCCGTTGTTCTCTCCTTCCTTACTCCTTCCTTACTCCTTCTTTGTGTCCTCCTTCCTGTCTTGCATATTTATTGCAAGTATGCAATAACTTTATTTATGCAAATTATATATTTAAATCCTGCCTGTTGTAGAAATATTTGCCAGAAATTTCCATGGAACTTCTGTGTTTTATATTTTAATCTGGATGCAAAAGACTGGGAACTCTGGAAAGCTAACTCTAGAAAGGGGTGCACATTTTTTTTCCATGGAAACGTGCAGGATACATGCGGTCAGAATGAATAAAACGAAACACAAGTCCAGATCTCGCTGTTTATTTCAACTCTATAACGGCTGAATGGAGCTATGCTTTTTCCACAGTGGATGTTTTTTTTTTTTTTTTTTGCTTCAGAGTTGCTAATCTAGGTGCCACATATCTGAATGTTAGAATGTGAGAGACATAAAGAGCCCCTGATCAAGTCACATAGATTAGCTACAAACAGGTCATTTTGGTAACTCCACAGGAACGGTGTCATCATTTTATTATCTGAGTCACAAAGATAATATTGCTCACATTTACAGTTGAACAGAATCAGACATGTAAGCCTGACAACAAAACATCCTGACGACATACAGATTAAATTCTTTTATTGAAGGAAGACCTTAAAGTGATGAATCACTTCTGCTGCGATGCTTGTTGTCTGCGCAGGTCTCAGAGGAGCCAGCTCGGCCAGAAAGCACAGCGAATGCTGCTCTGCAGCAACTATTTTCAGAGCAAGAAAAATAAATAAATAAAAATGAACCAAAGCTGAAAATAGTTCTCCTTAATGTCACGGCGTTCTGTCATGCACTGACTGCAGCTTTATTAAATGGGTCTGTTCCAAAAGCATCTCTGACTCCAGTTTTCTTACAGGTGTTTGTGCAGCAGAGTACAGACCCAGATGCGCCGCTGCTTCTGTAAATAAGCGTGACCGTTTTAGTCGCACCAGTCTGCCCTGAATTAATGCAAATTACCCCAAAGCGTTTGCATAAATGTGTTCACGACACGGTGGGTGACGAGTCTGTAGACCTGCTGTCTCACGATGCGTTACACAACATTTCTATGAGAAAGGAGCAATAATTCTTTGACCTGGACATTAATATAAAAAAAAACAAGGCTTTACCTCTTGGCTCACATTGATTGTTGTTGAGTAAGAAGCTTTATATGGAAACAAAGCCCTTTAGAGCAACCAAACCAATGTTATGACTATAATCCAAACACGGATTCCAAGCAGCACTCCACCAGTTTCACTCACAGTGTTCAGCTTCCCTATCGGCAGAACTTAATACCACCATGGGACAAAAAAAATAGATGCATGGTGTTTCCTGACTCCATTAGACCAGCCTGATGATGTCACCGGAAGGGTCCAACGTTTATCCGACAAGCTGTGACGCATGGGATTTAAAAGGTTAGGTGGAGGAGCTTCTGATTGGAGGTCTTATCTAATAAAATCATGGCAAACATGGGATCCACATTTTATGAATCTTAATGGTGCCTGGATGAGATCTCTGCTTGTAACGCTCCCAGTTTGTCTCTTTTTTTTAACCTTTTTCCTTCACAAGTCACTGAGGGTTGGTGGTAGTCTGCAACAAAACAGCTGGACTAAACAGAAATATGGCTGAATATATTATCTCCACCAATTAAATCAGAAACGTTCTGCTATATATGCTTTTCAACGCAGTAAACCAACCTAGAAATGAAATGGTTGATTATAACTGGTGAAATTATATTGACAAAAAAAAAACGAACTCTGTTTAAACTGTTATGTATGCAATTTATTCTTAAGATGGTTGCTGTTTTCGTTACTTTTGCTGTTCGGTTTATTTTTCCACGGTTTTCCTCTGTAGATCATCGATTAATGCTCCAGTTGGGTTTCAGAATGTGTTCAAACTTTTTTTACGTGGTGTTTATCTGTAGGGTTGCACACATTAATCTAACTGGTGTAGCGAAGTGGGCTACATGATAAAGATGCTCCAATCTCTGGCCCTCTCTGACCTGTTGATGCTGACCAATTCTGAGTTTGTTTTCCCTCCTAAGGTCTTTAACACACGGGGTTCAGGTTCTTTGACCGAAGGTAATAGTTTAAAGTCAAATAGAAAATCAAGGAATTACAATCTTATCTCCATTTATGTGTCATAGCATGTGTTCCTAACCTTCATTTGATTTTTATTCTGCTCAGAAGTGTATCAACGTGTATGCTGTTAGTGACGCTGTTTTTAGCCACTTTGCATTGGACGCATTTAAGGACTGGAGAAAATAATCTGATTTGTTAGTATAATTGACCTGCCAGTGACCCATCAGAGCTGACTAAAGGAAAATGCTCCCGTTCCAAAGTCTGGACCATTTTTAATAATGGGTGAGTTTTATTTTTAGAGCAATATTTATGCTGACTATATTTAGAGCCAAAGGTATGGTGATCAAATCTTAATGCTTTTTATTCTCATAACATCATTAAAACATATATTTAAAATATTGTGGTAAAAATAAGTCCATATCACCCATCCATAATTGGTGATTTTTTTTTTATTAATTTTACTTTTTGGGGAAATTGCATTTGTTTCATTGTTTTTTTGACTATGGAAGCATTGAGGCATGGCTTTGTTAGCTTGTGATGATTAAAAGTCACATGGCGTATATATAACAGTATTAATTTATGGCTTTGCTTTTTTTTCTAGGGGTGACAGGTTCATTGAGATGTACAGTGTTGACAAAATGTTTAGTTTTTAAACAGTTGGCCAGTAAGAGAAGCTCCATTAGAAAAATGTGTGTATATATACATATATATATATATATATATATATATATATATATATATATATATATATATATATATATATATATATATATATATGAAGTTATGGTTTGAAAACCTCTGAAGCTGTTATAAAATCCAGAGCCCAGAGAAAAAGCCAGAAAGAGCCAGAATGACTGGGATTGCTGCACATTACCAATCAGCTGGCTGAAAAAAAGACTCTTGGCATTTTCAATGCTAGACAGGAAAGTCCAATTCCTTTGCTTGTTGGTATTTCTGATTGCAAAGAACACTGAGGGTCTTGGCGCAGAAACTGCCGCTAAATATATTGTGACGGAGTTTTGAAATAGCTCTAGACTCATATCTCCATCTCTGTTAGCTCCAGGCTCTCCGACCACTTATTGAATCATTTTCTCATATTTTCAGTGTTACTCTATCAAAGCAGAAGGACAGAAAGGTATAGCACAACTCTGGTGATCAAAAGGCTTTATTTTGACAGCAATAAGAATAACTTTGCTTTTCTGCCTTTAAATTACATATTTTAGATCATGTGAACAAACTAAGAGAAGCTCCTACTGGCCATATCTTTAACTTAGAGGAGTCAGATCCGTTCTGTTTAGAGGGAAACATAAACATCAGTTTTTTTATCTCAATATGTGAAGTTTACACGTTTGTTTTTCTAAAATGTTGACCACTCAGAATATGAAACTGCACATGGTAATTCTTTATATGGTTTCGAAAATGCAGAGAAGGATTCTACTTTTTGAATCTTTTTTTTTTTTCCACATCTCTAGCTGACATGTCTACTTATGCGTGAATAAACAGTAACAGATTTTGACCCTTGCATAGAAGCTGCTGTTCATTTCCATCATAGGCCTACTTAGAGAGCTGCGACTCCACGCTCAGCCCGGGTGTTTTTGCTGCTTGAACAAGTTATCAGACGGGCCGTGAAACTGTGATCAGGTTTATCTCGGCAAACTGCTCCAGCACTGTGGATCATAAACTGCATGTTCCAACACTTCTCCAGGCTACTTCTTCTCATGAATGATGCTCTTTTGACTCCCCCGGTGGAGGTCAGAGATCAGCTTACCGAGCAGCACGTCTTACCGAGCTTCTACTGCACACGCTGTCCTGTCTAAGCTTATTGTGCCGTGACTGTATAGAGATTATTGCTGTGGAATAGCAGTGCCTCACACGGAGGTACATTTTAGATTTCAGGAAGCCAACCCGGATTTTTCTGTCTGCCCCTGAGCTTGTGGCATTAAACTGCATAAAGAAGCCGAAGAGGCTCCGACACGAAGCCAGCCTACACCAGTGATTCACACACAGGAGGGTTGTCAGAGTCCTGGCTGTGCATGGAGCTCAGACCCGTGTCCGAGTCCTCGTCGTTGATGCTGCAGGCTTTGGACAGACCTCTGGCCTGCTCTACCCAGCCACTGCTCTGTTCTGCTGACCCCTGGTCAGCCTCCACGCTGCTTTCAGCCGCCTCTTCCTTTCCAGCATCAGTCAGTTGTGCGTTCCCCTGCTCCAGCTCCATGGTTTCAACTCTGGCAAGCAGGTCCAACAGTTCGCTCTCTTTGGTCTCCCAGAGGGCCAGACTCAGGTCCAAGTCCCCTCTGATGGCGTCAAGGTCCGTCTTGAGTCTCAAACCTATGTACAGGCTGGTGTCCAGCTGGGTTTTTATCCTCTCCTCCTCCAGCAGGAGCTCGTTCTCTGACAGGCTCTCCACATCTGGCTCCGCGGCCTCAGAGAGGCTCACCTCCTCCGCGGTGCTGTCGGTGTCCTGCGTCGCCTCCGCCGCCCCGTCCTCCCGCCGCCGCCGCCTCATCCAGCGCCGGTTCAGCTCCTCCTGGATCTCCCCGGTGATGCTCTCCACCAGCGCCTCCCGCTCCGTCACCTCCTCTTGCAGCCGCACCACCTCCTCGCAGCGGCGCGCGTACTCCTCGAACTGCGCCAGCGCCTCGGCGGCGCAGCGGACCTCCTGGCGCTCCGCTTTGCGCTTCCCGTCCGCAGACGGAGCCGGGGTCTCCGCGGAGGAGTCCACCATGTACGTGTCCTGCACGTAGTTCGCCCCGTGTGTCTTGATGCGGTCGAGGTGCACCTTGGCCTCGTATCGCTCAATCTCCCGGTCCAGCTCCTTGATTCTCTGGACCTGCTGCCGGATGGTGTGATCCTGCGAGATCACCAAGTGGACCAAGGTCTCCATCTTCTCCGCGGAACTTTTCCCCTTTGGCGCCGTCTGTTCCTTCTTTCTGTTCATTTTGTCCAGCTTCCTGAAAGCCTTCCGGACGATCCGCCGCTGCTTCTCCTGGGAGATGTTGGCCACGGCGGCCGCGGCTACCCAGCAGCTCTTGGCGGTGCCCTTGAGCAGGCTGGCCGGGCCGCCGCTCTCCCGGCTCTGGACGACGCGCGCCTCGGCGCTGCGGGGCCCGTTGTTGGGCAGCGAAGCTTCGCTCTTCACCAGGACGAAGCGGACGTTCTCCTGCTCGTCTCCCCAGGCGCTCCACAGCCGCAGGATCTTGGTCTTGTTGGGCAAAATCCTCTCGAAGCCTCTCCACTTCTCGGCCACGCAGTAGGACTGCGGGGAGCCGGACAGCATCGGGGCTGCTGCGCCCTGCTGCAGGTTCTGGTCGTCCAGCAGAACCCGCACGACGTCGGCACAGGTGGTTCGCTTCGTCAGTCCGGAGACCAGCTTCTCCTCTCGGCAGACCCATACCGAGATCTTCCCCTCCTCCGGCTCCATCTCCAAAAAAAAGTTTCTCAGCGAATCCCTGATGCCACTTAAAAGTAAACCAGAAGTTTTTTGTTGTTGTTTTTAGGCCTGATTCCAGTTGGGCTGCTGTTGCGCTTCCTTCTCTGACTCTTCTTTACTCTGACAGCTCCGATCATTCAGGTTTGTTTGTTGTTGTTGTTTTTAGGAAGAAAAAAAACTCTGAGTAAAATCACATCGTGGCCCGGTCCTACAGCAGGCTGGCTGCAGGCTGCACGCCGGGTCCCCGGTCCTCTCCCCCGGGCAGACAGCGGTTGCTCCGGAGAGGAGAGAGGAGGAGAACAGCGTCCTTGCGTCGGGACAGGCAGCTCTGATGTGCGGGACAGCAGCAGAAAGAGGAGGCTGCTGGAGCTGCCGGGACACGCCTCCCCCCTTCCCCCCACCCTCCCTGCCCACCGATCATCCCACGATGAGAAACCTGCTCCCAGATTATCAGAGGCGCTGTTTGCTGGTTTCAGACTCATCACACGAATTCTTGAGTTTTATTTATTCATTTAGCTCCATTTTGGCGTTTTAATGTTTGCTAATGCTTCACATATAAAACAACCTCATCCGTTTAATGATCACTGTTTGGGATGCATTTTGTTGAAGTAATTAGAAAAAAAAATTATGTAATTTCTTGAGTAATTCAATTTTAAAAAAAAGTATTTATCTTAAGTGTTTTTTCTTAACTTATGATTATTGATTGCATATAATGAAAACCCAATATGTTAGTATCTAAGAAAATTTGAATATTAGATAAGACCAATAAAATAAAACTATTGTCAATCAATCAATCAAAGTTTATTTATATAGCACTTTTCAACAGTCCATATGCTGCACAAAGTGCTTTACAAACTAAAGTACAAACAAAAAGATGCTGAGACAAAACACATAAAACACAAACATGTATAGGAAAATAACGGGATAAAAAGAGATAAATACTAAAAAGGTGCATAACAGCACAATTCAAAACAATTTTTAAGAGCTATAGAGAAACATAAAGCCACAAAATAAACAAAAGTTATCCACAGTTGAACTGCTAGGACTGAAAGGCCTGTGTGGACACATGTGTTTTTAGTTGTGATTTAAAGACTCCTAGCTCAGCGATGGCTCGTAGCTCTGGTGCTAAAACGGCAAAAGAACGATTATTATGGCGACACCATTACTGGAAACACTGCTAACACGACGGTTGTTCAGCGGACCTTCAATACGAAGCCTCCTCAAGGAGGGCAAGCCCCAAATCATCATGCAGCTGGCTGCTTCATGCCGACATGTCAATAGAAAGTTTAGTGGAAGGAGAAACTGTAATGGGAAACGGTGCACAGCTTTGAAAGGTTTGTGAAGCAACGTCGAATAAAGTATTTCGAGGAGATTCACGAGGAGCAGCGGGAGTGGAAGCCTCGAGGGTCAGCACAGAGATGTTTGCAGGGCATGGGCTTCAGCTGTCACATTCCTTGTGTTAAGCCATTCGAAAACCAAAAACCGTGTCAGGATCATCTCATCTGGGCTTCAGTGGACCAAAGTCCTCATGGCAGATTAAATTAAATTTGCATTCCATTTGAAAATTGAGGTCTCATAATATTGAGGAAGAGCGGAGAGACACAGAATACAAGGTGACCGAGGTCCAGTGTGACGTTTCCACGGTCAGCCATGATTTGTGGAGCCACGTCATCGGCTGGTGATGGTCTACTTTTGTTCTCTCAAATCCAAAATCAGTGCAGCCGTCTCCCAGGATATTCTAGAGCAGTCACGCTTTGTGGAGGGGCTGGTGTTCTTTTCCGGCTGGATTTAGAAGCTGCTCACACTTTCAAAAGGACCATAGCCTGCTTTAATGACCATCTTACCACTGTCCCTGATTGGTCAGCTAGTGGCTTGACCTGAAACTGTTGAGAATATGTGAATTATTTGGTCCAGAGGTTGATGGGAGATACCAGACCCAACAATGAAGACAAGCTGAAGGCCACTTTTAAAGCAAACCCCAGCTTCCTTAACGCCTCAGTGGACCTGCAGCCTGATCACCTCCATGCCACACCAAGCAGACACTGTCCAGCACATTTTCAGGAGAGCAACATTTCTGTATTAAAATCCGCTTTAGTATTGGTCTTATACATTAGGCGAGGTATCTGAAAACTGTTTTTTTTTATTAATTTGAACATATAATCCTTGAAATTAAACACCTGAAGTCTATCATTCTGCATGCACTCTAAATAATATGAATTTCTATTAACAGTTACAGAAATAAATCAACTTTTTGATTAAAGTCTAATTTCTTGAGATGCACCTGGGAATTCCTCCATGCCTCGCTGCATTTTGTGAAACAATTTTTACTTCTTTTCCACCCATGAAATATTTTATCCACTGAAAGTATGGCGTGTTTTTAAATGCATCACATTAATCATGCCAAGACAACAAAAATATGATTCCATGTTATCTTGAATGAAGCCAATAACATCTTGAGTCCCCTCATTAAAAAAAAAACAGCTAAAAACAACATTTCTGTTTTTAAAAAGCGGCCCAAAACACATGAAGTGTAGATTGCCAATAGTTTCATTGAAGACATCAGTTAGATGTGTTTGAAGCGGAAATAATAGCCAACAAAAAATAAATAAATACACATTTTTCGGCTGCAATAACATTTCTTTAAAAAATATATTAATTTGACTAATTTAAAGGTTGACAAGGAATCGTTCTGATCCAATGCCAGAGTGTACACGTTTGAACACTATAGATATTATATTTATCTTTAATTATTTTGGTTTCCTTAGAGTCAGAATCTTTGTTAAAGTGTGAGAAAATGAACAAACTTAGCTGACTGCTGCACATCCTAACTGGAGATGCGCCTTTAGTTTTTAGTTGACTGGAAATTGGCTTCTGTAAAAATATATTCATGTGCTGTTTTATAAATTTGCAGCCCCTTTTTCAGATCTGAATGTAAAGCTTGACTGAGGTAAACTAAAATTATTCATGATGTTGTCAAATTTTACAATTGATCCTAACAATATCTTGCATTTATCCATTTCAGGCTTTTACCTTTTTTGGCTTAATCTATGTCGACACCTTCAAAAGAATATATTCAAGTTGTTCCCGCAAGTAGATTTGTTAATAATATTTATTGATTTTTGCCAGTAACAGAAGCTTTGGGGTGTATTTTCTTTATTTACTAGATGTTTGACAGTATGAGGTATTTTAAATAAATCCAACCTGATGAATCTGGATTCGAAGCAACAACAAAAAAAAATGGGATTGACATTAAAACCTCCACTCTGCAGCACGCATTGTTATTAAACAGCTTCATCTTTCTAAGCTCATCTCTGAATGTTTATCAGCTCAGCAGGATCGACTGTGGAGCAGAAGGAAATCCATCTTTTACTCCCTGCGGAGTCTTCACATAATATCTGAAACTGTAATCTGCTGTTTTAAGAGCAGAATATGCTCCGCGTTAAGCGATCTGACTGCTGTCTGGTGCGCTTAGTGTCTCTAACACGCAGCATTAACGTTTGTGTTCAGCAACCTCTGCCCAGGCCGGGTCTGTTGGTAAATGAAGTGCTCAGAGGACCACCTGGGAACATGAACACACATGCAGAGGACGCATCCACACATCGGACACGAGCAGACTGCATTTACCCAGAGCAGCGTGTGTGTAGCAGGCATGCATTGCAAACACTAGATTTGGATTAAGAGGATTGTCTGTGCTGCGTCTGGGGGGGGGGGAGAGAGAGAGAGAGAGAGAGAGAGAGAGAGAGAGAGAGAGAGAGAGAGAGAGAGAGAGAGAGAGAGAGAGAGAGAGAGAGAGAAAATTTTTTTTTTTTTTGATCTCATTTCCTGTGAGGTCACCCTGCATCTGACCTGTGCATCTATTATTAGCCGTCAGGTTTGGAGCCTGCAATGTCAACAGAATAAATGAGACCACGAAAGCACACTTCCTGTAGAGGTTGTTGAAGTCTGGTGGGTAGAAAACGTCTTGAAGGTGTCTTAGTTCTTTATTGTTTTGTTATAAGCGCTTGATCAAAATGTTATAATTGCAAATTCAATCAAAACTAGTGCAAAACTTGAACTTAGCTGGATCATATCATTGTCACATATTTGCCTGGATAAAATGTTATTGTCATAGTGAGGTGTTGCAAAATAAGGCTGCAAGAAGCTGCTGCTTTACTTCCCATCTCATGGGCAACAAATTGTGACACTTTGTTTCTTAGACTACAGCGCCCTCTGCTGTCCACAGAGGACGTTGCATGTATGAAGGAACAAACCAACTCCCTTCATCCATCCAATGCCTCCACTTGTCTGACGTTAGGTTGCAGTGGAAACAGGTTCAGGATCCAGAAAGCCTTCTCCCCAACGGCGCACTCTGGTTCATTATCAGGGGGACGCCATTGTGTTCCCTGGCCAGAGGGGATATCGTCTCTAAAGTGAGCTCTGGTTCTCCACTGCGGTCTGCTGGTGGGATCAAGATCAGAGGAACCTACTCTGCAGATTTGTTTTGATTCAGAGCAGCAATGGCTTTTCTCTGCGCTCCCATAATCCTCAAAGCTGAAATCAGTCGGCCAACAGACGTAGCAGACCAATATCTAGGATCTGTATCTAGGATCTCATTGTTTCTGTCAGGATTTATGTCTCGTGACAATGGGAACATAGGCAGGGAGCCTATGGCTTGTTGCTCAGCCCACAGCTCCCAGTCAGTCTGACCAAGAATCCAAAGATGCTTGACCTTCTCCCCTGGAGACAGACCCCCGACCTGAAGGGAGCGATCCACCTTGAATCCAGTTGATAACGATGGGCTCAGATTTGCAGGAATTGACTCTTATCCTGGTTACACAAACTCAATTTCAGCCCAAGATGCAGCGTGTCAAACTTAAAGGTTGCAGGATCATTGGACTCTATTGTCAGACGTCAACCATTCGAAATGCCGTTTCACATTTCGGTTTAATCTAGTAGTGGAAAAAGTTATCCAAAACCTGGCTAAATGTATCTAAACCAAGAAGTGATTGCCTCCTGAACCTAATAACTGAGAGCTTAGGTTTAAACTGTATAGTCAATTTTTTGTTGCCGTTATAGAAAGTTATTTTTGTTGAGTGTCTAGAATGCCCAGAAAGCCCACGGCTTTTAAACGCACCCCGAAGCAGGTCAGGTTTGTGGAGACAGTTTAGATTTTTAACTAAACAGATCATAGAGGAACAATAATACACTAATATGTTTTCTTTTTCCTGGTACTTCAATTTTTTTTTGAATAAAGACCAAGGCAGCTAATTTGGAGATGAAACGTATCTCTACGGCAACTTTGTAATAAATGCTGAAATTTATATATTTCATGCACAACTGGAAGAGTTGTGAATAAAGGTGATTCAGCAAAATGTTTATCTCCATAATTCCTTCCAAGCTTAAATCTAAAACACAGTTCTTTGTTAAAGGAGTAAATATTCAGACATTGTAAGACCAAAGTACACCATGTTTCAATTCTTGAGTTTCAGAATAAATAAAAAAAATAAAGGGGTCCTTCCCAAGTTCTAGATCTATGTAAATATCCCTTTAAGCATGCAATGGATTATATTCATTCTATATCGTGTTCTACAGATGAATCATACAATGTTTTTGTTCACATGACAGCAGAGAGAGGTGACATCAGCAATGACCTTAGAGGAGAAACTGTTGCTGCTAACCAATCCAGGAAGGGTTATGAGGTCATTTTCAAAAGATGTGAGAGCCGTCATTCTGCGTTGCGGTCTTTCTAGAAGTGGACGTCTCATCTATTTCATCCCAATTTCAGACCGTACAATGCTCAGCCAAGAAAAAAAAAATACCCAAGGGTCATACCTGAGACCCTGCAGGATAAATGTTAACGTTCATTAGAGGAAAATTAAAAGACCGTCATAAAGAGAGTAAACTAGAATCAAGTTTAGATGCCCAAACATCTCTCACTGAGATCAAAGTAGAGACGTTGAGCTCTGATGCAAAGAGCCATGTTTGGTGAGAACTAAACAACATTTCAGCATCTTCAGTTTAGAACAACTGTCAACCACGGTGGTGGAGGGCTGATAATCTGGGCCTCCTTTGCACTCATAGGACCTGGGCACGTTGCAGTTATTAGGTCCACTATTGACTCCTCTGTAGACCAAAGTATCTGAGATCATCTGACAGATGGTCAGATGTTTGGCCCAAACATGAACAAAACAACTGTGAGACGCAGATTAGCTGTACAGGGAACCAGTGGTTGTAAAGCTCTAAAGTCTTAGAGCTGAGCCTGAAATGTGGTGAGACTTCCACAAATTTCAATAAAGGGAAGCAACATTGGAAAGAATGGGTTAGGTGAACTATGGGATGCATCAGTTTTTCATTCCCACCTTTTCCGTATTGCCTTCAATTTAAAGAACTGACAAACGTTGAATGTGATTAATGGGTTTTCACCTTGAACTGAGATTTAAATGATTTTATAATCTGGTAAAGACCAGGGTGTTTCTGTGTCTTGATATGCAAAACTCAAGAATAAAACGAGGCTGTCCATCCTTTCTAACGAGACTTCCCCAGACATCTGTCCCACTGATATTGTTAATTGTTAAGTCCCGTAAAGGTCCCGTTGTGCTGCATCTTTTCAAATAAACGTGTCATTACTTCAGACAGCACAGTTCAAAGAACGTTGTGATTTTAGAAAGTAGTAAAAATGAATGAACATAAATCGGAAGAAGCAGGGAGTGAAAGAAACAAAGTCACAGTTTAGAACTGACAATTTATTTAAACTGAATAGCATATGCGTACAAAGTCTCTACAAAGCTAGAAAATATCTAACATACTTTTAGCCATATGAGGGGGATAAAAGTTACAAAGCAAAGATCAGACCCTGTGCAATACCAATACACACACATATTACTAGTATCTGCGGCTTTTTTTTCTTCTTCTAAATGTTCTCTCTTCTTCACAAAATAGGATAAACATCAGAATATCAAAGATATACACAACATCTGTAATAAAGGTTATTGTCACTTTCATACAAAGCACCTTCTGGAAACCCGCGGTGAACGGACAGACGCGCTGCGCGTGCACCGGAGCGGAAAGTTTCAAGGCCGTTTCGGAGCTGATTTACAAACAGGATCTCTGTGCCAAACGTGGTTCAGGAGAGGAGATAAATGCCCCGCTTACACACATACACACACGCACACACACACACACACACGAGACGACATTAAGCACACAAGCGACCATGACTGAGAGACTCCACTCCACTGAAACCTTCAGGCACGGGGTATACACACTGAGTTGGCCTTTAGTGCCATTATGACGAGTGGAGATTTAACAGCGAACAGCAGAGCGGCGGCTAACAGACCTCTTGTAATAAGTCACAGTTTAGAGAGGCTGTTTTCCTGCTGTTCTAACTGAGTCTGCCAGCTGAGATGTTAGGTGTCCAGATTGATTTCGTTTGGAATAAGCAGCTTCTACCCTTCTCGGACTCCCATGACATCACTAGACTGCTGTAGGCCTACTCTGTGCCACATAATGACCGTCTTTGGTAAGCAGGTGGTAGACTCTGTCCAAACAGCATCAGCGGCTTCGAGGCCGCCCGCTAGATTAACACCCGCGTGTCGCGCGTTGTTACCGGAACAGAAAGACTCTTTTAGCCTGTCTGCAAACACATTACTGCAGCGTGGGACAAAACTCGGCGAGGGTCGAAAACCTCAGAGGTCTTAAGGTTAGCAGAGACGGATTTCAAACGGGGGAAGGTCACAGCCCCGCATCTTCTGGACACCTCTAACCATCGCAGCTGGAATCGACCACGTGAGTCCAGCGAAGGTTTCTAACCATTTCTGTTTGTTTTTAACCATACAGATTTAAATATTTAAACTCTTCTGGGCCTCATTCTTTTTACATTGCATCGTTTGTCATCTTCAGGTTTTGGTAGTTCAGCGTCTGATTGGCGGAAAAGTCTTCCAGCTGTTAAAATAAAAACAAAAATTGGCACAATTGCAACAAGTCTGGGAGGAATTTTCAACACTGTAGGAATCTTTACTGCTTTCTGGGGGTGTAACCACATTTGTAATATTAATCTGAAAAAAAAAATCTAAATAAAAAAAGAAAAGTGAAATAAACTGGCTGTAAAAGTGTGCACCACATCCTTCAGTGAACACATCATAATTCAGTTTCAGCATCCAGTCTGTACTACGTCACACCTGCCTTCAGTTATCTGACTACGTACAAACATTTGCTGCCACTTTAGCTAAAGGATAGAAATGCCAGAAAATCCCAAAGCCATTGCTTGGAACAGTTATAAATTATTGAAATTATTTTATTGTACAAAGGTATTACTCAGGAGAAGAGCAGAAAACAGTCAGTATAAATTATTTACTATCGCCAAGCGAAACATTATTTGTAATTCAATCAAATGAGGCAAAAGAGCAACGTCACAAGCATTAGGACTGCAGGTCAGAAGCTTTTTAGACCAAAGAAAACCTCCAGGCCCAAACCAAGCCTGATCAAGCCAAACCTGAACCTGAGCATCAAAGAAAGAACACATTTATCACCGGGAAACATGGTGTTGGCAGCATAATGATCTGGGGTTGCTTCAGATTTAACTGGGCTCTGTCCAAACCAGTCAGTTTATGCCCAGAAACCTACGGGGGTTTGCTGCATGAAGGTTGGTTTTGTTTTCCAGCGTCATACTGAGTGCAACCATGCATTCGAAAATAACGACTTCATGAGACGAAAACGTAAGTTTTGTTAATGCTTGGTTGAGAAATAAATATGAACTTTGCCAGGTGGAGAGGGCAGATATTTCCAAGCCAATATGAGGGACGCTGACGGAGTCTTATGAAAGAAGACCGAATGCTGAAAATGAAGCGAACGTGTTTCTACGCTGTTTTAATTAAAGGGTGTGCAAACTTATGCAGCAAGGTTATTGCATATTTCCGGAGCTGAACCACAAATGTTGCATTATCTGTGGAAAATGTTTTAAATGATATCTATTTTTTTTATACCATCAAACTCGGTATTTAAACAAATGTGTACACGTTTGAGAGCCTCTGTGTATTATTTCCACTCCAGCGGCAGTAGGAGCAAGCGTTGCCCTTCGGCTTTGTATAAAAGATATCAGTTTAGATTAGAATTTTGATGCAAGTACAGAGAAACCGTGGTGTTTTTTTTCCTGAAGGTAATCACGGCGCAGAGGTTCACGTTCGAATTGGTCTGCTGTTTAACTATAGTTCTCCTAAACAGATTTGGTTATTACACCCAGTGTGCAAGCTCGCCTTACACGAAGCAGTCACATGTGAAGCACAAAAACAGATACAAGCAAACACTGCCATTAAATACCAAAAGAATAAGGATATATCCCACGGGCACATTTGTGAAATTAAACAGATCTTTCAGGAGGTTCCAGTGCTGACCGTCATAAAAGAAAAAATAAAAAAATACATTAAACATCAGACTTCAGATCACTGGCTACAAAGACACCAGAAAACCAAATGTCCAAACCTACAGTTTGTTTACGTCTACGGAGCTTCCTCTAAAACACGGGACCATCAGAAGAGAAATGTCTACTGCCGTCTCCAGCCAAAGGCACTTCACGCTGCTGAGCACAACACAGACGAGCCGTCGGACGACACCTGCTACAGTATACTCCGTCATCTTCGCCACCATCAGTGCTTTTTGGTTTCGGATTCATAAAGTACGGAAATGATCGAAGGGAAAAGGTGTGAGCTATAATCCTGACGCAGGAGGTGGCTAAGGCTTCGAGTCAGGGCGGTCCGTCGTAAGATGAGTGGAGAGAGTATCTCAGGTTTTGGCGGTATGGGCATTAAGGCTCCACTTTGCTGGTACAAATACTGAAACAAGGAACATGTCTTGAAATGAGCGTTAAATTATAGCTTATCCGGCAGCTGGACACTACGAATGATGTAGTTCTTTAAAAAAAAATGATCACAGTGCTTTTTCCAAGCAATCCCTACAGTGTGTTTCAAATGATGGCCTCAGTGTCTTGGATCATGTTTAGAATCATTTGTCTCAGTCTTCACTAGAAATCCACCATTTCTGCGCTGGATTCAGTAAGACCTGCACTAAAATCTAAAGGGCTGGATGAAGAGTCACCTGCTGCACAAAAAGGTACCTGAATTTTTGTTTTTCTATTCCCCCATTATGCTTTTATAAATTTCAGATAGTAATCGGAGAATTGAAATATAATCTATATGCTACAATCCATAAACAAGATCCCAAAGTTTAAAATGTTAGTTTTTTTGTGTGTGTGTGTTTAAGGAAAACATACAAAAAGGTAAAAACTTGATTCTTTTTCTTTGGGACAAACCTCTTGATTTGTGCAAGAGCTCATCTGGCACAACCTGCAGAGTCTATCTGTACACATCCAGATCTATATTCTAATAAATCATAATGCGGAAATGTCCATTCCTCCAGCAGGTTATTGATGATACACAGGGTCTGACCTTCGGTATGTCTTGGCTGATAATGCTTTTTTTTTTGTCCACCAGAGGGCGAAAACAGTTTTTTTTTTCCTTCTTCTTCTTCCTCTCGTTTTTCCCAATAGCTCATAACATGAATCCCACTCATATTCTTATGATCAAAGAAAACTCAATTAGTGGGAAAGACGACGGCTGCTCTTCATGTTGGGGAGATCTTGGGAAAAACCAGCCGGGTCGAGTCTTCTCACAGGGTTTCAGCTACATTGTCACTGCTTTTTATTGATGGCTAGTTTATCATGTGGCAGTGAAAATGAAGCCACTTTCATCCTTAACTGATTTTTAGGTATTTACTTATTTATTTTTTATTCTTTTGGTGGACTGAAATTTTGGTAGTTTTTAAGGGATCTATTTCTCTCCCTCCAATGTCACCGTGAATATTCACCAAGCAAAGGCCATAGATGTGCATTCGTTAACGGGAAGGAGTGTGTTATTCCTTGATGAGTCGATAAATGTGGTGCTGTGCTCCGTGGTCGTTGTTCGACACCTCGAACACACACGCCATGCACAGCAAGGTCTCCTGAGTGTCTCTGTTGCTCACCACCTGGATGCCAAAACAGATGCCAAAGTTAAAAAAGAAGAAGAAAAAAATTATATCCAAATATTATCCAGTTCCAGTTAGAAGATTGGGATTGAATATTACCCTATTGGCTTCTATAGATTCATCTGGACCAGTCTGAAAGTCCTGAAATGTCTACAACATAAACGGAAGAACGACAGACCCAGCTCACAAACAGTGTCCAGTGCAGCAGTGGAACTGAAACGCAGTGGTGGGCACAGCTGAACCAAACGTTAGCTTCACTAACTCATATTCCACTGGCAGAAATATTAACCTCACTACCCCTAAAGTGCTGAATAACCAAAGCTAACGGTGACCAACAGCTGTCAGACAATGCACGTACACACAGGGCGCACGACGAAAGCGCGCAGCGCTGCATGTTTGAGGGGATGGCTATTTTAGTCAATGGTTAATTACTTTAAAATGTAACAATCACACAGCAGTGAAAGCATTTCCCTGTGTGCCCAGCTACAAATCCTGTCACACAACAACGTCTTCTTCTTCTGTTTTTATCATAGTGATGAAGTCACCAATGGCATCGTGGCACGTGTCCACGCCTGGTAATCCAATAGCGTGCCGGCTGCTGCTACGTCTTGCGAGCCTTGGAAGCAGACTTATATTCATCAGAACCCAATATATTGGAGGCTGACCGACCCGCTAACAGTTTGCAAACTTAGCAAGAACTCGAATCTGGTGAATGAAAAGTTAGTTCCACGATTAGCTGTTCGTGGATTGGCGGGACTGTGGGCACCACCACTGTGAGGCGCCCGGGACTATACCTGGCCTGGGAACGCCTTTTGTGAGCCAATCTTGGATAAGTGGAAGACAATAGATGGATGGATTGACATTTATTCAAAAGTTTTATTAATTTAATTTGTATTAAATTAATAAAAGTGCATAATTAATGTGAGATTCATGCCTGGAATAAGCGTGTATAAGCTTCTGACTGGAACTGGGTATTTACATATATAACCTAACATTCCTCATAAATAGGCAATGAACATTTTCTTACTAAAATCAAAATGTAAATAAAATACTTTCTGATGATAGTGACAAACAATCTGAAAAGAAAAATGAAATTAGCTTTTTTCTCTCTCTTAAAGCAGAAAGGTGTTGCCCTCACCAGCAGAATAGTGAAGTTTTCCAGCACGCTGTTCATCATGTATTTCTCAGGCAAATGTTTCAGCTTGTGGATGAAGTTGATCATGTATTCACACATGGGAGAGCGACTGATTCTGTAGACAAATCGTCCATTTTCAAACCTGGCATACTCCGTCTGTTAGGGAGCAGGGAGGGGACAGGGTTAGGGTTTTTTTTTCCCCCTTTGTTCATTTTATTTCAGCCCCTGTATTTCTAGAAAGTTCCAACCTCAAACAAAACAGTTTCACCAATTAAAGACACAATTTTCATAGAAGGGATTAGGCTCTTTGGGTTTGCATTTTTTTTTTTTACATGAATACCGCATTAAAAACAAAAGATATGTTTGCCATAACAGAACATGAACTAAAGTAAAAAACTAAATTTTTTTACGAACAATGTTGACCCATGAGCATAACTACAATAACCTAGTTTAAACAAGAATAATTAAATCAAATGACTCGATAACTGTTTAGTTTGGAAAAAAAAAATATCACAAATTTGTCACAGTTCAATTTCTTGTTTCATTTTGATTGAACCTTGAGGAAAATGCACCAACACTATAAAAAAGAACTGCAGTCCCACTCACCTCCACCTTTTCGACCACCTGCTTGCCGAAGGAGCAGACCTTGGTGGAGCAGGTGATGGTCATGTTCTCCGAGCTCTCATACTGGCTGGTGACGCCATAGAAGGCTGCAGAGTCGTCCTGTACGCTGTAATTCAGGTCCGCCTGGAAACACAAACAAGCAGAAAAAGTTAAAATAGTGAGAAGTTGCAGCAATCCAACTTCTAGATAAATGGAAAGTCCTAGAATATGTTGAAATGTGACGTTCAGCACAGCTGCACTGTTAAAAGCAAAGCAACAGTGTCCTCTACTGGTGAACTATGGTACTGAATATCTTTAAACTGAACCTGCTAGTTGCTCACTGGACCCTCCTGTTATTTATGGAATAATTTAAATTTGACAGTTATAAAAGTTACATTTACATGAATTAATATTGACTTTCATAATTTTTTACGTAAGTTGAAAATTAGGCAGACATTTCAAGTTCAGAACAAGTCATAGTTAGCCTTTAGCTGCTTAGTGACTGGTCATCGCCCAAACAAACAAAGGTTTATTGGACTACCAATGCTGGTGCTCCAGTTCCTACTTGATGTTTTGTGGTTACACCATGAAATCAACCCAAGTGTGTTTACATTTCAGAACATTTTTATTAAAAAAAAAAAAAAAAAAAAAAGGTTCTGTGGGTTTGATGAGGACAACCTGGGTTTACAATATGCAGGCAGGCTGCTCTAATTAGTTTGGTAAAGTGGAACAATGCTGTTTTTAACTTTAATGGCAATAGTGGCCTTTATTTAGCAGTACGCTAAAATGAAATGGGGTTAAAAGAGAGGAGGAAGACATGGGGACATGGGCACAGGTCCACAGGCCTGGACTCAAAACCGGGACTGCCACATCAAGGACTGAGACTTCTGAACATGAGTTGGGGGCTCTACCCCTATGTCACCACCAGACCCCGATACTGGTGTTTTATTTTTATTTTCTCTGTAAAGATTTTTATAGATTAGGTTACCAAAAAAAAAAAAAGAAAAAAAAAAGAAAAGAAACCTACAACCAAACTTCCAAGCTCATCACTTGATATCAAAAAAATGTTCTTGAATATGTGCTGGTGTTTCCGACATTGTGCCAGTTACGGTTTCCAGATTTGGGTTTTTCATTGTGCAGAAACTGTTTTGGGAGCAACAAAGAATCTCAAAGTTCTCCCATGAAGTTTTTCCTCTGAGAACTGAAGGGACCTCTGAATATTTAACGAGGCTTGTCCTGTCATGGTCCCATTTGACCATGCTTTAGTGGGTGGACTACTGCTTAAGGCATCGGAAACCTAAACGTTTTCTTCAAACCAGTTGTGAAAGCAGTTTTTATTGGCTTTTCCTGTTATACGTTTAAATAGAAAGGCCTACGTTCATTTTCACTGTAATGTTAATATAGTAGTGAAAGTCCAGCTGCAGGTATCTATGGAAATCTCTAATTCTAAATTGTGACAAGGTGTTTAGATTTGACTGGAAATCAGACTTTATGAGGCGATACCTTTGCAGAAGCATTCTCTAAACCTCCCAGTTAATTGTGCTGCCGTAAAGTCTGTGTTGTGTGCCTTATTTTTTATCATATTATAGGCAGAATTTAGAAATGCAACCTCATCTGGGCATTTTGAATACATCAGAGTTATCCAATCCTTTTGTCATGTGGACAAAAATTGTCAAGTCAAAATATAATAATTGTAATTAAATTACCAGAAAGAAAACAATTTCCCCACAAAATTTTAATTAAACAACAAAGTCAGCAGAAATATTTTTAAGACCTACATTTGAGATGACTACACTTTTTAAGACCCTGTAGAAACCCCGTAAATTCTGGGTTTTTTTTGGTCACATAAGCGCCGGTAAAGCTGTAAGAATCAAGGAAATATTTCTGCTGCAGTTCTATGCCTAAAGCAGAAAAATGTTTAATCAGAGCAGCGAGAACATGCTGTACCTGGATTACAGGTCGGGAGACGTGGTAAGGGTTTGTCCCTTTTCGTAATGAGTTCTCTAAGGAGCACGGAGCGTCTCCAAGCTGTGAGCAAACACACAAACACCATATGCTACACTGCCAACGCGTACGGCGGCTATCTACAGACACACACTAAGATCAAACTGAGCTCTGTTAAAGCAGCAGATTATCAGAAACATGCTCCATTGTGGTAGATCTGAGAGCTTTTTAATTAAATTCAGAGAGGAGGCTCTCGACATAATGCACAAACTCGCTCTTTGTTTTTGTGCTCCGAGTACAGCTCATCAGTTCTGCTCTTATTGGACACTGAGCCCACTTCACTACTCTGCAGGTTTCTGTCCTTCCATCTATGATTTCTGCTGACTAACAGCTTTTACATCCATGTTCTGAAAAATCCCACCCCTGGACAGGGATTCTCCTATCCTAGCTCACTAACAGTAACCAGGAAGATGGGGACTTCTCTCTGATGAGTAAAGAAATAATCAGTCTCTAGTGTGTGTTGCTTAGTTTTTACCAAATTGTCTCGACGGATACAATTGAGGAAGGTGGAAGAAATTAATTGAAATGTGTTTACTGGCCTTTTAAGTTACCACCTGTTAATACTAAAGGTCATTCCGCAAAAACAAACAGGGCTGCAGGGTGCAGCCATGAAAATGGTGTTGTCTCGACTAAACAGTCTGATTTCTAAAACCTAAAATCAAATGCCTGGTAAGATGTTATTACCAGGCAAAAATTTCATGGCCCAATTCATTGTTTGTTGAAACTTTTACAGTGAATCTCATTAAAACAAACAGACTTTGTTTAAAACAACCCCATTAGTTCGGTTTAGGACACAGGGCAAAAACATTTTTTGTTTTTATTTCCAAATATTACAAATGTCCATATATAAGATATATAAATGCAGGAAAAGCAAAACATCCATCACCTGGTTAAAATGATGCCACTATAAAAAACATTACCGCTGGAAAACCATTAACTCCATCCTATAGAATGCATGTTAAAGAATTATGTCGTCTTAACGTGCAATACCGCTGATGGTCCCTAGGGGCTAGCTGCAATAGACTCCTATTCTCTTTCATGAAATGCTAAATCAATAAATGTTTCCCATGAGCTGCTATGGTTTCAATAGTCGAACTGTCTCCTTATAATTGGTGTGCTGTTGGCTAGCAGCTTTAAACCAGGGGGCTCTGCAGACGCCAGGAGCTACAGATGCCCACCAAGATGTGAAGAAGGCTGAAAAAACTCAGCTGTAGGCAAGGCTTAGACTGAGATCTGAATGGACAGTGCAGAGAACGGATCACTCACAGCCAATTCAGCATGGGCTTTGTTTTCAGCGAGAGGAATGTCATGTAGTGTGTGTAGTCGGGAAAATGCATGTGTCTCAGGGGTACTACCTAAAAGCCGCCGCAACTAGTAAACCTTTGAGATGGCACAGAACAAAGTTTTCCTATGGACAGACGATGAGGTTCAACTGTTGCTTAAGGTACTGGGTTCTCGCCAGTGCATTTCATTGTCAAAATTACACTGAAATTTGACCGTTACGTTCATTGGTTGACATCTGGGGCTCCCTTGACGCGGGGTTTCCCCCATACTGACTGTCGCACATCTTCCGGCAGCAGCACACAGACACGTCTCCTCCCTGCAGCCGCACACCGGATCCAAATAAAGAGCTGCTGCTGGAAGTTTTAAAGCCTGCGAACATGTGCAGAACAGCCAGCAGAAAACCTGCGATCGCCTTTGTAGACAACATAAACATAAAAGCGGTGTCCGGGGAAACTTTACCCGGCAGACAGACGACAAAAACAAAATGCTGAATGGTGCTACATGCTAAGCTAACACTACGACGCAGATGTTTGACGGCAACATAAAAGGGTCAGTAAAGCGCTCAAATCTGCATCAGGGAAGTTGTAACCCTCCAGGACAACATAAGGCTAACGGTAGCTGTTGTTAGCTTGATGGACAGCCCAACAATGGAGGTTCTGTCCGTTTGGGCTCCCCCTGCAAGTAATAACGCTCCGCTGTAAGAATGCATACAGCAACGAAACAACATACCAGCATCAACCCCACCCAATAGCTTTCAGTGTAGGAAAAATGAGAGAAAGACTTGTTAAATCCGAAGATCTGATTTAGGCTATTAAATACAGCGCTAACCTAAGCACCAAATCAGCCACCTGGTAGTAACTCAATGCAAGCAGGCATCTGACCGTGCTGAAGATTACTTGCTCTAGTTCAAACCGACGACAGAAAGACAACAGTAGCTCAAATGAACACTCGTGACAACAATGATATGCAGAATACCATCTCCAAGCACACAATATGGCAAACCTAGAAGAAGATGGGCACCAGTAGCAGGAGACTCCCACTGGGAGTCTTCTTGTTGGTTCAGAATAGGAAAATAATGCTTCTATCAGGGCTCTTACGAAAAACATCGCCTAGTCTGATGAGTTTTGATTTCAGCAGCAGCAGGGTGGGAGTACGATACTAATCAGGCATAAGCAAGATCCAACCTGCCTTATATCAACAGTTATCGGTGCTGGTGGTGGTATTGGCACACGTTGGGCTCCTTAGCACAAAGGCAAAATAATTTAAAAACCACAACCTATCTTAGATTTGTTGCATAACTGGTGACTAAAAACTGTTGGTGCATATCTTCTGATGGCTACTTCCAGCAGAATAATGCACGTCACAAATATTATGCAAAACCTGTTACAAACGCGTTCAATGCTGAAGCTTGTATAAAAAAATCAGAATAGCAAATTAACCCATTTACTCAGGCAGCAATGATGGATTGAAAGGTCAAGGTTTGTGGTTCTCCTCCAGTTTAATATGGAGCCAGGAAATTATGAGTGAGGAGTAGAAATGAATGGAGTGACATTGTACACATTGTACACCATCATGTTATACACGGTTCCCTGTTCCAACACATAAGTCCAAAGAGATGAATTTGCAGGGGCCAGTTAATACTCAATCAACTTAATTCAGTTTTGTTTAGATGTGTGCTCACTCAGGATTGCTACAAAATCGACAGCTCAACGCAGTTACCTGTCCATTGTCAGCAGACATTTGCTCAGGAGCAGGAAATGCAGCCAAGTCAATGACTTCACAATCGGCTGGACTTTCTTAGATACCTTTTTACCAGTTGGTAATATAAGTTAAATTTATCCCTACTGTACTACAAATTAGACACTATTAGGGCTGGACGACAATTCAATATTAATATTTATCGATCGATAGACGTATATCGATAATATAAAAAATACGGTCAATAAAAAGTTCAATAGAATAACAGTTTTCCTTCCTTTTGCATTCTAGCCTATCATGTAGGTTAATATCAGTCATTACATCCTCCCGACCAATCACAAACGCAGACCCAGGAATGCTCAGTCACCAAGCTCCGCCCCCTTCAAAGAGTTCAGAGAGTGCATGTTCTTTTTTCTTTTTCAAAAACTTCTTCAACTTCAAAAAAAGTTGGTTGAATAAAGGGTTGAGTTTGAATTCAGAGTTTGTGTCTTTATCTAAAAACAGGTCGCTAAGCAACAGCATAAAATGGACAAGGCTGCACTTAAAAAATATGATTTGAATTTGTTGATAATTATTGATATTGATCAATATAATTTATTTTTTATCAATGTGCTTTTTTTCTACATTGCCCAGCGCTAGACTCTATGCCTGAAGTTGACTCTGTCTAAAAGTTTGGATATTGTTGGAGTGACTGGATTATATTCTTTCATAATTGGAAATGAACTGGATCCGTTTTTCTTGTAAAGTGCCTTAAAATTACATTTGTTGTGAACTGGCAGTAAATAAACAAACTGAATTAAATATAACTGGAGCTCATCTTGGCTTGGTAGCAAAACAAAAAAATCTCCCCAATTGCACTTGTCAAGAGAGCAAAGCGTTACGTGCAGCCATGGTGTTTTGTAGTTGTTACAAGAAGAATTTGAGATTTATTTATTTTTATTCCCTGCAGGAGAGAAGTTCAACTGGAGTATAAAACACCTTGATCTTTTCTGATATAGGCATATTGTTTTCATGCATCAAATGCAATCACTTTATCTTGTCTCAGGGTTCTGGAACTTAATTTCTTTTAAGAAGATACTCCGTACAGTACATGCAAAATATAGCTTTAGTCAACCTAACCATTGAACTTCTACCTATTCATGCCGTCACCATTACAAAGTAAAAAGATGCTATTTGTGTGCTAATATGGGGCTAATATAGGGCAACATGTTCTCTAGTGATGTATACAAGTCTGTCAGTTGTTTCACTTGCTAAATTTGGTTTGCAGAAGAAGGTTTCTTCCTGATAAAGGGAAGTTTTCCTCTCCACTGTCGCTACATGCATGCTCAGTATGAAGGATTGCTGCAAAGTCAACAACACAATGCAGGCGATGGTCCACTGAGGCTACATGCTCATCCAGAAGGAGGGAATGTTTCAAGTCAATCATGCGATGCAATCTGCTGGGTTTCTCTTGACAGAACACGTTTTAACCAATCTGTGTGGATGATTTAATAGAACTGACTTTGTAAAGTCCCTTGAGATGACAAGTGTTTCGAATTGGCACTATATAAATACAATTGAAGTAAACCGCTGTGTCACAGCTGTCGTCAAGGAGTTATTTTAAGGGCAAAATCCTTGAAAGTTTTATGATTTGGCCTGAAGCGTTTTGGAGAAAGAACAGCAACGTGGGACACACACCAGCACACACACACACACACACACACACACAAAGGTAGAGGCAGAGCAACCTCTGAGTCAGGAGGTGAGCAGGTGTTCAAACAAAGCGACTGAGCTTTCATCAACCCACCACCTCTATATCCCAGGTGGAAAGACCGAACACACACATACACACACACACGCACACACACACCTGGAAGTGCGGACAAAGACACAACCCTGCATGGAAAAGTACAGAGTACTTACAAAGGTAATTCACATTTGGGCAATTTTAAAAAGCTACACTCCACACAGAAAAAAAGAAGTAAGAAAAACCCTCTATCACACAAATCAATGAACACATTTCCTTACCCAGAACTTGATTAGGTAGAAAGCGTTCTGTGGGCCCTTGCTGAAAAGCTCCTTGAGGCCGCCCTTTTTCTCGGGGAACTTGTCGTAGATTTGCTTGATGTCCACACACTCCAGCAGCGGGTCACTGTAGCTCGGGCTGTTCTGGCTGATGTGCACAAACAGGTGCTTGTTGTACTGCAAATAGGATAAAAGTAAAGACAAAAGATTTTAACATCCTCACATCCATTTTTTGTCTCTAGGATTTCTCTGTAGCGCAGATCTAGGTCACATCAGTAGTTATATGAACATTTAAGCTTTAAATATAAGCTGTTTTATGGTTCTAAGTAATACATGAGAGTGCTGATGAAAATGAAACAAATATGTTATTGGTCATCTTGTTAACATAAATCTAGTGATGCAACTGTTAGCCATTGAAATCTACCAGTGTTCCTCATGACTACTTCAGGTTTGACCGGCAATTATCGGGCAAAATACTGAACTATTCCAACATGCTTTTTGTTTACTATCCATGGACACAGTTTTGGTTTTTGGAAAGTGCATCAATCAAAGCACTTTCTGTTTGCATTTGATTTAAAACAAATGAGTTGAAGGTTGTTGATATGCTTTGATAAATAAATAGAGGTTATCTTGAATTTCCCTTCATTTTTTGTTACTTTTAAAACTACTACCTTTATCAAGGAAGTTACAAACCATGCTTCTTTTTGGCCCAGGAATCAATATCTCTAAACAAAACCGATTACCATTTAAAGTCCATCAGTCCATATCATTATACACTTTTCTCACAGATTAATATACTGGTAAACTGAAACTAACTCCACTAATGAAGTGAATGTTGGGCCAAAAACATGTAAAAGGTGGCCCAACCAAGTTTAAAGCATCACTTTCTGGCTCCTCCCTTTTGTCCAAACGTTACCCCACCAATCAGATGATAAAACGGTAAATAGCAGGTTGTGATTAGGATTAGCATTTAAAAGGCAGAAAGCAAAATAACTGGTCGGAAAATGATCTGGCGATGACATCACACCCGAGTTGATCGAGTTCTGGTTACCAGCTGGAAAACCAATGGGATTTGCTAATAGTTGTGCCGCTAGCTACTACTACTGGCAACACTTGTCAATAATAGTTCTATTTCATCCCTCCTGACCGCCAGAGGCGGTGCTGAAAGCACTGAATGTTCCCTTCGGGCATGCGCAGTTCGAGTAATTATACCAACAGAGTCACACCTGTGACGCCGGATGACCACTCGGAGGCTATATAGCCTGCTGTCATCCTTGGCTCTGTTCCTTTTTTCTTCTCGCAAGCGGTTCGCTAACTTCCCCGTTGTGTGACGCCCCATCGCGCGGAGTTGCGGTTTTTCCTCCGCCCTCCCAGGGCTGCAACGGGTTGATTGTGGAAGTTTTTCGGAAGGTAAGTAAGCTGTTTGTTGGTGACGGTAGCGTTCGCGCCCCCTCTCCCGGCTCACGGCTTTTCGTTACCCTGTTACCTACAGCTGGGGCTGTTGATTGTGTACGGCTAATGTTGTTAGCCCATTTCGGTTTACCAGTTTATACCTGGTGACGGTAGCGTGTTCGCTCCCTCTCCCAGTGTGACTAATAAGTTAATTTACCGAGGTCTAAAAACGACTAACGTTGTTAGTTCTTTGGGTTATCAATTTATACCTGGTGACGGCAGCGTGTTCGCCCCCTCTCCCAGTGTGACTAATAAGTTGATTTACTCAAGTGTGAAGTACGGCTAACGTTGTTAGCTCCTTTTGGTTTACCAGTTTATACCTGGTGACGGCAGCGTGTTCGCCCCCTCTCCCAGTGCGACCAACCTCATTTACCGAAGTTGTGTACGGCTAATGTTGTTAGCCCATTTCGGTTTACCAGTTTATACCTGGTGACGGCAGCGTGTTCGCCCCCTCTCCCAGTGTGACTAAGTTGATTTACTCAAGTGTGAAGTACGGCTAACGTTGTTAGCTCCTTTTGGTTTACCAGTTTATACCTGGTGACGGCAGCGTGTTCGCCCCCTCTCCCAGTGTGACCAACTTCATTTACTGGAGTGTGAAATAGGGCTAACGTCGTTAGCGCCTTTGATTTATTGGTTTTATACCTGGTGACGGTAGCGTGTTCGCCCCCTCTCCCAATATCAGCCTCCTTGTGTTTGCAGCCTATTTCTTGGCTCTGCCATAATTGGTGACGGCTGCGTTTGCGCCCCCTCTCCCGATTTTAGCGCATTTTCATTTAATTGGGTTGAGCCTGGTCGACCTTAGACATGGATGGCTTCCACAGCTGCAGGGATTGTGGGGCTGCCCTCCAGGCAGAGGATGGCCACGACCTGTGCCCTACCTGCCTTGGACATGAGCACCTTGTGGAGGCGTTGTCCGAGAACCCCTGCATGAATTGCAGTTTTATGCCACATGCAGTGAGGGTGGACCGGTTGGCACAGTTGTGCCCCCAGGAGGGTTCTGACCTTCCGCCCTCTGGACAGGTGGATCCCCCCAGGCGTTCTAAGCGCCGTGGTGGGACCGCGGTCTCAGCACCCCCTCCTCGGAGGAGACGGGCCAAACTTGACCAGGGCCTGGCCACAAGGGTGGAACAGTTGTCAGCGGAGTTGGCTGAGATGAAGTCCTTGCTGCAGACACATCGGTCTGATACCTCTCTTCCAGTGGCTGGGCTCTCCTCCCCACCCATGCCTGAACTAGTTGCGGAGGAGGACGTCATATCTCTGGCTGCCTCTGCTTCTCATTTCAGAGATGAGGAGGAGGCAGGGTCCTCTCAAGCCTCTGACAATGGGTCGTTTTCATCCCGGAGTGCAGTTGGGGAGGCCAGTGACAGTTCCATGCGGGATGTCATGTCCATGGCCCTGAAGCAGCTGCAGCTAGAACTCCCGCAAGGAGAGGTGTCCGACTCCGGGAGTGCCTTTTTCAGGCGCGGACGGGCCCCTACTCCATTTTCTGTACCTCCATCAGAGGAGTACCTTAAGGAGTTGCACGCTTGTTGGCGGGACCCGAGAGCGTTATCACGGCTCTCCTCAGACGGTCGGGTGTTGGCTGCCATGCACGAGTCGGTGAAAGCCGGCCTGGACCGTATGCCAGCAGTTGAACCAGCTGTTGCTTCACTGATTGTGTCACCAGATGAGGCCCTGCGTCCTGAGGTCAGGTGCCCACGGACTCAATGCCGGGTTACAGATGACCTCCTGTGTAAGGCATACAATGCAGGAGCGCGTGCGGGACGTCTTGGCAACTCCCTGGCGCACCTCATGTTCGCCCTCTCTACATCCGTTCAGGACGCTGGTGGTGCAGCCGCAGCGGTTGGCTTTAGTGATGCAGCGTTGCAGGCCTTTGCGCTGATGACCAGAGAGCTCGGCCGTGTCATGTCATTCCTTGTCCAAGCTCGTAGACAGGTCTGGCTTGCACAGTCTCCTCTCACGGAGGCTTGCCGTAGGACCCTCAGGGGTGTCCCGGTCGTGCCAGGGGAGTTGTTTGGGTCAGCTGCCCTGGAGGCACTGGAGCGGACTATTCAGGCTCGTCAGACCAGCCAGCAGCTTTCTGGCCTTCGCAGGAGCGTACCCCCCTTTCCTCAGCGTTCAGGGCGCCCTGCTACTACCCCCAGCGTTCGGCCACGGCCTCAGATTAATGATGGATCTGGTGGTTCCTATCCCCGTGATGTTCGGCAGAGACCCAGCAGGGACTTTCGTAGGCCAGTCGGCCGCCCAGCTAGACCGACCCGGGCCTCAGATCCTGGACGTCCTCCCCCCAGGGCTCCCAGAGGCCGAGGGGATAGAAGATGACGCCTCCGGGCCAGCCGTCGGACATTTTTCCCATCAGCAGCTACGTTTCTGGGCTGCTCACTCTGTGGATCCATGGGTGGTTGCCACCCTAACCCATGGCTACAGACTCCAGTTCCGACGGCGGCCCCCTCTCTCACGCCGGGTCAAGATGACCATTATCACCGACCCGGTGAAATCCTTGGCACTAGACCAGGAGCTTTCCGCCCTCCTAGCCAAGGGAGCAATCGAGGCTGTGGATCCTCTGCGGCAACCCAGAGGCTACTATTCCACGTACTTCCTCGTGGCAAAAAAGACCGGCGGTTTTCGCCCCATTCTAGATCTAAGGGGACTCAATCAGTACCTGAAAGTCCTTCCATTCCACATGCTCACCACAGCAGAGGTCCTTCAGACTGTCGTGGCAGGGGATTGGTTTACGTCAGTAGATCTGACAGATGCCTACTTTCATGTACCTATTGCGGCAGAACATCGCCGCTTTCTCAGGTTTGCTTATCAGGGTCGCCATTGGCAATTCCGGGTGCTCCCATTCGGGCTCTCCCTTTCCCCGAGGGTGTTTACTCGTTGCGTGAAAGCGGCCCTCTCTCCTCTGCAGGCCTCCGGAGTCAGGATTCTGCCATACCTGGACGACTGGCTTCTCTGTGCTGCCACTCAGGTAGCTGCCTCTCGGGATACGTCCCGGCTTCTTCTCCAGGTGTCACGGTTGGGCCTCAAAGTCAACCTTGCAAAGAGTTGTCTGGTTCCATCTCAGACAACCACCTTTCTTGGGATGCATCTGGACTCCACTACCATGAAGGCCCGTCCGTCTGTTCACAGGGTGGACGACATACTCCAGTTTGTCGGTCGATTCAGGCTGGGCAGGCAGTTTCCTTACAGCATTTTCCTGCGAATGCTGGGCAAACTGACATCGGTCACTCGTGTCGTGCCCTTGGGTTTGCTCCTTCTGCGTCCTTTGCAGCGGTGGCTCAACCGCTTTCACCTAGATGCCAGGCTGCACAGACGTCACAGGCTCATGGTGACGAGGATGTGCCTCCGTGCCCTAGCTCATTGGCAGGACAGGACCCTTTTGTCCTGTGGCGTTCCAATGGGGTTAGTGGTGTCTCGAAGGGAAGTGGTCACCACGGATGCCAGCCCCAAGGGCTGGGGCGCCGTGTGGCAACACAGAGCGGTTCGGGGTCTCTGGGGTCCAAGGGAGCGCACCGAGCACATAAACGTGCTGGAGCTGCGGGCTGTGCACATGGCCCTCAGGTGCCTTCTGCCCTACCTAGAAGGAAGGCATGTGTTGGTTCGAACGGACAACACCTCTGTTGTTTACCATATCAACCACCAGGGAGGCACCAGGTCGGCACGTCTCCTGGAGGTGTCCAGGGATCTCCTGGAATGGGCGTTTCCCCGTCTGTCCACCCTGCGCGCAGCATATCTACCAGGGCGGCAGAACCAGGTTGCAGACTCTCTATCCCGCCAGGCACCTGCTCCGGGAGAGTGGTCTCTTCACCGCGACGTAGTGCGCAAGATCTGGAACCTCTTTGGCCAGGCAGAGGTAGATCTGTTTGCCACAGAGGAGTCAACCCAGTGCCCCCTATGGTATTCCCTGACAGGGGTCGGGGGCGCACTGGGCCAGGATGCGCTGGCTCATCCATGGCCACAGGTTCTCCTGTATGCCTTTCCACCCCTCTCGCTGATTTGGCCTACTCTACGGAGGGTTCTCGAGGAAGGCCACAGGGTGTTGCTGGTAGCTCCGTTCTGGCCAGCACGCCCGTGGTTCCCGCTGCTTCGGAGTCTGTGTCTCAGTACTCCATGGCGTCTTCCAACAAGAAGGGACCTGCTGTCTCAGTTGGGGGGACAGATATGGCACCCCAACCCTCAACGTCTCCAGCTGTGGGCCTGGCCCCTGGGAGGCTGACTGGGTGTTCAGAACCTGTCAGACACACCATTTTGAGTGCTAGGGCGCCCTCCACTAGGCTGCAGTATGACAACAGATGGCGTCTTTTTTCTCAGTGGTGCTCTGCCCACAATGAGAATCCGGTTACCTGCTCGGTGCCCACTATTCTGGAGTTCCTCCAGTCTCTCCTTGATAAGGGCCGCTCTCCTTCGACCCTTAAGGTGTATGTTGCGGCAATTTCATGTCATCACCTACCTGTCGACGACCGTACAGTAGGGCGCCATGATCTGGTCTCTCTTTTTCTGCGCGGTGCTCGTAGGTCACGCCCGCTGCCGGCTCCACGAGTGCCCGATTGGGACCTACCATTGGTTCTTGCGGCCCTGTGCCATCCTCCATTCGAGCCTTTGGCACAAGCGGACCTCAAGTGGCTTTCTTGCAAGACCGCCTTTCTGTTGGCTATCGTGTCAGCTAAGAGAGTCAGTGAGTTACATGCTCTCTCTGTCAGCCCTACATGTATCAGGTGGGCTCCAGATGACTCCGGTGTTACCCTGTGGCCTAACACTGCATTTGTGCCTAAGGTGTTGTCTCCTTTTCACCGTAACGAGCCATTGCAGTTGGCTCGGTTTCAGCCCCAGTCTGGTGCAACCGAGGGGTCTGAGTTATTGTGCCCAGTAAGGGCATTGGAGGCATATATTTCGGCCACCGCAAGTCTAAGACGCTCAGACCAGCTTTTCCTGTGTTATGGGGGTCCGAGGTTAGGCTACCCTCTTTCCAAGCAGCGTCTGTCCCATTGGATAGTGAGCGCCATCTGCCACGCCTACGCTGTAGGTCGCCGCTCCCTGCCAGTCAGGGTGAGGGCACATTCCACCAGGAGCGTCTCTGCTTCCTGGGCGGCTTTGAGAGGGGTCCCTCTGGAAGCAATATGTGCTGCTGCATCATGGGCTTCCCCGACCACCTTCACGAGGTTCTACAACGTCAATGTGACTGTCCCTCATCCACTGGGTCAGGTCCTTTTACAAGGTTCTGCTGGGCCCTCTCAGTGAGGTATGTGCTCAGGATTCCTTGTGACATAGTTGGCATTAGTCATTCAGTGCTTTCAGCACCGCCTCTGGCGGTCAGGAGGGATGAAATAGAACGAAAGTTACGTATGTAACTACGGTTCTATGAATCCCGGATGACCGCCAGAGCTTCTCTGTCACTCAGAATCCTTGCTTCTGCGAGAAGATTCTGTAGGAACAGAGCCAAGGATGACAGCAGGCTATATAGCCTCCGAGTGGTCATCCGGCGTCACAGGTGTGACTCTGTTGGTATAATTACTCGAACTGCGCATGCCCGAAGGGAACATTCAGTGCTTTCAGCACCGCCTCTGGCGGTCATCCGGGATTCATAGAACCGTAGTTACATACGTAACTTTCGTTTTTTTTTCCATTTTATGTGTTCAAACACTAAAGGCATATGTTCACAAACCTAGTTGTAGAGTATTGTGTGTGAAATTAGTTCAATGAGACAGACATAATTTCTAATCTGAACTGTTCCAACCTAAAACCTTCACAACAATTACCCACGGCAGCCATTTTGAATACTAAACTTGGTACCAGTGACATCCATCTTTCCTAGTCGGAATTGCGACTAGGAACTTACTTCTTACTGGAAACTCAGAAAATCTGACATTTGAGTACAAAGTGAGTGTCCCATTAGAGACCAAAACCATCTATTGTTTAAATCCACTTATCCATCCGGGGTCATGTGGGGACAGGTGCCTATCTCCAGTGATCATTAGGTGATAGGTGGGGTACACCCTGGATGGGTCCGTCACAGCAAGAAAACCATGCACACACACACCCTTATACATCAGGACAATTTAGAGAGACTAATTAACCCTACAGCCATGTTTTTGGACAGTGGAAAGAAGCTGGAGTATCTGGCGAAAACCCACACATGTACTGTGACATGAGGCAAACTCCATGCACAACGACCGCCAGCCAACATTTGATCCCCGGATGTTCTAGGTGTTCTAGGGCAACAATGCTAACAACTGCAGCACCATGCGACTAAGTCCAAAGCCAACACATCCCAAATTTTTTATCCTTCAAACTACAAAACAAAACTGGGCTGACTTGGAACACCAACTGTGATATCTTGTTGCTATTATGCAGAGGTAGATACATCCGGCCACAGAAAGTAAAAGCCCTGGCTGGTCTTCCTTCATCCTGCTTGGTTTATGCTTGACGTGTATCTGTTCCGCACAGAAATAAGACGTGCCGACGCAACCTTTGCTGCATTTATACTTTTTATACGTGCAGCTTTTCCCCGTGTAGCCAACATTCTTCTAAACTCAAGGGGGCACTGCCGTACAACACTACACTGGTGTAGCAGTAGAAAACACAGTTGTTGCCAACATTATTAATTCCTCCTTGTGACTTTAAGGAGTGACAGCAATTTTTTCCAAAAATTTTTCACAATCTGTTGATTGTGGTGATCTTTATGGGCTGAATCATAATGGCGAATCTCCACCAGTAGAAATGTTTGCCCATCCACCATTTTTTTCCACATGGGACTGTCCACATAGTTAAACATTTCCGAGCTGTGCGGGGCAGAAAATATGAGCATGGAAGCTGCACGGAGGGGCGTGGTTGCTGAAATGTAAAAATGTGATTGTGCGGACCTCGCAAACGCGTTTAATCCATAAAGCAGCCTTACCAGGCGATTTAAATAGTGCATTCCATTTTTCCTCCGTGGTTGGAATTCTCGACCTCTATGGTGCGTTCCTTTTGCCTCAGATGTCGGAACTAACGAGTCACAGATTATGTTACCTCCGCCTTTTTACGTTCCAGTTTTTCCAATCCGGAGGTTGAGAATTCTGACCACCGAGGACAAATGGAACGCACTATTAACTGGAACAGCCCCTAAAGTCGGTATTACGAGCCAGAATGTCGGTGCAGCAGGATGGTACCCGACCTCGGCATTCATGATGGCTGCTACTCACAGCAACATTGAGTAAAACCTCGTACTTCGTTTGTAGCAGCTCTCTATTATTTATGTAACATTTATTCGGTCATACAGGTGCTGCCTTTTAGTGTTCACCAGATGGGATGTTTCAGCTCTGTTAATTTGCACAAAATACTGCCTAGAACAGCGTTGTTGTTATTGTTTTAACAACACTGTGAGTGCCACGTTTTTTTTTCTCTTACTGTCCGACAGAGGGAAACTGGAACGAAAAAGGCGGAGATGACGTAATCTGTGACTCGTTAGTTCCGAACTCCGAGGCACAAGGAACGCACCATTCCCTGTCTATGCTGTGGAGCTGGAAATACAAATGGTTGGAACTAATCTCTGGAACGGCTTTATACTTTCTGAACCCGGATTCCCCACTTCTGCTAATATGCCAGTTGAATAAGGATTATAAAAGAAAATAATGGTAAGAAAAACAATTTCCTTGTGCATTTTCACATATTTGTGCTTACTGTCTATCTCAGTCACAGCAAAATATTACTTGCAATTATTGTATGATATACTTTGGTGAAGATCATCTCAAGCACTCCAACTTAGATATTGATAGTGTGTTCCCAATAAGCTCCTTTTCCCAACTATGAAGCCTGTAATTAAAGGCCAAGTCCTAAACAAACTGTCAAAAACAGTAATTTGGAGTATGGGACTGAAATGGTCAGGTCACCCTTTTTACAAAGTCAAAAGTTTCAGTACCGCATAAATTTACCATACCTTTTATAATATTTAAATTGTTTTTCATGAGATGTCAGAGAAAATGACAAACCTCATGGTGCTTTCTCTGGCTTTACTGAGCATTGGGTAATAGTTGTTGCCACTCCCCTGCATGTTGCTGTGCACTGCCAGTCAGCTGGCTGAAAAGAAGACTAAATCTACTGCTCTCTCTCTCTTTTTTGTGCCAGCCCATTTTGGTGGTTTGGGAACATTTTTGGTCACAAAAAACACAAAACAGCCCTGATGTGCAATTATATGACTGCCACCTATAATTCATATTAAAGGCACACTATTTTAAAACCCCAAGAGAGAAGCAATGACTGTATTCTGCTTGATTTTGGTGTAAGAATAATCATTCTCTTTCTGATCAAGAATGATCTGTTTTGTAAAAGCTGAAAATATTACAACTAAATCTGAGTTAAAAAACTGTGTTTTAAAATCAGACTAACAGAACCAAGTTTGTCTAACTAATAGATCAGTTGTACATTTTTTGTTTAATTGTGACGTGCTCTCCCTTTAAGGACGCTGCTCGCTCCATTTATTTACAGTAGAATAAATCATGTAGGGATGGCGACGCCGCTGCACAATAGAATCCATTTCAAAGCCATTGTAGAACATTTTTATGTACTGTCCAAACAGAAAGCAACAAGATGAATGCCAGCTGTCCGTGAGCCCAAGGTAGAAAAATGACAATGAATCCCCGATGTGGCAAGATGACAGATAGGCTGAGCAGACGGAGAGATAGAGCTTTACAAAGGTTATTCATACAAGGAGAGACACAAAGGGCTTTAATGCTGTTCTCTGCTGTAGGGTTATCTGTCATCTCTGTTTATAGGACAATAGGGAGTGCTTATTGTAGACTGCTGTCTCTGTCTGTGAGTGTGTAAGAGTGTGGGTAAGCGTGTGTACTCACCGCCTCCTGATCCCTCTGTGTCTCTAAGAAGGATGAAAACTCCACCAGTCGTAGTTTGGTGGTGCCGATGGATCGCCCCTGCCACGCTGGCTCTCTGTGTGTTTGGGCTGCAGCAGCAGGCTCGTAGGCTGAGCAATACACCACAAAAAGCACAGTTTCAAACCCAACCCAACACGGCCACAATGCGCTGTCGTGCAACATGCATTTTGTTCGGTTGGAGACCTCCAAATCCCGTGGTTAAACCATCAACTCGCAAGCAGATGGCTGCGCATACAGAGCCTGTTTCTGGTTCTGCTGGAGTTTTCTTCTTGCTAAAAGGGTACGGTTTCTCTCCACTGTCACCACACGCTTGTTTAGGATGAGGGATTGCTTGTTGCAAAGTCAATGACTCATTGCAACCACCTGGGCTTCCCTAAGTCATGATATTCTATATTATCATATTGATATTGATCTATTGATCAGTACCGAAATTAATGGCAATACAGTTTAGTTTTATTGACTCAAAGTTTTTCACAGACTTGTCCAGGTTTTCTGTATACACCGACAGCACTTCTTGCAAAGGTGATGGGATTTTACGTCTTAAGAACGCAGACGACATGTCCCTGGTGGCTCACATGACCAACTCTGATGCTCTGTGCTGGTCCCAACAAGCAGTTGCCAACTTGGCCAAAACGTTTTGTTTTTTTGTGACAATTTCGTGGATGTGAACGTGACAAAGACTAAAGTGTTGTGCAGCGGGGGCAGAGATAAGGATGCCAGGTCATCTGTCTTTCAGCTACTGAGCATCCAGGGAGAAAACTGTGATGTTTTACTATCAAGAAGGACATCGTAACGCTGGTTTATAAATCAGTCCTTGAATCTGTCATCACCTTCAGCATTTTATCCCATTTTATCCTGGTACAACCTCCTCACTGGGAAGGATCAGGGATGCTACTCTGATCACAGAAGATCCTTCTCATCCCCTCAATCACTCATTCCAGCTGCTCCTATCAGGCACGTTTAAAGTCCCTCTGCCCCAGAAAGCTATTTATCAAAGTAATTTATTCCATTGGCCATATCCAGCTTGGGCACTTCATAATAAGAAATGCACTTTTACACACTTTCTTTACCAATTTCTTTTAACAGTCTCTTTTTTATATGTTCTAATGTGTTTTTTGTCAATGATCTTGCATTTAAAGAATGCTGTTGTTGGAGCCCTAACACAGAAAACATTTTCTGTCACCATCTAAGAAAGCGATCCAAAAGTTTTGGGTTCAACTTCACCGCCTCCCAGGGTGCATGTAGCGGGTCAAAGATCTGGTGAAGTGAAGACTCCAGCAACGTTTATTTGCTGATCAATGCTTTTCGGCAAGCGCCATCTTTATTTTCAGTCTACAAGATTCTCAGATTTATTAAACTTTGGTCATAAAATTCTAAATGCTGGCTGACTTTAAAGCATAAAATTCTTTATTAAAGCAAATGTCCATGCAAATCTGTAAACAGAGGGGTAACATGAGCCTACACAGCACACAATGCTTTCATTTTTTCACTCTGTTTGCTGCTTGCCTGTTGTTCTTGTTCCTGTGCCACTCATATTTTTCTGTCAAAGGTTCTGCCACTTTTGTCTTTTTGTTAGATTCCCCAGCCTAAAAATGGGAAAAGTCTAAAAAGAAATATCCATAAACAGGAGTAAAATAGTTCACAACTTAATCTGCAATGTTATTTTACATGCAGACCCTAACCTAGCCCTTACCCTCCAGTCAGAAAAAAAAAAAAAATTAAATTCAGAGCTGTTTCAACAAAAAGACAACAAAACATAGAAACCTCAGTTTAAAAGTTGCTTGGCTGAGTGAACCCAACTCAGCCGTGAAGAATATGATAAATACAAATTTACTTGTCCTTAAACTTTCAAAATACATCCCGTTTCTAAATCACATCTGATAAGCACTAAGCACAGTCATATATTAATAAACGGTCTTTTCTCTGGGCAGCTGGGGCGTCTCACATTAAAGCTACCAGTTGCTCACTTGTCCTGTTGGTGTAGCTCAAATAAAGATGACATAACTGTTGCTTTTAGAAATGTTTGTAGGATTTAAATAATGATGCATAATGAATCAATTGGTGAAAATACCTGTTTTAATTTGGAAATGTTAACTTAGTGGTTTAAGTGGTAATATGTTAAATATAAATCAAATGTATTACTCTTAAATCAGTTTTCAGAGAATTAAGGTAGACGTAATGGTCATAAATTATAACTGGAGTCACTTTGACACAGTTTCCCTCTCTTTGACCTCTTTGCGAGACAAAGACGGCAGTGCTGGGGACCCATGTGCCGTGGCAGTCAAAGACCACCCTGTGGTGAGGAAACATCATAAATGGCAGGAGAGAGAACCGACAGTCTGCCTCACAGAAAGAAAATAATTGTCCCATGGTCCCTCTCACCTGCGATTGTGGTGGTCCCTGCTGTCTGCACAGGGTAGGCCTGCTGGGAGAACGGCTTGATACTGAGAGAGACAGAGAAACACACAAGAAAGCATTACACACAAAAAAAAGACTGGGAGAAGAGCAGACACCGTAGGACCGGCCTCGTTGTATTCGCATTATACAAAAAAAGATTTCTGTTCTCCTTCTTGTATGAACAGAAGAAGGAGCGAAGAGGTCAAGAGCAGCTCTGAGTTCAATAAAAGCTGCCCAGCCCCATTTAATACCATTATCAGATCCGATGGTACAACCAGCACTAAAGTGCTATGAGTTATGTGAACAGACATTAGGGTAGGAGAAGGAAACAGCAGGAGGCAGGCTTTAAAATTTCCACCTAATTTTAAACTCAACAGGTGGTCTTCATGTTGGCATTGACAAGGTAATCAGTGTTTGCCAATATGATGGCAGACAGATTCCAGGCATCAGTCATGTGAGTTAATCAAGTTAATTGTTTCTGAATCATAAACTGGGACAATCATGCAGATATAGTCTGATTATAGATTCAGATGCATAATAAATTAAATTGAAAGAGTCTTTTGATCTTCTTCTTCTCCAGAGAAAACACTCTTCTCTGTATCTTTGTAAAGCAAAATCTAAAGTAAAATGTACCTCTTCAAAAAACAATGTGCACTTGTTTTTTTTGTGGATTAAAATTGTCGCTTTGCCTTCTAATCTGAGAATTTTATGAAGAAAAGATATAAAGAGGCAAAAAGCTATAGAAGCTAAATATTTTTGGCCAAAATTATGTATAACCCTGGTAGAATTGTATTTGTAGTAATCTTTTCATTCTACCAACATACTGTTAAGATATATAACATTTACTATTTTATAGCACATCATAAATACCAGTGGAAACATGTAAAATGTTGGTCAGCAATTATAACAAGGATCATATTGCTCAATTACAATGATTTAAATGAGACAGATAAATAATTTCCAACATGCTACATTTCAACATACATTTCAAAATCGATACTTCTTTCACATTGCTGTCATATTCTTGGAGGATGCCTGTCAAACCTCCAGTAAGAAACACAATTTGTGATTGAATAAAAATAATTTTAAATCTAAATCTCCCAGGGGTGTGAATAATGTTGGTATCAATTGTATATTAATGCAAAAATCTTTTGCTTCTGTAGCCTGGGTATCAAAATACGCTGATTGATATCTGCGTATTTTGACGACTTGCAAGCAATAGCTAATTTTTGTGCAGCCTGTAGGTGAAAATAGCTGTAAACAATAGTTAATAGTGCAGCCTGCACCAATGTAGTTTTGTTGGTATTAGAATTGTTATGATGAAATAAAGAGATATGTTTCCAAAAGCCAAGGAACCGAATGAGGATTTTGATCCAAAGCTGCCTTTGATAAGGTGCTGCAAATGTGTTTGCCCGTAGTTATAATACATTGGGAGGTTCCTGTGTTTGTTTTATCCTCTTTAATGAAACATGCAGTTAACAGCTGTTATACTAATCTGGTATTTTTGGTGGTTTGCTAGGTACTGAAGGCCCATGCTAATGTCAGCTAAAAGCTAAGTTAGCTAATGTAGCTAGCAATTATGCTAGCTGGCAGAAGTATTTGATTACATGTTTCAAAAACATCCGAACAAAGATGATAAAAAGCATCAAAACATTCCAGCTGTGGCAGGAAAAAGACAATGGTAAATAGACAGAATTTATATAGCATTTTTCTAGTCCTATTGACCACTCAAAGCACTTTACACTTGTGTAATCACACTAGTGTGCACACTAATATGTAGCTCGACAAGCAACTTCAGGCTAAGAGCCTTGCACAGGGGCACAGCGATAACTGAATGGAGGAAGATGGAATCAAACCCACAACTTTCAGACTGCAAGACAACTTCACTCCCCATTGAGCCACATTAACTAATAAATTCCCTACATTGCAAAATTTCTTTTGGTATTTTGAATGTAAGAGCAGTTGTCTCTTGCTCATATTAGCTATTAGTGAATTTGGCAGGAACATTTTGAAATTAATTTAAAAATCCACCATGAGGAGAATTACAATTTTCTTTACTGTAAAGACATAAGCTTGTCTCCTGTGTTTCATATGTTGGATTTTGACAAAATAATATTGCCAAGCAATAATTTTATCTCTTTAAAGCTGCCGTTTGCTGGATGCCCCGGAAAGCCAGTGGCACAAATTACTGGAACAAACTGAACACTCCCTACAAACCTGAACTTGTTTCCTTGAAATCCACAAAAGCCAGTGTCTGGCAGTGTTGCCAGCTAGAGTCAAGGTTTTCCAGCCCAAAAATCTGTTAAAAACCGCCACAACACACAAAAACCTGGCCAATCAAATAATGTAATATTTGCTATAAGGGCGGCTATGAATGTAAATCAATATATGCGTTTTCGAAGCTGCAATCCAAAAAAAACCGGCCCAGAGTTCTTTTTCAAAAGACCACACAGCACAGCGACAACAAATCCAGTGAGAGTGTTATGATACACATCATCCCCCTAACATCTTTGCAGATAAGATTAGGCTTCAAAACAACATTCGTTTGCCATTTGAAAGACACAAACTATGATCAATGTGCACACATAAATATGGAAATCTTAATTCTACACATTTAAAATAATTACATTTACTGTGGTCGTTATGATTTCTTACCCTTACTGCAAAATCCGCTATTAACTGAAAGGCTGAAAATCCGAACGCTGAACATCTGAATGCTGAATTTACTCCTCTGAACTATACAATCCATTGAGATTTGCGATCAGTATATGGTTGAGTCAAATTTCCCCAATAACTGCTATGAACTAATGACTAATGATGAAATGATGACGTTAATAAGCTAACTCAAAAACCACCGAACTGACTTCAAATCCGCCCAAATTATGTCGACCCGCCCAAAGCAAATTATACCCGCAAAATAAAAATGAGAACCGGCCAACTGGGTGGAAAACCGCCTAATCTGGCAACACTGGTGTCTGGTCGAGTCTTCGTGGAGATTTCTGCCAACATGTAGCGTAAACACTCTCCATTTACAGATGCAAATGTCTTAGTAAATGAGGCCTAAGAGTTCTTGCTTAGTTTTTAGTCAAATATGCCTCTTTTCAATTTACCTTTATAATCCAAGTAACTGGGAAATTACATTTTCTGTCACTCAAATTTCTAATCCAACCAAGCTGAGTAAACATTAGGCGCCCATGGTTCACACAGTGTTTTCTTTGTGAAATAAACAGTACATGAGAGAATAAATGTAATATGCTATTTGAAATTGGCGAAGAACAAGATATGTGATTAATTTGCAACTAACTTGGAACAACTAAAGCCTAAGTATCCAAAAACGAAGGAACGCACTGGAACCACCAATCAGCGGCTGAATCTAAAGCAACACGCTAGATGAGAAGGCGTAATTTAAATGTTACTCACTCTTCCGTGGTGGAGCTGGACTGCCCTCCTGGAATCATCCCCTGCCACAGCTGAAAATAAATGTACATATCAATATAACCACGCTGAGAATGCAAAATACTAATGCAAACAGTGTGCTTTTTCTTCTGCGTACTAGCACCAGTGACTGTGCATACACGGCCAGCAGATTATACAGACAAACTGCTTTATTGTTATACCCATCCATGTTTTTTTTTGAGGATAAACATGTCTCTGTGCGAGCGTGTGCATGTTTTACCTGTGCGTTGCCGGGGAAGCTGGCCCGCACTATTCCAGGCAGCAGCTTGCTGTGTATGGCGGTGGCAGAGACGATCTGAGCCGAGGACATGGACGAGATGCTTTGCAGAGCTTTCTCCTTGGCATTCTGGTCCTGCACACGAACACGGACATTAACACAATCATTATTGTGAGCATGCGTCACACTTTGTACACACAATGGTTGATATGTGTCTTGTAAGAAGCTGGGGGGGAAAAAACTGTAAACATTCTGTAAAAAAACAAAAGAAGCCAAATTCAACGAAAACGGTGCAAAAATTGTTCTGTGAAGCTAGCGGTGGTTAATGCAACACAGTAAATCAGCTGTTGGTGCAAACTAACGCAATGTAGATTAGGAAATATTTAACTTTAGGGTAAAAGCAGCATGGAGCACAAAACAGCTGAATGAAACAGAATTAGAGGCACTGTGATAGCTGGAGAATCACTAATTGGCAGCTTCACTCAAGTTAATTGGCACAGAGAGAAATCTCCCCTCCTGGGAGAGATAATAACATTACAGAAGGTACTGAGATGGGAATCATGGTGGATTTTCATGTGAAAACCAAGATCCAGATGTCTGGGTTTTTAAAAAATTTATTTAACATGCAGGTTAAAAAAGGTAGGGTTTTGGATTAAACCCTAAATTCTCCAATTGTCGCTGTTTGATGATAAAAGCTGTTTATTTTTGGGGAGTAAAACCAGTAATTTGACTAAAGTGAAGAACTGAACAACCCATCAGTTTACTTAACTGGAAACATTTAGTTGGGAATTGACTTTTTCTTTCTTTATTTAATGAAATATAAGTAATTGTATTAGAAAAGGATTGAATTTTATATCTTAAAAGTAGATTTTAATTTGGACTTGAATGTACTCATTTTACTGGAGACATCCATCCATTTTCCGTCACGCTTGTCCCTTGTGGTGTCGCGAGGGGTGCTGGTGCCTATCCTCAGCATTCAATGGGCATACATCACAGTACATTTATATTGCTATAGAGTGCATTTGTACCCTGCTCCTGACTGATAACGTTATAAAATGAGATTATATTGATCCTTTGTGACCTCTCTGCAAACTGCGGCTTAAACTAAAATCATGCAAAAACGGGGAAAGCCTATAAGAACAGCTGAACTTTATGTTGAATCAAACTTACTATAACTGGCAGCAGATGTGAACTCAAGAAGACCAAATTTTATTCACTACTTCAAATATGTCCATACTTATGGAAAATATGTTCCACTAATGGTGGGTACAAGTTTTAAAATTATTTGTCATAGTGCCTTTTTTTACATCGCCATCAACTGACATTTTCACAGGGGTGTGTAGACTTTTGAGATTCGGTGTATATCAATTCAGAAAAAACCTTTACTCTCGTCTCTAATGAGGCCGCCGTCATTTATTTCATGACAGCAAACATCAACTCGGAGTTCCGGCTAGTCTTCTCGGAAAACAAGCGCTCCTTTGTTGCTTTAAATAAAGTTAAAGCAACGAGGAGAAAGAACAAAATAAGGAAAGACCAGACAAGCAGGGTACGAGATTAATAGACTGAGAGTTGGAGACAGTAGGAAGAAGGGAGGAAAGAGAGTAGGAAGATTTGGATGAATGCAAGGAAAGAGAAGAATGGCAGGAAGAGGAGGAGGAGAGAACCCAAACAGGCGGTAATTAGACACCTAGGATACTGGAGTCACTGTGACAGGCATCCTTCTAGTCACAGTAAGGAACAAACACTGAATTTAGATTGTTCTTGTTCATTAAGGGCAAAAAAACGATCTAGGTTTCAGCCCTTTCATCCACTGCTGCCATTAGGTCTTTACTTATCAGCTATTTTCTTCCAAACAAATAGGCATTGTAAATACAACACTTCCTGTGCATTCAAAAGACTCAACAGGAAAAGAATCATCAAACCACAAAAGTTAACTTTACAGATTCCCGTCAGCCTCCCCATACCTTTAGTTTGGACTGAAACTCCCTGGATTTTCTTCTGGCCAAGACCTGGATATGACTGGATACCTGGAAAGGAGAGAAGGAGAGGAGAGAAGAGGAGGAAGGGAGGGAGGGTAGAGAAGAGGAGGAAAGACCAAACAGAGAGTTGCCATGGTTATGAAAGGACTGTTGCTATACTGGAAGTACACACACAGACACACACTTCACACAATGCACTCCCCTGAGAAGAGTGAATAGACCCATCTATGCACATCTTTTGAGAGGACAGAAAGACACCTGAGAACAGAGACCAAGATCTAGACTTTACTGCCGTGTGAGGTCCTGCCCACAAATCTGTCGTCAAACTGGCTTTTCTGTGAACACCAGTGGCGCTGATATGTAGGAATAACCTACCTAAATACTTTTTTTTTACTTAACCTGATTTCTTTATTAGCACAAAACCTATAAACTGTGCTTTTTGCTTTTTATCTGCTCCCACTTGGATCCATTATCAGAACCATGATGTCTCTTTTCACTTTTAAGAAGATGGTTGCCAAATCTATTTGCCACTAAATGGTGCAATAAACTTTGCTGGCCCCCTTAATTGTTGTATTTATTTGATGGTGTGGATGGCTTTATTAATGTTTTTATCATTTTAACAAAAAAAGACCAAACTGATGGTACTCAGTGGCATATCAGACGGCCGGCGTTTGGCCCTGGGTTGTCTTGGCCAGTTTCTGAAGCCGACAGACACAAATCTTTGGTTTTAAAATGGACTTATATTTGACAGCCAAATCGTGACTGTCATCAAGTCCAGTTTCTTCCAGCTTCGGCAACTAGCCAAGATAAAGTCCATGCTTACAAAAAAAAGCCCTTGGAAGACAGTAGCCTGTGGTTTGGTGACCACACGGCAGGATAATCTTAATACACGTCTGCAGATGATGCAAAATGCAGCAGCACGTCTTTTAAAGTGTAACTCACCCCAAAATTAACTATTTTTTTGTAAATGAGCTGTATAAACTAGGCTTAAGGGTGCTACTTTAATGTTACTGTGTATTTTTTCCTTTTTATGTGGACTTGTTTAATTCCGCAATGTTTGTCTTAAACCCGTCTTAGTGCTGCCCTCTTAGGGTTACACGGTGGCTATTGCATTTGAATTTTCCTATTGGTTCAAGCGGTACACGCTTTCATCACCATAGTCCTGCGTTTACCACCAGTTACGTGGTAAAACCACCAGATGTCGCCCTGGTCACTCCACGTTTCAACAGGTCACTTTCCCTCATCCTGACCGCCGCAGAAACAAACCCTGCTTAAAACTCCCACCGCTCATCCGTGTCTTTTGGAACCGCTATTATCAGAATGTGTCTGGTGGCCGGGTTATGCCTTTACATTGCCGTGAATCAGTTTTTCAGAAAACATTTCAATAGCTATCCAGGAGTCTTTGCCAATGCTGGTGCCTCGCACTCGAGAAACCTGTAGTTGGCAAAGTCTCCTGGATTTAAGCCTGTTTACTGTTGTGATAACTGAGAATTTGTACAGCCATGTTGCCTTATATTTTAACTAACATACACAGTTTGAGGACATTTCACTGGTTTTGAGTTCACTTCACTGGCTTCCCATCAATTCCAGAGTCCATTTTAAAATCATTTTTATTTGTTTTTAAGTCTTTAAATGGCCCCTCTCTACATATCAGAGCTTTTACAGCCCTATGTGCCACCTTACTCTCTTAGATCTGTTCTTAATACCGAGAACCAGCTCAGACGGGACCAGTAGGTCCTAAACCTTGGAATGATCGGTCACTGTGCAAAAGGCAGGCTTCCTTTTTAAAAGTTGTACTAAAACAAGAACACATCTTTTCTCTCTGGCTTTTAATACTTACTAGGATGTTGATTTTATGTTGATCTTATGTTGGTTTTATGTCAATGTATTTTCTTATTTTTGAATTTTATTGATTATGTTTTTATCTTATTTGTTTTTTATCTTTATATAGCACTTTTGCCTCTGTGGTTGTTTGAAGTGCTTTTTTAAAATAAAGTAGAACTAAAAATACAAAAAAAAATAACTAGTAACTATAAGCAATGGATGTCCCAATCTGATCCCAATCCAAAATCCTGCCTTGGCCCTCGTGGTTCTGGCAATGGGATTATTTTATGGTCTGTATTTATAAGATCATATCCATGATAATGTCAGCTGCACCCCCGCCCCCCAATCACAATTAATTTTGCTAATTTGTTATATCATGGTCTGTTTTCATAAATACAATGTTGCGAGCTGCAGACAGCAGGTTGAACATTTTATTTTGTTGATCCAGTGAATCTGGGGATTTCACAACCATCATGATCGGCTATGCAATCTGCTCAGATGTGCTCTGAGAGAAGTCCAAAAGATGCACAAGCTGTGCTTTATGTATTTCAAAGCCAGGTACTAAGTTTATAAAGCAGGAGAATGACTATATGTATGTTATTATTCACACATGATTAACTAGGAGCTTATTGAAGTTGTACTACAAGACAAATTATCAATAAATGATTTGAAAAAAAGAGAGTAAAAATGCCTACATTAGTTAAGCAAACAGCTTTTCATGTAAACATCACCAGCAGGAATAAGAGCTGAGTTAATTGAGAACTTTAGCTCTTTGTGTCGAGTCAGATACATCTTTAAAAACAAAGAGGCTCTGGAGCACAGACTCCTCTTTAGTGTCGAGAAAAATGAAGAGTGTCCAGAACATCATTGATTAGTGGGTTAAATGGGACAAAATCCCTAATGTAAGCCATGGATTGCTGTTTTACTGTACTTTAAAGCTGCTAGCTAGTCAAATATATCCTTAACATTGATTTTAATGAAGTATCAGACTGTGACTCTTTTTCAGCAAACGTATTTCCCAAATGAGTTGGACTAGTATCAGGGACATCTTAACTAAAAACACTTGCATACAGACAAACTTAACAAAACAGAAAACAAACCCAATAGTCTATAATTTGTTATTTTTCACTATACATAACAAACACAGATTTATTCCTACCTCTACCAGGTTTAGGTTTAAATTAATCGTTTAAATTTACCAACACGTTTATTCTGTCTGGAAGTGATATGAAGGTTTGGAGTGGCCCAGCCGGAGTCTGCAGTTGAATCTGATAGAGAAGCAGTGGAGGGAGCTAAAGATGAGGGTGATGGCAGAGAGGCCTTCCATCTTTAATGAATATCTTCGCTCATCAACGAGGAATGTGAATAATAAACTGAACGTGACTGCATGATTGATCAACTGGAACATATGTAGCTGACTTGGATTCAATCTCTATGACTCAATTAAATTGACTTTTTTTAATGTGCCTTGACACATGTTGTGAATGTGGTGTAAGCAAACTGAATGAATTAAAAGGGGGAGTGGTGGCCTAGTGGTTAGGGTAAGGTGCTCGCGTCCTGGAGAGGCTGCAAGTTCCTTGGTTTGAATCCCAAAGACTGTAACTCTGACTCCCTGAGCAAGACCTTTAGCCCCAGAATGCTCCCCATGCGCCACACAGTGGCAGTCCACTGCTCCCTAAAAGGGACAGGTTAAATGCAGAGGATGACTTTCATTAGAATGTACGTTGCAATTATAAATAAATATTATTCTTTATAATTATAAATAAATTATATCAAGGGCCATTTGAGACTTCCATTGGATACGGAGAAGGCTATAAACAATTTGACAAGCCATTTCTGTCCATAAAAAAGGAAACTAATTTTTTTTTTTTTTTCAAAACTGATACACCGCATGCATAGTTTTATCATCTGTCGAGAAGTGCATGTCTTATTTTACTATTGACTATTTCTAGCAGGGGTATGAATAAGTTTGGACCCTAGTTTGTCTTTTCTTCTGATCAGCAAGTTGCCTCTTCCAAAACTGATTACAAGAAATGTGGCAGGTTTCATCAAATATCACTCCCCAGCTTCAACCTTGCCAAATTCTGAACTGGAGTTAACATTAATCAAACTAACAGCTGAAATCACAGTGGTCACATTTAATTATTTACTACAGTAAAGTATCCGAGTGTTGTTATTTATTTATTATTTAACCCGTCTTGTCATGTGACCTTCTTTTCATTGGTTCGGCGTTGTTGTCACAGGGCGTACCTCCTCTACAATATCCTGTCACTCTCTCTGCAGACAATAATTTGATTGAACATGCACTCCCATGGTTACCTGCTTTCTTGTCCGCGTCTTGCCTGTTCGGAGTTTGATGTATCTGGCTATCAGCTCGTTTCGGCCTGGAGGAGAAAAAGGAGACCGAAAACACATCACTGAAACACTTGTTTAACGCACAGACCCACACACACACACGTTTGATCTGTTGCTTATTCTCAAAAACATTCACCAGCAAAAATCATGTGACCCCGACAAACAACTTAGTGGCTGATTAAGAGCTGTTGACCCACTGATCCTGTGACGTGCACTTTCACATGGAAACACTATAATCACCAAAAACCTTGTTGAGTTCTCCACACACACACACACACACACAAATCCCACACGCAATGGCCCTGAATACACATGACCCAACAATGCAGGCATTCATGCGGACCGGCCGTCCCCTGATTAAAGGAACCAGCAGGCCAGCTGTACTTGTGCTTACGTGTGCGCACATATGTGCACGCACACATGCAGATACACACATACTTACAATGCTGAATAATTCAGCCCATTCACAAGGAAGCACAGCAAACTCAGCATGACCTGGCTAGTATAGATTAGTGAGGAAAAAAAGGGGGGCACGAAAAAGGGGGAAAAAAAAGTAGTTTTAATCCAGAAAACTAGAGATAGAAAGGCGATTTTGTGCGCAGAAACATGTTGGAATACGTCGCAGCCCCCCCCCCACAGCCGGACCGCACAACGACTTTAGAGTGATTAAAAATTTAAGTCGCAGTTTATTTATGAAACGGGGTAGATTTACTGATGCCGCATGTGCTAACAAGCTCATTTGGAGCCGTTGGGTTTGGTTTGGGTTCTCTCTTGGCCTGTTTTCTGTTGCAACCGAGTGGAAAAGCAAAGTCAGGCCAGCTGGCCAACTGATGGTCAAGATCTGCACAAAGCCAAACCTCTACACACTACCCAAATGGCTCACAACAATAGCCCTAACTAGCAAGCAGATGGTGTTTGTACATTTGCATGCATGTGTGTGTGTGTGTGTCTGTGTGCGTGTTTTCTGACCAGTCCCACTGTCACCGAGATAGGGAGCTTAGACTGATAAAATCTACAGCTCCCCATGCAGGTGTTTTCCTTCGAGCAGTCAAAAGCTGCGACTGACGACAGCACGCACGCAAACATCGATGTATATACATGCATGAGCGCCAGCACACACACACACACACACACACACAAACCCACACACACACACACGCACACACAGATTGAGCCCTGGCTGTGGAGGCTGACATCTGACTCCAGAGGGGCCAGCTGGTCTTTCTAGGAGGCTTAACGGTGAATTATCATCCTTCACTAACCCTGCGGCACACATCCCTCCCTCTCCCTCAAAAACTCCCCAGCACGCAAACACACACTCGCACAAACTTCCCTCCCTCCCTTGCTCTTTTCTTCCATCCATCCGTCCGTCCGTCCGTCCTCTCTTGTGGCCTCCCCCCCCCCCCCCCTACTTCTCTGCTCCCCCTTGTAGTGAATGGGCTTCCCTTCTGCTGCCTCTCGCTTCCTCCCTCTCTACAGTGAAAGACTTCAAGGCCAAAGTCAGATGGTCATTAACCGTGACGAACAGAAGCAACCTCCCGCTCTCTCTCCCCTCCGCCTCGGGCCGAGGCCACTCGCCGTGAAAGCTGACATTCATGCAGGCTGCACACTCGAAAAGTAGAAAAATAATACGTTTTGAATGCCGTTGTGGACCACGTTGTTTGACAATTTAGGACATGAGGCTGAAAAACAAAATAACGCAACAAGAGCGGCTAAAACCGGGATTCCTTTTGCTTACGTGAAATCAAAGCCTTCACCGCTGCCGTGTTGAGCTCAGGTCGTATTTCAGAGTCTCTAAAACAGCAGAAAGTTTGGAAAAGGTTCAGCTAATTTGCATTCAGAGCACGCAGAAATCTGAGAGAATGAGTAATTGATTCAGGAAAATCCCCAGCATCCTGTGTCTCATGTAGTCAGAAATGGATCTTCCCTCTTCCCGTCTTTAGAGCAAAGCCGCAGCAGTGTACTGTTGATCTCCTCGCCGAGTTTGCAGAGTGATTAAGAGCTTCAGCCGCTTTATGGAATAGCTTGAAAACCCCTTTCAGAATAAGGTCAAATCCTTGTTGACCGTAAGTGCCAACAAGGCTGCAGTTGAGCGTATCGAGTACCCTGAGGTGACTCCGAGGGGCCACAGGGGCCAAACTCTGGCTCAGAGGCTGAATTTACCACCTATAAGGAGATGGTGCTTGTGGCAACATCTGCGGGGACACTTAAAGTGTTTAAGGTACTAAGCTCTGAGAGCTCGCCTTGGTTGTTTGAGGTTTTGTCTTTCCCTGCACGTTTGCAGAAATCACAACTGCTGTGGTTAGAAGTTAATCTTTGATTTATTACAATTCGCCAGTTCCTGTAAAGAGTCACAAATCCCTGTGAATGATTTGCTGCCAAGCGATGCAACCTGCACTGTGCAACAGGTGGCGGGGTGACATCAGCAGTGTTTACAGCAGCTTTTCTCCAGAACCTCTTAAAATGAATTTTTAAAACACGCTTAGAAACAGGTGCCTAGTTCTGCACATTGAAAATGGCCAATTAAAAACAGCAATTCTATGTTAGGATTATATTTCATACTTGAAAAAAATACACATTTTTAACATTTAAACATAGAGTCAAAATATTGCTTTGCCTTCTAAGAACATAATCTAACTGTTTTCAACTTTATCTCTGTTAAAACCAGTTATCAGTAGGGGTCTAAGGAGATCTTGTGAGATTAAATCACCTCGATATGTCTTGGCTAGCGGAGGTTTTATCACGAGTTGCTGTTAGGACGGGGCTGGTTAACAACACTGACGACTGCATCCCAGTAGCATCTTTCTAAACTGGTCGAAGCTAAACTGAACCATTTTCACTGCTTCTTTTTTGGTTTTCCAAGGGAAAATACAAATAGATAAAACGCGATGAAAACACTGAACAAGAAGAGCTGGTGGCTACATCTTCTAGGGTTCCATTTACTCAAGTACAAACTTGGATCTGAGAATGAAATGAAACCCAACTAAATGGTATTCCCGTTCAAAAAGTAGTTGGATTTGCTCACTGATATGCTCAGAGAGGAGGGTAACTACTCTCAGAAAACAGACTAGTGATCAAGTATTTCTCTGCATTTAGTGCTTTAAAACATTGTAGCAACATAAGAAAGATTTAAGGTGATACAAATCATCAGTGATGGAAAACAATTTTTTTTTCTGTTTCTTACATACATTTTATAAGAAATTGAGTTGAATTCTGGGGCAGCTTTACAACTTCAGGTTTGGATTTCTGAAAATCAGACAGCGCCAATAGATTGTTTTTTTCTTCTTTTTATGTTGTTTTATTTATTAGATTCAAAGCAGCTTTAAACCACAGCAGGCAAGCCACAAGCAGCCTGATTTGTTAAGCAGCTGACCGCGGTCCGGCTACCAGAGCAGACAGTCCGACTAACCAGCTAAGATCAACTTGCCATAGACCCGGGTTATTTTTTAAAGAGCAAAATGGTAAAAAAATATCTAAAAGCAATTAGATCGTGTTTTATTATGGGCAATTTTTTGTGTGTCGAACACTGTAATGCTAGCATGACAACTGATGTGATCAACGATCATTAGGGACATTTAAACAAGAAGGGAATGCTGATGTGTTTGATAATGTTTGACAACACTGATCAGAAATGTCCTCGAGGAAATATTGTTTTGTGTGTCACTACATCATTTTAAACTTCCATCATCATTATTCTGCCTATTTCTGTCGTTATAGAAACTGTTCTCTCACTCTGGCTAAGAGTTCAAGAATTGAGCTTTATTGTCATTATGTGTTACCATAATGAAACTTTTGATGAGCTCAAAAAGCAACTAATTACACAGGACACGACAAGACATGATCTTTTCAAGATTTTTTTTTTAAACATTTGACTGCACTGGCCTACAACACTTCCTGAGGGGCTTAATTGTGCAAATAGTCCTTAGCAGCTAATCGACTTCTTTTTGGGTCAAAAGTCAGACACCAGACTACAATTCTGTGCAGTAAACTTTGATGCAGAATTGGGCAATTTGCATGGATGTCTGAACAAACAGTCCCTGAGAGATTGAAGTGAGAAACGGTGTAAATGATTTTTATCGGATCAAGAATCTGTGGAACCAGTGGTGTGTTTGTAACAGATTGTGAACTGGACTGGTGGTTTATTCTCAGCAGGGAGCGATAGCCCTCACAGCTTTGGGAAAGAAGCAGTTTGCGTACCTTCTTACATCTTTTTTCTTACTGTACTTATCTGTAGATCTGTAAATGATGCGTCTGTGGGGCAAATAGACGTACCTCCCCTGTGCATTAATAATACTGAAGCACTTTTTGTACACTTTCTTTCTTATTTTCAAATCTAATTAATTTCCCTTCAGCACGTTGAACAATTTTTTTATACAAACTGGAAGTCCTTTTCAAAAAAACACTGGAGAAATTTTGTTTTCTCCATGTATTATTATTTTTTTTGTGAAAGCACCGGTACAGCCAGAGGAACAGAAAAAAAAAATGATTAAACGAGAGCTTCATGTCCTTGAGAGTCTCATAAACAGCCTGCATGAATAAAACTTGCCCTACTCTATTCTGTGTCACTCAGAATTTGACCAAACTCCAAGCAGCTCCAAGCAGCGTCATGAGGCTGGTTTGCACATATTTCCCAGGTAACAATTAGAGGCTCCGCTGTCTCAAACGCTTTTTTTTGTTGCCATTTACTCTTTTCCTGTGCCGCCTCTGAAAACAGACACTGTCTAACTCCATTAGGTCACCTGGCTAAGACGTGTCAACAACCTGGACACAGAGTCAACAAGGTAAACAAACAGGGTTGAACATGCCACCCAGGCAGGAAACGGAGACGGCCTGATTGATCTGGGACTGATCGATAACACAGAGGGGCTGGAGGAGGAGATCCAGTGTCCGTGGGACCTGTGCATGTCAGCCATTCAGGTCCGCTGATGAATCCTGACAGGATTATATTTCAGCGTCTTTAACAATTTGAGCAGGGCCTGTTGTTACTGGACTGCTTAAAGAGATAAAAACTACACCAGGCTGCCACACGGCTGTTCTTGGCTACACTTTAACAGCCGTAGGGCAGCATTAATAGGTATGTTAATTTCACCTTTGTTGTTTTTTTAGGAAATTACAGAGAGGCAGCTGCATCAAACCAAATATGTTGGTGATGCTTAAGGATTATTTTCTTCTTCGCTGAGCGGCTTCCAGTGGCTTGCAAAGGTATTCATACTCCTTAAACTTTGTCATTACAACCACACAAAGTGGTGCATAATTGAGAAGGGAGATAAAACTACTATACAACACATACAGTACAATGTTTTTAAAAATGTTTTCTAATGAAAATTTGAAATGAGTCACATCTTTGCGCATCTAGAGATTGAAATCTGAGCCCATTTTTCTTTTCAAACTAGTTTAGGATCCGTCAGATTAGATGGAGAGTGTCTGATAACAGTCTCACCACAACCTTTGAATTTGGTTTAGGTCTGGACTTTGACTGGGTCATTCCAGTATATTGCAGGTATGGCTGAATGTTTAGGGCAGGGCTGGACAATATATCCAAAAATTATATCATGATATATTTCTGAATTTCAATTGATACAATATAATTACGATATCACAATATAGGCAAAATAAAAGCCTCAGACAGACTGCCAAGAATGCCCACAACAGATGCCTGAACAAACTTATGACATTTATTTTGCTATGTTTATAAAACTCCTCCAATATAACATTTTAGAAATGTTTGCTTTAAAAAATAAAACACGTAAAACTACATAAAGCCTGGAACTGTTGTAACCACAGACTGTAATGTATATTGAAATATTGCAAATGTCATATCACCTTTATTGAATAATGTTATATTGCAATATATATTGATATTTAATTATTGTCCACCTCTAGTTTAGGGTTATAGTCCTGCAAGAAAATTAACCTCTGTCCTAGTTTCAAGACTTTAGCAGCCTCTAACACATTTGCTTCCACAACTCTCTTGTATTTAGCCCCATCAGTCTCTCCATTTATGCTGACTAACTTCCCTGCATGTGTGCTGGGGGAAAAAATCCCAAAGCATGATGCTGCTACCACCATGTAGGCCAAAAAATACATAACACTTTTGTTATCCTCTGGCCTGCGTCCACATGTCTGCTGAGTCCGCTATATGATTTGTGGAAATATGCAAAACACACATGGTGCCATCAGGAGTTAAGCAACAGTTCAGGAAATATTTTCCGGAGATTCACTAGACCTCCATTGGGACAACTGTGGCTCAGAGAGAGGAGCAGATGAAAGGTTGAGGGTTTGATTCCATTTGAAGGTGTGTTCAATTAGATGAAGATGGCTCTATTATAAAGCGCCATGAGTGCCCAGATAGACAAGAAATACGATATATATATATATATATATATATATATATATATATATATATGTAATTATTGATGCAATTATTGTGCAAGGGGACCCAGAGTTTAACCCGAGACGTGTAGTCTGAAGTCAATGCAGACACATACTAAGGATAACTATGTAAAATTTTGAATTTCGAGAAAGCAATTAAAAAAAATCCCATTGAAGCTGTAATTCTGACCAACCCAAAACATGAAAAGTTTAGCCTGTCTTTTATGTCTTTTCATGTATCTAAAAAAATATCTAGATTCCACTCTATATGACCTTTAAACTGCTTCTCAAGTTAATAAAAAATACAGATGGTAGATTGATAGAAAGGCTTCGTCTATACGTTTCATCTTTGTTGTCCAGGTTTTATCTTTCTTTTTATCCAACATGATGTTTGATGCAGTGCAGATACTCCAGGAGAGGCGCTGGACCTCTTCAATGCTGCCGTGAAAATATGCCACGCAATGTCTGAAACCCATCAAAATCCAGCATTTAATGAGTATGAATTTAAATGAAATATAGATTAAAAACTCATAATAAAGATATTTGTAAAAGAAAAAAAAGAAAAAAGGGGATAAAAAGAAAAGAAAACCAGCAAAAGTGAGTCAAAGGGGGACGCAGCTGGTGGCAGCCAGAGGACCATCTGTTCATCAGTCTATTAGTTCAAACACACAAATACTCTCCCACTTCTGTCACGCTCTCTCTCTCTCTGACACACACACACACACACACATACACACACACACACACACACACACACACACACAGCGGCTTCAGCATGCCTCCATTTCCTCGCCTTTACAGCTTATGTTTCATTCCCGTTTCTCTGACACTTGATGCGCTGTGATCTTCCGATCTTCCATCTCCACCATCTACGCCGTCATTGTCACCGTCTCACACCAGAAATTTTAACAGGTCGCCCAATCGATGCCTGTTTTTCTCGTCCAAGGGTGTATTTCTTTTCAGCAGCGATGTCTTACACATGGCTTTTATAAATATGGATTAAAAAAAGAGGTGCCTAAACAATAACACTGAACGGTTTTCCCGCTGAGAAATCTGAAACAGCAATATTTGAAGCACCAAAAGCTTTCCTAAGATACAGAGACGTTTACCTAAATAATTATCAAAGGTATGTGCCGACGTCTCAGTCCAGCTTAAGCCACTCACCGTACATCTTCCCTTCATCTGAAAGTATAATCTTCCTCCTCCCACAGGGCGGATATATGGCCAGGGCCTCCTGGAAGCTCTGCTCGATGTCCGGGCTCCAGACCCCCTCGGGGTCACCGTCCATAGTCTTGTCCCCTCCTGAATCACTGAGTCTGTCCATGTCCTCCCCTGGACTCTCACTGCCGCTCCAGCTACTGCGCTCCATGCTGGCAGCCAACGGTGCTTAGCTGATGGTGGTGTTTTGGTTTAAAAAAATATAAATGGTGGAAATTAGCTCGTAAAAGGTGAAAAGTAAAAAAAAAAAAAAGATACGGTCAACTCTTCTTATTTGGCGCAGTGCAGATATCTTGTAAAGGGCAGCCGGGAATGGAAAGAACGGTCAGCCAGTCGATGCAGAACCCGCATCAACCTGCAAAGGAAAGAAAACAGACATTATGTTAGTTGTTGGGCTGATGCATCACGCAATAGATGTTATTTATACTTTACAGCAAGCTCTAATGCAATGACATAAATTATATAGCCTTGATGTGAAGGTCATTTGGCCTTTTTTTATTTCTAACTCTGTAAACAACGTGTTTTTAAGCAAAAGCTGGAGTTTGGAGGGGATAATCCCCGAGGTACTGAATAACTCCTTCTCCAACACCCTCCCTCCAGCTGCTCACCTCGGCTCAGGTAACAGCTGGATTTCACTTTTAGCATCTTCCGTCTGCCATAAGCCTGTATTCCAACTGCTAAAATGCAAATTATTGCTTCTTTTCATGAAGGAAATTGCCTATTTTGTTAAATCGCTGTGGTGCGTTATAACCACATAAGTGGAGCGAGCGACTGAAGGGCAGACAAGCAGGGAGCGACTACACACAGCTACCGGCAGATTTAGGAGAGGGGTGAAAAAACAAAACAAAAAACAGAGAAAAGAGAAACTGAAGGGGTTCGCCAGCTGCCCACAATTCTTCTAAAATCCCCCACAGTAAACAGCAGGGCTGGCGCGCCAGCCACCGCGCTCTCACGCAAACATATGCACGCAGACACGTAGAGACACACACAATTACAGTGCCAGCCCCTCGGGCGAACACATGTCACTTTGTCTGGCCTTCTACTGTTCACACTTCCCATGCAGAGTCCCTCGCCACAGCCTGATCGAGCCTGCAAGTGTGAAGTCAGCGTGTGTATGCGTGCGCGCTTCGGTCGGGCTAATTTTTACACAATTACACTTGACAGAGCGCGTGGTTGCAAGTGAAACACGCGAGGCAGCAGGCAACAGTTGGGACTCGCTTTGACTTCATCTGTACGCCAGATCTCAATGCAAGGCGGGTGTTTCTCTCTCTCCCCCCCACCCACCCACCCAACACCTGAGGGAAAACACTGCGAGTCTGCTGGAAAACATCTGCTGGCAAAGACTCACAGCCATGAGTAATGAAGGAGATCTGCCGGTTTACCAGAGTCAGCCCTCCGGACCTCTCTCCACGCTTCTACTGTTCAAGCCCATTTCCGTTTCCTCTCCAGCTTCACACAGTCCCTGCCCCTCTGCAGCGGTTTTCCATTCACACAAGGAGTCATTCATCCAGCAGGACACATGTCTGTGCAGCAGCCACGTTTCCTTCCTAAAGTGTTAAGATGCTTTAGTGAAAACTAAACTGTTTGTGTCAAAAATCACAAAGTTCTTCTCAAAAGGCCATCTTTTTAAAGGAGTATCCAACTTTTTAGGAGGAATTTTGGCATCTGTATCTAAATGCAGCAGATAAAGCTGAAACATCAGCAGAGATGTAGGCCTTAAAGCTTTAAAGCTGGTCAGAGAGCATAACCTCAGTCCGCAACAGACTTTACTTTTTTCGATCTGCATTTTAAAGTCTACCGTCAGAGGTTCTGACAACTTTTCCATTCCAGGTTTAAACTTAAAATGTATTTGTTTTTTTCTTTTGAACATGGTACTTTGTGAGTGATCACTCGGACTCTGAGCTCTGTGTGGCATTTGAAAAATGTTCCCGCGACCGCTGAAACATTTTTGAAGGGTTTTTTGCACTCTTTTCAAGTCAAAGATGCACTTCAGTTCAATTAAACTTACGTTTCCCGGATTCTTCACGTCATTTGAATGCATTTCACAAGACAAAACATTTGCCATCCAACGATTTGGAATCCAGTTTGTTCCAATTTCAACATGGATCAATCCAATTTAAATCAATCCAAATGCATTCCCTCTATCTGATTAGGAAACTTGTGCATCTTTTCTCCCAGTGGCACAACATGCAACAATGTAAACGAGTGCAGAAATTATTGGAGGCACACTGACTGCTCTGCCGTGTGCACTTGTTTCCTGATTCTGTGTTATGCTTGTAGCCTGAGCTGTTCAAACATTACAATATCATCCCAGATGAATGGCTACCATAGGAGCTCCTGGCATAATTATTAAGAATCTGGATCTGTGCAGGATGACACTCACTGAGCAAATCTAAACAACTTTACGTGTTACAATGTGTGATGTGTGCTTTGCAAACAAGATTCGTGCTGCATTTCATATCATACAAGGAAAGATCCAAAAATCCACCAGCACAACTGTGCAATAATGTTCCTGAACACACAGAAAAACACATATCACAAGGTATTGAAAGGCAAGTTTGTAACAAAAAGATAACTCCTTCTCATTTTTGCTAGGAAAAGAAATTATCTAAGAAAGGTTTATTCCAGATAAGTTAAAAATAATAAAATAAAGTTGATTAAAAACTACATTTAACATCTATATTCCATTACACAAAAAACGGCTTTGGGATGTTTCGATGTAAAAGCCTTCTGATGATACATATGGGGGAAATTTTTTTTGTTGCCAAGCAAATTATTTTCAGCTATTTTTTTGGGAAAATACTGGAAATGAGACACAAAAGTGAAGCAGGTAGGAAAGTTCAGGTATGTAAAAATTAAATTTGGTTTTAGAAACATTTCCAAATATGGTGCAGGGAAAAGAAAACCAGTCTAAAACCAGGCGGTCCATGACGTTTCAAGCATGAGAATAAAAAGAAGTGGTCAAGACTACCAAAAGCTGCTGTAAAATGTTAAAAGCAAGAAAACAAAATCAGCTACAGGTGGATTATTATATCCTAAATCTGTTCAATCTGTCTTAGGATTCATTTTAAAGCCAAATTTAACTTTATCAATAGGATTCAGCGCTGTCTGTAGAGTTATCAGGGAGCTCTTTCTTTCCAAGACCTTGGCTGAGATGTGAAGCTCAAGTAATAAGACATTTCTCTGTAAAGGCATTCATCTATTCAGATTATGTTGTAAGGACTTCCTGACGTAAACATGGAGATCTTAAGCCATGTTGAGACTTTTTTCCAAAGTCGAAAATTTCTTCCTATTACTTTAAAGACATTTTCTAAACATTTGATTTCTAAAAGCACGGTGCGGGAATATGGGCTTCAGACTTCTATGGCTACATTTCTACACCTTAATTGGATCTAAAGCTCCTGAAAGCTCTATTGTGATGACTGTTCAGAGGAGACATACCAAAGAGGGAAACCTACAGAGCTACAATATTATAGCGTATGTGGGTGCAGCACTGACCCATTAGCACTGACTTGAAGGACATTGCATGAATGACAGTGCCATTTATGAGAGAGTTCAGTAGAACTTTAATTATCTATGAAATACTAAAGATTCCTTAATCTTCTCCCACATATGCAGATAAATGTACACAATTCCTTATAGAAGCCTTTTATCTGTATTTTAAAGAAGGAAAATTATGTGGCAGATGAAACTGTAAATTCAAAGTCAAGGTTGTAATCGCCTACAATATTTGAATGTATCTGTCGTTAAATAAAGCAACAAAATTATCTGTAGTTTTGTAAAGTAATGTTTACAGCCAACAAGCTGTAGCTAGTTAATAAGCTGTGCTTTCTATTTTCGTTTTTGTTTTTCACCGATAGACACGCTAACTAAGGGTTTCATGTTTACTGCTGTAAGCACCTTTTTCCAAACAGCTTTCTCTATTTTAAAGGCATACTATGCAACATTTTTCAGTTAATTAATGTGTTCCATACCGTTTTGGATGATTAAATGAGTCATTTCAGGTTGAACAAAGGTTTTCTTGGCCGCCCTGGTGGTCTGTGGGGGAAATACCGCACTTGCAACTGCAGGAGCCCTCGGCCCGCGCCCACAGGCTCAGAATCTCGTGCAAGATCGCGAGAGTCGGTCTTGCTTTACGGCAAGAACTGCTACACGCCCCCAGTGAAACGCATGCTCGTTGCTAGCGCAGTGGCGATATCTGTGCAGTTATCATGGCGGAACCGGCGATAAAACAGCGAAAGCCCATGTCGGAGCAGGCACGAAAGAGGAAAAGGGCTCTGGACAGAAAGAGGAGTCGTACACGGGTGAACATCGGGCAAGCTTTTTCCGAGAGAGAGAGCTAAAAGAAAGAGAAGGCTGCAAGGCTGACGCGGACGTCACGTTTCAGCTGATGCGATTGTAAGTAACATTGTAGGGTTTTCCTCACGCTACCGCCTCGCCAACATTCCAAAAAAAAAAAAAAAAAAAAAACTAACTCCATATGCGCGTAAAGCTTGTCTCTCCACCCCCCCCCCCCCCCCCGGTCGTCCGGTAAGCAAATTCCTAGGGAAAAACTGCATTGGGATGGTTTCTCTCTCTCTGTGTGCATGTTCATACTTTCACTGTGTTAGTCATTGTTTGTACTGCCGTTTTTTCGACTTTTGTATTCGTTGCGTTCGCCTGTCTGCTAAGCTCAAAACAACCGCGCCTGGCTTGATGGAGAAACCAGTAGAACAGCTGAGCATCTTTACGACAGTGCACTTTTACTTTCGCCCTCTGGGGGGCGCCTCGCTGGAAAATCAATCCCGGTTGCATAGTATACCTTTAAGGAAAGGTTGGTGGTGGAGAGTTCAAAGGCACAACATCTGAATGGTAAGACGTCACAATATTTCTGTAAGTGTGTTTATTCAGATAATGTTAGCATAACGTTGTTTGACTAAACTCGAGCTGAAGAAGCCACCGAATATTTTTAAATTATGTATTTCGAACAAAGTGGAAAAACTAATGTGTGACAGAGCGCCAAACAAGGCAAGAACATTCTGCACTGCAAGAAAATACTGATATTCACGGAGACCGGCTAACAATGCATAGGTTAGCTTATTTTTTTCATGCCATCCATCCATCCATCCATCCATCTATTCATCCATCCGTCCATCTATTCACCATTCATCCGTCCATCAATCTGCAGCAGCAGCAACATTCTGGAGCTTATTCTAGAGAATAGCAAGGCGTTCACAGGCCAGAATGGATAAATAGTCTCTCCAGTGAGTTCTGGCTCTTCCCCCGGGTCTTTTCCAAATGGGAATTGGCTCGAAAACCACCTTAGCAAGGTGCCAAGTAATCATCCTGATCAAATGCAAATACATAGCAAAGTTGCAGGAAGGGCATTTTATTTAATGCTACATGGCAACAGCGTTTTACCAAAAAGTAGACGTAACAGAGTTTTAAGTCACGAGACCCAGAATATTGGTCTAAAATATAAACGTCATGTCAATTTGCTTCCAGTGTCCTACATACCATTTGTAGTATTTCGTTAAAATGTTAAAATTACTACTTCATTTGGTATTCCCACACTAGCAGTCAAAAGAGACATGATCCAAGCTAAAACTCATGAAGAAAAACAAAAAAGGATTTTAGATGTTCTCAATGTCCCACCCAAATCAACCAACCAACTTTGTCTTCGGAGTACAGGAGAATTTCAGAGCTTCGCCAATGAAAGAGTTGTCTGTTTCAGCCATAAATGGCACAATGAAAGCTGTGGGAGTGAACCCAAACCATAAAGCTGTGGGCCAGACAGCTAAACAATGAGCCTGAACTTGCTGTAAAGTTCTGGGAAGCTACAGACTTCAGATTCAGCACAAAAAAACTCTTTAGGCTCATCTCTAAAAGTGACGTCTTGTATCGCCTGCTTGGCTCTTACCCTCAGACGACGCTTGGGTGAGCAGCAGCCGTGAAGATCAGGGCAAAACATTGTTACAGCAACTCAAAAGGTTTCTCCTTCCACACGCTATCTGTGTCCGATGTAAACCGGCTCCTTTGTATAATAACTTCATCTGATTAAATTTACCGTTGATTTTAGCCCATTAATGTGTGTGAGAAACCAACAAAAAAAGTCATAATTTTCAGCAATTTTATTACAGCAGTTTCAATGGTGCCAACCGAGAGAATTTCAACTTTTACACTAAAATGTAGAAACAACTTTTCACAGACAGCTCTAGCTTTAGGGATGTCCAGTACAAACCTAATTACAAACGACTTCATTATTATAGCTTGACTTCAGTTTTTGTGTTTCGTTTTTTTTACCAGGCCAACATTGAAATCTTGCCCAAATAAGGTGTTTGGACATTTTTTTCTACCAGGCCAACAAAATAAATACAAACAGCTTGCAATTTTGCACATTTTTGGTCTTGCAAAGACAGATAATATTTCTAAAACACATTCAGATATTTTACACAGTTAAGGCTTAGTGTGTAAAAATGATTTGTGATAAGTTTTAGACAAATAATTAGTTGTGGCTTTGTGTTATCTAGTGAAAACTTCAAAAAGATGTGAATTAAAAAGGAAAATGTTAGAGCAGAATCAAAAACTGGTATAAAGTGCTTGAAACGTCACTATACTCATATTTCTCTTAAAGGTGTTAGCATCATTCTCCAAATGAGATCACTACTGCTGGTAAGATACTGATTTCTCATAACTACTGCACGTGTCCCCACATCTAAACAACTAAACTTTCCTTTAAAACAAACAAAAAATTGCAGAATAAATAAGCGTGAAAGGGGGAACTAGAGGCAGATGGACGCTGGAGAAAGACATTCGTCACACAAGAATTCAATGAGAGTATATGGCGAGTCCCCTGCATCCCAACTACTCCTCCCCTCGGCCACCAAGGCAGGCCCGGGCTTCTCCAGCCAGGACAGCAGGCTTCATGGAGTCAGCGCCAGCTCTTACACACAGAGGGCATCCAGCCACAGTCCCACAGCTGCTTTCAACTCTCATACCCCCCCCCCCCCCTTCTGTTTTGGCTTTTTTTTACCGCCTACTTTCTCCCTGAGCATTCACCAGCCTCCATCAGGAGCGACATTTGTTCATGTTTGAACTGATATCATCCCTTCATCTTCCACTCTACAGCTAGATTTTTTATTACAATCCTCATTTCAAACAGCAGCTACGTTTACATGGACAAAAGTAATCTGAATAAAGGGCTGATCGCAGTAAAAATGCGTCATGTAAACAAGCCGATTTATGCCGAAAGATAATCTGATCGACATGGATGTAAACGCTTGTCAAGCTCAAGTTATTCTGAATGTGGAAAGCTGACCTGACTGCATATGTGCGCCCGACGTAAACGTGACGCATTTCCGACTTGTTGAGTGGCGGAAATACTGTCTGTGCTCCCGATACAACTTTCTGTTCAAAACATTTAAAGAGCTCAACATTGTTATTTGTTCAGTAACAATTCAACCAAAATTACAACCTAGTGCAAGTCCAGCCTGGGCACCCGGAGGACAACCAACTCAAACAATACTGCTTTGTTTGCTAATTTTTGCTGTTCAGCAAAGACGAAAGTTCTTCTTCAGTGTTTTTTTAGGGAAATTTGATAACTGCGCATGTAAGAGTGGTTCTATTCTGAATAAAGCCAGGTGCATATACACATACGTTATGATCGGATAAATTGATTGTGTGCCCATATAAATGGTACAATCCGATTATTATTTTTTTGGGATTTTTTTAATCTCATTAAAAAGTTCCACTATTGGATCTTCAATCCAATAGTGGAACAAAATAGTAAAAAAAGCTAATGATCCAATTTGCTCTTTTTTTTGCCACATCTCAATGCCATAGGGATTCGTTCGTTGATGCTTGCTTTCCACGTTTTATGAAATTGTTTTATTTTGTATCAAGGACTGCATGGCACAGAATTCATTTTTTTTTCACGATTGCAAATGTGACTGAAGCATTCAGTATGTCTGAACACACTCAGGGGTGCTTCATTTATCTTGCGGTGTTAACGGCCTCCATTGCAGACTTTCACAAGGCGAGATCCTTCAAAAGCCCTTCATGTTATTCAAAAAGGTCTGAATGTATTTAGGTTGATGATTTCAGCCTGAACTGATGTACTGCGTGTCCCTGAACACCATTCTGGATCCTATCGGAGAACATTCACAGGACTCTGGGCTGAGAGAACCTTTCAAAATGGTAGTTTTGGGGGCAATTTGACTCCCTATTTTGTACTATTACCATTTCATCTCAACCTACTGAACCGTTCTGAACTGATACACAATATACTTAACCTTTGAAAATCATATTTCTCTTGGCAGTTAAGTATTGATAAATGATACTAAAAGTAATCAAAACTCACTCGTAATTCAATTAGATGTATTCCTGAATTGTTATATTACATCTTATTTCCATTTACTGTAATTCTGATTGCCATTTGGGCCAGTTGTTAATTCTGAAATTAGAGATTGACCTATGATGAGAATCAAAATAATTAGGAGCCACCTCCCGCAGGTAGACATTTAGAGTCACATTAGCACATTATCTTATGGGAGTCTAAGAGTAGACAGCAGAAAAGTATGTTTTTTCTGTATTTTTTGGTATTCTGTGGCACAATTTGGTGGGCCTGGTTACCTCAGTTGCAGGTCAGATTTGCTCTATAAAATAGCGAAAGGCAGATATTCTTCTTGTCGCATAACTGGCTTTTTTGGCTTAAAAGGGACATCATGCTTTTCAGTTCTTGCTTTTTTACACTGAAATCATTCAGTTGTGGTCTATATAAAGTGGAACTGTAATGCTTTGGTCTGAATTCCTTGTTAATCAACCCCGGTGTATGGCTGGTCGATTCAGCCTAAAATCAATATCACAATATATTGAGCAGTTCATGCCGTCTTGAGCACTCTGGTGCACAGTTTCCATTCGTCATTGATGTAATGTACAGTCAGACAAATCGTGCAACTGGACCAGAGATCAGATGTAGCTGCAACATATTTTCCAGCTGCTCCTCTTCCCCCTCGAGCAGGTCTACTGCCGCCGCTTCCACATTTGAAATGTCCTCCATTTTCTCAACCTCACCATCTCTTTCGCTTCTTGTTTCAGACTGGATGGGGCGGGGTCACGTGACTACAGACCGTACACGTGGCGCACCGTCTTAAAGGGAAATGAACATAGCCTCCCTATACACAGCCAAAGTAGACAAAACTGACTTTTGTTTCTTAAACATCGAAAATACCAACATGGGCAAAATGACGTTGGTCATTGTTGTAAATTTCAGTTTATGGACCCTTTTAACCCCTTTTTCTAAGGTGCATTTGAGAGCAACTAGTTTTGGTGTGGTCTATTTAAATATAAAAGGATAAACTTCACATCCTGCCCCCCTCCAGGTCACAGAGCAATCAACTCAATCCCGATTAACCTTTTCTGTAGTATGATGGGTGACACTGTAATGAACAACTGAACATGTTCAAAAATACAGTACAAAAATCTCCCTGATAAATAATATTGATAATTATTATTATTATTTAATAATAATAATGGCTGATTTGCAAAATTGGTAAGCCAGAAGTCCATGACTTTGTTTAGCAGTTCCGTAACAAATACTGGGACGTTATTGTTCAAAAAAACATAATAGAAAACAGAGAAAACTGAATGGCTTGAGAAATATCACCCAATTTACGCAGCACCTGGACAGACTACATTCAAATTGTCTGCACACAACAAAATGTATTTAAAGCTAAAAAAGTGGATTTTGCATGATATGTCCCATTTAGCGATCCGACATATTAAGTCAGATTCAAGACGAAACTGGAAAGGCCAACACAAATTAAAGGAGGAGGAGAAAAGGATGGTGGGTGGAGCCAGGAAGATGACAGTTATCACAACAATTACAAACAAAAAAACAAAGGCGGGAAGGATATAATGATAAAAAAAGTAAGTTAAATAAGGAAATAAAACACATTGAACTAAGCATTCAAGAACTAAATGTGAAATGTGTCAGTGTCCATATCTGCTGTGTATGTTTTTTTTTTTTTTTGTATATGTGTGTGGGGAGAGGGGTGTGTTTGTGTTCATTGTCAGACTGAATGGAAACTGGGGTGGACAGTTATTGTATCATTTATTGTTACGGGCAGAAAATAGATGAACCAGTGATAAAGATTGTGATTCATCAAACAGTTGTTCAATTACTGGTTCAATGAAAGCATTAATACTCACTAATACATTTGAAAACACGAATGAATGCAATTACTGTTCGCTCTTCAGTGGTATAGCCGCACTACTTCATATCACTGCAGATAATGGGTGAGAATTATTGTTTTTAGAGCTGGATGTGTTTGTGGGCCTTTTACTGTGTGCAGTGATAGATGTATTGCCAAAAAGGCATTACTAAACGATGTAATAATTTTCATTGTTACTTTTAGCATTGTGGCAGTAAGTACTAGAAATCCTTTTAAGCTCAAATAATCTATCCCTAATACAAAACATCCAAAAGATGGGTACAAAAAGGCACATGGCAGCGCTTAATATTTGTACCTGAAAAATGAAAGTTATGTAACGAATCATAGTGCAAATGCAAAGAATTGGCTAAACAACCAGCACCGTTATGGTAAAATAGGGAAAAAAAGCCTGCTTTTTTTTGTCTCTTTTTTTCTTTTTTTCCATGTATATCTGAGTGATTGTTGTTTAATTGTTTGTCTGCTGCTGCGAGCAAATTGCCCTAAGGGGAAAATAAAGATTCTTTTAACCTTGAATCCAGGTCTAACAGAGGCATTTGGGATAATCGAAACGTAAGTTTTAGAAAATATTGGGCAGGTAATATTTTGTACCGTATTTTCATGGTTAAAAGCAGAACATTACAAAATTCCAATTATAAAAACATACAATCACCTTGCTGATGAAGTTGCCTCCATTTACTCTGTGTGAACCAACAATGGAAAACAAGGATGGCAGAGTTGCACCAATGACGACGCAACCATAAGTTTTAAAATGGCTATGTGACCATCTAAGAAAGTTTTGTGAACATAACCGGGGGATGTGGAAAATAGTTAAGTAAACAGTTTTTAGATTTTTACATTTTTGAGACACGAGACGCTCCTCTGCAGTTCACCTCCTAAACAGAAGGTGTTGCTACAAGAACAATTACGTTGCAGTATTAGCACTAGAATTAGTCTAAGAGGAAGCACATCCTACAAACACAAAGATTATAGCACATTTTGACTTATGTTGCTGTCCTTTGAGATCTTTTAAACGATAAATAAAATTTCACTCTTAGTTTTAGTCCAACATACACCTCTAAAAACAGACCTGCTTGCAGGTTTGCCCCTGCTTCTTTTCCCACTTTACAAACAACAACTGTGCAAAATTCAGCAATTTAAAAAATTAAAAGATGCACAACAAGTCAAAATTACCGTGAAGCAAGTTGCATGTTTTGACTCAATTTCTGTACATGCTGCCATTTTGTGAGAACAGCTGCCCTAAACCAATCTATAGCTACCATCTCCTGAAAAATAGCTACTTATTTCAAATGGAGGTGAGACATGTAACAGATTAAACAGAATTGTTTCTCAATGAGATAAAAACTTGATATTAGATTTGTCTTTACAGCACTAAAAATGTCTTAGTGTGCCATAGCACCCTAAGGAAATGTTTAATTACAACTACTTCAGTGTTATAAAGTATTCGAACTAGTGCTGCACAATGTATTGACGGGTAATTGTCATTATTTAAATATGAGCAATCTTGAACTAGCAAAAGACAGCTTGGATGCAATATTTGGTGAGCTATAATATTTCCAGCGCCATGCATTATAATCTGCTTTCCCAAAATTAATATGGCCATTTGGAGGGACTTGCATTGTCTTTAAACCTAAATCTTATGTCAATTTTAGTAGAAGCATGCTTAAACTCAAGGAATTGAGCAAGGACACCATGATGATGCAAAAGGGGGAGATGTGTAAGGAACGTCTGGGTTAATAGTAGTCAATGTAACCATTAAAAGAAACTCAGTAACGTTGACGTTTTATGTTTTCCTAATACTGTGCATCATATAATCTGACCTATAAAATTTAGGGATTAAAGCAAGATGGTGATCCAGAAATGGAGAATTTGGAATTTATAACCTAAGATGTGTATAACATTGTGTATTAACTTTTATGTTTATAAACACAAAATTTAGTTGAAAACATTTAAGTAGTGCTTTCGCATCTTTAACTGCTTCTTGCATCTGACATAATAACCCACAGCATCTCAAATCATCGCTTTTTGATCTGATTATCGTCAAATATCAGCCAACATTACAGCCATAGAGGAAAACAGTCAGCAGCAAAACTGTGTGCAACTTGTATTGCTGTGCATCACATCCATTAGAGTCAATGCCTTCCTGCACAGGGGTCAAAGGGCCAACAACACGAGTTCTGCTGAGGACACGTGTCCTTGCCTGCCTCTACATGTGCTTTGAGCGCAGCGCCGTCCGTAGTTTTCAGTCAGATTCACTCCTCTGTGCGGTACCCACTTATGATCCATTCACACATGACAGCACAGGGTAGGAAATGTGTGCAGGGCATTGATGCAAACAGAGGTCATAAAGCCCAAAACAGCAAATGCCTTTTCAGAAAGATGCACAAACTGTGAACAAGAGGAACTCTGTCCTGCAACTGGCTCACATGTTTAAAAGGTATCTTCAAGTTATCGTCCCTCAAGTATTTAACTGTGTTTCCTGCAGGTTGTGAACCTGGAAAGCTGTTTTACAATAAATTGCTGAAACCACATAGTTTACATATACTGCATTCAAACACTCATAGACTTTAGATAAAACTATACCATTCCTTTTTCAGGTCAGTGAGGATTAGCAAGTTGTTTCTTCTGATAAACTAATTTGTGAGACAGGTTTTCTAAAAAACATTTCTACCTTTCTTACAATTTTATAGTTTATATCCATTTCTTTAGAATTTTGTTTTTGGGTATTCTTCTCACAATAGTTTGTTAAAATTTCACCCCGATTCCTTCTGACAGAACTGGTGTAACCAAGTCAGGTTTGTAGGCCACCTTGGTCACACTTTCAACAGGACTGAGATCGGTGTTGTGTGATGGAAAATTCCAAAACATCGACTTTTCTTTCATTAAGTAGCTTCTTAATTAATCTGACAGTATGTTTAGGGTCATTGTCTTTTTGGGAGACCCTTTTACTGCTTTAACATTCTGATGATGTCTTCAGACATTTCTACAAACAATGAATTTAATTAATTTCTCTTGATGTCGTTTCAAGAAGATCAGCAGAAACGCTAATGTGACATGACGAACTTTGCAGTAGGGATGGTATTCTCACACTGGAAAGCTTCCCACTCTAACTGTAACAATATTCTGGCTGAAGACTTTAGCTCTTTGGCAAATCTATCTTGTTATATTGCTTTTGGGGTAGTGCATTCTTCCTTGCCGATTGGCCTTTCTGCCCAGTTTATATGGACATTGACCACCTCAAAATATTCATCTCTTGGACACAGAACCCTCCCTTCCCCGAACAATATAATAGCTGGACGTTCCCATGGTGTTTATAATTGAATATAATTGTTTCAAAAGAGGAATGTGAGATCTTCAGGCATCTAGAAATTGCATCCATAGATGAACCAGACTTGTGGGGTCAACAATGCGCATCCTGATATCTTGGCTGATTTCTTCAGATTTTCCCCATGGTATCAAACAAGATAGCAATGTGTTTGAGGCATTGCCTTAATCAACAGATGAGACTTATAAAGCCATGACATCAGTATTTGGTCTTTTCCCAATGGTACTAATAGTGGATTAAACCCCTGGACCTTTAAGACAGCAATAAGCAGCAATAGTAACAGACAGTTGCATCCTGAATGCACAAAGGAGCAACATCGCAGATCCTTCCTACCACCAGTTGGCAGACTTTATGACCACCACTGCTCCAACAAACTCAATAAGTGTGATTTTGTAGTCTTTTTCATCTGTTGTAAAGTCTGTTGTGCTTTTATCTGATATATATATATCTTATGTTGTAAATTTGCCCTTACTGCATAGTTTCTCATAGTCATATGTTATTTTTTTACATGTGTATCTGCATTTGCCTTTCACTTAGCTGCTGGTATACCTAAATTTCCCAACTGAGGGATAATAAAGGATATTTATATTTTATTCTAATCCTAACTGACCGAAAACAGGAAAAGCCTGATGTATTGCCAAACAATGAGAAAGAAAATGGTTGTTCTCTTTATAAAGTATTTGTATATTATCTGATTTCAACTGTAAACTGGACTACCAGCTGAAACATTGCACAGCTTCTCTGAGTCTACATTTTTTTTAACATAATGAATCTCTGCACTTTTTTTGGTTTTGGCATTGACGCACGTCTCTGCATTCATATTTCATCGTCAGATGGATCCAGTTTCATTGAATGCATCTCAAATTAATTCATCTTAGACAATACGGAGAGAAAAAGACGTCTTTTAGAGTCTTGAGTTGATTAGTTCAAACCTTTGTGCATCAGAAAACAACACAAAAAAGACATAATATTCAATGGGGCTCACGAAAAAAGCTTCACAGAAAAGTAACCAGTAAAGCTTCTTTTTATTCTTTTTTTGGTGCTAATACCCACTTGAGAAAGACGAAGAGAGTTGCTTTATGAGTGGTGAAGAGGCTGTAATTCACAGCATGCGCCTCTCATTATTTTACCATCTCTTCTCAGAGGCATTACCATTTATGCACACACTCAGTAATTGGTCACAGATTGCACACTGATATAGTGAAGTGCTTATTTCCTCATGAAAATGTGATGGTAGAAGGTTTTAGCCGGCACTCCGCTTTCTGTCAGTCTTATCCAGACACTTTTTTTTTATTTTTGCTGAGTCAGGCTGAGCCATTACCCAGTCTCTTCCTGGTGGATTGGGATGGTTGTTGTCACATGTGCACCATCTCACAGGCACACTCACACACGATGAAATCCTACACGAGTTGGGGGGGGAGAAGCCTGGGGAGGTTGCAGCAATACCAACACCATTTAATAAGTGCGAACACGGGAGCATTGTGCCGCGGCTCAACACACGTGTGCTGCATGTGCGTGCGTGCGTGGATGAGACTTATCCAACACCTTGTAAAGAAGCACTGTGTAGCTACACGGGCTTGAAAAGAGTACAGTGACCTCCATCTCCCTCATCTCTCACCACAATTACATCCTCTGAAGCTAGCGCAGGCTCCGCTCGCTCCTATGCTCCTCAAAACACACAAACACGCGTGCAAAGTGAATTAGCCCCCTGAACTGTGTTTTCCATCTGTGGTCCATTAAAACTTGGGTGTTGCTTTATTTAGACCGACCCAGGTTAGGAGGCAGGGAGTGCAGCCACTTGCTCATCCTGGAAACACGCAGGAGGGTGTTCCGCAGCGCTGCATGAATCTTAATTCTAATAATTATTATCATTATTACTATTCTTTCCCCACAACAACAGATCTGACTCCCAACCAACAGACAAACCAGGCAGATTATCTCGCTAGAATCATTCGGCCAGCCCTTAAAATCAGTCTGTTTTCCCTTAATCTGCTCTGACCTGGGATCGACAAGTCAAACAGTGAAACGTTTTTTTTTACCTTATTAAACACATCAAGACTTAAAACTCAATGTTTTTTTTCTGTCTGTAAATGCATCAACAAAAATAATGTTTTTCTATGCACTTTGTTCCGAGATCAGTAAAAACCTGATAATGTTAAGGGCAGAGACTGCATAAACAGGGATCATTTTATAATCTGTGTTTTATTTTATTTTATTTTATTTTTGCTGGATTGAAAGAATATACCTCCATCAAGAAATCTGTGAATTTGATTTAGTTTTTTTCTTGGTGCAATTCTTCGTCCATTTGTTTTTTTTTAAGATGTACTTCTGTGGAAACAGCAATTAAATGAACAGTGGTATAAATTTTCACTTATTTAAACATTTCTGTTACGGTTTAAAGCCATTTTATTAATCAAAACAAAATAAATGGTGGGAGTAAATTTCTCTAGCTGTGTAGACTGGGGCGATGTGCTGCTGCCCAGTCCCCACCTGTTGCTGTGCACTGCCGCTCAGCTGTCTGACAGAAGGAAACTACCCTTTTCCATTTTACAGGAACGTCACATTTAGCTGTTTGGAAATATTTGAAGGGAGAAAAAAAGACAGAGCGTATTGCTGCGGAAGCTAAACGAGTCTCTTATTATTAACTCCACAGTTGGCAAGCTTAGACATGTGTCAGTTATGCAGGCCGGCTACCAGAGCAAAGGAATCAAGCAGCTGATATCAGCTTGTCATGCTTGTGTTGTTAAGGATAATATTCTGTAAATTAACAAGTTGATCACTAAATTGAAAATCGTGTGGGTGTATTAAATATTTTTGCTTAAATCTGTGTCTCAGAATCAAAATAAAGGATAAATGCTTTGAACAAGCTGTGATAGTCAATATGTTAGATTATTGTAGCAGAATTAGAAATAATTGATTTAGTTTTACATTTTTCTTTAAATACTATAAAACCGTGGAATTTTCACAATTTTTCTGTTATACAGCAGGAATCTCACAGGCGCTACGCCTACCGTATCAGTATCTTGATTTGAAGTTTGACGTTCTTTGTCATTTTGTTTCTTGTTGTTTAACAGCAGATTTCCTCAATATCATGTTTTCTGCATGATGTAATACAAAAGTAATTATTAAAGTAATCTGAATAACATTAAAACATATTTTTTATTTGTGAAACAAATTACGGCGCCACAGCCGTTAGGTTCATTGAAAACACTGGATGGAAAGATATTCTCAGGGGGGTTTTGTCTGCAGAAACATTTTGAAGTCATTGGAGCAAATATAAGAAGCAATTTTGCTTGTTTGGGGGTTTTATGTTTAAAGTTAATCACGATGAATTTAAATAATCCAACTTTCATATAAAAAAGGGAGTTGATGGTGGGGAGTATAGGCAAAAATGGAAACACACAAATATTTTATTGTGTATTTGTCTTCCAGGATAAATTTGACAGCATATTAAAATAGTTTCTGCAGTTATGGCAGATAAAAAAATATCTTTTGATTCTATCAGATGAATTAGCTGCTATTAATAATAATAATAATAATAATAATAATAAAATCAGTAACTGGAAGTAATCTTCAGCCCAGTACATTCATGGTTAGAAGGATCACAATTATTTGTTATTTAATTCTTGACTATCTAAATAAAGCTAAAGGCTGAGTTAACCTGAACTGTTCCTGGTGAACCAATTTAACTTGGTTTTGTTGGTTGTAAGTTGGACATATTTCTAAAGAGTCAATAAAGTAGCCACTTGTCTTTGACCTTATTCCAATTAAGTTTACAGATCTCAGCCCTCCTTCAAATAGAAAACATGTCTTAATGGTATCGGAACAAATATTCATTGTTTCATAAAAACTCCGACAATATATAACTACTCCTGTCGGGTAGAAGCCTCATCGCTAATATCAGGGACTGAGATAATTTGCTGAATAATAATAATAATTTCAACAGACAACAGTTTTAGCCCGTGACTCATGTTGTTGTTTTTTTAAGCAGCAGCAAAGTCTGATTTCCATATGTTCTGCAAAAATCGGTTTGTTGCATCGTCCTTCATCATTTGTTTCAATCTTTGAGTTAAAGCCCTGCTCAGGACTGTTGCTGTCAATTTCCCCCAACACTTTCTATTCTCCAATCACACCATGAGTTTTCTTCCTCTCTGACCATTAAAAAAAAGAGGGGAACGCTTCCTTCCCAGCTTATTTTTAATGTTTTCGTAGATGAAGAGGACCATCGAGATGCCCCCTGAAGTATTTTATATATATATATAAGATCTCAATGATCAAAAGCAAAAAGAACTTGAAAACTACCCAAAATAAACATAAATCCAAGAAAAAGGTTTTGATTAACTGGACATAAATCTAAGATAAGGTTTTAATAATCTGGATATGATCGTTCATTCGGCCATTTGAAAGTGCTTAATCGGTTTGATTAAAAATATGGAACGACTGTCACTTTATAACAAAAATCTGTCAATGATGTGAGTTTTGGTTTAAATTTTGTACATTTAGTCCTGAGGTTTAGCTGAGATTCTGCATAAGGTTTAGTCCATCAAACGGCAACAACACCTGCCAGAGGTGGTGTGTTTTATCATTAACAACCAATTAACTACAACGTGTTTGTGCTTTTACATGAAAAAAATGGAAAAAAAAAAATCTGCTGAGACATAGTTTGGAAACTGATAAGTTCACAGCTTTAGATCCATCAACGGGACCGGAAAAAGACATTCAATTGCTAAGAGCTGCTTTTTATTTATGAAGAGAGAATAAACATGTTGCTTCAGCTTTTAAAACTTAAACAGTCCTGCTGACTCTAATGCCAGATCAGATTTCTTTTTGTTTCATTTCCTGTCTCAATCTTCAGCTGCTAATGGCATCTAAGGAGCCGGATTGCAAGCAAACGATTCGAGGAAAAGTCAAGGAAAGGACAAAGAGGCCAAAATGTCCAGCTGGCAACAACTTCACCGGCGAGTAATCGGTGCCTGCTCGGACAAAAGCAGAGGCGGCGAGCGGCGACAGCAGGGAAGCCTTGCTCTGCTGTGAGAATAACGGAGAGCCGGGCGAAGCCGTTGTCCCTCTCGGCACCGTGTTTATCATGTCAATTCCTCCGACCAGGAAAGAACACAAGAATTAGTCTGAATCAAGGCTTCCTGTTCGCTTCCTGCTGTGGTCAGGAAACACCAGGGTTGACTCAGGCTTCCTATGGAGTTAGGTGATAGGGTGGGGGTGCGTTTCATCCACTTAGCTGAAAGGCAGAGAGAAGGGGATCTTGTCTCATCTTGATCTCCTCCTTTATATTTATTGAAACAAAACAGGATTAAACTGAGTAGTTATTTATTACCGTTTTTAGCATCTCCTTCGTCCCAAAAATGAAAATAAACATTAAAAATACATGAACATCTGGCTGCAAAGATTATGATTAATGCTATCTTTTGTAGTGACTTATGCTTAGGCTTAACTTCTTATTCTAACCCCCCTTTTTTTAAGCAGTCGCTTTAAAATGTGCTGTTGTCCATATTATGGGAGTTTCTTTATCTAGAACAGACACGTGTGGTTGCCATTTTTTGTAACATTGGCTATGTTACATTCCAGCCAGATGCGACCCCAAATCCAAAGTCTGAACGGCCCTCTTCTCTTTTCACCCAAAAAAAAAAAAAAAAAGGAATCGGATTTGTGCGACTTCCATGTGTGGTACTAAATCATCCAATATATGTATCCGTATTCTGAACGATCATGTTGCAGTTCCTCCGTCTTTTACATCCCTGTCGTGGCTCTCACTACATATCCACACAGACTTCTCTACAGCTTTTTGTTCCTTACCTTTCCTCATCTTGTTATGATCTTAATATTGTCGGCTATCAATGTTCAACAATAACATGGAGACATTGGCATCCACTGTGACTTTTTTTTTAACTAAGCGTTACTGAACACTTACAGTAACAATTACATTTGCCATTACCTCCGTAAGCACTGCACTGATGTGTGACGTCTACTTTCTCCTGTTATTTGTGGTTAGTGGGTCGCTTTGGGTTCTTGAATCGTTCAGACTGAAGTCTGATGGCGGTCGCATTTTATGAGTGGTATCAACGACCACACAACTAAAATCCGATTTAAGCAAAAACCGGAATTGAGCATCAAGACCTGCAGTGTGAACTATGTCATTAGATCAACACACATCTGTCTACTTGAATGAAATGTTCTAGTGTCTTTCCCATTTTTGAAGACTGACCCAGAGAAATAGGCTTTTTTTTCTTACTCTCCATGGTTATTTTGATGAAAATTTGTTTTCTCAATGTGTGCTGTAATTGTTTCCGTTTCTACCTGCTGTCTGAGATAATAGCATCTGATGGGGTTTGTTTCTTGGTTACATAAAATGTTAAAATTAGGGAGAAGCTGTCTGAATGTTTCCAATTTGTCGACTGTCTATATCAAACTTGACAGTTTTATGGTCCCCTGCGTCATATCTGGACATTCATATGTCCTGACTAGCCAGTGATGGAACCTTTTCAAATAAACAAGCACGAATTTAAAAAAAACATTATTTAAATTAAAAAAACACGCTTTTACTTTGAAGGTGACTTCTATTTCCATCATGGTATTTGAGTAGCTACCTTAGCACATTCATGCTGGTGCAAAAATGCTAAAATGACACAGACTGGTATTTAAAGTTTTTAATAAAACAAGAACAACTGTGTAAGGGCTGCGTCATCACAGTGTGAACATTAATAATATCAGGAATTACTGTCATAAATACACATTTTTATTCAGCCTGCTGAATGGAGCCTCATTGCAGTAGATCCTCATACAAATGATAAAATCCTAAAGATCAAAGCAACTGATGGAGACAACGTATTGAGTATAAGGGCAATTGGGCAACACCAGAGCATGCTAACTCTATGCAGAAAGACCCCAGCCAGGACTTGAACCCAGAACCTTCTTGCTTCAAGGCAACAGTACTACCAACTGTGCCATTTTCAGACTAAACACACAGATCAACAAAAATAATTTTACCGTTTTTTTTGTTGTGTTTGTGGTCAACGTTGTAAGTTGTATTTTATCATATATTTGTTGTTAAAAGCAGCTTATTAAAAACATAATTGTTCTTATAGTGAACTACATATGTGGAATAAGTAAATTAGTCAAATGAGTCCTCAAAATTGGAGGAATTTGTGGAATTTGTTGTAGGTAACAGCAAATCACATCCCAATATATTGCTTTAAGACAATTATTTCCCTTCTTCTGATCATAGCTGCAGTCCACCTTTTTTTTGTCTCTTGTGTGAAAATGTTTGGCTGCACACGGCTGACCTCTTTGGGGACCTGTTGGATCCTCGCGGACCAGTACAAATGACCAAATTTACGACCTGCAGGCCTCACAGTCAAATGGAGAGTGAGACATTGAATTACACTTTTCTGATAGCCTGCAACCCTTTTCACCCTCTTGTCTCGCCCTGGATAACACACTAAAGATGATAAATCTCTAGAAACTCTCAAAGTGAGAAAAATCTAAAATATAAAAACTGCCTAATTTGTTCTAGGAGAATGTTTTTGTTTACTTTTTATGACAGAGATCCTATTTTATAAAACCGAACAGCGGTACAGATAGAAATACATTTCTAGAAGCGTCTGCAATATGGATGGGCGATTAAGACCTGTATAGTATAGAAACCATAATGGTTGTCATGGTGTCATAGAAAATATACAAAGAAAGTGTATGCATAAATATATAATATTATCCAATTTCTTTTATTTACAACTGAAAAACTGTTATTCCTACATAATTCCTATATAATAGTATATAATGCTAACCAAAACTAAAAAAAATCCTTACATGATCTAATTGGTTTTGAATCTAAACATCATTTGGATCATGACATAAAGATTTAGGAAAATATATAGAATAAAGACCTATTGAAATGAGTAATAGTTTACAAGTGCTTCACTCAGTAAACATGCTTTTTGCCAATTTTTCTATAGAAAGCAGTACAATAAGTAACAAGCTGACATTAGCTGGTTAATTAGTCAGGCTATTCATTCAGGCTGAGCCTTTAATTTGTCCGAATTTGTCGGTAATGGAAGCGAGGGAAAAGTGCAGGAGCCTTCTTTTAGCCCGCTGACCAGTGGTAAACAGCAACGGGTGGGGGAGGGGAAACGCTGTCTCACTTTATGCTCTAAAACAGAGGTATCCATACTTTTTGACCCACACGCCAAGACTGGATCGTCAAAAGCATTCGTGGGCCAAACCAATATGTTTTTTTTAAACTGAAATCACAACAAAAATATATATATGGTGATTTTTGCTCAACAATAAATCAAGCATTAACTATTTTAATCAGCCAAATAGTCAGATTTGTTTTGTGGGAAAGAGTTGTGTAGATCACTGTTTATCCAAAACTTAAAGGGGTTTTGCTGGAAAGGCGTCCATTTTGCAACCTGTGCATGTGCTGTATTTAGCCAAATTTATAACCTTAAAGCAAATTCTGCTTTTGAGTAAAAGCCACCAGAGAGGAGTTCCTATTTATTATGAAATCAAAAAGAATGCAAAAAGCGAGGTTATTAAAAGGTAAATAACGCCACAACTAATATTGTCCATTATAAGAAGATTTGTTATTTGTTAGTAATAATGTTACCCTGTGCTGGTTGGCAGAGTTTGTATCATTCTTCCACACAAAGTCAGTCCAGGGGCCAAACTTCAGACCCCTCTGCGCTAAATAGTGGAAGACAGTAATTCCTGGCATTTGACTAAAAGATATTTCAACTGCAGGAATAACAGAACTGTATTTTTTTTAGGGTTTTATCATTTTGTAACAGTTTAATACCTGGGTTTTCAACAATAATGGCCCAGTAGACCTAAGATGAAATATAGATTAAGCACATGTCACAATTAGTGTCAGTTTAAAAGTGCCAATAGTGCTGAATTTCACGCCTTTGAGTGGTTTTTGCTCAGCTATAGTGCAGCACAGGCAATAACCCAAACGGACATTAAGTCGTTAATTAGCCAGGCATGCTGCTGTTGTAACTAGCACCACTCAGGCCTAGTCCACATGTAGCAGGGTTTTAAAAAAAAAAAAAAATATATATATATCTCCCCTACACCGGTTTTTAAAATATTACCATAAACACGGGAGGCTTTTTAGAAAGGTTTTCATCCACACCAACCCGCAGAAATACGCCAATGAGCATTTTTTTTTATAAATACGGCAGACGCATAGCGGGCAGTGTACCGCAAAATTGAAACTTATGTCAGCCAATCAGAATCCTTCAAAACAACCACGACTTCCTGTTAGGAATGAATCATGGCGCTGGGAGGTTCGATCGTGTGGACAGATAAAGAAGTTGAGCTTCTTTTAAACACCATATAAGAATATAAAGTTACTAAAACTCCAGACGATGTCGACTGGGGATCGTGTGGCCAAGTGTGTAAACAACGGTCGCACATGTTGCTACGCAGCGCAGCGCAGCAATATTCCCCGCACACGGACATAAACACCCCTCTTTTCATGTACACGCGCAGGCTCAAAACTGGAGCATTTACAATTCTACACTTTGGCCGGATCGTTGGATTTAGAGGATGGATAACGCCGCTTATGTGTGGCTGAAAGGCACAACCGCATAAAAATGTCTCGTTTTGCCCAGATATCCTGCTACGTGTGGACTAGGCCTCAGTCTCCCAGCTGTAGCTTTAAATCAGTACCCCCCTCCCTCAATGAGACTGCTGGGTGGGGCCTCCTTTAGTGTGCATGTTGGAAATGTCCAAACAGCTGAACTTGTCTTAAAAACGTGTCGGGAGCTGTCTTGGAGCCAGCTGGCAATCTGCAGCAACAGGTGGGGGAGGTGCTGTGCTCCCTCACACAACCGGAGAACACTGGGTACCAGCTCGGTACTTTCAGTGGTATTTCATTAAAAGTACTTTAAACTGTAGGGAGGAACAGATTTAAGCCCTAACTCTTTAAAGCCTTTGTACACCTTGGTGCCGCCGCCTGCTCTCCATTATTATGAGCATGAAAGTGAGGAGATCGTCCAGCTGGTCAGACAAGCCAGCACTGGATCTACTGGCCTCCTGCAGCCAGAAACCAGCAACCCAACCCCCCCTAATCCCCGCACACTCCCACACCCCACCCAGGAGGATGCCCATTGTTCCCCCAGTCCTCGAAACAAAGCACCCCCACCCCACCCCAACCTCCCATACCCCTACCTAACCGCTTTGCCCCTCAACACAAAAACACTCAGCATTGTCGCTCTAATAAACCGGCTCGGCTCCTAAAATTTCATTACACTGGAGCCCAGACTCTCGCCCCACCTTAACACCCTGCTCTCAGTTTTAAATATGCCTGAATACATTTATCCTGGTATGTCCTGCCAGGTGTCAAGATCCCGGGGAGAGATTTAAGGTCAGAGAGAAATGTGGGGATTAAAAAAAAAACAAAAAAACAGGAAAATCTCCAGACGGGATTTAGCGCATCACCTGTTGATTCGTCCCGCCGACTAGTCGCTCCGCCGTCAACAGAATTTATTTTTTTTTTTTAAATCATCAGAATTAAGGCAAAGTGCAGCGTCACAAGACTTCATTTCATGCCAGGAAGATTTCCCCTCCTAATCCCGGCCCGTAAAAAATCTGTGTGCCGGATTTTGTGCCTAGAAATGAGACGACAGATGAGACAACGAGGAGGAGGAGGAGGAGGAGGAAGGAGGAGGAAGGAGGCTGCGATCTGCCCGTCGCTCCAAACTCCACCATATTGCAGCAGCATTGGTGGAGGAGATGAACACACACATAAACGTGAGCGGCTTGTGACTAAAGCACACAGAGAACATATGGTGCGTCCTCGGCCAGCGACGCCTGTTGCTGCTGCAGCAACAATAGGGGCCTGGACGGCAAGAGGCAAACACACAAGTGTACACACACACACACCGCACACACACACACAGCCCAAATGGTCGTTAGTCAGTCAGTCTGCGTTGCTCGGACCCAGAACAAACGCACAGATTTGCATTTTGCACCTCCCTCCCTCCCTCTCCCGCTCTCCTCAGCATACACACACTTCCTCGATCTCTACAGGTGCATGGAGCTCTCAAAACAGATGTCAACGAACTGGAGAGGAGAGGGAGTCACTGAGGGGGCAGAGAGACGGGTGGTGGTGGTGGGGGCCTGTTTGCCCAGAGAGACTGACAAAGCAGGCTTAGACACAATGACAGACACACAAATGCCCTCTGCTTTTTCTGATACACTTTCAGGACAGTCAAAGCTGTTCATTTTTAGACTCAAAAAAAAAAAAAGTAACAAAAACTCTGAATGTGATTGTTTAATAAGTCCGAAACTCATCAAACAGATTTGCCAGAAATATTCTGATAAGTGTGACTGATGTGGAAACAGAAATCCTGGGCAACAGGACACAGGGCACTACTTAAATGACTGTCTACCAGTAGGGGTAAATTATTAGAGAGCAAAGATCCCCTTAGAGATCAGCCAGAGAGCCGGATCCGCCAAATTTCCCTCGGTCTGCTCCGATCGGTCATCGGCAGACCCATTTAAAATAAAAAGATCCGTATTTTCCTGGCCGGCGACGATTTCCTTCGAGCTCCAAATTCCCCGTTTTGACCAATTTCGATTTACCCCCCCGCCCCCCCCCCCCCCCCCCCTACGAAACAACACATGATAGAAAAGTGTGTTGCTGGTTCCTTCATAGAGTTAGCAGGTCGTAAAACAAAGGAAAATAAAGAAACTGCACAATTCTCCTCAGTTATGCGCCACAGCATTTGTTCCCAACCTTTATCAGGTTGTATTCAAATCTGGATCATCTGGTTTGTTGATGCATGCATCAGTTGAAATTGTGGGACTTTAGTTTTATTGCATTTAGTCAACAGGTGGAGAATAAAAAAACACAACAGATTTTTTTTACTAAGTAACCTTTCCATCACCAGTCATGTCCATCAAGAAAAAGAATGGCCAATTCCAACATCTGCTTGACTGATTGGTGCGTCTCAATGAAAAACCTGACTTTTTTTTACCTCCTCATATAATGTATCTAAAGTAAGAACTCCCACACTATTCGCTCTATGAACAAGAATGTCTGAGTTTAACAACGAAAATGAGAAACTAACCTTAAAGAAAACTAGAATTTGGTAATGACCAGGAAAACCTGAACCTCTCTGGATTCATTTTTAATGGCAAAAATTCTTAAATTCTTCCAGACACTTAAATACTTCAACTTAATAACTGATTTATTTAAGTGTTTCTAAGAAAGAAATTGAGAATTTAAATTAAAACCTTTAGCTCTACCCCATGTCTCAGCTTGGAACTTATTAATACGCAGCGAACGCCCATCATAAAATCAAACACAAGAACCGACTCTATAGAAGCACCAGTCAGGCTTTTCTGCGTCGGTACAGATTTCTGGTTTTCTTGGAGTTCAGCCCTGCTGAGTCCAGTTCTTCTTTCCAAAGTTGACAAAATTGAACAGAGAAAAGATGGTTGCCAAACTCTAAGTTTAAGTTTTATAATAATAAAAATAATAATAATCTGTCTTATCTTGAGAAACAGCTTATCATCAGCTTGCTGTATTTGCCGTATATGTGAAACATTCACTTCTAATGGCCCCTGCTGTGGGGGAAAAGCATCCCAAAGCATGATGCTACCACTGCCATGCTACACCACAGGTATCCCATTCTGATGGGGACGAGTTCGTTTCAAAACCTTCAGAGACAGCTCACGTAATGAAAACTGGTGCATGTTTCTTGGTGGACGTAGCAGTTCTAAATCCAACAGAGATCGGAAAAAATCGAAACAATTATCACCATTTATGGATCAAAGCAATCTTAATCAGATTTTTTTTTATTGACTCAAAAGAAGTGTATCAAAGTGCATGCTGTTGACTGATGCTTTTAATGACTAAATATTCCAGGAGTTTCTAACTTTGATGTATCTTAAGCATATGGTAAAAAAAAAAAAGAAATGATTTTGCAGCGTGTCCCCGATCAACATAAGAGCTGCTGAATTAAAAATCGGCCAATTCTGATCAGAGCATGATTATTGTGTTCATACAAAGCCTATTCGTCTATTTCCTTTATTTAATGGTGGGTTGAAAACTGCTGCCTCGCTCAACTTGCCTGGGTACTTTATTTTCTCATTTATTAAACAGAAATGGGGAAAAAAACTGGAATCGGCAGGTCTGAATATTGGATATTGGCCAAGAAAAAGGTTTCAGCGGTCCTAGTTTAAGGTATGTTTTTGTATGTTGTCTGGTTGGAAGACTTCTGGAATTTGGTACCAGAAAAGAAAGCTCAATCTGTACATCTGTTGATAATTTCAGCCATTTATATGACAAAAAAACAAGCTAACGTCTTTGATTTCTGCAACCAAAATGTTATTTCGGTTACATTTGTCCGCATTTGAAGGAAACAGACAAAAACCGATACAACTGAAGCTTTTTTATATCCCACACTAATCGTTTCACTCAGCATTAGTTAACGCTCATCCACACGTCACAATCACATCAAAAAGGAGCAACTCTTCTGACTTTTTTTTTAAACCCGCGCACACCTCCCAAAACATCTGACAAAGCTTAGTGTTTCATTAGAAGTGCATCTGCCCTGTTTCATGCTTTAAGGGCTGTAATTTTCCACCAAAAAATGACATTGTGGTTTGGCAATGCACTGCCACATATCCCAGGCTATAAAAGGGCCGAGGGCAGCCCTTTAATTAATATTCAAAACACAAGAGGGAAGGGGATTTAAAAGATGTTCTCACAAAAGTCTCCACAAACACTGATTATGACAGAATGGAAGCCAAGACACGGGGATGGATTATCAACATGTTACACACAACAGAGTGAAGGTGCGTCAGCATGAACAGATGGAATTATATAAAAAAATGAGTTAGAACTCTGCAAATCTGAGATTTGTTTAGCCTTCCTGGTTATAAAAGCGTGTATGTTGGTGTTTTCATGCAGCAGATGATGTGCTGCGTCCGCTGGGTAAACACTGGCTGTTATCAGCCTGTGGCCTGTTTCCCTGACTGGGGCCTGGCTGCCTGGCCGCGTAGGGAGAGAGAAAACCCCGCCGATGCAACAAGTCCCCCATTCACTCCCAGCTTTGTTAAGCTGCCTCGCAGCTCTGCGAGCGGAAAGCGTCTCCCTCCAACACGCCGCTCCATTTACGGACGCCCGCAGGCTCCGATCCGCCGTGTGTAGTGTACCAGAGGAGGGCAAAAAGGGGGGAAGAAAGTGTCAAAAGAGCGAGATTTTGGGCTCTTTGGTGTCGAGGAGGGAAAAAGGGGGAAATAATAAAACTGGAGTGGAAGCGACAGTCGCTGTGGAGCTCTACGCGGTTCGGGAATAATCAGCTTGTTCGACTTGTTTCACCGCCACATGTGGAAATGTTTCTGTCCATTTTGGCTCAAACTGCTCTATTTTTTTTAAAAGAAACAAGCGAAACGTCCGGGGGATTTGAGACGCGCAGGCTACAGGCTGAAGAGGAGGAGGCGGAGGAGGAGGGGTGGTGGTGGTGGAGGGGGGGGGGGGACTCCTCCTCGGGAACTTACCTCGATCCAAACGCCGCTTTTTCTCCTTTAATTCCCACTTTTCCCCAACGGATCGGGGCCGCCGCAGAACCGGGAAGCCCTCGGCCAACTCCGGACTCCGCTCTCGGCTTCGCTCTGGTGACGGATCGGGGCGCGCTGAGTGCGTAAAATGCGCTGCGTCTCTCCAAGGATGCGAAATATGCGCGGAATGGGAGAAGGAATGAAATGAACGCGGCGGACTGAGTTGAACGGGGCGGGGTGAGAGGGACTGGCGTCACCCTGGATGAAACGGAGTGAGTGAGCGATGGGAGGATGGGTGGATAAAAAAAAGGAAAGAGACGGAGGGAGGGAGCGGACTGTAAGGGCTGCGTTCAACAACAAAAGAAAAGAGTGCAGCGCCTAAACTCTGTTCAGCTGAGGAGGAAGAGGAGGAGGAGGAGGAGGAGGGGGCCAAGATAAAAACACGGTCTGTTCTGCTCGGCTGACGACCAAACAGATAAGATGAGGCTCAAAGAACCCTGCTGACAGCGGCTTTGGACGAGTTCATTTGGAAACTTTTGGAAGCAGTTCGCAATATTGCCACGAGTAGTAGTATTTGTTTATTTATACAGATGGGCGTCATGCTTTAGAAAGATTTAGCTTCATATACAGGGGAGAAAGTACACTCACGTTCAACGTCAGTCATTCCTAATGTATTCACACTTTGTCCCTCAAGCTGAGGGGGGGGGGGTTTCCTGTCATCTGTTAAAGTGCTTTCGATCAAAAGGTCCGTAGTTTTCAGACATTTCTTTAAAAAGCTTTTTCTTTGGACACTGGCCCTTACTTTTGTTGAGAAAGTGGCTGAGTTCAGAGGAAGGTTTTAATATTTCTTTATCAAACAACTTAAAATAATAATCACTCAACATGATTCAGCCACCACCATACTACACTATAGGTATTATTAGTGTAGCACATTAATTTAGAAACTACAGAATAAGTATTGTTGTTCAGTTGTTTATCTGCATTTCTGAAGTCATTTCAGAAAACCTTCCTTGGACTTTGGCTATTTTTTTTATCCCATTTTCATCCCAGCACCAACTTTTATTAAAAGAAGTTCACATAATTAAAAAGAAATACTACAGAATACTGCTGCCACCATAATGCTACACTGTATATAATTATATTTGGGGTGTAACAAAATCCTTCAATGATTTTTAAAAACTGTAAAAAAGAAAGTAAGAGTTCAGTTCAGTTATACAGGGAAACTACATCTTTAGATCTGAAGAAACTTTGTATATAACTGAGTCCAGTTTCAGCTTCAGTCTCTCTTTTTTGTCCTTGTTTTGATATTTTTCATTATGACCCCTCAGTTTATTAATTTCTCATTAATTTCTTGTAATCACTCAGTGCTCTTGATCAGGAGTTCTTCAGCTTTTCTGAAGGTCTTTTACATGTCTTTCGTAAACTTTGGACAGTTTTCCATTTAATTGCACTCTACCTGACCGTTTTCTTTACAAATTTCCACGCTGTAAATAAAAAATAATCATCACACAGCATGATACAGCCACCACCAAACAAAAAAACTTCTATTACTAAACCATTTTCAGAGAAATGTTTTGTTTTGTTTTTATGTTTACACCAGGGAGCCCCTAACTCAAACAATCATTCAGGGTCCTAAATTAAATTAAATAAGTTTATATTCTTCTTCTTCCTTCATTTATTTACTTTTGAAGGAAAATTCTAACCGGGTCAAATTTCTTTCCAAATTTTCATCACATTACCACTATGCTTTTGGGTGTTATATTAGGGGTAAAGGGTTTGACTTTTTTAGCTTTGGAACAAAAAACTTCAGGTTAAGTGTTGTCTGACCAGACTATTTCAATAACTGTTTCCAGTTCTTTTTCAGTTTTTCCAAACCATTGCCCCTGCCCCTGTCCTGCCATGAAAAGTATAAAATGTAAAGTGAACCAATGGAGGAGAAGAGAAGACTTCTCTGGCCTAGAAAGCCATCTTTAGCAGATGCACAGTGTCTGAAAGTCATAACTGTAGAAAATCAGGGAAGTAAAAGACCAACAAAGCCAACCTGGAACCTGGGAGGATCACCGTTCGCTAGTTGATCAAGTTTTTCTTTGACTGTTTTTATAAATTCAACTAAAGTAAATGGAACAAAAAGAAAGACCCTAGTGAGTTGACAAAACTATAAACGTTCCTCTGAAAATGGTCAGGTCAAATATTGGACTGAAATTAAGTAAAAAAAAAAAAAAAAAAAAAAAAAGGCTAATAAACCTTCAGAAAGCCAGAAGAACATCCGTTTAAGACCACTTTTTAATCACAACAAAGTCTGGCTGGTTGGAAGGAAAACGTAAAGAAACAATGGATGACTGATGACTTTTGCACAGTGCTGCAGGCTGAACTCAGCGAGGTAGCTTATGTGTGTCAGATTAATGGATTTATTTCACTTTTGAACCAAAACTAGTCAGATAAAAACCTGAAACAAGGTCAATATTCCTTCATGTTGGTTTATCTTTAATGCAGAGAATAACTGGGGGGGGTCTATGTGAACCGGTCCGTTCAGAAGAGTCAAACTTTAAATTAACAAACAGTGAGATTAAACTAACTGCACCCACTCCCCCACACTCAACAGACAGCCCTAAAGGCACCCCCCCCACCCCACCCTGGGGGATGATAGGGAAGGAAGGGGGGTCTTTGTGTCCCTCTCCCTCCCTCAGATCTTTGAATGCAGCAGGCGGCTGCCTCTGCCTCATAAAGGAGTTGTTGTTTACTACTAAGCTCTGCCTATCTCAGGTTTCACCCCCTCTGGCTTTTCTGGACTGTCATCTCCTCAGAGGGAGGGGCTTTGACATAAAACAAACACAGATATGCCGGAGTCGCCTCCCCTGGAACACCTACTGCAACCCGACACCGCCGCCGAGCCGGGCCGGGCCGGGCCGGACCGCCGGGAGGCAGGAAGGCATTCCGCACGGCAGCGTGTCAGTGTTTGTGTGCGTAAGACGAAAATTCTTCCAGACGAATACAAACAGCTGATTCACATGTGGACCGTGCGGCTCTTGGCGGAGCCATGTGAGTCTCAATCTCAGACTCGGAGCAAAGCAAACACAGGGTCTTCCAGTAAAGCCTTCAGCTCGGTGACCTTAGGGTCAATGGTCTGACCTCAGCTCTGACCTCACCTGGTTTCCTGATGTTTTATTAACGGCAGGGCTGCCAGGAATCTGACACCCTCTTCCTGCCGAATCCTCGCACACAGAACCAAAGAAAGAAAAGAAAATCCATCTGACTTTTACTATTTTGAACCTTTGTTCTTCTGAGATTTAAACATCCACCGTTAGCTTGCGCATTCTGATCCGAACATCATTTTGTGGAGAGAAACCAGTTTGATAATTAACCTTTTAATCTTAGTCTATTGTTTTGCATTTTGCTTTCTTTTCTGGGTGAAAATAAAGATTTCAGTCTGTAGGATTGAAAATATCTGCGGTGTGCGGTTGGGTGAGTAGAGTGGCGGCGAGCCCCCAATTTCTATCCTACATACAACCAAACTCATACCATCTCCCCAGACAACACTCAATCCACAATTTTTTTTTATTAATTAAAAAAAATATACTTTTTATGTAACTTCTTCAAGACATCAATCCATTGTCTATACTCGCTTATCTGTGCAGGGTCTTGGGGGGGCTGGTGCCTATGTCCAGAGGTCACTGGGCGAGAGAAGGGGTACAACCTGGTCGCCAGTCCACCACTAGAGATACAGGGGACAAACAACCATGCAAACATGTCACTCCTAAGGGCCATTTGGAGAGACCAATTCAACAGTCATGTTTTTGGACTGTGGGAGGAGGCCGGAGTACACAGAGAGAACCTATGAATCCACAATGCAAAACATTGCAAGATGCAAAATTCCAGCCCCAGGCTAGGTTTCAACCAAAGGATCTTCTAGCTGCAAGGCATCAACGCTACCAATTGTGCCATTGTGCAGCTCCTTATCTGTAATGTTAAGGGGTTAAAATATCGAACTTGGTGTTAAATTACCTGAATGTAGTTAAAGGAAATAGTCACGGCTTTTAAACAATTTGGCAAAGCCCAGATGATGATGTTATGACTTTGTAAGCATATGAAAGGTGAATTCAAATTATTTCAGATAAAAGGAGGCACAGCTTTAGATGTATTTTAAGGCACCACCTCAAACACACGGCTTCTTTATTTGACATCTTTGGAAATGTAAAAGAGTCAGCCAGGATTTTGAGAAGACAACTGTGATCTCCACAAGTCTGGTTAACCCTGAAACAAGTCCCGTTTCATTGACAACCATAAAAAAACATTTTTTTTTTCAAATTTAAATGGCAATTTTTATTTTTGACTTGTTCAAAAATAAACTAGACACACAATATTTTAATGAAACAAAGCAGTATACATTTTTGTGACAAGGGGGTCTGTAAATATCTTTTAGATCCAAAACAATAAAAGGGATTTCTGTATTTATTTCTGTATTTAATTTGCCCAAAATTAATTTTTGGGTAAATTGGTTTCAATTTTCTTGGCTTGGATATTTGGTGTGTATTCTTAGCAGCAAGAGTGTGATACGAGTCCCTCTTCCTTAAATAATCCTTGATTTATTTAACCAAATTAAATGAAGGAGGCACTTTTGATGCTACACGGTAAATGGCTTGTACTTTCGTAGCACTTTATCAAGTCATTCACCCATTCACACACACATTCACATCCTGACATCACTGAAAAGCTAAAACAAGTAGCCTAAAAAGACAAACCCTTTATGTTGTACCCAACAATTTTCATTTTAAAATAACGGTACAAATCTCACCTGCCAGCCTAGGTGGTTGATACAGAATGACACCTTTTAAAAAGTCCTTAGGGTGACATTCTTACTGATTTAAAGCCTTTCAAAAAAGATGAAGAAAAATGAAAGCATCAAATTGTGGTCCCTGGCTGCAAATAGCCCATGTACCTCAATTTAGACACCCTGCACAAACTGGATATGCCTCAGAAAACCTGTTCAGGGCTATTCTGTGAAAAAGATTGTTTCTTTGCCACCCCACAAAGGATGCCACCCTGGGCAGAGAGCCACATTGGCCATCTAAAAAACTACCACTGGGTGATTCAGTCTAAAGAAGCAGAACCTTATTGTGGGTTAATGGTGACCTATTATTTTTGCAAATTTTTGTACTTTTATTTTGGTCTCCACTGCTTCTAGAAACAGTCTAAGCATTAACAAAACACCCAGCTGTTTTTGGCAATAACTAAATGTTTTGTTGGTGTCTGGAAAACGAGCCGTTTAAAGCTATGTGACAATCGGCTGGCTCTGCCCCTCACATTAAGCACTGAGAGCATTAAGAGCAGGACCAACAGACTAAGGAGCAGCTTCTTCCCAGGCTGCTAAATTCTGGAGGACCCCTGTAGCCACTATTATCCCTAAGGGACACACATATACACATCACATTGCAGCTGTTGGCACAGACTCTTCTTTTGCACAGCATTTAATACTGTATGCAGATACTTTATTGTACATCGTTGTTTTTATATTTAGATATATTTAGATCTCATCTGCGACAGACTGGCGACCTGTCCAGGGTGTACCTCGCCTCTCGCCCATTGACAGCTGGAGATAGGCACCAGCACCCCTCGCGACCCCAACAGGGATAGGCGTGATGGAAAATGGATGGATGGATGGATGTGTATCTCATTTTATTCTTATATTTATCAGGGCTTATACTGGGACCAGGGAATCTAATTTTGTTCACCTCATGTTCCTAACATGTGATGCAATGACAATAAAGTTTCTTGATTCTTGATTGATTCACCTAGCAACGTCAGCGAAGTGCAACTGTAACATACAAAATACCTCATATATCTTATATCACATCTTACATTGAAGTTATAAAGATTACTGGAATACATCACATGCACAACTTGACATTATAATAATTCCCTTATACTTCACTAATTCCCTTATACTTCACTAAAGCTGAAAAGACACAGACACTAACAGTTAGCATGATGCTAATTTGCATTGGAAATCCCATAGGGAGCTAGTGGTATTAACGTCTTATTTTGTTCTCAGATTCTTCCCACCTACAACAACCAAAATGCCTCCTTGATGTGTCTTACACAAACCAACGCTTTATAAAAACATAAATATCACAGACAGGTGTTTCAGGGCAGTTGAGAAGATATGACAGGATAGTTTAACGCTGCAGAAACATGGCTTTCCATGTAGCTCTGGAACTCTTTCTAAGGCAGCCCTGTAGGAATAGGCTACTTAGGCCACTTACCATTCACAAACTGTTGCTGCATCTTTCACCATTCCTCATTTTCATGTGTATAAAGTGTGAGTGTAAACCTTTAGTTGGAGGGCGTGGCCTGCTACAGCTTATTTGCTTAAAAGTGCCAAGAGTCCTAAAAACAGCTCATTCTGAAAGGAGCTCAAAATAGGTGAAACTGGGGAGATGAAACCTCATTATTTGAGAATGATTTTGTGCAAAAGATTTAATGAACAGGTTTTGTATAGATCATTGGCTTATCCTAAATGTTTAAAAAGAAGCATGCTAGGTCACCTTTAGAACAATTTTTTTTGGAAATATTTCGTCACAGGAAGAAGGATTTTACTCCCAAGATTTAAAGTCCAGGGCAAACCTCGTCGCTTCCTAACAGGAAACCCGTTGTGTTTGTTTCTGTTTCAGGCATCTGGAGGACTCATGTGAAATGACGCACCACTAAAATGTTCAAGCAGTTTTTCTTCCCTTATAAAAGCACCTCTGTTCAACAATATTAATCACTAGTAGATGTTCACTTTGCTTAGCCTCTATTAGAGTACCTACTTAAAGGTTTTGATTTGTTTCAGCTTTGGTCATTTAATATCTGAATTTTTTTGCATTTGAAATTGAGCTGTCAGCCAAGAATGTCTCATACTGAGTATCCAACAATTTGTACCCACTTTGGAGACTTTTACACCTATGATCAGGCGCGGATTAATGCACAGGCTGGTCTAGGCTGTAGCCTAGGGGCCCCGGATTGGCCAGGATATTTTTATTAATTTACATTTGCTCAAATAAAACATTGAAAAATAAGGCTGATTGGGTAGATGTGGGCCACATCTACCCAATCAGCTGGTCCAATGAACCCTGGCCATATCATGTGGCCAGGGTATCTCTCCTACAAAGATATTCAGCAGACATTTGGATTTTTGAACAATGTTCCATCTATCTCCGTACAAGAACTTCATACAGGAGCAGCTAATCTTCAGATGAAATATGCTGGTGATCTGGAGGACGATTTTGTGGACGAAATTGTACAATTCAGAGAATTTATTAAAGAAAACGAAGACACCTCAGCAAGGTCACTTCTGCAACTTATAAGAGGAGCGAAACTACAATCAGTGTTTCCAAACGTTGATATAGCCCTCCGACTGTTTATGACTTTGCCTGTAACCGATGCCCAGCGGGGAGCGCTCTTTTTCAAAACTGGGACTAGTTAAAAATAGACTGAGATCTACTATGGGCCAAATCAGACTGAATCACCTGTCTTTGATGTCAATAGAAAGTGACATTCTGCGCAAATTGGATTTTACCAGCCTCATTAAGGACTTCTCTGTTAGAAAAACAAGGAAGAAAAACTTCTAAAGGTAGGAATATGATTGTTCTGCTGCTGATTATTGCTTGCTTTTATGTGCTGCTGCTGTTTATGGTATTTGTATGGCTTTATTTTATTGGAATATTATACAGCGTTTCGATTTGTCTCTGTCAGGATGTTGTGATTTTGTCATAGTTAAACAGAAGCTGCTGCAGGTGTTTTTGGCCTAACTGTTGGTTTAGAAAGGTAAAATATGTTACCAGCTTGCAGGTGTATTTTTCATGATTTTTTTCTGTGGCATTGCTATTTATAGTAGGCTAATGTCTGAATGTGTTTTGGACTGTAGACTAAGAGAGTGTTGCACTTGAGGCGTGCAATTTAGGTGCACCCTTTTACACATCGCACTAAATAATTTATTTTCTGATAAAGCAGCTTAGGAGGGGGCCACACAAAAAGTAGCCTAGGGGCCCCTGACCACCTTAATCCGCCACTGCCTATGATATAAAGTAATTTTCCATGATTTGCCCACAGTCGACCGTGAGGATACAGGTTTATGCATTATAATCTATTTTGTGATTATTTATCTCCGTGATTAATACATAAAATACTGAACTATCCAGAGAAATATGCTGATTTGCAGCAGTGAAGTACATGGGCCGGAGATAATAGCATATAGTGATGAAAGAGTAACGTTTGGGCACAAAAATGGGGGTCTGAATCGGCAAAGCACCACAGCGGTTTGAGAATAATGTGAGAGTCAGTATAACTAACATTTTAACCCAGAAAACAATGTCGAGAAGCTAAATGTCGGTGCAACTAAAACAAAGTCCGGGGAAGGAACAAACAGTGAGGAACATCGTGAGGGAAACATCTGGTTTGGGTCCCAGACAGACTCCAATAAATATAAAACAGGGGGCATGGGAGGAAAACAATGAAAAAGGGTGGAAATGAGAGGAAGAAAAAACTGAGTAGGTAAGCTCTTCAAAATAAAACAGGTTAGATTTAAAGAGGCACATAAAACAACAAAGCAGGAGAGAAGAGATAGTGAGAGCGAGGAACTTGGTCTTCTGTAGCTGACTGTTACCCGAACATGAGCCAAACGTGTTCTGATAGCATTTACGCCCGGTTAAATTTCCCATAAGGTGAAAGCACAGCAGACAAGCAGAACTGGCCAGGCGTTTGTCATTATTCCCACTGCCACAGTCCTTTAGAGCAACGCTTCCCACTGACTACATGCCCACAGACCCAACATGTTGGACAAAACAAATGAAACATCTCTCTAGAAAATGTATAGTATTAGCTCTACACATCTGCTTTTATTTGCTTTTTAACGCTTTGATGTGTAGAAATTAGCACCGACAAGGTAATGAAGCCACTTTTATTGTGATAAAACCTAAATGCTTTTCAACCTTTCAATGATGTATTTGGGTCAGTTCAGAGAAAACCTGCCATATATTAAGTCTTCTGACAGGGATCATCGGCCACCATCTCCCCGTGTCACCAACATCTTCCTCTCACCCACCAAACCTCTGTCCTACTTTTCTACCTGCCTAACAGCTGCTTTTTCAGCACCCTTTGTTTAATATAGCCTCCCTCCGCAGACGTCCGAACTATCTCAGTCCTGTCTAACTTCATGTCTGTTCAACATGTGCTGTCATTCTCAATGAATATCTGAACCACCAGATGTCTTTGTTATTGCAACCGTCTTTAAATCTTAGCAGATCTTGATATCACCCCGAAACCTTTTACAAGTCACCCCTGAAACCCATTTCCATCCTCTCCACTCTGCCTGTACGGTCTTCTTCACCTCTGTTGTGCTCTGTTCCTCCAGGGGATGACAGGAATGCCCACTTTCAATACCTCTACTCCTTGAATTGTTCCACCTGTTTTCTTATCATTCATTCACACACATCGATTCTGTCTCACTTTGACTGACTTTCACGCATCTTCTCGGCAGAGCCCACCTTCACTTCTCCAGACATCTGCATTGCACAATAACAAACGAGTACTTCCTCATATCAACTAAATAGCTACAATTTATCGTGAAGAGGATCCAAAAGCACGCATAAAGCAGGCTTAAGTGGAGGTTTAATTAATGATCGTCTTAAAAAAAAAAAACACAGACTGAAGATGACATGGAAGTGAACAACAAGGAGCTAAATAAATGGGTGAAACTTTTAGACAGTATCTCAAAGTTAGGATGATACCAAACTCACATGAAATCTGCTCTTAGAATGGATAAAGCTGACATTCAGGTCCTGGAGTGGCCCCCAGCAAAAACTCTGCTGAAGAATTTTTTTCGACTGCTAAAAATAAACTGGTCTGTGTCAGGAAACCAACCACACTCAAAATAATTGCACATTTTATTTCCAGTTAACACATAAAAAAGTTTTTAACCTTCAAACCTTTTGTGTGTTTTAACCCAATAAACAATTTTTATGTGTTAACTTGAAATAAAACGTTAACCTAAAGTGGACAACTGCCCTGGTTCACTTTTTGTGAGAGCAAGAGTTTAGTCAGATCCGACAAGCCGGGCTAGTTTACTGTCCTGATAAGTGGGTGTTTTGATCACATTGTTTCTTAATGTTTCTATTTCTTTGTTCTGTTTTCAATGTGTTTTGGATTTGATTCGTATTTTAGAGTTAACCAATACATTTTCCCCAAGAACAGAGACATTTTTTCTCTCACCCGGGGGTGCAAGCACAAAATGACATTGGCCTGGGCAGAGATTGCTCTGAGGAATATGAAGTGGATGTGTTAATATGAAGCGACATATGAAGGCTTGGGGAATATAGAATATCCTTGTCAGCCACAACTTTGTTCTTGCAGCCTCAAGTAAAATTACTAATTTCTATGTTCTTGGGGAGTACGAACAGGCCTTTAGTCTGGTTCCTCCTTGGTTTGTTAATCTTCCTGCGGTTCAGTTCTGCTCATTCAGTGTTTTATTGTCTTTCCCTCTGTTCCCTGCTCAGACTCTCCCCTCCACTGCATTCCCTTTATTTCACTCACCTGGTTTCCATGTTGCCAATCACACCTCCTCTATATTTACGTTCCTTTATTTAGATTCTTCACTTGTTGTAATTTTGGTTCTTTGACCTTGGTGTCCACTTGTTTTTATTTTCATTAAATCATCACTACCATGCGCCTTCACCTTTTCCTTCTGTGTTTGGGTCCACTGCGACCTCAAAACCTGCCGGTTCATTTCACTAAACCAATGGGTTTCACCAAACGTTGTCTTTATTTTCACACCAGGCTGTACAATTGGCCCTCCGTTCCTTTTTGGCTTTTAATGGAGACTAAATTCAGGTACAAGCAAGCAAATGTTCATTTAATTTTAAGGAAACTCATGTCCCTTTAACAACAGCAGAAGAAAAACCAATTAACGAGGAAAAAAGAAACAAATTCAAACCTTGACATTGTTGTTCCCACAGGATGCCACTGTGAAGGGATGATTCATCGCACATAAAGGTAATACTTGAGCGCAAAAATTAATTAAGCTTTCACCTGATGGAATTCATTCTCTTGAAAGAGCCTGGAGCATCAAAATCCTGAAGCGCGGCAGCATTCAGCGGTGTAACGATGCGTTTAGCCTTGAGCTATATAGCTGGAGGTCCGCCGCCTACTTTCACATGTCGGTAATTGTAATCTGGAGAGTTTGTGTAAATTTCAGTTAACCTTCAGTAGAGTGTGCCTTTCTGTATGAGTGTGCACGCTCTGTTTTATGTAACTTTCCTATAAAGACCCGGGTGAATATATTCACAGCATATGCAAGGCTTCAGTGTACCTCATAATAACATAAAGTTATCCAAACACTCTTGATTGTTCACTCATGGATCTGTTTCCTTAAAACTGGAAATTTTAATGGAAGGGGACAAAAGGGTTGATTACCACTAATGTAGAAAAACACCCAGCAACCACAGTACCCAATACATGCAACGCCACACCTGTCTTCTTCGAATAATAAGAAAATACATAGAGAAGACGACATAGCATAAAAGGTTTTTGCCTGTGCCCATATAACACTGGATTATTCTTTTCTCTCTACTGGGGAAAGATTTCAGCTCAGATACTTTTCCAAAGAACACCAAGGTGACTTTGCCTTTTAGTAGTCAACTTACTGCCACACTTTCTTACTTAAACATTATCAAAACCACAATGAACCCTGAGCAATATGCGGTGAAAAAGATTGTGTGGAATGCAATGTGCCGGTGGAAATACAAGGCTTCAGGTACACCGAGTCTCCTGTCCTTTTGTGTTTTTTGGAAATGCTTTGCTTTATTTAAACAGGCGGCAGAAGGGCTCCTTTTGATTTTTTTTTTTTTTTTTTACATGTATCTGACTTGTGTATCTGACAGACAAGAAGACACAAAAGATAGCAGTAACAGGACGGAGGCGAAGGGACTCGGTTCACATGATCGGCGCTGATCCAGCTGCTCTGAGAGGAAGACGGGTTGAATGAACTGCTCAAAAGAGCTTCCGAGCACCTTTACTGCTTTGGAGCCTCCAGAGTAAGAAATGCTGATCTAATCAGTTTTACCTTTGTGTCATTATGTACATGATAAGTGGTCAGGGACAGCTCTTGAACCAGGAACCAGACAGGAGGGTACAAAGAGCTTTAACTGATGGAGAAATGTTCCACAGACAAAGGCCTGAGCATTGATAAAATATTTATTTTTAACACAATCTGTCCTAAATGTGCTTTAGTTTGGTCAAATGTTTACTCCCCTTAGAAATAGGAAGTGTGGTTGCTGGACACGGGGATCTTCACTGACAGGTGAAAAGGTTTGAGTTGCAGAAAGTTTTCTTAAAAAAAAAAACTAGAACTAGTTAAAATGACAGATTCAGCCAAGCTACCAGCTATTTAAAGGGTATTTTTAGGACCTAACGGAAAATATTTTACTTTTAAACAGGCTTAAACCAGCCTAGAAAGACTTCTAATAGGACACATTCCACTTTAAACTGTTCCACATTGTTGGAATATTACAAGCACAAACTTCACAGAATATATATTGCTGTGAGGTTTTTGTCATAGTGGGTTTTTCCAATCAAAAGGTTCAGTCTGAAAAGTGTTGTGGGAACATTTATTCAGCCCCTTGATTGAAGTTGTGTAGATCTGTTTGCTGCAGTTACAGCTGAACGTCTTTTGAGCAATATGTCCGACACGTTTCTACATTTAGAGCCTGAAGTTTTTCCCCATTGTTGCCCCCCCCCCTCCCTCCCAGATTAGCTCAAACTCAGTTAGAGTGGATGAAGAACATCTGTGGACATCAGTTTTTAATTCTCACTTAGATTTTGGATCTTGCAATCCTAACAGAAGAAAATATCCGTTGGTTTAAACCCCTGTAGCTCTGCAGCTTCATGTTTAGGGTTGTTGTCCTACTGACAGGTGAACCTCAGACACAATCTCAAGCCTTTTGTAGCATCTAACAGATTTTTTTTCCTCCCGGGTTGGCCTGTCTTCAGCTCCATCCATCTTCTGATTGACTCTCACTGGCTTCTCTGTCCCTGCTGAATGAAAGAATCTCCACAGCAGGATGCTGCGCACTCTCACAAACAACTACAGGTGCATGGATCCAGGTACTTACACATTTACTTCTATACAGAAAACCCCTATCATTATCTTCATCTGTCATCTTATACATTCCGTATTAAATAATACTGTATATTTTTCAGTGATTGTATCAAGGCGTTGGTTGTTTGTATCTGTAATACTTTATCGGTTGGTTTTGCTGTTCTTTTTCTCTCTCTCTTTGCAGGTGAAGAAGCAAACTGAGGATGTTGTATCATTCTCTCCTCTTTCTCTTTCACCTTTTTAACATGAAATAGTCCCAGCATAAATTATAATAAAGTTTCCTGCACATATAAATCAAGCGGAGCACTATGGCGAAAGCAGTAAGACTCCCCTTGTGAAAGTAAAATCTTTTGAGCTCTTTTTGCCATTGAGACAATTCTTATTGCCACATTGCCAGACAAGACACACACAAAAAAATAGCTGCCATTATTTTTAACAGTGAGGATGGTGTGTTCAGGGTGGTGGTTTCTGGGTACACATACCGGTTTAGCATGAAGACCAGAACCAGATGCTTTGAACGCTCTCCTTGCCCTGCCTGTTGATGGCCACATCTTGGTAAGTATGTACTTTTTTCCATTTTCAGAAGAACCATTAAACAGAGCTCTGTGAGGTGTTCAAAGCTTGGGATATCTAACTAAGCACTTACGCACGTCACACCTTTCATTTAATTTTTGTCAGGCTTCTATGCGCCTGTAAAAAAGGATGAAAAATATTACTTTCTCTTCAGTTATGTTTGATCAACGGCCGTCCTCATTTACAGGTCTGTCAGGAGAAAGAAAAATATATGTTTGAAGAGAACGTGATCATTTCAGCATTCAAGAAAACCTATGTTTGGACTAAAATTCACGGTGTTAAGAGGTTTTAAAGATGTAAAGCATTTTCGAAAACCATCTATCCGTTTACATACGCATCACAATTTTGTATTGGTCCACTAACCTGACTCTCGCCAGATGGATTTCATTCTGCAGAGCTCCACACATCCATCTGGGATCGCTCCTTTGGAGATGTATTTCAGAAGGAGGGGCCTTCTCAAAAATCCTTGCATATGATTGGATAAACCACTCATCCATCATCTTTACTGACGCGCTACAAGCTCTTGCCAAACCCGGTCGGGAGAAGGGCAAAAACTTTGTTTCCACTAATAAAAGCCTTCAAAGCCGTTCTCTGCTGTTCTTTTAAATCATTTTTTTTATTATTCTGTAGGTTGGACAACACTTAATTGCAGCCTCAATGTTACTGCTTGCTTGTCGTAAGCTGTATGCAACGAAATTTAATTTTGTATGCACTCTGTACATACAAATTGACAATAGAGTTTGTCTAAGTGCTTCCTCGCTGCTAGCTGCCATTGTTGTCTGAATCTAAACAGTCGCTTCTCTGATACGTCACATCTACCAAAATCCCACCCGGCGATCCTGATTGGCTCGTCCATTTTATGTGGTATTGAAATCCCTCCCGATGGCAGCGATTCTAGATGGAAGTGTGGAGCCGTGTGGAGCTCCTCCATCTGGCGAGAGTCAGGTCCACCACATAAAATCCCGATAACATGCACCAAGCTGGTGGTTATATTGTGATAAACACCTTGTTTATAAGGATGTGAAACACATTTATAAAACACTGAAAACCCGTACATTTAGAAATGTGTAAAGTGTCTGAACATTTACAATGTTTTGTATTTACGTTAACATAACTTGCAGGTCAAAACTTTGTCTAGACGCAAAGCAAACAGATTTTTCTGTTTACCTGTTAATGAGAATACAGTTCTAGAAAATTTACGTTTGTTGAACCCCAGAATAAATTAGATCAGAACTCTGAAGAGAAAACAGGGAACATGAGTTTCCTGCGATTCAACTTGCTTGTCTGTAGTGTTTAATGTTGTACAGTGCTGTTAAAAAGTAACCCCCCCCCCCCTCTTAGATTTCTTGTTTGTGTGTCATACTTTTGTTGTTAAAGCTCATCAAGAAACAACAATTTTTTATATCTTTTTTTTTTTTTTTTTACCTAAGCATTACTAGAGTACACATAAAATCAGTTTTGGAAATAAAAGTCATTTATTAACTGTGATAAACAATGTTTTTGAAAGCTTAACTGATCACCCCCATGCCTGATTACCACCAGACATATAGAATCAAGAAATAACTTAAACAGAACCTGTCTGACAAGATGAAGTAGGCAGAAAGATCTCAAAAAGCTGCACTGATGCCCCAATTTGAAGAAATGAAAAAAAAAAAAAAAAACATGATGAAAAAGACGTCTTTCAGGCTGGAAAGCGTCACAAAGGCATTCATGAGGCTTAGGGACTCCAGTGAACCAGAGTCTGAGCCATTATCCACAAATACGGGCCTCGCTATCCTCAGTTAAAGTCTGTGGTCATGATTCTGAGCAAAAATGTGCTTTCGTGTGAGACACAAAGGCCTCATGATTTTCATGATCCCCCCAACCAATATTTAAGTGTGAAACAAAAGAAATCTGTTATTGGGATTAAATACTTTTTCCACAGCACTGTATTAGTCACTATCTGAATAACAAGCCTACTGACTACAGCAAATCTTTGTTTGTACTGTAAATTGTAGGAATAGGACAAAAATCTGATTTAAGTGTGGAATCTAGTAATGGTGGAAAATGGTTGGGAGCCATGTCACAAAAAACCTTAAATCTGTTCAGAAAAAAAAGCCGTGCTTACAAACAGATGAAGAAAAATCATTTTGTAGGATGACAACAAACATGATATCCTGTTTATCAACCATAAGGCTCCCCTAAATATGATTTGTTCCCACTTTCCACTGTATGTCATCTCCCTTTAGACAACATAAATCATTTAGTGTGACCCTCTTTACATTGTATAACTGTTCATAGATTTTTTGTTTCATGAACAAAAAACAGCTATTTCATCGGCCGACCTTTATCGTGATTTCCAAGTGCTCTCTCAGTAAGAGTACTTTACTAAGAGAAAAGTGAGGATGTACACACACACACACACACACACAGACAGACGTTATGGGAAATACAGAGCTGTAGGAGTCTCATTTGATAATGTCTCCATTTTCTCGAGTCTCTGTCTCTTCTCAAAACAATGTGATATTGTCAAACAGCTGCAGATATTTATCCAGAAAACCTGGGGTGAGCTTCGAACAAGTGACGGGGAACAAGACACGTCAGCGCATAAACATGCAGCATTGACAAAACTCCTGAAACAATCCTGCCCGGCTCTGTAGCGTTACCCGAGCACCAGCAAAACAAGCTTTATAGTCAAAACATTGATCTGATTTCTGGTAACACATTAACCTGATGATTTACTGATTGCCCTGAAGGCAACAGACTATTTAACTGGGCTCATAAAGAGGTCAGAGGTCAATCTTTGCTTCTGCCGTCAGATGTTCTGCAAAGTTAACACAGGGATGATCTCTGCTTTTTAAGGGTTTTTTTTACTGAGAGATGGATGTCAGAAAAAAAAAGAGCGTTACAAATTAAGAAGGGGTCGATTTTACGTTGTTGGAAGTGGGATTCTGCGAGTTAATCATCAGTAGTCTGCATACTACCCACAGTAGACAATATTTATTGCTAAATTTGGAGAAACAGAAAGTAATTCTCATGTAGGCCCAATGGTAATAGCTATTTAGAATGACTTTTAGACAAAGATTTGCATCTAATCAGCATAAATGAATATTAAACTGGTTGTTTTATTCATTTGCTATAACCTCCAATGTCTGCAGTTAAGTTAGCAACTTCTGATAACTATTCCAGTGAGATCCTGCATGAGATAGTTCTAACCACTCATCTGCACCTTAAGGGAACATTTCTGATTTCTTTTCTCTATTTCTCTAAAATAAGACTGCAGATAACAGTCCATCTTGTAACTATGGAAGCCCTGAAAGGCAAGTAAATATGATAAAAGATGTATAGAGGCATTTTCATTACATAAGGCTGGATCCAGAGAATCCAAATTCAAGACTTATACATTGCATATTTTATGATTTGTCACATTTGGGGGCTTACATTGGGATGGACCATACTTTGGGCAAAACAGATAATTGAAAGTGCTTTTCTATAATTATATATATATATTTGTTGTAAGGACATATGTTGTGACTCCAGTAAATAGTTGCTTAATTAAGCATTATTTTTGTTGGAATAGGATCATAATTTGTCATATTTAAAACTATTTAGTCAGGCCAATTGTAGTATAAAATCTTCAGAAAATAACTATGTGATATAATTCAAAATAAATGTAAGATTTGATAATTTAATGAGCCTTATCCACACATCTGTCAAAGATCCCAAAATACCAAGAAATAAAGCCACAGTCAGCAAGGTCCTATTTTAAAGATGTTTGTTTAGAACATAAAGCATCAATCTTATTCACTACATTTAGAGCAGGGGTCACTAACATGGTGTCTGCGGGCACCAGGTAGCCCTCCAAGGACCACATGTGGTGCCCTCAAGCCCTTACTAAAACTGGCATAAGTCTCCAGTGAGCTGCATCTAAAATATTATCTTAGTCTGTTGCTCTACTTTTGTAGATTATATAGATTTAAAATGACAATATCTTTTAACAAAAAGAGCATTGCAAATAGGTTTATTGGTGAGCATTGTCTCTTCTAGTTCAAAGGTCAGTACTGGTAGCCCTTCGTGTGATACAGTGTCGATGAAGTAGCTCTGTTTCAAAAAGTTTGGTGACCTCTGATTTAGAGCATGTGGTTCCCTGGACCCAACCAACAGACTTCAGCTGAGAAGCGGTTTGTCATTGACAGTGATTAACTACAGCGCCTCCAATGGCAGAAATGGGTATTACAAAATACCCACTTCGAAACATGATCCTATTTGGTAATTAAAAGAATGTTAGTTTAAATTGCTGATTCATGTTTCCATCCTTCTTCAGAGAATAAAAATGAAATATTTACATTAAAAAGCGTCATACACACTGGATTAAATTTGCTATTTAAAAACATACTTTTACATAAAGCTCAACCACTGATGTGGAAATGGTTTTGATAGCCCTTGCAAAGCCTGGAGGAATGAATTTGACCTTTTATTGAATTTCATATCATTAAAAAATACTTAAAATGAGCAAAAAACTAAAAGAACTGAAGTATTTCCTAAATTCTTTTAGTTACATTGCATCTACTTCTCTTTCTTATCCATTTTTTCTTCATGGCTAAGAATGACCGGCAGCAGCTGCTGTGCAATAACACAAAGCAGTCAGGTGAAGATAACCAAAAGTGCTTTTATTTGAGCCTGAGCTTGTCATTGTTGTTCTCTGACGACACTCCAGAGATCTCTATTTAAATCTTACTCTGAGCTCTCATGGGAGCAGAATTTGAATTTAAATGGGTGATTTGAACCAGGCAGAGTAAATAAAAAGAAGAAGAAAAAAAATGCAACAAAGCAGAGCTTCCCACTGTGAAACTAGCACAGAAAAATGTAACAGCATTAGATTGGAGCTATCTGTTACTACGTTTGCCGACTGTAGTTTCACGTTATTTCTTGTTGCACAACAAACTTTTCAGACCTTGGTAAAAGAAGCGCCCAATCCATTTTCTTACCGTCTTTAATCAGGGGGACGTGTTTCCCTGTGACTCCACTGCACAGAGCAATAATGTTAACAATAATGCAATAACAATAATGTAACGGGTAATAACAAAAGGAGCTCAATCGTTCCCTGGGCGAGCTGCAGAGGAGAGGAAATGATCATAGCATGCTTTCAGGGCCTCCAGCATCAGTTGTGAAATGAAAGCATCAGAGATGGAAATCACCACAGGATAATGTTACTTTTAGTATATTCTTCAATCTGCTCGAAGGCTCCAGTTGTAACATGATATGACAAATCTTTTCTTCTTTGAAAACGTATGGGGGTTTGAGGATGTAATATTACATTTTTAAATTAGAACAGTCAGTATCTTACTATGATTGCACAGCAGTTCAGCAATCTCAAATTTGAAGAGAGAAAATCCTAATTAGTAAAAAAGTGAACAAGTTTAACGTTCGTACTAAATCGCTTACGACGTACGGCAGTAAGCAACTTCCTCAGCGTGCTCCAAATTAGCGCGCGCCATCCAGCTACAGCACCGGCTGTATTTAATATAACCAAACAAAATCAGCTATTCAGCCACATGTGCTACTCTTTAATCCTAAACCCTTTCAAAAAAAACCCCACACACACAATCAAATAAGAATAATAAAAAATAGAAAATAGTCCAAGTTATCTTAAGATAAATCGGTTTGATCAAACAGCAATATTCCTTCATAAATAATAATAAAAATAAGTTTGGCAAAATGTCATTCCCTTTTTGCTTTATTTGCAGGGCAGCACTGTTTGGGAACCTGTAAAGCCAATTATATCATGACTGATTAGTAGATGTACGTCGTTGTGGCTGCCACGAGATTTTTTTATTCTAAATATCTGATACTGTCAGATATTGATCTCGGGTTATCTTTGGTCATAAGATGCTAACAATGGCCACCCTGGAACCTGTCATTGTGACGCGAGACTGCAGATTTAAAGCCACGACCAAAGATTTCGCCATTTTTCTTCAGTCCTCGTCTTTTATCTGCGACGCCCGAAATGGCACAGTATATATCGGGCATTAAAAAAAACAAAGGCCTGACTGAAAACGTAGATAAATACCAGGACTTCTGGAATAGTGTTATTTGGAAAGAAGGGTGTCAAACTGAATTATTTGGACACCAGAACTGTGGACATCTCAGGAAAAGAACCTTCTACCAATCAAACGTGAAGCATGTAGGTGGAAGACTCATGGTCTTAAGTGATTTGCTTCAGCAGGACTTGGCTTGCATAACTCCATATACAAATCAAAAAAAGAAAATACTCAGAAGACACCCGCCAGGCGTTCAAGTAACCATGGTAGTCATGGTTATGGTTATTTGGACGATGAATATTTTTTATGAATGAAACCGCTTCTTGAGGGACATCAGCGACTCTCTAAAGAAACTGGCTGGCTTTCTGCTCGTACCGTTGTGTTCTACAGTGTCCATCAAATGTGAACGCTGCTGTTGCTCAGTTATAGCTTAATGCTGATTATTTCAATGTACACCAAACCGTTGTGATGGCATGAATATGCCTCCCATACGTCGATGAGGAAGTACTTGAAATCTTTAAGTCGAGTCAGGATGTTACATAAAAAAAAAAAAAATGAGTCAGCAAATGGGCAAAGAGCCTGCTCTTATTTCATTCCAGCAAAATGTGATTCTATTACTTTGTACGGTTTTATACCATAAAAGCTCAAACTCTTGAAAAAGCATCAGGTTGGAAGCTACCTTGAGTTAAATAAAACTGTTATATTTCAGTGGATGTGGGTGAGTTTTAGTACTTTGTGGTTGTCCATTGTCAAAAAAAGAAGTTTGCGTTGCTGCTGCACATTTTCACGACAGTTCAAAAATTTGCACGAATTACCGCGCATTTTTTGTGCATCGTTGATTTTTGCACATGCCAAACTGGGCGCAGGGTGTCCCATTTTCCTTGGTTATAAAATACATTTCTGGTATCTGAGTAAAGTGGGTTTATTTATGGGGGTTACTTGTAATCAAATCCCTTTCTTTAAACATCCATACGCAAACATTTCTAAATACAGAACTATTTAATGAGGTGTTCTAATTTTTTCCACATCTTCGTTTCCTATAAAAACAGATTTTAAATTTAGATTTCACTAAACTTTTTTTGGAACAAAAGCTGAATTTCTGCAACAGATCGGTGCTTAAACTGCACATAAGACACTTCGGCCCTACTTCTCAAACTCCAGGTAGAAAATTAAATTATAACCCGCACAAGGCTATCGCTCTGAAACACGTCGCAGTTTAAAAGCATTTCTCACTCTAGTTGTTTTTTTGTTTTTTTTTAAGGGCTACACAAGGGACACACAATGGACACAAAATTAATTGAAAAGCAACACAGAATCCAAAACATCTCAATCCGAATGCCTGTGCAGCGTGCGTGGGCCCGAGCAATGCCACAGCGTCATCAATAATACATCAACACACGTGTGTACACACCCAACCAACCCCCCCCCCCCCCCCCCCCCACACACACACACACACCTTTTCAACGGCTATTGTGGAATGTGTGAGGAGAAATGAACCTTTTCATCCATTCAGTAACTCCTCTGTCTATTTCGGCCTGCGTTGGGGTCAGCTCCAATTCAGAAAGCTTTTACACCGCTTTTCTAACAGTCGGTCTCAATTTAGAGAAAAGAAAATTGTTCTGGAGGTTCACTTGTCATTCTGCGCTCAGAAAATTGGAAGCATTTTGACCCCAATTTTTTATATTTTGTTGTTTTTGTTGGAAACACATTCCTCTTTACTTCTGTTGAGGAGCAGAAAAATGTAACCGCATTCGGACACCGAAATATGTATTGAATCTAATGCATTAGAACAGAAACCTTACAGGGGCTGTTCAAACCATTACATATGATTAGATTTAGCTCATTTAGCAGAATGCTTTATTCTTAACATTTGATGCACATATTAGTATATATAATGTATAAAAGTCATTTAAATGGTGGTACACCCCAAGTAAAAATAAAATACAAATTATCGATAAAATACAAAAAGGCAGGTGGTTGCTTAGCAAAACCTTTATGTTTAATTACAGGAATAAAGCAAAGCTTTGGTCAAATATTTTAAGGGTTCAACTTAGTCTGCAAAGGAAATCTGGAGCGTTAAGACAACTGGGAATACATTTATCCCAGCTCTGGGAGCCGACAGTGTTCACGGATTTAAATAAAGGCACTTATGAAGACAAAAACAAAAGCAGGATGAAATATTGCAAGTCTGAAAATCAAGATGGGTTCCAAAATGCACAATAAATACACTTAAATGTTCTATTTCTTTGCTTTATAGATAAAAACATAAAAAGCCAATCAGATGGTCATGATATCAATCCACGACGCCAAATTATCTGACTTAACTAAGCTTTAGAAACACGTCTGTATGCTTTTCAGCTCCGTAAATCTTTAAGACTTTCCTGCAATTTGCAACAAAAAGGTTTTATTTCTTTTTATAAAGCTGCACGTCTCTGCAGGAGCAAAAGTAGATACAGATTTGTGTGATTTCTTATCAAGCACATTATATGCGATTCATGCATTTAGTTAAAAAAAATGGCTTCTTAAAGCAAACAGAGGATAAAAACACCGATGAGAACGTGGCGGTTCTTGTAATGTGTTCCCACTAGTGAAGTGTAGCGCTCAGTCCACGTTTCTGTACCTGGAGAAGAGGTTATACAGGACGCGCAGAGTAGATTTCAGGTCACAGTTCACAATATCTGAGGAAAACAACATGAGAAAATTCAAGAGGTTAATATTAGTATCTCCTTGCCATCTGAAAAACCACCAAGCAAATCTTTTCTTTAGTTAGGGGGAAAAAAATGACTTCATTTGAAGCTTGGCTGATTACAACAAACATCATTAACAGTAAGATAATCGGAGAAATTGCTTATTCAATCATTAATATTCCTTCATATTCATATGTATCCCTCGAGACGAAGATAAATCCCTTTTCCATTTTTAATTAGGCATATGTCTTGCACAATTCAACTGAAAAACAAGTAACTGTTAGGAAGGGGAAAATTAAACAACTAATATAAAATAAGCTGCAAAGACCTGGTTTCATAGGTATGCACATCCTTAAACCAGTACTTTGTTGAACCTTTTGATTAAACTTGAGCATTGAGATTTCCTACTCCAGTAGTGAATGCTGCAAGTCAATGACTCGATGCAACCTGCTGGGGTTCCTTAGAAAAGATGACCTGTTGCGCATTGGTGCTATATAAATAAATTTTTTTAAATTGAATATATTTCCTTGGTAGGAGTTTGCCCACTTGTTGACTTGATAATAATCGGTCCACTCTCCTTTCCAACAGTTCAGATTGCGAGGACATCTCTTGCTCACACCCCTCTTCAGATGAACCCACAGATTTTCTTTCAAATTTAGTTCCAAAACTATAATTTCCTTTTGGTCGTTGTTGATTTTGACGCAGGCTTGAACCCCCAGTGATGCAGAAAACCTCAACTCCTCTTCGTCTTCAGCTTTGCAGCAGACCTCTGAAGGTTCTAACTCAAAACTGACAGGATATTAGGACCGTTTATCATTTCATCCGCCATGAAAAACACTCTAGCTCCAACTGGAGAAAAGTAATCCCAGAGCTGCTGTCACCACTATGTTTCCCTGTGTGTATGCTGTTCTTTTGGTAGCGTGCGGCGTTATTCTGCTAAACGTTCACATTTTGTTTCATCACACCAAAACACATTCTCCCTAAGGCGTTGGAAGATTTCAGTCAGGGCTGGATTTATATTTATGTTTTGGAAGAAAATACTTGTATCAACTAAACTCCTTTAACCAGACGAGGAGAAATGTAGGACACAACTAGTACTATGGAAAAACTCATTAAGCTCCTTCAGTGTTGCTGGTTGCCTACTTGCAGACCGATACATTTGCACAATCCTTTTGCAACCTCTCGGTAAATGATGGCTCTAGCTAAAGGGTGCAAAGAGGCAATGGTCAAGAAAGATCCTACAAGGACAGCTGAACTTTATTTACGGTTAATCAGATTCTCTATAATAAATAGTGAGCTCGCTTCCAAAAAGACTGAAAGCTCAGACCTTGAACCAAAATCTGTATTAGTTTATGAGCTGTTTATGTACACTTATCCAATCAGGTTATTACAACTTTCTTATTAGGCGACTGCCATGCAAATGCATGGGCAGAGCCTATTACTATTACTATTCTTCCGTCACCGTTAATACAGCCCGAACCGTAGGGTCTACCCCCACAAACTATATATCAAAACGTACGTCTCGATGCCGTGAAGTGTGCCATTTGTACTTCACGCCATTTCCAGTTACCATGGCGACGAAATTAGCCAGAAACCACCCCTAAAACAGAGCTAATCACACCCGGTCCGGCAACTTTAAACAATTACTTTTTTACCCCCATAGTATATATATCAAAACGTGCGTCTTCATCCAGTCAACTGCTGTTTTCAGTTACCATGGCGACTTCATCAACAAAAAACATGCAAAATTGCATTTTCTCCCTTTTTGAGGCACTTTCCAGTACAGCATTTGGACCAAATTAACAGAGTACCATCACCCGGTGATACTGAACACAACCATGTTAGCGGCTAACGATTAGCATGTTGCTAACCGGAAGTAGCTCTAGGAAGGTCCTACAACTTCTGCTTGACAGAGTATGTATTTCCTTTACAGAGAAAGCTCCACAACAAATTTGGGCCATATCGGATAAAGCATGTCTCCACAGACACCAAAATCCCATAATCCACAATTCCACGCTCACTGTGGGGGCTGTTATGAACGTAGGAATATGATATTCGGAAGGGTAACTCTTACGGGTAGCACGATACGCACCAGGAGGCAGGCGCCTTCTTAAATTTCTTCTGAAATGTTCTAGTTCATTCATATAACAGCTTTGTTTTTTTTGTTTGCATTTTTACAGGCTATTTGCAACTCACATTAGCAGATAGGCCACATAAAAAGTTGAGAAAGCATTGAAGTTATGCATCTTGCACTCCACGGTGAATGCTTTCTGTCTAAAGGTTCACAGTAAAATGAAGAAGCAGTAGTAAGAAGAGCGACTCTGCAGAGAAACTATCACCGCACACTTCTCTGGTGACAGAGCATGGCAACATGTGCTTTTCACAGTAAATATTGTGCTGATACACAACAAGAGGGTTCCTGTACTGCTCAGTCTTTATGCTAAACGTTATTTACTTCCACATTAAAGTTTCCAGAGAGATAAAAAGCGAGATAGATGGATATATATTTGTAAGGGGGTCCTTTAGCATTTTGATCCAACCCACAGCTTGGACACATGATAGTTTAAAAAGGGCAAAGGTTCAAAGCATAAAAGTGGTAAATGGCATCTCACCCTCAGGGCGGGGCTTTGGTCGCTCCAGACCGCCGTCCTGCATCAGCTCAAAGGAGAACGACACATTGTGAACCTGGCGGGAGAAAGGTGACGCTGTTTTATATGTGCATTGTAAGACACTGACCTGTCACATTTCTGACGAGGGAAAACACAGCCCAGGTGGGTTTGTTTATTCAAAGCTGTGCTCCGCAAGTACAAAAAGTCAATAGCAGCAGCTTAATTGGTTAAAACTCACATTTCCCCTTCATGAATATTGAAAGAGGCACGCTGCCCAGACAGTGATTCCACCTCCTGCAGCGACATCGCTACGGGAGTCAGTAACGACTGTAATAATTCACTGACAGGAATATTTTCAGTGAATTAATCGTTTTTATTTTCCCAACATTTTTAGGCAAAGTTACAACCATTTTCCTTCAAATTGCTGCGAGGGTGGAGACGCCCCCGCCTACAGTCTGCAGCAGTACGTGTGAGTTGGGTTCAGCTCCAGTCATTGGTCGGCTCTGTCTGAGCTGCTGTTTCAAAACAAACATGGCCGACAAAACAGCCAGGGTAAAAAAATTTCAACGCTTTCAAAAGCCGAAGGGATTTAAGGTATGGGGTCATTGACTTAGGCAACTGTGAACTGAAGTCGGTCTTTAAGGGTTCAGTGTGAACTGCAGCAGCACAAGCACCACACATGATGAGCAGCTAAATGCTCCAGTTCAAATCCACCCTTCGCCATTTCGTACCCTCTTAATATTAACAACTTATTTCCATTTATTTGTGATTCTGATCCCCATTTGTGCTAGTTGACTCCTAAAAAGTACGTCACATTATTAACTCTCATCAAACTAAAATACATGAAGGGGCCTCCTGCAGGTAAATATGATTTACTAGATTCATATACCCATTACTAGATTATTGTAACCATATCTGCCTACTGTGGACCAGTGATGTTTAAACATTTGGCACTGTGGGCCAAAAACTGCCAAGTTAGAAGTACTCGGGGGGCCAAAATCATTCGACACATTCCATGAAAGCTAACCTGACATGGGATTCCCAGTTTTTACTATTGTTGCAAACCTGTACATAGAGGAGGTAGAAAAATGTTTTAACGCCCTTTTCATGGACACCACCAAGCCATTGGTTCAGATATGTTGATGAGACCTGGGTCGTAATTAAATCTCAGGAAGTCAAACATTTCATTTATCACATCAACTCTGTGGATAAATATATATAAAAGTTCATACGAGATGATGTAAAAAAAAAAACAGGTTGGCATTCCTGGACTGTGACGTTTTAATGTCAGATGGAGAACAGTTAGAAATTGGCGTGTACCACAAAGTAACTCTCACGCAGACCAGTACTTGCGATTTGACTCACACCACCCACTGGAGCATAAGTTGGGAGTCATCAGGAGTCGGGGAAGGAGAAATCACACACCAGGCCCTAGAGCCATGTGGTTATCCCAACTGGGCTTTCCTCAAAGCGGACAAGAAACCCAAACAGGAGGACCCCAGACCAGAGGTCATCCCCTAAATTGTGGGAGTTTTAGAGCAACTTAGACATTTATTTTCTAACCATGACGTTCCAGTGGCTTTCAAACCTAAGCAAAGACTGGTTCACCCCAAAGATCCGACCCCCTGGCACAAACAGAAGAGGGCTCTGACCAGTTACACCTCGGGGGAAACAAAGCAGCCAGTGGCCAAAAGGATGGCCCAGCACAGCAGAGCAACATCATCAGGCCTAGGTACTGCTTATAAAGAGTTTACCTTTAAAGCCGGGCGTACACTGTACGAGTTTTTCAGTCGTGGTACTTATATACATCTCAAACTGTGCGACGGAACCGCGGGATTTAAAAAGTTCACCGCTCACGATCTGTGCGGCGCGACGCTCGTACGAGACCGGACTGCTCACACTGTACGTCGTGCCCCCTCTGGGACCGCTCGCTGTGATGGCAGAGGCAGGCGAGCGACGGTAGGTGACAGGGACCCAGAGCAGGCGGTCGAGCCCAGCTCTGGCGAGACCCGCAGGAGGCACCGGGCGTCGGGGGAACGGAGGGGAGAGAGGAGAGACGAGACGCACCGGCGGCCGCACGGCACGGCAGGTCGCCCGGCCCGCACCCCCCCCCCGCGAGCGGAGGAGTGCCGAAACAGGCGGCCAGCGCGTTGCGCGGACCGGAGCGCTCGCCCTCCCCAACCCCCCCGCGAGCGGGCCGGGCGGAGGTCGCTTCAGGGACGCCCGCTCCCCTCCCTCCGCTGGCGGGGACGGAGAGGAGGGGAGGGCGCCCCCTCGTAGCTCTGCTTGAACAGCAGGATGCGCTCACGAAAACCTCACGACAGCCGACTGAATTTCAAACATGTTTAATTTTCACCGATCGTCCGATTCCTGATCGGGAGGTAGTCGTGAGAAGCCAGTCCCCCCTCCTCCCCCCCTCTACGATCAAGCTGAAATTCGGCCCGATTCAAAAAATGCTCGCACGACTGAAGAATCGGCCCGAAAAGGGGAAAAACTCGTACAGTGTACGCCCGGCTTAACTCCTCAGACTGAAGAAGTCTGTTGGAGAAGAGACAAAACGTCTCAACAAAGTAGAACCCGTCCAGAGAACCTAATTTTTTTATTTTTCTACTTGGATTACTGAGACACATCAAGACACTCACGCCTTTTATTAATAAATGCATAAATAATAAAGGCTTCACGTCATTATTATTATTATATTATTATTATTTCAGTGACTCACACCACATATTTAATACATATATTTCACATTTAAAAGTGCAAACATTTTACACTGTTTTTTATGGCATAGGTTAAATGCAAAAATGTTTATTGTAAAAAAATATAAGCTCTTTCTGGAGGAAAATTAATAATTTAGATTAATTGATTAATGCATTTTTTATTGAATTTGGTTTAGTTTAATAGTCGTTCATGGACGCTTTGCACATAAAGGGAGAACAGAAGGAAGCAAGGAAGCAAAGACACAAAGAAGGAAGGAAGCAAGGTCACAACAGAGGAAGGAAGGGGGTAAGAATGTAAGGAATACAAAAAAAGTAAGGAAATAAGGCAGAACAGGAAGAAAATAAGTAAAGACAGACAGAACCGAGGCAAAAGCAGGGAAAGAGATAAGAACATGATGGGAGGCAGAAGTGAATGTAAGAAGGACATAAAAGAGGAGAAAGAAGGAAGGAAGAAAGGACAACAGGACGAAATGACATAACATTTAGAAAATGGATCAAGGAATAAAATCTGAAAAGACAAATATTGTCCACACTCCTTTTGTCTTTGTCCATACTTTTCCAGACGCTAAAATGAAATTCTATTGCTTTCCAGACCGCATAGGAACCCTGGATGATGTGCAGACAAATGATGTAATAACGAAGAGCTGCCTGCTCAAAGGCATGAGAAGGATATTTTGTTTAGTCTGCCATTTTCTAAGGTTGCTGTCAAATTTACAGCCTCCGATGAGCAGAAGCTCTGTCCAGGAAACCCAAAAAAGAAAAGAAAAAAAAGGGACTTCTGCAGTAATCTCTAGAGGAAAAGAAAAAACTGTAAGAGAAGAGGAAGACCAATCAGGGAGAAGAGGCCTAACAGCCGAAAGATGTTTTATATTCCCGGCCCATTGTGTGTGTGTGTGTGTGTGTGTGTGTGTGTGTGTGTGTGTGTGTGTGTGTGTGTGTGTGTGTGTGTGTGTGTGTGTGTGTGTACCCTTCCTGCTGTGAAGTACTAAAAGCTTTGCCCAACAAAGGCTTATTGTGTGAAAAGCGTGACCTAAGCCCATCTAATATAAAAAAGCAGAAAGGAAGAGCCTGAAGAAGAGATCCACTGAGCAGGAGCAGGAGTGATTTCTTGATGCCTTGTGCTACTTTTCACAGCCCACCCCTGGTGTGTCGTTGATAGGCCTTGAACACACACACGGAAACAGAGCCGAGCCCTTGAGCCACTCCACTGTTTCCCTGTGCAATGGGAGATTACAGATGCTGTGGGGCCGGTGCGCGTTCTTGTGGGCCAGGAGAGGCTATGTGCATTGTAGCACCGATGCCCATTTTGCTCTGCGGCTTGGCAGGGGCTGCTGGCCAAAACCCAAACAAAAGGCTACTGTGGTGTCCACAGATTGCCTGTTCAGAATGCCGTAGTACTACAGAGGCCAGCGGCTGTGCCGAATGGGCTCCGGGGAGAACGAACGACATTTATCAAGCTATTGAGAGGAGAGTCTTGGCTTCGAGCGCACAAGGCTCCTCCGAAATGGGGTATTGATTTAAGAGTGTTGCTTAAACTGTGGGTCAGGGCGAAGATGAGCTCAGAAAGATAAAATAAAAAAACCCCAGCAACAACTGGGCAGAGCCGACTACAGCACTTCACAAAATACAGAGGAAAGAAAGTCGTGTCAGTGTTCTTGGGAGATTTTAAGTTTGCGTCTGGCAGGTGAGGCTGGTTCATTGTATCCGAAAGGCCAAATTAACTCAGTTTAGACGGATTACAGATCATTTTCTTATTCACATCCATTCAAAAGGCACTGTCTTGTAAGAAAAATTAACGTTGATTTACATAGTACCAGTTTAAAGTCCTAGTATTTAATCAGAGCGCATAAACAGAAACTCTGCATATCAAATATGATTTTAGTCACTTAAATCAGAAAATAAAACTGGGGAATGCACACAGGTTAATGATTTTTTCCCCCAACAAAACCTTTAGTTATATTAAGTTTGTGTTTAAGTGTGAGAATTAGGCTTCCATTTTTACAAGATGTTAGATGTTTTAAATAAGTCCCTGATTTTATTAAATGGTCATTAAATATACATGTCAGAGGGAAAAGGTTGCTTGGCTATGATGCAAGTCAACAATAAAATAAAGTGTAGTAATTTTAGTAAAATGGTTGTTCTTACTGTGCATTTAATTTGAGTGCATATTTTCTATACACTAAATATAGTCCACCTTCGCTCCGAAGCATTTGCCTGGCAGCCTACTTTCCTAATTGAACATATCTTGTGACAGACAGAGGCTGAAAGCTTAAAGGGATCAAAAGGAGCAACATTTCTGTAATCTGCTTAGGCTTCCTGATGTCAGCTGAGGTCCATCTTTTTCCCTGAATAAGCTGGACTTTATATTGTCATCTGTTCAAGCAGCAGCCATTATGACTAGCAGACATACTGCTGTGAAAAAGACAGTTTTCTGGTCATTAGCCTCTGAAACGTATTGTTCTTCCTCAAACGTCATTTTAAAACACAATAATTGAAACTAAAAACAGCAAAGTTGAGATGAATTTTCTTCCCAGAAGATGTGGCCACGGTTCGAAACGTCTGGTTCCTGATAACCTGCTTTGTAAGACAATCCATTCGACACTTCAACTTGCTCACGGGAGGCATTAATGTTATACGGGCAGAAAGATAATAGGACTTTGTACCTTTTGGTCAAAATTCTCAGGTGTGAGGAAGAAGTTGTAGAGCGGCACAAAGTATCCTTCCAACAGACCCATCAGCAGCACCAGATAAACCCCGTCTGCGAACTAAACAGAAACAGATGCACAAACGCGTGAAGACAAATTCGATCCATCTGCAATATATCTATATATAACCAGGGCGGTTTACATACATTTTTTGCAGTCACAGTAATAGCTTGGACAGATAAACCCTTCATTGTAACAAACACTAAGAAACTACTAGAAGCTTCTCGTTTTCCTCCATGCCACAAGGAGGCAACAGCGAGGGTTCCTTCACCATCCTGTGGTCCTGACCCACTAACAGAAGCAGTGCCTGTTGGTGCCACGTGTCTTTAAACTACTTTCATCGTGAGTCTAATTTACTTTACTGATGAAGTTGGTTTGATTTTATTTGCCAGCCAAATGTCAGATCATATGAGGATGTTTGTATCGTTGCATTTCCCGTCACAATATGGAGAACAGCCTTGCCTTTAATTTTGAGCGCAGAAAATACAACGCAGGCGTTACAGTTAAAAAGCTACATGGGGATGTTATAGATATATCCCGCTAAATGGGACAACAGCATCATCTGCTGTTTGGTCTGTACCTGCAGTCAGTAGCAGGAGTAGCAAGGGATTCTGGGTAATTCTCAGAACAATGGCTAATATATAGGTGTGAATGTCTGTGCACGAATAACATTAATTAACTCCTAAAACAGCATACAACTTAATGTAACTGTATTTTGTCTTTGATATTAACGTTTTGAAATTATTATTTTGCCATAGTTTCAGCGAGTCTATTTTAGTATCTGAATTTTATTGAGGTTCATGGCTAGCTAAAAGAAGAGAGAGTACGCGCAGTGAACGTTCTTGTTTCCTCTGTTTTGACTGCAGGTATGTGTTAGAACATTTTTTTTATACTGTTGTTAGTATTATATAGTTAATAAAAAGGTGGCAATGCTGTTAGATACTGCTTTTGTTTTAAACGTATTTAACTGTTATGAAATATAAAAGGGATTCTGGGTAATCCTCAGAGCAACGGCTTCACTGCATTAAGAGAGATCAATAAAAGTTACATTTTTGACCAATTCTTTTCGAAGTTTTGTTGGGTCGCAGAGAGAGGAGATTTTCATCCTTCAAAGGGGGGCACACCAGAAAAACAGTCAGAACCACTGTTCTAGCTGGATTTGAGCCATAGCTGTTCTGAAATAGCTGATGCACAAACTGAAGGCATTAAACCCACAGAGGTGCCTGTTGATGAGATCCAGAACCCCTTAAATGGAGAAGTAGATGGATCCAAAGTTGTACGAGACTTAACCCAAGCCAACACTAATGAATTTTAAATCACAAGTTTTAAATATTTACATCTTAGATGTGTGATAATGTAGGTAGACATGAGGCTTACCTGTGTCTCCAGCTCAGACACTTCTAGGTTGAGCTTGTTTAGGTGTTTGTTTACAAAAGTGATCAAGGTCTGAAACAAGATGCAGAAACATCAGACAGAAGCTCAAAAACACTAAAACATGGACACAGGTAATAACATCTTAAATTATATGAATTACCATTTAAAAATAAAGTGAACATAAAAGGCGAACATTCCTTTGCAAATCATTTGTACCTTTAATAAATTAAAAGTTGATATCAATATCTATTTCCTAAAAAAAAAAAAGAAAAAAGAAAAAGATTTGGAATACATAAAATTAAAACTGGAAGAATTCCGCAATTAAAAAAAAAAAGCAACAATTTATTTTAAGATCGTGATGAAGGTGAGCAAAGTAAAATGAAATCCTCTAAATATAAGTTTAAGAGAAAATGTGTGGTCCCTGAAGGATTCATGTGATATTAGTGTTTATCTGAATCCAGGCAAAACGGCACTAAAAAGACGGAGTGAGAACAGACAACCATCCTTTAGAATTAGTTCTGGAAATTACAGAAAATGCATCGTCTGGACTCAACAATCCAGGTTCCCACTGGTGGTGGTGGTGGTGGTTGGGGGGGGGGGGGGTGGTTCAAGTACCTCTGACTGGTCTGCCTGCAGCTCAGATTTCAGTGACAGATTAGATGTCAACAACCACAGGCTGTTAAGCAGCTTAAATCTTATAAACAAGGATGAACAGATTTCTCCAAATAGCAACCTCAGTGCTCAAATGAAGAAAATTCAATTAAAGGGTTGATGTAACAACAAGGCATACGTGTCTCCTATCAAACATTTTTAAGCAGCTCCCTAGAATCAAAATTTAAAGTTAGACTTTAAACTTATTCATTGTATCAAGACTTATATATCTTGATACAATGAATATACTATGTAAGGATATTTGCTGCATCTCAGCATTTTAAGAAATGTGGTTTTCCCATCAAAACTCCAAACTTTTCCAAACTGAAAGTTTTCAGTCATTTTTAGGTAAATTTTAAAATGTAAGAAAAAAAAAACAAAAAAAAAACACAGTCTGTGAATTTGAGGCAACCATTTCTACAGTGGACAGAATTGACGTATGGGTAAGCGGATGGATGGATCAACAAATAGAAGGATGGATGGACAGATGGGCGAACTGTTGGATAGATAGTAAACAAATAGAAGATAGATGAACAAACATGGATGGACGGACAAGTGGATAAACAGACAGAAGATAGGCAAAATGGCACATAGATGGATGGAGAGATGGATGGATGTAGGAAAACAGATGTAGGAATGAATGGATGGAAAAATAAGTTGGAGGGAGAGATAGATGGATAGATGGACAGAGATGGGCAGATGGATGAATAAAACACTAAGGGAATAAAGTCTGTGGAAACTTTTCTTTTCTACAATCTAGTTTATTTTCTGCAGTTATTTAAATATGGAAAATACTAAAATTGCAGAACATTCCAGATAAACTCTGAGTTTCTTTGTTTCATTCTAACATTGTCACACTTCTGCATGACCGTTTCAGAGATGCGACTGTAAAGGCTCGCTACCTTTTTAACAACATTCAGCTTATCTGGAGCGTGGTCGAACAGGGTGTCAAAAGCATCGCGCTCTGAGGAGAGGAAAAGAAAATGTATTACTGAATGCAAAATAACAGAGGAATGTAAGATGAGGGGGGACTTTTTAAAAAAAATAAAGGCATACCATGTCTACCAGAGAAAGCCCTGGAGAAAAAAAAAAAGGAAACACAAAAATCAGCCGCAGTCTCCTCATATTGAGAATTTCACGGTTCAATGTTCAAAACAAACAGGAGAAAAGAAGATGCTTCAGGTTCAATCACAGAGGAATGCAGAGAATGGAGGGATTATGTCAAACAAATGACGACACAATAATAAAGCCGGTTCTAATAATATGATTAACAATAGACACAGATGCACCATGGGTGTTTAAACAACCAGGGAGGGTTACAACAGCCACACGCTACAGTACAATGCAATCACCTCAAATACTGCCGGGTATTAAAACAATAAATGAAGACATGTCTGTGCAGAACATCCCTGCTTTTCTATGGGAATGAAGGGCCTCTTGTCTGCGGTTAACACTGCTCGCACTTTGGAGGAGGCTTTTGTTGGAAAGGCTCAGGTGGTTGTGGAGGGTAGGGATCGCTGCAGCACGAGTGTCCCCGAAGGCAAAGATATCGCAGCGGGCAGGCCAGCGAGAAATGGCAGCCGCACAGACAAACAAACACACGCACAAAAAAAATAAAAAAATAAAAATCACGCGCACACATGTTCACGGTGTAATCTCTGATGGCAAACGCGGGCAGGTCTGGGCAACGGTCCTGGTGGTGTGGTAATAACCCATTTCCACTGTGACCACCATTGTGTGTGTGTGTGTGTGTGTGTGTGTGTGTGTGTGTGTTATTAGCAGTCTATCCATCTACCATGACCAAATGTGAGTGTTGGCCTGCCCGTTATCTCCCTTGTTGCTGCTGTCAGGCTGCAGGACAGCCTCACAGGGGAGACAAAAAAAAAAAAAAGTCCAAGAGAGGCTCTGTTCAGTTTAAATTGTCTAATTCTTCAGCTGAGGGTGCCACCACATTGCTTGTTTAGATACAATGGCCGTCATTTCACCTGTGCACAACATTTGTTCCACTGGCTTAAGGGGAGGGGAGGGGAGGGGGGGGGGGGGGGGGTGTTGAAAACTTCAAATTCTCTGAAAATGAAATCTGTATTCAAGGTAGAGAAAGGAAATTACTTTTTAGGTTGCACATTTTAGCCTCCAAATATGAATTTTATTTATTAATTTCAAAGTAAGCTACAACCTCGATGTAAAACCACGTATAAGATGATTTTAAAAAGATCTGCATGGCTCCATATAGTGCATGTCATAAATGCAAGACGCACTATAATTCTACGACGGTGTTTAGTTTGTGTTACCGTTATCACATGTATCAAATCTTGGGGCTCTGGAAGCTACTTTTATAGAGCGACACCGATTCTGTGCATGATTTCCGATCACTGATTCCGTAAAGCTCTGACTTGCCAACATCGATTGAATTAACAACTACAAAAAAATTGTTTTGTGATTTGAAATATTTAAGTGAGACACACAAAAAAAAAGCCAGAACAGAAGAAACGTTTAAGGGGGTAAATTGTCTTAGATTACATTTTTCTCAAACCAGGAAGTTTCAGTTTCAGGGACACCGTGCCCAGAAATCAGACAGTTTACGTTTGTTACGCTGTTATCTTTGGTGGGCTGTTCTGAGTAGACACAACAGTGGATCGTAGTTCACGTGACCTAACAGCACCCACACGTTCTTCTAGAAAGGCACAAAGCCTGAGCTATTTGCTCTCCAAGACGACAATGTGTTTTGCATAAAGTTATTATCGGGAGCTTTCTTTGGAGCACCGACTCCATCATTGCTCAGCTGGGCTGGAGCGCGCGGTGAGGCGTAAGAACTGCTAACACAAAGAGATGAACTCACTCCGTGTTGCCGGTGATTTCTTCTTGGATCTGCCTTGACTGAAGGATGCCCTCTCGCTTCTGAAAGGCAAACATGGAAAACATTGTGCATATGTTACTGACTGAACGCGAGTGGAAAAAGTAACAAAAACACAGTGGTGCTCAATGATGAAAATCAAAAGACCAAAAAAAACCAAAAACAAAAAAAAACACTTAGGTGAGTATTAAAAATAAAGACAGCAGCTTCAGGAAAAAAAAAGGAACAGTACACAGTTTTGCAGACACTGTAAATAAACACAAAAGAAAAACAAAAATGGCACCAACCTGAACCACCACTACTTGAATAGAAACGTGGTCTGGCAATCTGATCGGTGCTCTGAAGTGTTGTGACAGCGCCACCAACAGGTGCAGAATGGCGACTATACTCTTAGCATGAACCGCTGATGTGGAAAGAACAACAACGTGGTGAGTTTAAGTCCATTTTTCCAGCTTGGCAAACAAATTAAGAAGGATAGCTAGAGTTGAAGTGGAGTTTAGCCGGGCAGTAACGAACAGTCAGTATCTTACATTTAGCAGAGAGCGTTCAGAACTACCTCAGTTTGGAGAATAAGGGAGGGAATCTTATGAGGGCACTGAGCAAACAGTTCCCCAGAACACGGCTCATTCAAAAAGGGAGTATTTATTACGATGGATCACTTTTGAAAGACACAGCTGCATTCCTCCACAGTAAGACTAAAACGCTAAAAGACTCACTAACCGTTAAGTTATATGCTTGATGGCAGCTGTTTGACGGCAATTACTGTGTCACATAAGGCCAAGTGGGTTTCAATATTTTTCCACCCTTTATAAATAAAATCATCATTTGAAAGCTGCATTTTGTGTTCAGTCAGATTACTTTGTGTGATTATAAACTTTCAGGGTGATGTTAAACATCGATGTATGAGAAAAGCAGAAACAGAATAAATCGGTAGGAAGTCCCTTTTCCGCTACATGTATAAAAATGTGAAAGCTGAGAGCACAACATGGCACCGTCACAAACAGCCTGTTCAGCTTTGTGTTGTAAGGAGCAAAAACAACAAAGCAAATAGGGTTTGTAATCCTGAACACAATCAAAGGAACAATTAAGAGCCTAAAGCCTTTGATTGAAGCCAGTGGCGTTATTGCGTCACAAAGTCAGTGTTAGAAGGCGTCCTTTACATCGTGGCTGCCTTTAAGGACGTGGACAGGTTACTTCAGGAATGAGGGGAATTTATACAACATCAACCAAGAGATGAAAAGCGGGAAAAACAAAACAAAATTGATTAGGAGAAAGCTCCTCAAATAAAAGGACAGCAAAATCAATTACATTCCATGTTATTGACTGTCCGCCTTAGCATTTCTGAGGACATCTCACAACAATAGCTTTTCAAGGACACATCCTCCACCAGAGACACAACCAAGAAGGTCAGAGTATGTTTTTATTCGGAAATAAATGCATGTTGCCCTTCTGTGGTGCACTGCCCTCACTTCATCAATTCTGTTGGTTTTCTTTGTGTTTTCCTGTTTTTAATTCCTTCCCCCAAACAGAGTATTAGTTCGTTCTTCTTCCTCCTGTCTTTGTATTTTATTTTTCCTTGTCAAGTTTCCCCTCATCTGCCAAGTTTCTTTTTCATTTAAAAAACGGTACGAGACATGAGAACAATCAGCATCCAGACAAATGTCAAAAAAACAATGGTCAATACCTCACAGATGATACCAAGGCAACAATAAAACTCTGATTTAGGCGTTGTGGCGTTAATATGGGATTCCACAGCAGAAGAAACTGAGGCATTGAATCTAAAGCAAAAGCAGCATTCCTACAAATCTTCTGTTTGGAAATTTGATAATTTTTCATACCGTTTCTAGATTTTCCCCAGGAGTTTTTATGACAGAGTGGATATTTGACATATTTGACAGTTTGGTTCTATAAAAAAGAAAATATATATATAATAATAATAATAATAATAATTAAATAATTAAATAAATATTTAATTAAATAAATAGAAAAAAAAAAAAAAAAAATTCCAAAACTGAGAGCTGACTCTGAAGAGTTGGGTTTAAATTTTTAAGTCAGGGAGTCTCTGGGGCGAGTTCTGATGGCGCAGGGGTAGTGAGCACGACCCATATACGGAGGCTTTAGTCTTCATCCCGGCTGATCCAGGTTCGATTCCGGTCTGAGGTAATTTACCGCATGTCTTCCCCCTTCTCTCTCAAACCCCCCTTCCTGTCCGCCTACTTTGTAAAAGAAATGAGCCACTAGTGCCATAAAAACCCAGAAAAACAATAAACATTCAATTAAAAAATAAAAAAGGGTCATATTTGCTGCTTACAGTCGACGTTCCAGCGGATGTTCCTGATGGACAGCTTGAGCGATTCGTTGATGCGCTCCAAAACAGTCTGCAGCTTCTGCTTCTGGGCGATCTCGGATTGGGTCACCTCTGCGACGTTCAGCTTCTCACCTTCCAACTTTTCTGTGACACACATGAAACAGTCAACAGCCTCTCTGGTGACTGTAAAATGGGCTTAAAATGCACTTGCTTCATCCAGATAGTTTCATTTATTCTTTTTAATCTCACTCTTATCAAGAGCAACCAGAAAACAAAGCGAAATAGAAATCATATGCACAAATGAAATGGCCTTCTATTATCTTTACCATATTTTTCGGACTATCAGGTGCACTTAAAATCCTTAAATTTCTTAAAAATGGATGGTGTGCCTTATACATGATTAAAGTTGTGCTTACTGACCGAATTTATGTGGTACAATGCACTCAAGAATCTGTTAAAATGTGTAAGTACGACTCTGGTTGGCAACGAAGCCGCTCCGCTCAATGGATATTCGAAGCATTACGGTACACTGTGTCACTACCTGACAGGACCCCTGAGCTGTCTACAAGACTGCCTGACTGTAATATCTAAACGAGAAGTACATTCATGTAAGGCGACCCTCACCTGGAGTATGCGCTAGCAACAATAAACCAAGTAAGTTGATTCAATATAAAAGTTACGTTTATTTTGGCCTCATGTTAGAAACAGGGCAGTGTAGTCCAGCTACTCTGTCCTCCCGGTAGAGACGGATAACTCTCCCTCTCAGGAGAGAGCTGTGTACGTGGAGGGGCGCACTGAAAAAAGGCAACTAAAACTAAGTTAAATTTTCTTGAAATGATTATATTTTTCCTTGATTTGATCCGCTAAATAAGACTACTTGCCAATGGAATGAGTGTTTTACCCCTAAAGTAAGATATTAGATATCCTGCACTTGAAATAAGAAGATGGAGATGAATTGTTCTTATTTTAAGTGCAAAAATCTCATTCACTAGGGAAGAATATTTAATGCGCCTTATAAACCAGGGCGCCTTATGGTCCGAAAAATACGGTATGTGTGTACGCAGAGGGGTGGAGTCCATTTCAGTCAGTTCACGGTGTCTGTAGCGCAGTAGCGCGAGCGGCCATCTTTATAACTTGTGTTTAGTTGCTTATTTTAGATCCCAAATAGCGACTTCACGTTCAGAACCGAGCCCATAAAACCACAACCCACGACTCAGAATCTACAAGCGACTTTAGAAAAAACAAGACCAACGTCACTTATAATGAGCCGACTTGGCAACAGTGCCAAAAACTACTTCACACGATGACCTTAGCCATTAGCAGTAGCTTGGTACCAAACACACAGAGGAAATACTTGTTGACATTGTCACTCCGCAGCTTCTGCACTGCAAAAAGGGAACTAAAAGTAGGTAAAATCCTCTTGAAATTAGTGTATTTTTCTTTGATTGGAGCTGGTAAATCATTCTATCTGCCAATGGAATAAGATTTTTTTGTATTTAAAATAAGAACAATTCATCTCTATCATCTTATTTCAAGTGCATGATATCTAATTATCCTATTTTAGGGGTGGAAATTCTCATTCCATTGGCAAATAGTTTTATTTAGCTGCTCAAACACACAGAGGAAATACTTGTTGACATTGTCACTCCGCAGCTTCTGCACTGCAAAAAGGGAACTAAAAGTAGGTAAAATCCTCTTGAAATTAGTGTATTTTTCTTTGATTGGAGCTGGTAAATCATTCTATCTGCCAATGGAATAAGATTTTTTTGTATTTAAAATAAGAACAATTCATCTCTATCATCTTATTTCAAGTGCATGATATCTAATTATCCTATTTTAGGGGTGGAAATTCTCATTCCATTGGCAAATAGTTTTATTTAGCTGCTCAAATCAAGGAAAAATATACAAATTTTAAGAAAATTTTAGTTACTTTTAGTTCCCTCTTTGCAGTGTGCATTAGTTATCATTCCTTTTAATAATTAAAATCTTTAACGAGGGAGGACAAATAAACAATATCTGTAGGTAATAATAAACTTTTTAATGTAGAATGATAAAAATATGTGCAGGGTTCCCACACCTTGGTGAACATCAAATTCAAGGACCTTTCAACGACTTTCCAGGACCAATTTCCTCAAATTCAAGGACCACACGTGGCGGCATTTACCTACTGTGACCGCTGAATAGGTTATCATATTTTAATACAATGCAAATTCAATAAAAGACTAAACGGCATAGAAGTTGTTGGGTCAGAAGCAATGCAAGAAAGTGGACTTAATTTATAGCCTACATTGATATTGATCATATTCATAGCCTACATTTATAATTAATTTGCATAATCTGCCACATGATGTGATGTGCATGTTATTGACGTTGTGGGAGAAATAACGTTGTTAGAGAAAGACAAAAAGTGAGTAAAAACACTCAAAATATATAGAGCTACTTTTTTTGTCCATTAATGTTTATTTATTATTATTATTTTTTATTTTATTTTTTTATTTATATATTTTTATTAATGTTTATTTTATTACAATACTAACCCTCCTCCTTTACCCGGGTTTGAGACCGGCAAAATGAACCATAAAGAGACACTATGGCGGAGTTACAAATTTTTTCTTTTCAACTTTTTTTTTAACATTTTCTTTTTTCTCTTGTGGTCCACCAAGGAGCCTACAAATCACGGTAAAACATGAACATGTGGCTGTGTGAATCAAATGCCGTTATTTATTTAAGATAAAATATTTCAAATTCAGTTATTTATGATCAACCGGTGCATGCGCGCTTCATTTGCAGTCTGGACGCTGAGGGTAAACATGCTGTGGCTCTGACTGCAGCGCTGAGAGGGACTCCTGCGGTAGCGGGAGAACGAGGTTGGGACGGGGGAGGCGCCCCACGGCAGCACCTGCCGCTGGAGGACAAGAGTAGGAACGATACGTGCTTTCACGTAAGAGTCTCCAAAAGTCGCTAGATTTGTCGCTAGTCGCTTTTTTGAAAAAGAGTCGCTGGAGGGGTCTGAAAAGTCGCTAAATATAGCGACAAAGTCGCTGAGTTGGCAACACTGCGTGAATGTAACCTATTGGACGCACGTAGGCCTAAACCGTAGCCTACCAACTAACGAAGAAGAGCAAACGTACTTTTGCAAATTAAAAGTCTGCGGAATCAACATAATTTGAAAAGATCGTGTGGTAGTAAAATAATGACACGAGTCGTCATCAGTGTGAACTTTCAACCCCACAAAAAAATTCAAGGACTTTCAAGGACAAGGTGTTTTTTTTGGCTGTTTTCAAGAACTTTCAAGGGCCTTGAATTTATTTTTTCAGATTCACAAACTTTCAAGGATTTCAAGGACCCGTGGGAACCCTGTGTGTGATTTGGTACAGTAAAAACAGCCCCGCCAAATGCTGCGAGGGTTCAAGCTCTCACCAAATAGCTTCTGCAGAACTTGTCCATCGTACAGATCTTCAGCCAGATCCTTCACAATGATCCTCTCCCCCACCAGAACGTCATTTATCCAGTCGATCAACACCTACATCACAGAGTAAGAGGGAAAAGTTGAATCACAAGTCTGAGAGAAATTTTATGGGTTAACCCTTTACCTATATGAGACACCTAATGGGCATAGTGGCTGCCAACAAAAATAGCTTTAAACAGAAGTTTTCACAATAGATAACTGCTTTAAAGTCTTTGTAATGGAAAGATTTAATTTCTAAACCAGACTGAAAGAAAGCAAAATAAAGAATATCTGAAAATGCCAGAACAGCATGTTATCAAACCCCTACTTTGTTCTTTTCTTTTAGATTTACTGCTCAGTCAGTTCTGCTCATTTCTTTATCTGAACAATACATGGAAAGTTCAGAAACATTCATTTTGCCTAATGAAAACTTATCAGAAGAATAAACAAGCCATAGATAAAATTATCAAAGATAATGAAAAATAGTGATAGGCTTTTCTGGTTAAATGTTTTATTTAAATTTTCTACATGTTAAAACTTTCTTCAGATTCCTTTGAGAGAACTCGGGGGAACCTGAAACAAGCACTGAAATATTACACTAACCAGTTTAATAGGAGTTTAGAAATTCAGACCTTTATGAGCTCCTGCAGTTTGCGATCGTTCTTGGAGTTGGGGTCCACCATGGTGCGCACTTCATTCTCCTCTAATGAATGAATACAGTTTAAAAGCAGCGAGAGCTAATGAGTTATCGGTTATCTTTAGAGCCTCTCACATTTTTAACAAGCATTCTATTTATAGAAATACACCGATCAGACTTTTGTGGTCATCTTCTGATCTGTGGTTCTTGTTCAACTTTGACGTGTGCGCCGATACAGATTTTTAGCCAAATTCAATTTCTCCCTAAGTACTAAAAAAACCCAAATAGGAACAGCATTGAGATAGAGAAGATGGATGTTTTTTGTTTGTTTTTTTTAAAAAGAAAAATGTTACATGAAAGCTGGTCAGCGGTTGGCGCCGATCAAGCTGAATTATGGCAGACTTCTCTGTGCATTTCAATTTAGCCAAACAATGAAGTATCAGCATCGGTGAATAATATGCATGCTTTAATAATTAGGTCCAAGCCTTAACCAAAACTATCCTCTGTCCACAAGTGTGTGCATGCGTGACTGTGGGTTACCTAGCATTGTGTCCTCAGGGTCCAGCTCATAGTGTGAAGGACTGAGGGGAAGATTGATGGCATTAATCCCCTCCTCCTGAAGCTCGGATACTTAAAAAAAAAAAAAAAAACAACAAGACAAAGAAACAAATCAGACTTGTATAAACCACAAACATTAAGTGTATAATAAGCAGATTTTCAACAGGCTCGATTTATTTTTGTAAACTGTTCTCTCTTATACAGTTCAGTCATTTGATATGGTTTGATATCTAAGATGTAACATATTTAATTACATTCAACCTCAAATGAGTTATGAGTGATTTTCTTAGGCTAAACATGATAAACAAAAATCTAAAAGACATGTTTATGCTTTAAGTTTTAACGTCCCAGTGGGTTAGGGGTAGTTGCAACATGGTAGTCCTGCAGAGAATAGTGAGGGGATGAGAAACGAAGGGGACACGAATCAAACGGATAAGCAATGGACAAACAGATATTGTAGATGAGCATACACTGATGTATTTATGGATGGATAACCTTTTTACATAATGGAGTAGCAGAGTGGTTCTCAAAGACTCAACTCCATTCCCTGGGGTAATCCCTACCACTGGCACGCCCCTCTCCCCGTTTTCTTTGGCAATTAATTCAGGTAGAATAAGATGCTTAAAATATTTGACAGAGGGGGAAACAGATACATATCAGTTCTCGTTCATTGTGCAGGTGTTTATATATTTTTATATTAAAGTTTTAGGTATTTAGTTGTTTTTTTACATGGTTTATACACAAGAATCCATTAAACAGATATGTTGTTTTTATTTAACAATATATTGTTAAAAGACAAACGCACCACATTGTTCTTTCAGTTTTTTTGCTTGTTGAGAACACTTGAAATAATAATTAAATAAAAACGTAAACTATAAGTACCCGAATTGTGAAAATATTATTACTATATCATGAGTGTATTTGGAAGTGCAGCTCTAAAGTCTTATTTTATAAGTGTGCCCCTGAAACGCCTCCATTTTCAACCCCTACAAAGCCATTTTACTTGGTCCTCTCCTACCTCCCATTTCTTAGCAAAATGGAGTTAGTGGCGGGATCAAGGAGTGAAACGAGATTCATCCAAAGTCTTTATATCCACGGCACCTCACGAAACAGAAACCTTTCCAAACGCTACCATCCACTCAAGATATTTATGACAGCTACAGAAACCGAATATTTTACGTCTGTTGTGTTTAGTCATAACAGTTACAAGATGGAAAAATAAATTGGAAGGAGGCTCTGGAGAGAACAGTTTCCTGTGTGTGTCATAAGCACTAAGTAGTTCTCCATATTGATGTATGACATTTTTGGCCGCTTAAGCATTCCTATTTTTGGCAACAGTTACTCTAGTACAGTAGTATTTTAAATTTTATTTGAAAAACGACTTAATCTTCCTTTAATAATAGTTTTTATTACTTACTTGCTTATATTTCTGCATGTGTCATGGTAGTTGTGCTCATGTCTTCAGAGATTGCCGGTGGGTGCTTTTTGTGACATCATAGTAAACAGCATATATGTGTGCCGCATTTCCTACTGCGGTGAGGGTTGCAAAGCAAGCGCCGACGTTCCCGGTCAGAATTGTGGACTTCTGGTTGATTTATTGTAGTATTTAAGACTGGGCTCTCAAAAATTCAACCTCCAAGTACAAAGAGAGCACCCAAACCACTGGCTTTCTGACTGTTGGTATGATGGTCTATAAAAGTAGAATGGGAGGCAGATCCTTTAGCTATCAGGCTCCTCGCCTGTGGAATCAAGTCCCAGATTTGTCCGTGAGGCAGACACCCTGTCTACTTTTAAGACTAGGCTTAAAGCTTTCCTTTTTGGCAAAGCTTATAGTTAGAGTGGCTCATGTTACCCTGAGCTACCTCTATAGTTATGCAGCTATAGGTGATGTCCTATATGCTAGAGGACATCAGGGTCTGTTTTTCTCACTCTGCTGAGTTCTACTACTCTCCAATTTGTTTGTTGTCATTTCATCTTTTACCTTTTTGTTCTCTGTCATTTTTTCTCTTCATAGTAGGTACACCTGGTCTAGCGTTCTGTTAGCTGTGACATCATCCAGGGAAGACAGATCATCCGCTATTACCATAGAACATAGAAAGAATTCCTGGATCAATGTGTGCTTCTGTTTTTTTTATCCCTCTCTCTTATTGTGTCTCTGCTCTGTCTTCTCTAACCCCCAGTCGGTCGAGGCAGATGAGCGTTTACACTAAGCCTGGTTCTGCTGGAGGTTTTCCTTCCCGTTAATGGAGAGTTTTGCTCTCCATTTTCACTTCATGCATGCTCAGTATGAGGGATTGCTACAAAGCCATCAACAATGCAGACGACTGTCCACTGTGGCTCTACGCTTCTCCAGGAGTGAATGCTGCTCGTCAAGACTTGATGCAATCTACTGGGTTTCCTTAGAGAGGAAACTTTTTAACCAATCTGTATAATCTGATTGAATTTGACTTTGTAAAGTGCCTTGAGATGACATGTATCATGAATTGGTGCTATATAAATAAAACTGAATTGAATGGGATTGATGTTAGTCCCAGATGCCTGTTCTGGCTTTGTGAAACGTAGTAAAAGAAGCATCGAGCACTGATTCTCAACTTCCCTTCATCTGCCTTAGTTTTCTACTGTGCTTGAGTGGGTGGGGGAGTGCTCAAATTATTCTCAACTACACTTTGCTTTTGCAAAGTATCTGCTCAAAGCAAAAATCAATCATCTTGAACTATTACAGCTCCATTACAGCTAATGTATATTTACATAGTAACCAGCTGATCCTAAAGTCTCCCATGAGTAACACTAAAGGCAGCTGTAGTGCCATCAGTTGCATCTTTCCACCGTTTGAGAACAATGGGGATAGGCAGTAAGGAAAGTTAAATATTTTTTCCATGCTTTATTTTCTGCGCCCATCAACAGCTTGAAAACTCCATACATTTTTTTTCCCAGACAGCGTGGGAACCCTGAAATAATCCAGAAGAAAGGTTGTACTGCTTCCCCTTTTAGGCTAAAATTCAGATTAGTTTTTTATAATCTCTAGAGGACTTCAGCAACAGTTTGGACAACTCTGAATGTTTCCTCGATTCCACAAACAACCTTTAGCGGCAGCGCTCCACTGACAGCCACTTGACATCAGACGAACAGAGTCAATCTGCTTCCTGCTTCTCAGCGTGCTCCACAGACGCCCAGCACACCGTTCTTCTCAGCGTGCCGGATACCTTAGGAGGTTTGATCAGGGCTGATCTATTTCTGCTGCGCGTGTGTGTGTTGGGCGCACGAAGTGAACATCCTGTGCATTTCTCTGCCCTCCCTGGAACAACATCCTCCTCAATCAACACCATCCGTGAGTGGTTGCATGTACCCTGCATGTCTGCATGAGCACACACATCACATCACACAGAGGGGTATGAAAATATTCTTGCAGAGTGATATGTGCCGAATACGGCTCATTCTGCAAATTACCACCTTGATAAAGCCCAACCAGACAGACTATCCAAACACAACCCGCTCTGCTAATTGGTAACTTTTTGGTTCCTCAAAACAAAGACAAGATTTGACTAGTTCCAAAGTTGCATTTAAGAAAGTTCAATTCTTATTGCCAGCTGGTTCTAAACAGCGCAAACGTCAACTAGAGATTCACCGATCTAATTTTTCCCAATCCAATCCGATACCTGGGCTGAGTGTATCGGCCGATACCCGATACCACAGTTAAATGAATGAATCGCATACCTTGCCATGTTAGTAAAGGCATCAGGCTTGAGATAAACAGTGTTAAAAAGGTCTGCGTGCTCTTTAGCATGGTGCTTTTGGAGGTGCTTATTTAAGTTTGCGGTGTTGGATTTGCCAATTTTATCACCACCCTTCACAATTTTCACTTTGCAGATATTGCACGTTGCGGTCGGACTTGTTGGCGTATCAAGTTTCAAATGTTTCCAAATAGCAGACTTGGCTCGGTCCGACGCTTGCTCCATGTTGCTCTGTGTTTGCTCATCACTAGCTGTTGTGTGTGCTCAGTGTGATAATGTAACCGCTGTTGCAAACATGGAATTGAAGTGACTACATCACTGTATTGCTGTGTATGATAATAAAAAAATAAAAAAAATAAAAAGATGTTAATGGATCGGAATGCTGGATCGGCGTCATTCTTCCGATAGCCGATCCAGCTAATTAGTCAATATCGGAGCAGATATCCGATCCAATACCCGATATTATTCTATGCTAAAAGCAAACAACCAAAGCCAAGCATGATGTTGAAGTGCAAAAACATCATAGAGCAGAAGAAAGGAGCAAAAAATGGGTGGGAGACTCTTATTTTTTCTTTAGTTTTAAAAAAGGTGTTTATTTACCACCACCTTGACACCCCAATATTTGAATGAATGAATGAATGCATGACGTTCTGCCCAGGTCACAATAAAAAATTAAAGCCGCTACAGAAGTCAGTCAGGGTGCCCCATTTTATCCCTAAATACTTTGTTAATGGGCACTCAACTGTGTCTTTATTAGGTACACCAGCTGAAGTGCTTGTCACCCAACAGCATAGCAGAAACTCAATGCATATATGCATCTAGATGTGGTTAAGACAACTTGCTTAGTACCGGGATGGGGAAGAAAGGGGATTTAAGTTACGCTGACCCAATGGCATGGTTGTTGGTGCTGAATGAATTGGTCTGAGTATTTCAGAAGCTGCTGATCTATTTGGCCTTTCGGCTAAAACCTCTTCTTGGTTTCCAGAGAACAGCAGTTGTGTAAATGAAAATGCCTTGTAGCAAAGGTCAGAGGTTAATGGGAGACGGGTTTAAGGTGATAGAAAGGCAGCAACAGCTCAAATAACCACTTGTTGACATCCAAGGTACGCAGAACAACTCTGAATGAGAACCTTGACGCACACGGGCTACAGAGGCAGAAGACCCCACCTGGTTGGTGCATTTTCCATCCTGGTGTGAGTAGATTAGTTTTCTCCTGTCTGTTTCTGAGCACATCTAATCCAGCAGTTTAACAGAGGCTATAACAGCTCCCATGGTACGTTTGAAAAATATTTAGGAGAGGATTTTAACCTCCATTTACTAATGAAAGATTTTTTTTGATGTATTAAGTTGAAGAAAAATAGTTTCTATTTCAATATTTAGAGGTTGGTCACAGAAATGAATACAAAAAAAAAAGGTCAGGTTAACTGGTTGATGCCAAAGTGAGAACAATTTTAAAAATCTAAAATATCTCCAAAGGCCCCATTGTTGCCAACAGATTTTAGTGAAGTTCCAGCATTTACAGAAGTTATACGGAAATTATCATCAATCCAACTTATTTTTTGCCACAAAATAAGATTTTTTTATGAATATATGTAGTTTTAGGAGCTGAACTGTAGTGAAATATAAAAAAAGGAAGCGCTCCGACAGTCGGAAGATGGAAATTCACACTCACGTGGTGTTCCAGTTGCAGTACAATAACACCACACCAATTAGCACAGTCTTACTCACCAGCTGTTACATTACGCTGATCCACAAAGGTTTTTCCCCTGATCAGCTTTTGTGTTAGAAAATTAATTTCTCACCTTTTTAAAAAAAAAAAAAAACACAAAGCCTTTGCATTGTGCAGGTTTAATTTCTATCCAGACTGACAGGAACACCCAGAGTGTCCTCGCAGTGCATCGCTCCTCCCTCTTTGCTCTAACATAAAGCAAAACGATCCATCAAGCTGCTCGGATGAAGATCACAATAACAAAAAAAAAAAAAGCTAGAAGCGTCCCCCACAATGGTAAACACTGAAATATAGCACGCCGAGTAATATTATTGTCCTACCTGGAGGGCAGAGCGCTCCACAGCCCATGTCTCTGTCTCAAGCATCCTCTCCTGGCTACCAGGACCAGCTTTCTCCCCTGCAACTCATCGCCCGCACACTGTGCTCTAAAATCAGCTCTGGTTTAACAGCTGAACCCACAAGTAAGTTTGACATTTGCTCAATATTCAACGAGCATGCAGAATTACCCGTTTCCTCCTCAGATTTATGAGCTGTCCTTTCCTTCAGACTGCACCAACGCACAAGGCTGCTCTCATGCTCTAAAAGCCTCCTGACCTTCTCTTCTTTCATATCGTCCAGTCCCCGTCGTATAGTTTCCTTCCCGTTTCTCATCCTCTACCTCTCCTCTAACATATTCCTTTTTTTTTCGCCCCCTCCTTTCATCCGGTCATTACTGCCCGTTGCAGCCAGCGGCCCCTCTCCCCGAGGCACACTCTGCCATAAATGTCGCATGGACATAAATTTATTCAATCAACAGCACGAGAGCGACTGGCCCGCGTTTTCCATCAAATCACTGGAACACTTTGAAGACACCCCACACGCCGCTCTGTGCGTACATACAAGAGTGCATGTGTGTGCGGTGAATATGAACGAGCTGGAGTATAATGTGATTGCATGAATGACCAGTGGAAAAGGGCAACGTAAATGCGGGGCTCAGCTGTGCGACAGTATCCTTACTGACACAAAGCAATCATCCAGCTGAAGGAGACCTGTTTCCATTGAGTGATAAAACCTTCAGCGGTGAATGACATCTGAATACCGCTGTACTTTTAAAGCAACGCGCCATGAAAATAACAGGACTGAGTATCTAAAACGGGCTTCTTTTCTAATATTCTTATTGTTAACACCTTTTCTACAGGTGATGTCCAACAGGGCAATGTTTATTATGACCCAAACGCAGGCCGGGCAAACTGAAACGTCCACCGGTGCTCACCATTATTGGCACCCCTTCATGTTTTGCATAGCTGAGTGAATATCTTCAGAAATAAATGGAAATGTTCAAAACTTATATCAGCAGGATCTTTCAATTTGAGGTCCAACAGAAAACCAGCATGTGCACTAATATTGACACCCCTCCCTAATATCTGGTTGCACAGCCTTTGGCAGCAATGACAGCCTCCAAACGTTTCTTATATCCATCTATAAGCTTCTTGCACTTCTCGGGTGGCATTTTCTCCCACTCTTCTTTTGCTATCTGCTCAAGCTCTTGTACATTTGCAGGGTTCCTTTCTCCAATGGCAGATTTCAGCTCTACCCAAAGATTTTCAATTGGATTGAGATCAGGACTGCTGACCATTTTAAAACAGTCCATTTTGTCCCTTTCAACCATGCCTGCGTGCTTTTGGAGGTGTGCTTTGGGTCATTATCTTGCTGGAAGACCCAGGATCTTTGCCTCAAACCAAGTTTTCTTACACTGGGCAAGACATTTCGCTCTAGAATTTCTTGATAATCTTCTGATTTCATGATGTCTGTGATACGGTCAAGGCCTCCAGTACCAGATGCCACAAAGCAGCCCCACAGCATTGTGGATCCTCCACCATGCTTGATTGTTGGTATGGTGTTCTTTTCTTTAAAGGCTTCATTGCGCCGTCTGTAAACATACTGTTTGTGTGAATTACCGAAAAGCTCCACTTTTGTTTCGTCTGTCCATAAAATGTTGTCCCAGAAGGCTTGAGGTTTGTCCAGGTTCTCTTTTGCGAAGATCAGTCGTTCTTTTTTATATCTTTTCTTTAGCAATGGGGTCTTCCTTGGCCTCCGACCATAAAGCCCCACTTTGTTTAGTGTGCGGCGTATGGTACTTGCTGAAACAATCACACCAGACTGCTCCAGGTTGGTCTTTAGATGTTTGATGTGGTGTTATTTCCACCATTCGCACCAACCGTCAAAGACTTCTGTCATCAATTTTTCTCTTACCCCCACGTCCAAGGAGGTTCTTGACAGTTCCATGCCTGGAAAACTTCTTAATAACATGACGCACCGTTGAAACAGGGATACCAAGGTCTTTGGAGATGGCTTTATACTCTTTTGGAGTTCTTGTGCTTACAAATAATAATATTTCTGGTGTCCTCAGACAGTTCCTTTGTCTTTACCATTGTCACATGTGAAGATGGACTAACAGGTGCCTTTTAAAGCACCAACATGATCATTCATTGGTTAATTCATGTCACATGTGTGGAGGCAGTTCATCACAAGTGATCTTTATTTGTGATTTCCAACAGGTGAGCCGAATTAGGTTTTGATACTGATTTGCAGCAAAGGGTGCCAATACCATTGACATGGTAAACATTGTTTTTCTTTGTTTTCCTCACAATGATTATCTTTTGAAATGTTTCATTCATTCATCATTTGCTGTTTTGCATCAAGCACAAGCTATCTAACCTGACAACAGCCAGCTGTATGTCGTTCCGCCTAGCTCCACTCACATACATCTGGGACACCGCCGGTAGAGAGTGATTTCTCCAACCAAATTTATGGTCTGGCCAATCAGGACGCAGGGCTGGAGTTTCATAGATGTGACGTAGTGGAGACGCGACCATGACGTGAGACTGTTTTGATAGCAATGGCGGCTAGTCGATGCTGCTATTTCTTCCGTGTTGTCCAATCTACCTAATATTGTTTCATTAAAAGAACATCAGAGAACGCCTCTGAAGGCTTTTGTTGGTGGAAACGATGTTTTCGCCCTTCTCTCGACCGGATTTGGCAAGTTTTGTTTTCCGGGACCAGCGGACGTGCCGATGCGGACGCGCCCCGGAGCGGTTAGCGCTAACTATGTTAGGAGGCCTTTAGTCCTCAACGCGGTCGGCCCGGAATCGACTCCGACCCGCGGCGCTTTGCCGCCTGTCTTCCCCCCTCTTCCTGTCAGCTCACTGTCAATAAAACGCATGCCACTAGAGCCGCAAACACACATTATTATTATTTTTTTTATTTTTTTTCCTGCGTCGCTATCATCAGCGTCACGGGTTAGCTTCGGTGTGAGTGGTTGAAATAGCACGTCAATAAAGATGACAGACAAGTGGCTTATCCAATCATATGCAAGAATTTTTGATAAGGCCCAGCCTTCTGTAAAGGCAATCCCTATGGCGGTGTCCCAGATGTATGTGAGTGGAGCTAGGCGGAACGACATACAGCTGGCTGTTGTCAGGTTACAAGCTATCAGCAGTAAAATGTTGTTTCACTTGATGAATTTCCTTCAGGAAATATTCCATTATATGTACTTAAACTTCAGGGGTGCCAGTAATGGTGAGCAGGACTGTACATCTACACTTTGGCTACGTTCACACTGCAGGGAAACGCGACCCAAATCCGATCTTTTTTCCCCATATGCGACCCAGATCTGTCTTTTTCACGGCAATGATTCCGATCTTTTCAACCCCCCAAAAACCTGATTTCTGCCACTTCCGTGTGTGGTACTAATTCGGATACGTATCGGATTTTTTTCAAAGCGTCCGCTGTCTGAACGGCCACGTCGCATTTTATCCGTCTTTCGCGTCACTCTCCCGTCTCTCACTACACATCAACACACAACAGTAGCTGTTAGCTCTCCATAAAAAACCGTCGTTAATAGCAGCGCTGCTTTTTTCTTACCTTACTTCGTCTTGCTTTGATGTGGTCTTAATATTGTCGGCTCTCATTGCTTTCTAATAATAAAAACGAGAGATGCCGGCCGGTATCCGCATGTTTTTTTTTTCTTTAAGGTTTTTTTTTTTTTTAGACAAAACTTTATTGAGCACTTCTAGGAACAAATACATTCACCATTACTTTCGCAAACAGCGCGCTGCGCTTGTGACGTCACCTTCTGTCATCTGCGCATGCGGGTCACTTTCAACCGTTCAGACAGAAGTCTGATGACGGACGCATTTAATAGTAGTATGAATGGCCACCTCTACATTTTCAGAAACTCACAACAGGCCTTAAGATACCTGCAGTAGGTGGTGGCCACGCACACCTCCTCAGGCTGCACTGAGGAAAAACAATTCATAAAAAAAAAAAAAAAAAAACTTTCCTTATATGAGGTGATGACGCGATGTCTTTCAAAATCTTTTGCAGTTTAAAGTGTGCATTCATAACCCTGGGAACATTTTTTTAGATTTTGTCAGGTTGCAACCCTAAATGTATTTTATTGTGATTGTTCAGTGCTGGAAACCCGTACAAAGTAGAGCATAATTGTGAGGAAAGGTAATATTATGTTTTCATTTTTGTTTACAAACAACAATGAAATTCAGAATGCATTAGCTACCTCTAAGTCTTTTGGAGTATGTCTCTAACACGTTTAAAACCAACATTCCTGTGCATTTTTCTTTCTAAAGAAGCTCACGCTCGAGGTACTGAGCCTGGTTCTGGTGGAGGTTTTTCCTTCACCTTAAAGGGGAGTTTTTCTTTCCACTGTCGCTTCATGCTTGCTCAGTACGAGGGATTGCTGCAAAGCCATCAACAATGCAGACGACTGTCCACTGTGGCTCTACGCTGTTTCAGGAGGAGTGAATGCTGCTCGCCAAGACTTGATGCAATCTGCTGGTTTTCCTTAGAGAGGAACTTTTTTTGACCAATCTGTATAATCTGATTGAATTTGACTTTGAAAAGTGCCTTGAGATTACATGTTTCATGAATTGGCGCTATATAAATAAAATTTTATTTAATTTAGTATCAAGTCCTGCAACAGATTCTGACTTGGATTTAGATTTCAACTTTGACCGTTCCATTTTAACAGACAAATATGCTTTGACCTAAAACCCTTTTTTTTGTAGCTCTGATTGTATGTTTAAAGATATTGTGGAGCAAAAAGAAGAACCTCACCTAAGTAATTTTGTACCTCTAACAGGTTTTATTCCAGGATTTCTTGGTATTCAGCTCCATCCCTCTTCCTATCAATTCCAAGGAACTTTTTTGTTTCTATTAAAGAAAAGCATCCCCACAGCATTATGCTGTTTCAAAGCGGGGGCAGCAGGTTAATGGCTATGTGGAGTAAGGCTGCACAATATAAAGCAAATATGTCACCATTGTAATATCAGTATTGACAAAGACCCCTGGATAGGTGCCGAAACGTCTTCAGAAAAAACTGAAGGAAAGTCCAGTTGCCTCAGATTTAAACCTGTTTGCTGTTCACGATGACCCGGATAACTGAGAATTAACACAGGCATGGCGATGGTCATACTGAATTTTCATTTGGGTAAACATATAAAAGGCAACCGGAAATAAGTGGATGCCACACTTTTTAAATTACTATTATTATTATAAGGATTTTGTGCCACAAGTGTCCATTACTGGCAGAAATCAGATAGAGAAAAGCAAAAGACATGCAGCATAGGTCTCAACTTCAGGAACCAAACCCCAAACAGCTTAAAAAAAAACTTTTCTCCTACATTGTACACTAAGTCTGTTGGCTTGTCACATAAAAACCTTACTAAACACACCGAAAGCTGTAAGGTGCCAAAATGTGGACATGTTCCCTGGGAATGAGCATTTTTACAGTGCACTGCACTTTCTATTTGCTCCACATGTAAACATCTCCTCCTCCCTTCAGAAACCCAGACCAGTGACATCCAGCATGATTAGAGGCGTATTCGGGCAGCTTATGTAAAACAAAAGTTGCTTCATCAGCATGTTCTCTTAAAAAGTAGAACTAATAAGTAAATCTAATACATCTAATCTCAGGCAAATGCAGGTCTGGTAATGCAATGTTTACAGGACAAAAAACAACAAATACCACGTAGTGAGCCTCAAACCAATTTATGTATTTAGTATTATGCAACAGCAATTAGGATGTTTAACATAATGACAGGGGTGGGAATACACAAAGCCAGGGGACTTCTCTAAATTGGGATCACGTTTGAGCGTAAATACCCATTTTAAGGCGAAATCCAGGGTGCTGAGGTCCCTGAGCAGATTTTTTAATCATCAAATATATATTTCTAAGATCGGGCTCCAGGTGGGGTGGGGTGTGTGGCCCCTGGCTGCAGCGGTGCGATGACGCGCCTGTGTTTGGTTATGCCTCATTCCTCGCATATTACAGTAATGGTGGATTTACTACCATACATGGACACACACATAGCCTCTGGCTATAAAAAAAAACACAACACGCTACAGCTTGTTTTTTCAACAGCTTCTTCTCAGTTCAGTCCAAAACTTAGGATGCGCTAAAATTGCTGGGTAAGGTTTGTAAACTTTATTGCGTCGTCGCCATTAGTTTGTAGAAGTTTATACCGCCAGATTCGCCATTTTTTAGGGGGTTGGAAAGCGAATATAAATGTTTCAAATTACTTTTACAAACATGCCGGGTAGGTTAGAGTTAATCGTTTTTTGTTGTTGTTTTGTACCAAATGTTTACCTTCTTTCGCTTTTTTCCTCCTCGCCAAAGTTCCACCAAGTTTTCCCAGAAAAGAGTCATCTTTCTTTCTGGAGGACGGAGACTTGGGCGTCGGGGACTTTGGCGAAGACGGAGACTTCTGAGGCGAAGAAGCCATCGTCCAGACGGCAGATTAATCCGGCACAGTTGACAGAAGACTGTCCGGGTTGACGTAGAAATTAAAGTTCAGTAGAAAGTGTGGTGATTGGAAAAAAAAAAAAAATCACCGTCCCCTCCCTAAAGCGGAAACGGAATTCCAAACATTTTCAGCAGAGGCTGGCCGCAGTAGAAGGCCCCTCCTCTCCCTGGGAAGAGAGCTGGGAGCAGGAGGGAGGGAGGCAGCGGTCTGAGGGGTACCAGAGGGATACAGGAGGAAGAAAAGATGGACAGAATTAAAGCTAAGAAAAGAAAGACAACACAAGGTATCAAAATACAAGAAATAAAACGTACAAGCAGGGGCGGATTTAGGAAATTTGGGGCCCTAGGCAAAGAAAGGCATGGGGCCCTCTGAATTGTGAAGACAACACATAAAACAGACCCATACACATACAGAAATTTTAATAGAACAGACATACATTATTTTTCTACCTTTTGTCCCTCTCGTTTGTCCCTCCCTTTTCTTGTTGTTTTCCTCTATGTTTTTTTTTTGTCTCTTTTTCTAGTAGACAAGCCATGATCTGCTTATCTGTTCTCCATTTTTCATCTGAATGAAATAATAGCAGGAAGTAAATCTGCGCCCGTCTCCATTTCTTGGCAAGATGCTGTTCTTCACCTGGAGCGGTCCTCTCAGTACTATTGAGCAGCGTGCACGATCAGACAGCTGATTGGCCAGAGCTGGGTCATCTTCAGGAAGTACACTGTGCTGACTGCTTACCAGCAGAGTGGATGATGCTGGACTCTCTCAGTCTGGTGGAACAACATCATTATCAAAGCCTGGCTGGATAATCGGGGCAACTGCCTAGTTTCGCCTAATGGTAAATCCGCCCCTGAGTACAGGGGACCTCACTTGAAACAGCCGGGGATAGTTCATGATCAATACTTCTCATACTCACGCACTACTCAGCTAATAAGGTAATATCGCTCCTTTATTTTGATTTGACCAATTATTTTGCCAGTATTTTACAAATTTATTTACATTTTTGCTATTAGAAGTGTCACACTGAAATTATATCTATCTATCTATATATATATATATATATATATATATATATATATATATAAGGAATTTATTTAAAATAATGCCATGTGCATCTACCCACCTTGCTATAAGGCCCCTGAAAATGCTGGCGCAACCAGTTATCTTCAGAATTCACATAATTAGTCAAATGATGTCTGCCTGTATGTAGTCTAAAGGCTCCCACATACTCAGGCGTATTGTGCGCGTACTCTGAGTTGCACGGACTCCGCGTTGACTCTCTGCTGACGTTTTACCCTTCATAATCGAGCGTACCTATTGCCTACATTTCTTGTGGCAAATTCCTACAATTCCCAGACTTTCTGCCAGTGGGACGAAGCAGCGGAACGGATGGTAAAATGTGTGATTAGCTAGCTGAGCACCTAGAGCCGTTTCTTTTCCAGCAAGCTCCCACCTGTCAGTGAGAACAGAGAGGGACTGTGACGCTGTGTCCTGGAGACCGCCTGCTTGGAGCAGTTCAGTGTATCAAGCTCTGTGTCACATAAAACAGTTCGATGTAAAGACATATTGCCGTTTATAGTGTTACACCATGTACGCAGATGAGGTAGTCTAGTTGAGACTACACCTAGTCCTGCACCACCAGGGGAAGTACACCAGGCTCCTATTTGTGGACTTCAGTTTGGCCTTCAAGACCATCAACCCAGCCATTCTCTACCAGAGGCTCACAGTACCAGCCTCCATCTGCCAGTGGATCACCAGCTTCCTGACTGACTGGCAGTAGCAGGTGAGGCTGGGGAGCATCTTCTTCCACTCAGTATCCACCAGCACCGGTACCAAAGACTGTGTTCTCTCCCTGTACATAAATGACTGGACCACAGCAAAACAGTCTGTGAAACTCCTCACGTTTTTGTGGATCACAACGGTGTCATCGGTCTAATCCCGGATGGTGACGAGTCTGCATACATACAGGAAGTGACTCGGCTGGTGCAGTCAGTACCACCTGGAGCACCACCCTCTCAAGTTGAGGAGATGGCGGTGGACTTCCAAAGAGATTCCTTTGCAAAAAAAATCTGCCAAAGATACAGTTTCATTCCCTGGCCTGTCTCTTTGATGAACACTATTGTGACCAGATAAAGCTGATTCTGATTATAACAAGTTCAGGAAGAAACCCAGAGATCTTTCTCCCCAGCAGCATTCCCAAAGATCCTGCTGGAGGATAAAAGGTCTTTTCAGGCTAGACTGAATATAATAATCCATCCAGTGACTTGTAGGGCAGCTCAGGGAAAAAACTCTAAAAAGGAGGTGTCCAGCTGGTATCTTTATCATATACCCAAACCACCTCAACTAAGACCTTCTGATGTGGAAGAGTAGCAGTTGAACTGTTCAAAAAAAATGTTGTGCAACATGCGTCACAAAGGAAAGGCTCAAATGGTTAACTGCATGGTCTGCAAGAATCCAACCTTCAATGCAAAATTACTGCACCCTCAAAATGTGCATTTATGGATGTGGCAGCGGTGCAGGGACAGAGCACACAACCCATGTTTGGAGGCCCCTGCCCTCGGCGCGGCCGTCCCAGGTTCGAGTCCCGGTCCATGGACCTTTGCCGCAAGTCTTCTCTCTCAACACCATTTCCTGTCAGCTTATTGTTGAACAAAGGCCACTAGTGCCCAAAAAAAAAAAAAAAAAATTATTTTTGTTGGAAGAAATGTCACCCATTTGACCCACTCAAAACAGAAGCTGGACACTGTTGTGGGAAATACTGAAAAACTGATTCCCCGGTTACTCATTGAATAAAAGAAACGGTGAATTGATCAAGTTCCACCTCACACCTCATGTAGAACAACTTTATTTAATCCGTCGTGACATATGGTAAAATAAATGATATTTAGTTCACAGCACATAAAGAACACGTATTGTCCAAAAAAAGGGAAATGATTCCAGACTATTTCTTGTCCCAGGGCTAACACATGTAAACATCACTCATCTTGATATATAGACCTGAAGCTCTTGAACTGTGCAATAAAGCCATTTACAAACTAAACCAAGTGGCAGTAGAACTAAAAGGCCAAATTCACTGTGGATAGGAGAGAGGAAACCGAATATCTTAATTTAGTGCACATGGGTTTCTACTGCAGAGTTGGTTAGCGGGTTCTGATTTGTAGGATGACAAATCTGTTTCATACCCTGAGACTTAACCTTAGAGGCTGAGGGAGGAATCTATCCTCTTGTGGCGTTGTCAGGGTGCAAATACTATTCAGTTTTCTTTTTACAGTGTTTGGGCAGAAAGTGAAAACAGGATCGAGTCTGCGCGAGAAATTACAGTCAGATGCACGGTTCCACACATAAAGTGACCAAAAGTGATTTTCACATGAGGAATTTTATAGCATCAAAACTAGTTACACTGTGCAAACAAAAGGAAGTATAAAAACCTCAAGAAAGTGTCAAGTTTTGTTGTGTTCTCCAGTGAAGTTATACAATTATAGTCTGTCTGGTACAGCGAGACCAGTCTTAAGGCCAGAAGCCGGCTGAAGCAGTCAGGTTTCCAGGCAGCCACATTGTTAAGTCATTGAGTTTATTGTACATCTAGTCTCAGATCATAAATGTTAAACAATCTCATTGGCAAAAAAAAAAATTATTTATTTATTTTTTTTTGGCTGAAGGTCCATTTTATTTCTTGTTGGTTTCTACATTAAGCGTACCAACACAGAGCCAAATGCAATTAAGTTAAGACAGGGTGAATAACGGCTTCAGCTGTCAAAGACGTCTACGCCACAATATGCTAGATGCAAATTAGAAATTCACACGGCTTATTCAACATCGTCGACGACCAGTCCTCAGTCAAGCTTCTCCTGCCCCCAGATGTTGCTCCCTTGAGCCCAGTGAAACTCGTAGCCTCTGGACAACACCAGGCTTTCCAGGTCCTTGTCCTCAGCCCTCTCCTTCAACCTCTGCTCGTCCAGTATGGAGACTAGCATATCCCGCTTCTCCACCGTCCTCATGATCTCAGCCAGGATCACCTTCTCCTCCTGCAGCTCGGAGGCGCTCTTATTTGTGTCTAAAAGAACGTAAATGCATACAGAGGAGGAAAAAATTAGGTATGTGCTCCTTGTGCCTGACCATAAATCCATCAGATCAAGCACTTACCTTCAATCGCCATTCGGCGTCTTAGATCTTGCTGCAGCCGGCTTTGTGTGTCTTCCAATGCAAGCTCCTGGGCACTAAGATACAAGAGTTGTAGCTTTTTAGAAATATGTTTGAGAAATATTAAATGTATATTTCTGCATGCAAGTAATCCTTGCACTGCCACTCACAAGATCATGAGTTCCGACTCGTAGCGTGCCAATCGGTTCTTCTCCAGAACCAGCTGAAACCAGGCCTGATAGAGCTGGGCTTCGTCACGGTCCTCTGTCTGAGGAGAGTCTGTGAGGGGAGAAATTAAAGAGGAAACCATCTAAGAATGGAAGAAGACTGAGCTGTGTTCGTGACTTTTATGTCAGCCCTGCAAGGCCATGGCTAGGGGAAATACTTCAAATTATGACCCATCACACTCACTGCAGCACCAATAAAGCTTTCTACAGTGAAAAGATAAATCCACAATGAAGTCTCAGGGTCTGCTGTGAGCATAACCCTCAACTATTTTGAGAATTTTAACCGGACAGACGTTAGAAGAATGACACCTCTAGGGAGAAGCATTCCTTCTAAAGAGGTTCGGTAGTCAGGTTGTAAAGTAATGGTTTGGTAAATTTTCAGTACGCTTCAGTGGAGTAAAACTTTTTGGTTTTTGAAATTTGATTGTATTATATTCTAATCCTTGAAAAAGGTGATGGGAGATTTTTTGTTCATAGAATTAAGTAGTATAAAGCAGACACAAACTCCCTGAATAGATAAATCATACAACAATAAACCATTTGAAAAGGTGTCTATATATATATATATATATATATATATATATATATATATATATATATATATATATATATATATATATATATATATATATATATATATATATATATATATATATTTTTTTTTTTTTTTTTTTTTTTTTTTTTTCTTTTAGGCACAGCTGCACTTAAATCCACCATGCACAGCAGTCGGGAAAATACCTTCTTGACTCGATTTAAGTGCAACAGATCAGATGCAACAAGCAGCCATCGGGACCTCAGCTCCGTTTTCTCCAGTATCAGTCATATTTACATTTGGCTTCATGTTGTTTCAGGAGAGTACGGTAATTCAGTGCAGAGTGCATATCTCATTGCTAACATATTTTTGATTCATTCCACCTTTCTTACTCCACTGTAGCTGCATGAGAAACTTTCATGTTCCCAAATAACCGAGTTTAGTGACAGCTGGGAGTGTTCTCTGTTGGTTTTATTGCACACTTAGTTCCACACAAACATTATGCACATGTTCAGGTATAAAACCAGCCTGTATTCGTTCGGTACACACATGTACCAAACCAACAGGCCTGTCCCAGAAAGTTTCGGTACAAACGTGTGTTGTTACAACTCCTACTTCTCTCAGGAGACTGAGGCGGACTGTGCAGGCAGTGCCATTATAGAGGAGAACAGTGAAGCCTTGATTGGAATTCCTGTTTAAAGGTGCTATGGGTTAAAGGTTTCAGGCTCTAAAAGAAGCTTCGAGGGGCTGGTTTGAATTTGTGCACAAGTACCTTCTCCTCTGATGATCTTCTCTATTGTCACACCTCTTTCCTCTAGATCCCGCTGTTTCTCTTCTACCTCTTCCAGTTGTCTCTGGACTACCTGCACAGGTAAAAATAATTAAATTAATTTAAAAAAAACACATGTCATGCAGAAAATTAGATGCACAGAATTTATGAAAATTAGATTCATAAGATATGAAAATGGCAGTAAAATGTCCAAAAATCTAGATTCGGGGGACCTATTGGGCAAGAACAGCTTGTATTTAAATACATTTTCCTTCATAATCTACAATTCACATAAAGGAGGAAAAAGAAAAAAGAAAAAAAAGGTATGATTTCCAAAAAATGACCCGTTAAAGCAGTTATTGTTATTATCAATAATCGCCCATCTACTTATGTTTTTATATATAGGTTTTCACTGAGCCCCCTCATCAACATTTCAGCTGAAGGAGCATGGAGGAAGTCACCCGCTGATCCCAGAATGGACACCAGGGGGCAGGGTTCAGATAGCCTCTTAAATGCCTTTCAGTAAACAAAATATTGAAGACCAAAAAGAAAGGAGGCTGGGGCAGGTCCAAAGATGATGTGGGTGGGAGTGTACCGACCTGGTTCCTACATTTGTCACTCAGAGCTGATACATTAGGATACATCTCAACTTCCCATTTAGAAAAGTGCAACTATGTATTATTTTTAACTTAATTAGTTTTGTGCCTGCCATTGATGGAGCACAGATCAATATTCACAAGAAACTTTTTTTTTAATTGGTAAATTAGATTAAGTCTAATACTTCCTCCTCTGAGCAAATGGCTGGTCCTCAGCAGAAGGCTTGAAAGCATGACTGTCAAAGATTGGCGAGCAGCTGTTCATATTCAGTCCTAAGGTGTGATTTATTCTGATTCCAAATTTTTTATTGAACTGTGTATCATAAAATTACATTTGTAGAGAGATTTTCATGTTTTGATGGGACTGTTCAGTGGTGGTGTGAGAGAAGTCCCTTGAATCCTTGGTGAGGTTCTTCTCCTAAAAGCCACAATATTCAGATGTGCTACCCAGTAAAAACATTTAAAGTATGATAGGCTGAAGCCACTCTTTTGATTTATGGAGGTGATTTTTGGAGGTGATTTTTGCTTATATGTTTTACTTTATTTTGCCAAATCATTGAGTCATTATTGAGTCAGATTTTCTGAATTGTGCTACTGGCATCCATGATGGTATGAATCGGAAATCGGAAAATACAGGCATAGCAAACGTAGGAGTGCCACAGTTTTAGTTCCGTTTATTCTTCTTACCCAATAATAATAATAATAATAATAATAATAATAATAATAATAATATAAAAAAATGAGGGTTTTCCAGAAATTGATATTAAGAATGTTTTTCCAATGGTGGTTTCATAAGAGAATCAATTCAAAAGAATACATTTGAAAATATGGCTCAATGGAATTATTGGGTACGACTACCAGTGCAGTTGCACCACTTTATGGTTAACTAAAGCAGGCTATTAGCTTGTGATTGTTGGTCTCCGATTTTATACAGCGATGTATTCCCAAAAGACGATACTGATGCCAGTTAATTATTTTTAAAAAGTGTTATAAGTTTTATCCTTGACGCAGTAAATGCCACAAATTAGTGTAAATTATTCCCGTTCCTTGCAAGAAACAAGAGTCAGGTTATTTACAAAATAATTTCTTAGACCAAAGCATGCCAAATACTAATCATTAGAAATAATTTAGCATGAATGTGAAAGGATAAATGGCAAATAGCAAAATGAATAACCTGCATAGACAGAGTAAATTAATCCATATAAAGAATTTTAAGAAATGGGGTCCAATAAATAAAGGTATTTTTTAATTCAAAGTTTGGAGTCTTTGCTTGCAGCCTTGTCGACCATTTAATAACCCCTTTGACATTTTGATTTAAAGTCATTTTTTCTATTCTACTGTGTATTTTCAAACATGTGGGTTTATGATTCCGATAAATATCTAGCTCATTTAGAGTCTTTTTATTTTATTTTATTTTTTTAGGGTTCATAATTCTGTCATATTTCATCTGTCAACTCACCCAAAGTCAGAAACTGGATATGGAAATAATGGAAGTAAAATTGCCAGGAAATAAACTTTTACCAGTATTTTACAAAGATAATATTTTCTATGCCTAGTTAGCTACGTAATTCATGAAGATACTAACTACAGAAAAACCCCCTGATATGCTGCGGACATGTGAATTGTAAGTAGGAAGGGGAGAAATGGTAGTACAAATTGGCGAATGAATTAACATGAAACTAGTTCTTTCATTAAAAAAACACATCAGTAATATGTTAACATTTTTCAAATGACATTAGCATATACAGCTTTCCAAATTAAGTAACGTTATCTCCAAACACTCAATTGGTTTCATGCCAGAGTGTCTTGATTACTATTTTCAGTTGCCATAAAGGGGAAGTAAATTACTTGTCTTATTGTCCGAATGTCATGTCTACAAATATGCTTTAATTTCATGCATTTGCAAAAAAAAAAAAAAAAAAAAAACCTGAGCACTACAATTAAACGAAGATGTGAAAAAAATGTAAAATTTTACCGCACTGAAACCCAACCATCCAAACAAACACCTTCTGTTAAAACATATACTCATCGAAAGTGAGTACACCCCTCACATTTTTGTGAACATTTTATATCTCTTCATGGGACAACACTGAAGATATGACACTTTGATAAAATATAGTCAGAGTACAGCTTGTATACCTTAGTAAATTAGCTGTCTGCTCAAAATCGCCCAACACACAGCCATTAATATCCAAACAGCTGGTGACAAAAGTAAGTGAAAAGCCCCGGTTCCACTGGCTCGGTTTGGCCAAGTACCACTTGGCTCCGCCCTCTTATGAGTGTTTTGGAAGCTGTTTTTTTCAGGGCCAGCCTGGGTTTCCCCAGCCCTGCTCAAAAGCAGGGTCAAACCAAGTGGACTTGAGCGCAGTTATGACGAAGATTGCTTTTCAGTGATTGGCCGAGGGTCAAGGAGAAGTGAGAAGGTTTTTCTCAGAGGAAGTGCAGAAAAACTGAAGAGCGACAACATTAATATTAACGACCCCCAAGAACTGAGTGGGTCAAACCGAAATATAGTTTTACTATTTACAAACCACCAACCACGCCTGAAGGAATTTAGAAATGAAAAAGGACACTTCAGCCTTCTATATACAGGAGCTGTATCAGAGCCACGGACTTATCGAGGCTGTCTCTCATTTTACACACTCTGAAAGCGGGTAAGTTTTGTCTATGAAGTGTCCATCCATCCACCTCATGCGGTAGAGGACATCGGCTGTCTGCCTTTTAGACAGAACAGCCGGAGGAAGCATGGTGGTTTTACAAAGGTGCCCACTGAAAGCAGCTCATAGCCGGAAAACACCTGAAAGCTCCCGAATGGCACAGCCGCCAACAGCCGTGGAGTCAACGTGAACTCCAACCTATAGCAATTATTTCACCAGGGTTAAAAATATTTGTGCTATTAATGTTTTCTCATCACTCCCGCCATAGCTGAGGCAAAATATCCCATAAAGCTGTAAATTTAACTCTGAGGCAAACTTTGGAGCAGGTTTAAACAACATCGCCTCCCCTCTCCGCTTCTGGGGGTCGAGCACGTTTTCTGCGTGGCTGTCATCCCAGATGGAAGCCGCTTCTTTACATGACGGACAAGAACGCATGCAATCAGTTTGCGAAAGACGAGCGAATTAAGGGCGTAGATGACTGGAACCCTGTCCTTTGGTCTGATGAAACCGAGACAAAGTTATTTGGGTTAGATGGTGTCAAAATGTGTGTGGTGGCAAGCAGGTTAGGAGTATAAAGTCAAGTGTGTCTGTGGTTTGAGGGAACTTTGAGTGCCAACATGTACTGTAACATACTGAAGCGGAGCTTGATCCCCTGCCTTCGGAAACCGGTCTGCAGGGCCACATTCCAACATAACGACCCCAGACACACCTTCAAGGCTATCGCTGCCTTGCTAAAGAAACTGCGGGTAAAGGTGCTGGACTGGCCAAGCATGTCTCCAGGACTAAACCTTACTGAGCGTCTGTGGGGCATTCTCAAGCAGAAGATGGGGGTGGGGGTAAAGGTCTCTAACTTCCACCAGCTCCGTGCTGTTGAAGGGACGAGCATTAATGAACTCCATGCCCAAGGGTGATAAAGCAGTGCTGAAAATATGGTGGCCGCACAAAATATTGACACTTTGGGCACATTTTGGACATTTTCACTTAAGGTTGTACTCACGTTTGTTGCCAGTGGTTTAGACATTAATGACTGCGTGTTTTGTTATTTTGAGGCGACTCCAAATGTCATAAAAGCCGTATTCACACTTTTAAAGGTCACTCTTTTAAAAGGGAGTGTTTAGAAGCAATGACCAACTTCTCCACTACGAATATCTCTATAGAAGGGGGAAAAAAAGGAGCACCTGAGCTCGATGAAGCCTCTTCAGCTGTTCTCGTTTAGCCTGCTGGGCCGCAGTCTTTTCCTGCTTTTTCCTTAGTCTCTCTGAGGATAGCTGGAATGTGACGGACAAAACCTCTCAAACACAGCTCACTAGATTCTGATGTCTGCCTTAATGTAGAAAATGTTTTGGACAAACCTTGTTGGATGTCAGCTTTTCACTTTCATCGTCGCTTGACGACAGCTCTTCCAAACTCTGCTGACTCGAGGCTAGAGAGATATATTGATAGAAAAAAGATCAGGACAGCTTAAAAAAGGTAATATTCTAATCAGCTGTTTTATGTGCGAATTGTAAAATATTGATTTGGGTCCATAAGAAATAAAACCGATCCATTAAATTCCAGGCGGGAAACCCAGACATCTCTCTTTCTCTCCACATTACTGTAAACATGGCTCCAATCCCTCTCACCATTTTATCCGCTTCATGCTACTATCAGCTTGAAACAAAGACTGACTCCCGACCTGGAGAACTTTTTCAAGTTGAGAACTTTGGCGTCAAGCTTAAAAAAGTTGGTTCTCATAAAAAATGTTTTTATATTAAATTCCTCTACAATAAAGTACAAGATTTGGTTAGAGTTTTACAGGCCTTCAGCTCCCACAGAGAATGATTTTTTTTTTACCACCTTTTTGTGAATACATGATGTATTGACTACTTTCAGGAGGGAAAGACGGTTTTATTCAGTATAAAAATGTGTTTCTTAACAGGATTACCAACTATAGCTTTAACCATGCTGAATTTTCTATCAGCACAAAAACCAGTGGTCCTTAGATTAGAGAATAACTTTATTAAAACCGGCAAAATTTGAGGGTAAAACGAGGAAAAATCATTCTGTTAGTCACTATAGAAAACAGAAAAACATTTTTTTCATGATCATTTTTATGTTTATCAAACTCTTAAATTTAACAGTTTTGTGAGAGGCCAAAAAAGTTGGCTGGAAAAAGTTACAAAACCCTGGACAGAGGTCCACAGTTAGCTGCTTACAAAAAGCTGAAGTGAAAAAAATATTCTTCTTAAAAAGGTAAAAATGCAATAGCCTAAGATTGTGCCCTTAGAAAACCACTGTCACCAACAGAGACGCAAAAGCCAGCACCATTCAAACAGAAATACTGTTCACCTAGACTTTGCTAAAAGTCTCATAGATAATGAAAGGTCTTAGTTATTACCAAATTAACCAAATGTGACAGGAATCTTGTCTTAATCACTATTACTTAATGGGACTACAGTATAATAGTCTGGGCTATAATGTGAATAAAATTACAGCAAATTTGATAGACAGAAACATACTTACCTGTTGCATACTCCCAATTGTAAAAGATATTAATATACATACACTAGGGGTGTAAATCACCAGCTTTATCACGACACAATGTCATATCAATTTTTTTGGATGACGATACGTTTTTTGCCGATACCACAAAGTCTGTACGACTTCCGATCAATATGATAAAATATGCCAATCTAACACCATTGTTTACATAGATATCAACCTACAAACAAATATAATTTGACCATTTTATTTCTAACCTCTTAAGGGTATCAGGCATTTAAGTCAAAAACACCACTCTTAATATTATTATTTTAAAATCAAAAGAGATCACCTGTTCACTTTAGTCTTATGCCTAAATTTCAAAATAAAGACGCATCTTAAAAATCGATAGTTTCATTTTGCATCAATGTAATTGGATTGTTAATCATTTCATCTATATAGGTATTGAGGTGGATCGATATATTGTTACACCCCTAACGTACACTCACCTTTGTTTCTCAGGTTGGACAGAAACGTCCTAAGTTCCTTTTGAGCTTCCTGCTCCTTCCCTTCGCTCTCTGATAGGCCCCTCTTCCTGAGCCTGAGGGACGAAAATAAATCGACCCTTTTACAGGACAGCGAAGACAGCTCGTCTGACACCTCTTCAGAGTCTCTCCGGCTCTTTAGGGACACCTGCTGCAACAAGGAAGGTAGGTCTTGCCCCTCCCCCCACGGATCTGTCCCCACAGACGCCCACTGGACAGCATGCAGGCTTGTCGTCCTCTCTGGCGTCGTCGACTCTACGGGGCTGAAAAGTGAGCTGAAGCTAAATGCTCCTTCAGACATGGGCCTCCGTTTACGTGGGACGTCACGTTTGGCCCTCCTTGTATGACAAAAACATTAAGGACAGAAATATCAGATAATGGTCCCACCAGAAGTTTGCAGTGCCTATTTAAAGTAAGTAAAAAAAAATAATACAAACATTAGAACCGCAGTCCTGGAGCTGCTGGGCTGACTGCTCCCACTAAAGGTTCTCCTGAAGGCATTAGCTATGACCTGGATAGCTGAGGGAGAAGATGCAGACGTTTGGCCCTGGCCTGCTGTTCCGATCTGGCTCGAGTTTGTCTGAGGCTTATCTGCTTCTGCTTGTACCTGATAAAACATCAGAGGAAAGGAAAAATGTGGTCAGAGGGATCTGGAATTAATCTTCCCTCACATTTCTGAGTCTGCATCTCTGAATCATTGTTGATGGAAGATATTTCAATTGTGTCAATAGGATCATTTTTTTTTTTTTTTTATTCTTTGTTCATAATATGTGAGGAAATACCTTGTTTTCATGTTGAGGGGTGTTTGTTGTACTGCTGTTAATGGGAGTTTCTTCTGGACTCAGGCACTCTTCCCAATTCAGGAGCCGGTGTTTTTCATCCTGGGACACCAGTAACCGCTTCTTTGGGGCAGATGTGCTGGAGACGGGCTTCACTGCAGCTGATGGCTTATCGCTCCTCTTACTGTCCTCAGAAAGATTATGTGCATCTGCCTTTTTTGGCACCTTGAAAAATTGAACAAGTTATGAAAAAATTAAATTATGTGAATTTTAGGCATTGAATCTCAACCTTGACAGACAGTTTAAAGCTCCATTTGGCCGTCCAGAACCTTTTCCTGCAAGCCAGGTTGCCCACAAGAATCAGGAGCCTGAAATATTAGATGCTAACATTTTCTTAACCTATGTCACCATTTTGTGGGGCCAGTGGAAATCATCTTTCCACGTGCAGATGAACACAGGAGCAGGACCTTATTTGTCTAATATTTGACTAATATTTGTTAATGCAGTTACAAATATTATATTACAAACAACGTAGTTTTTGGGACAGTTTTCTTATCCCCATTTAAGCTACTTCATTTGCATAGCATGTATGTGGGAAATACTAGATAGCCTTACAAAGGATCTGGTCAGCATTTTTTTCTAGAATAAAAGGTGTTTTTTTTTTTTTTTTTTATGTTTCCCAGCATACTCCACCAAAAAGATATTCCTGATGTAATCCTGATGAATGATAACGGTATTAAATGACAAAAAAATGTAAGTTGTTTGACAAGAGATGTTGAGTGAACTTTAAAGATTAAATGGAAAATGTAACTAACACATTTCCATTTGCTGTATTGCACAACTCCCAGCATCGGTGCTTTTTGAGGCATTCTTTAGATTTTATTACCGCGAATCAATGTTTTCGGTAAGTGCTGCTGACAAGCTTTTTACACCTCTCGTCAGAAATGGTTTCCCATTCTCCATGTGCAAAAAATTAAACAAAAAAACACGCAAGCTCATTGATGTTTGAGGGCTTCTGTGTTGCAACAGTCTTCTTCAGAACCCATCAAGTCAGCTATAAAGGCTTTTTCTTCACTAGCTTTGGTTGACGTGGATGAGGGGTTGGGATCCTTGGACAGTCCAATGATCAGCCAGGTTTAAGTGGTCCACAGGAGGCATCTAATTCTCATTTAAAATGTTCTGGCATTTCTGGAAACCCAAAACAAAGATCGTCGGTTCACGCCGCAGGAAAACAGCGCCACATCATCCATGACCCGCCTCCCTTTTTGACATTCAGGGTGATATTGTGGTCCTATGCTCGGCCTTTTACAGGTTTTCACTGGAGTTTAAACATCCTTGTAACACAACAAATGTCAGGAAATCTACCCAATGCTCCTCAGATGTGATGAAATGATCTCTCTGGTTTGCTTTGGATTCTCCTTTGTGTGAAAGATTAGTTTAGATCTTCCAAACCCTTAATTAGGTTTCACCCCCCATTTAGCGCATAAAACCTGTCAGACAAGTCTAAAAACAATACTTTATGTGGTGTTGAACAGTGACAAAGCTACGCAGATATAACTGCGCTTTAAAGAATAATTTAATTAAGAAATTCTCAAAATCTTTCGCCAGTTAAATGTTTTATGTTTAAGGTTATAAAATAAAAATGAAAAACATTGAAACCTTTATAGAGATATTACTAAATCTAAGGTAATACAGCTGGGATATTTTATTTTTGATACACATGTAGTCAGGACAAGTTCTCTGGATTTATTGCTTCTAAGCTTTTGCCTGATTAGCTTTGCGTTTGACTCCCCAGCATTGTCATCAAATCGTACGACTGAGCTTTATCTATCTTTTTATTTTATTTTAACTAAGCCCTTTGGGTAACACAAGGATTGAAATAATCCAAAAATGTTCCTTTAAAAAGGAGCAAAAAGGTTTTCTGGCAGCTTTGGTTGCAGCCTGTTGCTACGGCACTTTCCAGTATTATTCTTTTTATCTCGGCCTTTTCCTTTCAGGGGCTGCCACAGCGAGTCATCCGTCTCCATCTAACCCTTTCCTCCTGCATCTTCTCTCACATCAACTACCTTCATGTCCCCTTTCAATCAATCCATAAATCCCCTCTTTGGTCTCCCTCTAGGCCTCCTGTGTTGCAGTTCCAGCCTCGACATCCTACCGATGTCCTCACTATCCCCCGCCGTACATTTCCAAACCATCTCATCTGGGCCTCCCTGGCTTCCTCCCCAAAACATCTGACACGAGCTGTCCCTCTGATGTACTCATTCCGGATACTATCCATCCTTGTCACTCCCAAAGAGATCCGTAACGCGTTTCCAGTACCCCGTGTAGCAAAAAGAACTTTTTAAAATGCCACGTACAATTTGCGTTTCAGTTGAAGTGACTTCCTCAAAGTCAGTATCGACTTCAGGAACAGTTGCTGGTCTCGAGCGGGAGTGCTTGATGAACATCAGAGGGAAGGCTGCGCACAAAGACACAACATAAAACATAGCATTGTCAAAAAATAAAGCAAACCGTGAATTTATTTGCCTCCCCTTCAGTAACGCAGGTTGCCAGGCTGTACATGTTGATCTAATGGGACACTGAGAACAGGTTAAGCCCTGCAGAAATTGCTTTTATGATAAAAGACGTACAGTACAGAAAAGGATCATTTATTAGATAAGAAATAAAAGTGCACAAAGTGAAAGTGTGAAAATACGCATTCTAATAAACATCATCCAGAGAAGACGGCTCACCCGTTACTACCATCTAATGTAGAACAGATTACTAGATCAATGTGTGCTTCTGTGCTTTTTTGTCTCTCTTGTTGTGTCTCCGCTCTGTCTTCTGTAACCCCAGTCGGTCGAGGCAGATGACCGTTCATACTGAGCCCGGTTCTGCCGGAGGTTTTTTTTCCCCGTTAATGGGTGGTTTTTCTTCCCACTGTCGCTTCATGCTTGCTCAGTATGAGGGATTGCAGCAAAGCCATGTACAATGCAGACGACTCTCCCTGTGGCTCTACGGTTCCCCAGGAGTGAATGCTGCTTGTCGAGACTTTGATGCAATCAACTGGTTTCCTTATATAGGACATTTTGACCAATCTGTATAATCTGACCCAATCTGTATAATATGATTGAACTTGATTTTGTAAAGTGCCTTGAGATGACATGTTTCATGATTTGGCGCTATATAAATAAAATTGAATTGAATTGAATTAATAAAGCAATGCTAAGAGAAAAAGAAATAGAAGATAAATACCAAATTAAGGCTGACAGGCCAAAGATAAGTTGAGCCATACTGACATCTAGAGTTAAATATGAAGCATGGCAGGGTTGTTTTCTTTTAATGGAAAACACTCAATTCACTGACAAATGATTGATAACATCATGTACTTTTACAGGTGCATCATAAACTTGCATTATCTTATACACTGCTTGATTTATTTAGAAAGTTTACTAGTTTTGATGACCATGGCTTACAGCTAAAATCTCTCGATCATTGGGTGAGAGGCCGGGGACACCCTGGACAGGTCCAATTAACCCAATTGTCGTGTTTTTGGACTGTGGGAGGAACCCGGAGTATCTGCAGAGAATCCATGCATGCATAGACACAAACTGCAGAAACACCATAGTCTGAGATTTGAATCCAGAACCTTCCTGCTGCTAGACCACATTGCTAATAACTGCGCCACCTCCAGCCCGATGTTCTGGATATGTCCGTGTTGGAGCTTCTTGAAGCACTGACTTCAGCTGCAGTTCATGCCTTGTGAATCCCTCCCAAACTCTTCAGTCCAGAATCTCCTCAAGACTCCCGTTATCAGTGTTGCTCAAGCACATTTTTTCTATCGGACACTATTTCCTACCCTCTGTGTAGATGGTGTCATTGACTGTCTGCTGGACAACTGTTAAATCAGCAGTCTGGATGATAATTGCCATTAGTATACCATTGATGTGTTAATATTGTCACAATTTATATTCAAATTATGAGAAACTGAATCTTTATTAGCTGTAAATAAAAATAAATACTTGAAATCATTGTGTGTAAAGAGGCTTTTTGAGATGCATCTGTATTAGTATTGGCCTTTTACTAAACATTGGATACAAATAAATGTTTGTTGGTCCTATTTTTTTTTAAAACAGTTCTACCTGAAAAATATCAGATCAGGATCCCTGCAGCTTAAAAACAAAAGCCACAAAATACAGTTAGGCGTTAATAGACAAAACAAGGAAACGCTTTCTGTGGATCTCACAAGACATCAAGCAAGACGAATCATTTTACATCATACCGCACGAAACAAAAGAGTGGTTAATAAGAGACAGGAGGAATCACAGGTCTTAGCTGTAAAAGGTTGCTAGACAGACGCAGTAGAAACATTCATAAGGGGCACTCACTTGCTCGAATCTTCCGTTTCCATCGATTATTATGTTTTGTGTTTGAGTGACCTGCAGACCAAATGCAAGCAAAAGACTCATGAGAAAATGTTTTGGTTTGTTCCATCTCAAACAGATCAATAACGCAATAAACAAACATATTAAACAAATTAGGATATCACTGTGTGATTATAGACAATCCCTAATAATACGTTCTTCTCAAATTATTGTCTGTGAGTTTTAGGTAAGAGTTAGTAGTAAAGATATAGGACAACAAAAGCTGCTGCAAATGTAGGTTAGCATTTTTTTTTAAAGAGCTTTTCAGTTTGTATTTAGTATAGATCCAACGCAATCCAATTTCTGCCTCGTTTCAGAAAGAGCTGAAAACATTTACTTCATACAAGAAAAATACATGAAAAGTGACAATAATTTGATGACAACGAGGTGGACATTTCGGGCAGGGAAGACGGGTGATTGGAGGGGTGAAATCAAAACTAAACTCAGATCCATATTTCTAACATCTACTCTGCAGTCCTGACTGACCCAAGGGAGACTTCCAGCAATTCATACTGTGGGTCATGTGACCGAGACAAGCCGCATGGCGTTGTTAGGGACATGTTTGGATGGTCACACAACAACGACCCAAGCATTGTGCTGAATAGAGGGTAGGGCTGGTGTCCTGATTGCCTCATTAGTGACCTTAATGGGCCTGTCAGTGTGACTGTTCTGACTAGAGCCTACAACCCTGTCACTTTTAACCATGTTCTGAACTAAAAATCCCTTTTTGATGTGAGCTGAAAGGTCTTGAAGAAACACGAGGAGTCCAGATGCCTTTTACAGAAGGATTTTGTTAAGACATACCTTTTGGACTTTAAAAATTTAGTCTACAGATTTTAGTAAATGTCAAAAGAAAAGAAGTCATCGAGAAACACCTGTCCAAATGCCTGATTGGTTCAAAACCCAGACAATGGTGGGATGACATTGGGTTAGGGTTATTCCTTTAAATGCTATATGAGAAACTTTGTCAATGTGAACAACTTAAAAGCAATAAAAAGAAATAATATTGATTTTCAGGGAACAAGACAGAAATAAAACATTAAATAATGTCAATCTCCAGAGAGATGAAAAACAGAAATCCTTTAGTAAGGGAAGCAGGCTTGGAGTCAGAAAATCTAGAAAAAGGTTGTTTTTTCTCTATTGACTAAACTAACGTTAGAGTAAAAATAGCAGGGAAAGGACAGTAAGTGCAGTGGTTTTCAAAAGTGCACACAGCCCTGGTGAAATGGCAGTTTTTGTCATGTAAAAAAATTATATAAATTATTTTAAAACTTTCTCCACATAATTCCTGTACAATTAAACAGCCAAATTATTAGGGGGCACTGGGGTAGTTCAGCTGGTAGAGCAGGCGCACCATCTGCAGAGGATGCAGTCGTCCTGGGTTCGATTCCAGTTCTCAAGCCACTTTCTGCACGTCTTCCCCTTCTCTCCATTGGATAAGTGTGCATAATCATAAACTAATGGTGTCTTAAAGCATCTTTTTTATTCATTCAGTCTTTGTTAGGACTCATATCAACTTCCACAGATTGGTGTAAGTCTGCCCACTGAACCCATTTAAAGGTTCCCTAAAAAATTCAGATTGTTTTATTTTTTTTTTTTCATTTTTCTACTGCCCTCTTTAGATGGTCTTCAGTCTTCCTGTAATGAACTCAGTGTTTTGTTGCTCTGGATGCATGCTTACTTGGATTCAACGTAACGTTGAAAAGTGAAATCCATCCCTGTCTTAAGCTTTCATGTCAACACTTCAAAGGTTTGGGTCCAAAACTGACAAGTATGTACAACTACAGTATTTATTGAACTTAACTAAATGAAACAACAGATCGGATCGTGAAGTTCAGGCCGAGCTCAGAACATGAACCTACCACCACCATGTCTTATCACGGGTGGGCTGTTCTTTCAGTGAGGTGTAGTTTAACATGGTGAACACATGATATGAAATTAATGCCCACATTTTTACGTTGGGTGTCATCAGACCTTAACATTTTCCCCCACAAGGTTCAAGATTTTTGCCAGGCCTGGATGTTTCCTGTCTCTCAACTGTACCCCTTCATCCAGATGTATTAAGAATACGCAAAATAGTCGCCACATGACATTTCTGCTACTCCTCTAGTGTTACTGTCTGCCTCGTGGCAGCCAACATGACCAGTTTGTTCAAAATCAATGAAAGGACGAACATCAACTTTTTTTTAATGTCCCATTTGTCCCGGATGTCTAGTTACTAGTGAATGCATTTACTGTGCCATCGCATTTATATAATGTCAATTTTATTAGAACCCGTCTCCTGCCTGATACCTTTGGTGGCAAAACCCTGAAGATGTTTGTAAAAAATCTTAATATTCCAAATTATTGCAGCTCTTTAAAAAAATGTCCTTTAATACATGTGAACTTTACTTGAAATATCAAATCAATGGCATTTTTTACACCACCAAAATTTTAACAAGGGTGTTTACACTTGAGAGCCACTGTAAATAAGTCATGAAACAACTGTCTTTTCATGACTTTCTGGTCTTCACTGGTCTTTTTATTGTTTGGAAATCAAATACAACCTAGACTCCAAATGGTGCCCCCTGCAGTCTCAAAGTTAATGTATAAAAGCAAAATTGAAGTGACAGCAAATGACAGAAAACTTGTATGAGCTACTTTGAGTCAACTTTTCATTGTATGTGTTGTTACTAAACAAGATGAAACTTTAGTTCAGGAATACAGAAGCTCAAAAAGTTTAAACATTTCAGTTTGCATGGGTCCTCTACGTTTAGTCCTATGTAGGTGGATTTCTGGTTATTATGAGGGATATTTTCTGTAAACAAGAATATTTTGCCAAACGCAAGGAAGAAAAGCTGCAAAACGTCAGCCTTGCCCTTCATTTCCTGCATAAACTCAGGAAGAAAATCAAAAACATTGGGTCTGAGTCATAAGTTCAGGTCCAGTCAGTTTAAGATTCTTCCTCAAAGTTATTAAAAAGACATTTGAAACTCATTTTACCACCGTAAATGTAGTAAAAACCTTTAAGAGAAACAGTTTATTCAGTCTGAATGTTGGACCGCATTCATGGCTGTACTGACCTTTGGCGCCGTCCTGCATTTGGCCTCTGGCTACGGCGTCTCCTTCTTTTGTAGGCCTGACTAAACAGGAAGCATCCAGAGCGTCAACAGCCATTTCTGCATCCTCAGGAAATCTTTGACCATTTTTCAGTTGCTCTGACTGCATGCTTGATACCTCACCTGCAAATACACACAGTGTGTGGGCACAAATAATTCCCTAGCCCAAATGTCAGCTGCAGTTGCATCAAATAAAAACGATCTGGTTTTGAGGAGGATTTAAGATCATTGAAATGCTCTTGATTATGTGATCATCTGCAAATGTGACTACCTCTATAAAAAAGCAGGAATTTTGGCAGTCCAGTGGCGTGGACTTAACAGGCGTATGTAAACACAGGACATCAGGATGGACTTAAAAAAACCTGGTTCTCAATTGTTTTTATTTCAAACTATTGTATGTCCATCATTCTGCAGAGACAGATTAATCATCAGCTAGTAACATTTGAGGCAGAAGCCAAACTTCCTAGCAAATTCACTCGAAAGTGCCTGGGAAAAATTGCAAAAAAGACTCTACAGGGCTCAGCTTGTTAACATCGACGTTAATTAACGTTAATGACAGTACAATTGGAAAGATACAGAACAAGTAAGTTAAATGGTTGCCTAAAAAAAAGATGCCCCCCTCTAAAAAAATATATATAACAGTAGGACTTACATTTGTGAAGTGGGACCTGAATGAACCGCAAGACTATGGAACAATGTCCTCAGGACGGATGAGACCCAAATCAAGACGTTTAGCCATAACACACACCACCATGTTAGATAGCAGAGAACCTGGGGAGTCTTGAGTCGAACATGAACTCTTCTGAATACCAAAGAGTTCCGGAGTCAGATATGAGGCTGTCTGTCTGACAGGTAAAACATGGCCCTGACTGGGCAATAAAAGGTCAACAATACCCCCAAAAAAAGTCAGAATGACTGAAAATGACATAAATAAAGGTGTTTTCAATGGCCCAGTCAAAGTAAAGACCTCAGCCTGTTTGAAAAGCTGTGCTGGATTCTTTGGAGATCGGCTTAGAAACAAATATCCAAACAAATAGTTTTTAAATGAAGCATTACAAGGTCGTAAGGAAGAAGGCCAAAAATCCATCTTCGTCAACGTGAGACTGATAGTCACACAGAATAGAGCTACTAAGAGTTGTTGCTTCTAAAGGTTGTTGTAAAAACCGGCAAATCGTTTTAGTTTTAGCTTCATCTTTAATATATATTTGAATCTGTTGTGTGCTTTGTACTCTTAAAACTTTTGTGCTGACATGCAACACCCTAGAATTGAAAAATAATGTACTTTCTTTTTACCGTGTATGGCATGCATTCTGACATATATTTAGTACATATTCACAGTTACTCTAATATAGCTAAGATCAAGGTTTTTACACATTTTACAAGTGCTTTAAATCTATGTAATCCACATAAAACATGAATGCTCTGCTTCTACCAGTCACACTGGCTTATTAAACACATGTAGGTACTGAAAGGAAAAAAACAACAACAACAACACACCATTTATCTAGTTTACAGAGTCACTGTGATCTCATTTCATGCACAAGCACAAACACAGTCAACTGTACTCACAGAATCTTTTCAGAGGTGATTCCACTTGGTCACAGCAAAGAAAAATGAAAAATATGCCGGTGTAAACACTGTACCGGGATCCTACATAACCACACCTTGGTAATGATGAGGCGTTGACTAAATGTTCTCACTTTGGTTTGAATCCGTGTTTCTTAGCCTTTATAAACATAGAATTTATGACGGAAAAAGAGAGGAAAGGACAGAAAGACCCATTAGGAAAGCCCACAAAGAAGCTGATAGAAATAAGCCGATGAGATTCACTTCAATCCTGTTCAGGTCGGTCAGTCTTAAACTCTGTGGCTGAACACATTCTGATCCTAGATAAGCTTTTGCATGGGCCCTGTCCTTTCTATCCAACTGTTGCATTTCAGAATCTTCTATACTGTAATAATTTGGCTTAAAACGGAAAGTAGCCGAAAAGCCTTAGCATCTTGGTCCTGTTATAAAGTCTTATAAAGCACATGTTAATTGTTAAAGGCTGTGATCATGAGCATGATTTGTGTGGGTGATGTTAGAGTTGGAAAAGGGATTTACATTAAACCGCTAACAAAATGGGTTAATTTTGCTGTTATAAGAGAACAAGTTATGACAAACTGCATGTCAAATGTTTGGTCATTGTGTGCCTCTTGGAAATGACATAATTTAATTGAAGGGCAACAAATGACGCTGCAAATGGATCTTGTAATCAAGTGCATTTATTTCTCAATATTTATATATACAGCTTCTAAATAACATAAGTTAAGCAATTTTACAGGATTTATATATATATAATCAGCAAAACAAAAAATAGCTTGACAGGCTGCAATGGTAAAACTGTGACACAGAGACCGTACCGCCGACATGAGTTTTCTGGGAGAAAAAAGAAAAAGAGATAAAAAAAAAAAAAGCTTCTTTCTGGCTAATTATCTCCTGCTTAAAAACTAGGAGGTACATGAGATGGATCTGGAGAGGGGAGCAGGAGTGGGGAGGTCTCCTTCTGAAACAGAGGGAACCACAGACAGACCACAAACATGTGGAGACATGTTACTGTCAAATGGGCCAAAGAGAAAGGGGATGCCGACGTTGAAATGTCACGGCAGGAAATAAATTCAACAGCTGGTCAAAAGGAGGGTCGATGTTAAAGATGACATGGACAAGCATGGCACAATGTCAGGGTTAGAAAGGTTTTCCCACTAATTGAATGAACTAAGGTGCCTGGATGTTCATCGATACAACTTTTGGAAAAATAATCTGATTTATATAATGCACATTTCACTCTTTCTGATTAAATTGCACAAAAACACCAAAACTGTGAAAGATCCAATAAAGACAAATCAATTTTGGATGTGTTTTCAAAGTCTGGTGAACATTTAGTCACTCCGCTTTCCCAGCGCTTTACTGATGTTCTTCTAGACAAACTTTCATCATAACAGCCAACATGGCAATGTAAAGTAATAATGGTGCGTTCGCGTTGTACTCTGAAGTCAGAAATACAGCTAAGGTGGGTCAATAAGTCAGAATTTCTATTGGAAAAGTTCCTGAGCAAGTTTATAATCCAATATGGCTCCCATGCATTCAAAATATTGAAAGTGTCCAGTATAAACGACTTATTTGCACTTGTGATCGTTTCAATTATATTAAAATAGCGTCACTTATTATAGCACTGTAAAATACACATTTATGAACATGTTGCTTTTGTGTTTGAATGCATCAAATTGAAAGAAATTGTAACAGCTAGTAGGTATTAGCGGCAAAACATTTTAGAAAAACCCTGTTGTTCCACAATAACGCATTAAACTCAGATGTAATGTCATTTCCAGGATCCCAGGCTTCCAATGTGGTCCTGAAAAGTATGGAAAACTATGGAATTTATTTTTTTTTATTTATTTTTCCAAGTCTGGATACGTTTGGAATGATGTTGGATTTTCCAAACATTTTACAAATCTGAAATTAAAGGCTTTTTACTACGTTATATTTAGATTATGGCCTTCATCTTTAGTGCAGGATTATTGATACATTTGCAAGAAAATAAAAATAGTGTCCAAATAACATCAGTAAACTGTTTTCAAGAATTTGAATATAAAATTATTATTTTTAAACAATTTTCACATTTATGCTTTTAAATTTCTGTCCAGATACTTTAACTTCAGATGGGAAATGCAGAAAACTGTAGTGCAGCAAGCCTATATGAAGATAAACCAAGTGATCACACTGCTACCACAGCCAAAAAGGAAGCTTTTTTATTTAGCTTAGGTTCAATAATGCGATTTGACTACTTTGACAAAAATTAAGGAATGGTGTAACACTGTTGACACTTTTAGAAATACTGTAGGAAATGGGATCAAGTTGTTATTTAGCAGCTCTTTATTCAACACAGGCACAATATTTGATTTGGTGTTGTATTCAACACTGCACAATGCTACAAATATGATTAATAGTCTCCAACATGCCAGGCATTAGGCTCATGCTGGTTTGTGGTTAGTTATCTTGGTTAGTTGAAAAAAAGCAGATGGAGCTACAAAAGGCAGGCAATGCAAAAGCAGTACAACAAAGATCTCATAACCAAATCTGGCCAATCGTCACCTTCACTGCTGGCAGGAATCAGCCAATCAGAATGTGCAGCATTGGAAAGTTGAAACAGACTGAACAAAATGAAGTGAAACAGAAGCTGGAAATCACATTTTGTATGAAGAAAAAAACAAGACGTGTAAAAAGAAATGGACGTGTAAAAAGAAATGGAAGACGTGTAAAAAGAAATGGAAAGAAATGTGCAAAGTTTTTTCAAGAACATAATAATACTGTAAGCTTTAGTACAATAAAAACAAACGACAATAAACAAACAAAAAAAACGTACCCATCACTTACAATACATTTCATAAAAAATAATTCCAGGAATATTGGTTCTGGATCAAAAAGAATAAGCAAAGAAATGTTTAAATGGGCTCTCTAGCCACATGAGAACTTCTGTCTTAGATAAGGCTCATTGTTTTGGTTATCAATAATTTTGATTATTTTCAATAAAAAAATGTTTGAAATGTAACTGGAAACCAATATGCATTCACCAATTTAAGACAAAATTAATACCGTCAGAAAGAAATTTAAAAAATGTAAAAAAAAAAATATTGTAAATAAATTCGCTATAAAAAAAAATTAATAAAAATTGCTTTATCTTTGCTAGCAAATTTGAAATGTCCTAAATACATTTTTCAAAACAAATACCACAAACAATGAGCCTTTAATCTTCAAAGTGTGATAAATTCCACCAAAACACATTGTATAAATACAATAACTTAATTAATCCACATTTAATAAAAAGAAAATACTGTTTTGGCATTTCCATTGCACATCTCTGTTGGGGAGACTAAAAAGGCAGACCATGGTAACTATAGCTTCTCTCACATCATCACTGCCAGAAGTTTGGACGGTTGAAAAACAAATCGCACTCTTCAAACGGTTTTCTTGGTTAGATTCAAGGGCATGTTCCAGGTCACAATCTGGTAATTAAAGGCTTCAGCAAAATAAACATTTCAGACACGTATAAACCCTGTCTGGACAACAGAATTAGCTATACGTCCCATAAAACTTTCTCTTCAGTCACACACTGGTGTGAACCTCAGGAATTAATAACCAAGACTTAAACAGTAAATAGTGTAATGTTTCTGCAAAGCTTCCTGGAACAAGCCCACATGTCAGAGATTATTAAAGCAGGAAAAAAAAAAAAAAAAAAAAACACCAACAAAAAACAGGCCAAGGGAGTGTTATTGTCTGACGTGCAGCTAACCAGTTCCACAATAGCTAAGCTAGCTTGGAGCAGGGTCAAAGGGCTAATTATGCCCATAGTTCTTATCAGAGGTTTTAATGTGCCTGGAGGGTTCATGAATAGTTAGTATCTTAAAGTAGTCAGCAGTCCAGACAACCTCAGTTTTGGGGATATAGTAAAAATGTAACTTTGCTACTAAGCTAACCTGCCTTACACAGCCATTAGCTAGGCAGCTAGTAGCTATTTAGGACAGAGCAAACTTCCCCTACCAAAAATAATTAAAACTCAAAATTTTGCAAGCACTGTATTCCATAATTTTGCACCTCTTCACTTTTTCATGTTGGTTGTATACTTAGTCAGTCATTAAAATCAAGTTGTTTTGTTAACTGTAAAACTATATTAGAGCCTAATCTCTAAGGGATGTTGTTTTTACTAGTGGAACTGAGAAGCGGACCCAACGATTTGTTGCACCCTAGTTGTTATTTGTTATAGAAAGCCCTGATATGTTCAACTTGTACTATAATTGCACAGTATAAAAATCAACCAATATAGCATTTGCTCAAAATACTAGGAACGTTTTTAGTTTTAGTTGTTTCAGACTTCTTCACACCTTGTAGCTGTTAGCCGGAAACCTAAATCCCCTGATTTCCAAAACTGACATAGTTGCTGTCTGCTGGAGGTAAGATACTGACTGCTCAAAACTACTCCGCACAGCCATATTTCTTATCCACCTGGCAATAACTGAAAAGAGTGTAAGCTAACAAAGTACAGCAGCTTTTTGAGATAATGACAGTTAACAAAAAAGCCATATCACGAAGATATTTGAAATGTAGCTAAGTGAAAGTAGTAATTGGAGTTTTAACTTAAGTGAACCTCAACTGATCAGTTCTAGGCTGTGAAAACGTAACTTATAAGGCCTCCTGCCACATAAAAGCCGATTGTTAGACCCCCTTCTATGTGAGCCGTTGATTGAAGATTTGCTGCTGAGCCAGCTGGGGCTCCTGGTAGATCTGTCCCAACATCTCATGCATCATGCAGAGCAGAGGACAGCCAAGGCTCAGCAGCTCAAACAGGAATATATAGTCCTGTGAGTAGCTCCTGACATGGGATCCCATGGCTGTGATAGACTCACACACACTTCCCAACAGCTGTTGAGGCAACACACACACAGCCCGGCTAGCACGCCTCGGCCAGCTCAGACCGCGCTTAAGCAAGGAAACCAGGGTACCTGGGGGTTGGACGCTGCCCGTGGTTGAACAGATCCTGCTGTCCAGAGACAAAGGTTTAAGGGGGCTAAGGTCTTCCTGTAAAAATGAAGACAAAAATACATTAAAATGACTACATTTGTCTTTACATAAAACACAAAAAAAAAAAAACATTATGTGTAAGCGTATTTTCAAGGGACTCCCAATTTCTTTGTGTGATTTTATTATTTTCAAAATTGTCAGTTATATTTGTGAAATACATTTTATATAAAAAAAATCTTCTTTAGCAAATCTAATATATTATTTAAATAAAAAACATTGTTTCGTCTTTCTACAAATTTTGTGCTTCAATTGCATTAAGATTTTTCTGTGTTTTTTTTTTTAAACCAATCCTTTATTTTTCAGCTCTTTAATGACTGCAAAGACATAAAGTAAAGGTTGCTTTAAAGTATGTCTCACCGTTGTCCTTCTGAACCTGCCCCAGTTGGTGCTGTTTTGCCGTTGGGGATAGTGGATCTTGCAATAAAACTTTCCTACAATGAAATAACAAAAATAAATAGAATTACAATCACATTATCCTGTTGCTCAGTCTAATACAAACCACACTTATAAGCATTAAATTTTGATTTAAAAATTCCGTTGTGTAATACGAAATAATAAACAAGGCCAACATAAAAGATAAGACGAATTTTTACAGAAAACTGTAGGTTTTTACAAAATGCTCCTAATATAAAGAAGAATAATCTCCTTTATTCACCATTGCAACTTTGCAAATTCAACTGAAATCGGTCCTCTGCATTTAACCCATCCCTTATGGAGTTGTGGGCTGACACTGTTTGGACCCCAGGGAGCATTCTGGAGCTATAGGTGATACTCAGAGACCTAGATTGGCAGTGTGTGGCATCTTAACCAGGAAACTCACAGCCTTCCTAGGAAGCGAGCACCCTGCTCTAACCACTGCACAGCTATTAACGATGGTCTTTTATGGAGCGCTAGCAGCTATTACTGTGTGTGGATGTGTAGGTGGAGCCAGGAGAGTGACGCAAAAGACAGATAAAATGCGTCATGACTGTTCAGAATGCAGACACTTTGAAAAATATCGATACGTATCCGGATTAACACCACATATGGAAGTGGTACAAATCGGATTTTTTTCAGGGGTGAAAAGATCGGAATTGGGCCGTTCACACTGCCATGAAAAAGACAGATATGGGTCGCATATGGGCAAAAGGATCAGATTTGGGTCGCATTTCCCTGCAGTGTGAACCTTAGCCTTAGACGTACCCTCTTGTGAGTCAAACGTGTGTCCACCAAGGCGGAGGGTGCAGTTACAGACGTCACAGCGGAAGCACTCGCGATGGAAGAAGTAGCCGTCAGCGCTGAGTCTCTCCATCACGTACACCCGCTTGGAGCAGAAGTGGCAGATGTCGCTGCCACCGAGTCCAGGAGGGAAATCCTTACGCACCACACACTGAAGGGAAAAGACAAATAGAAGGTGAAACAATAATAATAGTAATGCTGCACTCAGAAGTTGTATGGTGTTTTTCTCCAGAAACCTTTAGAAAGTGAAAACAAATAAACACTCATGCATATATAAAATCTCAAAAAACAAAGGATGGCAAAAAGAGCTTTGAAGCAATTCAATTCGTCAAAAAAAAGCAAAACGCATCAGTACCACGTGAAAGTTACAGCAAAGCTCACAGTTAGTTAAAAGAAAAACACACCACACACACACTCACAAGAATACATATTCTCAAAACTAAAGACACCTTCATTTGAAATCTAAATGGATTTATATCAATTTAGTGAAAATAATAGCACATAAAAATGATATAGAACTTTTGTTAAAAGAACATTCACTTTCTCAGGAGCTTCCTGCAGTGATATTTTAGTTTTCTCAAACCTGGGCATATATTATATAAGCTGTCAATTGCAAACGAGCCATTAAACCCATTTAGCACAGAAGTAAGTCACTACAAATGATAAAATCAGGGGTTATTTTATATCTTAATGTTTTAATTCAGCGTTATTTAGCAATTGTATGAATACATGGAGGCATTTTGTAAGGGAGCTCTAGTTTCAGTAGACTGTATTTTACAAAAAACACAACCAGAAAAGTCGATGAAAGTAAAACAAAAATGAACATAAGGAACGTGGGTCTTTTAAGCTCAAATCAGAGTCCAATGGAGAATTATACTAGTCCCATTGTACCTACCTACCCCGAGCAATGTGGAGATTAGGTGCATATGTGGCTTACCTTCTTACATAAATTTACTTCATCTTTGGAGCTCAGCTGTGCGACTTAATGTTGGCAATAATTTCTTAGTTTTTCCTAGTTTTTAAATTTACTGGTCATGAAACTGAAGCTGAGAAATTCCAATTATGGATTAACAAGCCAAATATTCACAAACCATATTAGTATTTAGCTCCAGGATGATGTCTGGGTTAGTCTTTGAACCATCGACATGCATCTTACCGGTGGGGCATTGGGCCTGTGGTCTGTCTCATAAAGAACGGCCAGTTTCTGAGCTTTAGCATCTATCGCTGATGACACTTTTCCAACTACTCGCTAATGTGTATACAAAGTAGACAAAAAAAACAAAAGAGAGCGGGAAAGAGAGAGAATTTATGCAAATAAAACACAGATGTATTGTTGAATTACGTGTTTGGACTAAGGTTTGGACTTGTACCTCTTTACTGTAACTAGGGGCTCCAGAGGGACAGCTTTCAGAGCGAACAACTGATTTAAGAGCATTTCTTCTGGTGCGCTCACCATCACAGGTTGCAGAGTACTAAATGAAAACCACACAGCAAAAACACAAGTACCTTTTTAGTTTTAGTCCCACATTAGCAGATTTGTGGTTACATAATCGCTAATCACATTCCTGTGCTCCTTTTTTTAGTTAACGTGAAGCAAACGTTCTACAGTACTTATGTGCTAGATTTCATTTACGACAACGAACCTCAAATGTACGCAACACTTGTCACTAAGTTTTTTCAATTAACTTGTAGGTAAAAACGTAGAACCTTTAATTTTCAGCATTTTAAAATCCTAAATGCATCTGACTTGTAAACCTTTAGATTCTATAAAATACTCACTGGCAGCTTTGTTTAACAGTTAATGTTAAGATGCTCTAAGCCTTGGATATTGTTTCATAACCAAACCTTGCTTTGATTATCTTAGCTTTATTCTTGTCCTGTCTCAAACGCTCCTTGGTTTTTCGGGACGCTGTTTGCGCATTAAAATGTTCTCCCAACAAACGTCTGAGGCCTTTACAGAACGGATGTATTCAAACTGAATCAAAATTAGAGACCGGTGGACTGTTTTTACTATAACAGGAGAATTCTGAAGGTAATCCGAGTAAAGAGGGCTGAAAATAAATGCATGCCACACTTTTAAGATTTAAAAGCAGCACTGTGGGATTTTAAGTCACTATAGGTGTGCTGGACCTCCAGGTTTAGCGCACCTGAAGGCCAATGCAACACTGCACTGTTGGAAAATTAAACATTCTCCCTCCGAGAATTGGCATCTGATAGCAGACCACTTTGGACCAGCAAATTGAGAAGTCATGTGGTTACCTGTAAAGACCAGTCCACATTCACCCCTCTAGATTAAACAAACTCTGACTCGAGGACGAGAAATGTAGAAGCACGTCAGGTTAGCTCTCGTGTTTAAGGGGAGCGCAGACTGCTGTAAAGAGGCGCTTTAGGTTAGATGACTTCTAGGTCACATGACCCATTCAGTGACAGATCTTAACTTCTCAAGGTACACAGGTGAGTTTTTGAGAGGGGCAGCCCACACGGAGCAACGATACGCACCAAGTGCCTTATACCGACCTGAAAAATAATTTAAAATATCTCAAATTAAGCCAATACTCGGGTCAAAACTTACACGGTGCTGCTTTAATTTGCAATCATTTTTGAAAACCACAGCTTTCTTCTGCTTCATATGTACTGCTTTGTGTTGGAGTATTGCACAAATTCCCTGTAAAATGCACAGCGGTTTGTGGCTTTTATGTGAATAAATGTGAAAAAACTTAAAGGGACAGTGTACAGAAAAGGCACATTCTATATATGACGAGAAACTAACTTTTATAGTGTGGGGATTCTAAAAACAAGTGCATTAAAGTTGTTTTAAAAGACTGAATTAAACTGGGTTTTCACTATTAAAAATGTCATATCAAATTACAAATAGAAGGACAACTGACTGATTTAAGCCAAAACTATTGTGTTTACCTGATAAAGTTTTAAAAAACAAATAGAAATATTAATGTAAAATAACCAAGAATCCTGTTACCTTGGTGGGATCCTTCTCAGCTACTTTCAAACCAGTTTCACAAGCTCTGTGTTGCTCATTTTCCTCATTATTATTCCAGGAATGTTTATTTATCCTCTCCGGATTAGTGACGACCCTCTGACTCCGATCAACGCAAGGTGGAGAGAGGGGAGAACATTTTTTGTTGCTGGATGTGACACAATCAGGATGAGAAGAAGAGCTTTGCTCGGTTTTTTCAGATTCAGAGGAGGACAGAGAGGAGGATGGCTCTTTGGGTTCAGAGGTGTTTGGTGGAATAGCTGAGAAACAGGTCTGAGCGGTGGGCTCAGGAACAGGGTGGACCACAGGGAACGTGGCTGAGCTTTCAGACGGAGACAGAGGAGGAGGAGGAGGAGGAGGAGGAGGAGGAGAGGGTGTGGAAAGAAAGGATGAGGTAGAGGATTCCACCTACAGAGGCAAAGCCGGACTGATATTAGAGATTAAGGAAAACAAGTTTTCAAATCAATAACTCAGTAGCATGTGCTTAAAGTTTTTAGCTCATCCTTGCACTTCAGAAGGATTTAAGAACAAATAACATTTCTTATTAATTAAAACTGTAAAAATGGGGACTGCATTATTGGGAAAGAAAGACTCCAAATATTGATGACTGAAGCTATAACTTTCTAAATTAGAGTACAAACCCGACCTCTATGGAGGACTAATAGTATCAAAATCAAGAATTAGTTCTAATACTAAATAATAATGATGAAATCTAAGTTTAGTAATAACATTTTTGCTTGATGAAATATTGTACTGATTTATAACCATTTTAATTTCACACTTTAAAAATGCATTTCTTTTCTTTCATGCCTATTTATATAACTGATTGAAGGTCTGTATTATATGTTTTTGACACATATGTGGAAATAGTAGTTAAAGATTTTTACATTTGTACATTTATTGTTAACGTGGTCTTAGTCCTCCATAGTGAACCATTCCGAATTTAGAGAGCCTAAAAATGCAGAAATGGGCAAAGCAGTCATTTTGGGATATCTGATTGCCAGTGACTGATCTGATACAAAACCTGTGAAAGAGACAGAGGAGCAGGTGATTTGTTGGACCCATGAAACATGGTGGACAGGAGGGCAGCTCGCTCCTTTATACTCCTGCGTGAAAATTCTCTAGTCGACAACCGCTGGTTTTTACTCTAAGGAGAAAGTAGGAGGCAATCAAAGTGGAAATAAAGAATAATAAAGAGAGAAAGTGTATATGGTGGGTTGGGGGTGCGGGGGGGGGGGGGGTTGTGTATTTAAAGGTGGGGTTTAAGTCACCTTTTGCAGACACGCATCAGAGGACGGCTCAGCTTCCGGAGCGGACAGATCAGACCCAGAGTAAGGACGTGGGGAGACAGGATGGGTGTTTTCTGTGTGATAAAGTTCAGAGCCAGGAGCATTTACAAGGCTCTGAGAGTGTGGGGAGGATGGATAACAACTATGGCTGCTCTGATTAATACATGAATCATTAGAAGAGAGGAAACTGGTCTGCTGAGAAACAAAACTGGGATTCTCCAGCAACCGAAGGTAGACCGAAGGCTGGAAACAAGTGGATCAGGAAAGAGGACAAAGGATGAGTGCACAGAGGTTAAAATAACCCTTTTGTTTTAAAACAACAAGACAGGAGAAGTTTGGAGACAAGCGTACCTGCCATTTGGAACGGGATGGAGGAAGAGGAGAAAGAGGGGGGATAGCTTTGGGTTTAGCAAAGCGAGGGTTTTCTTCCTCCTCCTCCTCCTCTTCTTCTTCTTCATCTGAAGATGTAGGGGTGGTGGAACGAGACACAGGAGGAGAGAAAGAAGGACTAGAGGGTTCACCAGACTGTTTCAAGGATAGAAAAGGAAATGGATCAAGAGATGGCGATGAAAAGGAAAGCAATGTCCTAAAGAGAGATGTGATATATGTAGAAAAATAACTATTTTAATTCAATTTTTATAAAATAAAAAATACAGATGGTGGACCAGATTGTTTTATAAAAAAGCAGAATGACATGAAAGTGAAACAAGTAACCAGAAAGTGTTACTGGCCTCACCTCCAAAGTCCAAACATCTACCCAGCAAAGCTCAAGTGTTATTTATCAGTGGAGGCCTGTGTCATTAAATTATTATTATTTTTTACTATTTAGAAAGACCTGGTCTGGTAGCTTCATACCACACAGCAACAAAGATCTAATAAATAAATAAATAAATAATGCATCAATTAATTCATTTTTAAAATAATTAATAAAAAAAAAACACAAAAAAATACCAAAATAAACAATATGCCAAAAATCCAATCTGGACGTATGGCTTAGTATCTTCATACTTGTCACCCTCAGTATTTAAGAGTCTTTTTGTTCTTTGGCTGTACATTTTTACCTGGCTGGGAGGCCCTTTGGTCCAGTTTTGCTGTCTTAAAAGTGAAACTGAATAAAAGTAGACGTTGTTGTCCTTACCTTGGCGTGCACCTTTGCCGTTGCGGAGTTCTCCTCAAATTTGGCGAGCAGCTGAGTTGCCATGGAGCGGACCTTGTTCTCCCGCAGTTCTCCGTCTTCAACGACAGGTGGCGCACTGTGGCAGGACAACTGAGGCAAGAGAGGAGGTGGATTGAGATCGGAGGTGTATGATGAGTAGCTTTGGTTACCTGAACCCTGTCCATTTTATTGCTGCTTGATTCCAACAGACGTTCCCAGATACACACCTCCGTGAGGTAGCTGCTTCCTTTCCGTCGCCTCTTGTTGACCGAATCATCCTCCGCTTTCTTCTCATCCTGGGACAAGAAAGCCCACAATAAAGATCAACTTCCTGGGACTAATACTTAAACCGCATCCTGGAACAAAAACAAACATATCATTCATTGACTGGATAAGTTAAAAACTAACTCTCCTGTCCTTTGGAGAAAATGAAACTGAAGCTTAAAAAAGGGCCTGTAGCACTAATGTTTGACGTAATGAAACACGGAACCTTTCTTAATAAATACAGAAAAATCATACTATTATAAAACAATAAATAATCATATTTAATGTAAATATTGAACTGAAATATGTTTAAGCTCATTCCACTATGGCGTGAGGAATCACTTCTAATGAGTATTTTGACTGACCGCTGGAAATGCTGAGTGGATAACACCTCGATTATATTAAAAATTATGCCTTGATCTTCATGTTAGCCATAGCTTATCTAATCTAAAGATAAGATTTGAAGGAGTAAACAGAGACCTAATCGCAACCTGGTACACTGACGGGAGAGAAAGACGTACGCATAAAAGGAATTGAATGGAGAGGGAAGCAAAACATTTTATTTTACCCTTGGTATCCTCTTCCTGGGCTGGGCCAGGTTCTGCAGTCTGTGGTTGGTTTTAGGAGGATATTCTTTACCATTTTCGACTGGCACCTTAGAAACTGTAGAAGACAAAGCAAGTATCATTCATCTGTTTTTCTCCTGACCAAATGGAAGATTGCATTCAGAACCACAAGATAAAGAAAGCTTAGATAGAAAGAAGTAAAAATTAGTGAAGAACTAAATTGATCTTTTTGAGATGGAATATGGTATGACGTCACACACCATCTCTCTGTGTTGTTCCCCAGTCTCTTGTTTACTAAGCCGGGCCTTGTCTTCGTACTGTGCATTTATCCTTTGCAAACATGCGCATATCGTGGCTTGTCACATCTTGTTTCGGTCTACAGACAGTGCTCACCAGCCCACCTAGTGGGGAAATTTGCCTTATTGCTCCTTTAAAGGTGCAAGACAAGATATTTTTTACAGTTAAAGTCCCAAATCGCTGGTCAATTGCCTGAATTTCTTGTAAAACTTATTGCTAAAACATCTAAAACTGAAACATTTGCCCCATTTACTCAACAACAGTATTTCCAACATTCGTTCAACATCTCTGGGCTTTGACTAGACTCCTTGTCACGAGACGTTTTCTGCACTCACTTTAAGGATGAATCTCAAACGTCTTTTTTTTCCTCTTTAAATCTCCTGCTTCTGCCCTGCATGTTGTCGCAAAGCTAACCTTGCAGCACTTCTCGATGATCAGAATTTGAAGGAATTGAGAAATAAATTCATAGTTTAGGATGCTGTTTGACACTGGAACACAAGCATTATAGAAAATACCACATCTTTTCATTCTTGAGTACTAAAAAAAATCTTTTCAGCAGTAGCGCTGTTGTAGGGTGTGGCAAGAACAAGAAATAGAGCTGAAACAGCTTGTTTCTGTGACATTTAAGTTCGTATTGGCGCTACAGCACAGCCTAATGCCAACTGGAAAAGCTTTGATGCAAGTAATTAACCAGTTGGCTTACAAGCCATTAAGGAATTTAAAGAGGATATGCAGTCGAAGTGGTGAGAAAAATACAATGAGACAATGACAGAACGACAGTCATAACACAACCATGACAAATTCTCATGGTAAATATGTTTATGGAAAATGTTCTAAATTAAAGCTTGTACTATATTTTAGAACCAAAAACCCTATAAAAATTTTAAAATGTGAAGCCTAAATCACATTTTCCATTAGATTTCATAGCAGATAAGTATTTTATAAAGCAGTTAAGTTGTGTGTTCATGAAACAGAAAAACACAACCATTGATGGATGATGATGTGTTGACTGTAACCTTCTCTGGAAGTGCCTGCGTAATTGCAGAACAGGTTTCTTACTTTAATGGGCATATATTGAATGAATGTATGGGTACATATCAACGTTATAAAATAATCCATGCAGGAATCATGAGCCAGTCCCACAAAAGTAGGGAGGACTGATTTTTCCTTAGGCAAAAGTTCAGTTTATGCCATGGCTAAGACCGATGACTCAAGCAAAGTTAATAGCCAGATTGCTGAGGCGACTGCAGGTCTTCTACCAAAAATGAGCTGTAGCAATATAATTTCTTTCTCTCTGTTTGAGCCAAATTAGCAAAACCAAAGCCATGAACAATTGATTTCAGATGCTGTGAGTATTTTACTTTCCATCGTGTGCAGCATTTGCCTGAAGGGAGAAAACCAACTGTAGACGGAGTTATAGAGTTTCAGTGTTGTGACAGTGTCCTGGAAATAATGCTGTGACGGCCGGATTACTACGGCACAGTTTAACTCCCCAGAGTAAAATGCTGCCCGATTATGGGGAGAAAAGTGAGACTTGCAAAATCACAGCATGTCTGGCTAGTATAAATTTGGTCACTTTAAATGAATCACCAACTTCTAAACAGAATACAGAATTAATCTATTATGTTGGAGCATTAATTCACTATTGACAGGTACATAAATAGTGCCTTACTCAAGCGCTTGTTTTACATTTTAATTTTGTCCAAAACAGCTTGCAAGGAAAGTGCTTTCTGCTCGTCTGAACAAAGCTGTAGCACAATTTGTACTGACCCATAAATAGGGAACAATGTAACACATTTATTTACTAAAAGAACATCTCTTTTAGTCTTTAATTACCAGACAATTGAGTACTTTATAGAGAGGTTCGAAATATTGTTCAAGTAGTAATTTTCAGAGGTTGCAACTGAATTTTTACTAAACAGAAGACACTTTTTGTTTTGTTTATTTTAAAACATATTAGCTGAGTGTGAACCTTATTCCTGGTCAAATATGACCAACCACCCACTCAAGGATCTGGGAGAGACGTCCTGACAAAAGGACTGTGAGAATGCTCTCACAGTCTGTAATTTCCCTGGCTTTCAGAGGTTGGAATTACTGGGGCGGTACAGAAATCAGCTGAACATTTAAAGCTACATATGCGAGCTGGAGCTGAGGCAGCAGCTAGCAGCGGTGTGCAAACGGAGAGGAAGGCCTCTGGAGTTCCGCGGATGTGACTGGATAGGCTTCCACAGACATAGCACGCATACCAGTACGCTTTCTGGCAGGATCTGACCTGACCGCAGTTGTGTAACGCGCAACTCAAGCCTGTGTGGCAGATAGAAAGGAAAGCGTGTCCACAGTCCTTCAGGCTCTAGAGGGTTTTGATAAGATGCTGCATTTGTCATTTTTGTGGCTCTGTAGGAACGCCTCGCCTGCAACCGGAAAAAGGAGAGCAATCTGGAGCAAATTCTTCTGTTAAATCAACATGATTTGATTTCTTCCTTGCACACTGACCGGAGTGACTGAAAAATAGTAACTTGGTCAAGTTAAACTGGGGGTTTGAACAAAGTTTCAAATTTCTCTCATATTTCATTAAGAGTTTGAAATCAATTTAGTAAAATTCACCTCAAAGATTTAAGGAAGATTTCCCTAACGTCTAAAAATAAACCATTCTCTCAGTCTCAGGGGAAGTCAGAGGTTCATTCATTCCCACACAGCTGCGACTAGGACTGACCGTGTCTGTTCAGCGACGATTTCCTGAAGGCCTCAAAGAATCTGGAGAGGTAGAGGACCATCAGCAGCTTGTCTGGTTCGGCTCTAGCAGCCATCTCCTTCCCTGTAGTGACTGGCTGGATGCTGAACTCCCGCTCCGCCACGTCAAACGCCAGCTGGTTGTTCCCCGCCACGTCCTCCTCGTTCAGGGAGTCAAAGTCACTGAAACGGACAGAAGACGAGCTCTTATGAGATCTGACCTGTGTCTTTGAATCAAATGAAGAGACCTAGTTAGCTTTGGATTTGTGTTCATTTATTGGCTTTTTGTGTTTCTCAGGTCTACAGTTAAATGCTTTTTAAATAGTTGGTGCATACATTTCCTTACTAAAGGTGACTCAAGAGACGACAGTAGCAAAAATACCAGAGGTTAACAGCCTTCATACAGAATAAACCTTAATATATGAATGGGTGTAACGATTCAAACGTGAAATATCACGTAAAAATTGATATTCTGTCAGAAATTTCGACTAGTAAGTAAAGTTGAGCAACGAACTGTTCAACCAATGAGGTAAAGTGTAGGAAGTTAAATGCAGTTTAATTGAGAAAACAGATTTTCGGTGCCAAATAACAGCTGGTGTTTGTACGGCTGTTTGTACAGGAACTGAAATGACTTAAATATTCAAAGCAAGAAGTGAAGTCATACTTATGTCATCAGCGCAGCAGTTAAAAAGGGACTTCCTCAGCTCTCCATGAGGAACAGACCCAACAAGCAAGAGGTGTTTTGGGTCACATCAGCCTTTTTATGAATGAGCTTTGTGGCCACAACTCTTTGAATGCTACATTTGAAAATTGACGTTAAACTTCAAGGTTTGGCAAACTGAAATATTTCAGAAAACCTGCCTTTGCATTGTTAATACAACGCAATAAGCTCTGGGGATTCTTCATCCTTCAGACTCATTTAATCTAATGTGAAACAGGAGGATAATGTGAAACTGTCTGTCTCAGTTTCTTTTATAAGGATCAGTCTCATCCTGCACATTCATGCAGACCTTGAGCCATAACTCAACATTCCCACACGTGTTTCCTGAATGTGCCGAGTGTGCGATCGTGTGCATTTTTACATGAGCTCAGGCCTGTGGCGGTGAATGAGGGCACACAGGGCCAGGCCGCTCCTCCAGGACGACGTGAGGTTGGTGACGTCCACTCCCCTGTATCCCTGGGTTTGATTCTGACACCAGGTCAGGAGCCGGCCCGGCCGTACCTCGGACTCTGCACAGAGGGGGGGGGGGGGGAACGACATGTTGGTCACAACCACCAAGACGGCTGCACAGCATCAGAAGGGAAAAACAACATTCTTTATGCCATAAAGCGGATTGTTTTCCCCGGAGAGTTTTATTTTTGTGCGGGCTGGAAAGTTTCTGAAACGTCGTCGACACTGTGATGTTCGGAACTGCGTGTTCTTTTGGACCCGAGCCACGCGAGCTGATCCACTTTCTGAAGCTAAAGCAGGACTAACCTTGGCCACAGAGCAGAAAGTTGCGTGTCCTACTTAGAAAATAACCAGAACTTGCACACTTTGATGCGACTCTACACGCATAACAAGGTTTCCTTCACACGCTGGGGTTTATCTGTGGAGGCAAAGCCCTCCCTGCTGCTTTCCTAAACAAATGTATGGACATCTAATGATGTGGAGTAGGGACTGAATAGTCGTATTTCTAGCTTACAGAAACATTTGCCTTTCATGAAAGAGATTTAAATAAAACAAATAAGATGGAAAAAAGGTATTATTGTAACCGTTCTTTGGGTACTGTTGTGTGCGGGCATTTGTAATACATTTGGAGACGACACACCGTGAAATGGCTTTGTAATTGTGCAGACAGGTAATATGCATTTAAACCTACACAAGTTTTGGGGGTTCACGCTCTTCTTATCAAAGCAAAGATCACTGTGTGTGTGTGTTTGTGCCAGCAACCCTGCCAGGGGTTTTGCCACCTTTATTTTGGGAGCACTGTTCAATTTCTCCGTCTTTGGATAATGGCTCTCAGCGTGGTTCACTGCACTCCCAAAGCTTTAACAATGGTTTTGTAACCCCTTTCCAGACTGATAGTGACATTTTCTTCTCTTTTATCTCGAGTTTCCTTACATCAGTGCATGATGTATTGCTTTTTGAGACACTTCATGGTGTCAAACAGGTTCTATTTGAGGGATTTCTTGATTGTACAGTTTTTCTGCAGTGATCAGTCATGGGTGTCGCTCCTGAAATTGAACAATATTTTCCAAATTATAGGACAAGTCACTGTAAATACCTGATATAATAAGCAGCTACCTTCCCTTCTAAATGACTTTGTCTTATTAAAAGAAAGGAATCTGGTTGCTAATTCTCTTGGGAAAAAAATTGGATTGGAAAAAAGTGCATCAATACAGAAATTCAGTTGAGGGTGCCACAGAAAATCATTTCAGGGGCCACATATGGCCCCCGGGCCACACTTTGGACACCCCTGCAGAACGACCTCAGCAGATCCTGTCTCAGGGTGATCTTACAGAAAGCTTTCATAACGTGTAAATGCTGCCATTTCTTACTGATCAGACGGCTTGTGCTGTTCCTCCGCATGAGCTCCTCTGATCATGTTTGTGCCCAAGAACTCCCCTTGTGTTCTTAATTTATCACCAGGGGCTAGTGATCCAACTTTTGCTTCCTGAAGTCAATGGAGGCTCTGCTCACAATGACGCTAAGCTTGTCAGGACAGGACCTCTCGCAGTTTTAATGTCAGTACAACCACAGCACATCATGTCAGCACACGTCTGTCAAAGGCATCACGGCTAACCCTCATGAGTGTAACGTTATCCGGCAGTATTGTCTGTGATGAAGTATGCCAAGCCTGTGACTCAGACAAAGATAAGGTTTCAGCAGAGAAAGGGCTGAGTAAACCTTCACCCTCGTTTCAATCATTTCCCCCACTAAACACAAAAAGGTTTTAGTCAGATTTTTTCACTCAGATATTAAATTGTGCTTACATAAAACGTATTTGAAGTTTTAACTATGCGTAGTGGGAAGTTTGTTCATTTATTTTCAAATTTCAAAGGCGATTTAGCCTGTAGAAATGTGATCACTTTCAAATATAAACACAAAGCCAAGAGAATGTGACTCTAAACATTGAGCAGAGCAAGAAGTCAGAGAGTGACAGGTTGCCAAACTATCTCCATGAATTAGTTTCCAGGACGGATTTAGCAAATAAAAATTAAAGGAACACTTTTTAAATCAGAGTGCCAGCAACATTGTTCAGCACAATCAGTTTAGTGGTGGGTCAGTGTTGGTCTGGGGAGGCGCATCTATGGAGGGATGCACAGACCTGCACAGGTTAAACAATGGCGCCCTGACTGCCATTAGGTATCGAGACAAAATCCTAAGACCCATGTTAGACCCTTCGCTGGTGCAATGGGTCTTCAGTTCTTTCTGGTGCACGATAATCCCCAGACTAATGGAAGAGTATGCAGGCAGTTCCTGGAGGATGCAGGGATTGATACCATTGACTGGCCTCCAGGCTCCCCCCCCCCTAAATCCACTAGAACATTTCTGGGACATGGTGTTTAGGTCCATTCAACACCAGCAGGTTGCACCTCAGGCTGTCCAGGAGCTCTGTGACGCTCCTGGTCAGAATCTGGGACAGGATACCCCAGGACGCCTACAGTCACCTCATAAAAACCAGGACAATGTCAGGGCATGCATACAAGCGCGTGAAGCACCACTTTCTTTATGTTGCCGCAATGACGCTTAAGCAAATCAGACTAGTTTGCTGCATTAGTCTTTCAGTTTCCCTTTCTCTGTGACTTTGGATTAGCCCTTCTGTGGGCTGATAATTTTCCTTTTTATCAAATGATGTGGCAGTCTATTGTTTCTAAAACATTACTCATTCCATATCCCTATGGCCATGCAGCATTATATGTTTCCAATGACGTTCTGAAGTGTTTAAGTGTGCCTTTAATTTCTTGGAGCAGTGTATTAAACCCCAGAGGAGATTTGTGAAGCCAAACATTTGTCCAGACGTAGCTCATTCTGGTTGATTAAAGTTCCAGGCTTATTTCAAGCTTAATAATCACCCGTAAATGTTTATTTCTATGCACAATGTTTAATAAAGTGCCATGCTACAGTTGACCACATATAATTTGAATGAATTTGCTTCCAAAGAGACACGTTTGCGGCGCTCTTTTAAAGTTAACTTTGGATCCTTATAAACATATATTGCTTGGTTTTGGTGGCTCTTTCCTTCAGTCTTGGTTTCAGTACAAACCTGCAGTGAAAAAAGGCTCCTGGAGCCTTCGATTGAGCAGAGTTCTGTCAAATCAAACAATTTCATCAGGTTTTAGCCTCAGTAGTCAGCCTGGTGCTGACTACTGATAAATGCTTCACAGAACTCCACCTTAAAGCTAACCTGGTCAGCCATATTGATAATGTGTAGCAATCTAAGTGCTGCACATTATCAACCTGGGACTGCTCCCATTGAATCCGTTTGGGTAAAGGACGGACATTAAAGGAGCAATAAGCTAAATTTCATTATTTTAGATGGAAAGAACCAAAAAAGAGTGCTGTGAAGAATTAAAGGTAATATTTCAGATGAACTATGGCATGACGTCACACTGCATCTCTGTGTTGGTCTCCAGTCTGTTGTTTATGTAGCTGGGCTGGCTGCACATGCATGTATGTGCATGTGCACAGCTGCCACTCAGAGTTTAGCCCCTCCCTGCCCTAAAAAAGGCAGGGAGGGGCTAAAGAGGAAAGGATCCACGGCTTGTCACAGATGTTTTGGTCTACAGACAGAGCTCAAGCACCACGTAGTGAAATATCGCTTATTGCTCCTTCAAGCAGAATTCTGAGTTGATTGGGCCAAGAAACACCTGCTGTTGTTTAGAGGTACAACATAGATTCATGCACGTTTGTGAACACACAAATACCGCGAGAATTCATCTTTCAGGCAAGGTAAACTTTCCTTTACAGAAATCTCGAGTACCGCTAAAGTATCAATTATCATATAGATAGATTTTAAGATTTTGTGCATCGCTCTGCTCCTGGTTCACCGACTTCCTCACCAACAGGCCCCAGGTGATGAGGACAGGTAAACACACATCTGCCCCACTGATCCTCAACACTGGCACACCGCAGGGTTGTGTTCTCAGCCCTGTCCTGTTCACACACAACTCTCTTCAATTTTTGCTATTTGCACACTTTAACTTCTCCGAGAATGTAATAACACATTCATGCAATTGCACAGTGTTCTGTAACGTCACTGCCATCTTTTTGACTCAAACATTTAACTCTATCAGATGCTATTTGCACATTTGGATAGTAACACAGGATTTTGTGGAAAATGGAAAATGTTCACCTTTTCTGGTCAGGTTGACAGGTCTTTGTGATAGTCCTCCTTTTTCAACTGGACCTGAATGACCATCAATGAATAAGTGACGGACCTGAAAGAAACATATAGGGACATGTAAAAATAATTCTAGTTTAGAAACCTGACTGATAAAAATTATGATTTCAGTTTTTATTTAACAGCTTTCTTAATTTAAAGATATATATACATTTGTTAAGCACTTCCCAACTAATAAATTGCTTGGTTCAAAGTAAACCCAGAATAGTTGTACCAAGGAGAAACGATAAAAGACACTGAACAAAAGCCTACTCGATAACAAATCTCACATCTCTTTGGAAAGTATGTGCTGTCAATGTTTCTTTTAACAGCCTTCATAGTCAACACAAGCTTTTTCATGCCAGAATAAAGCAAAGTCACTTCCTGTTGTTTTCATCTGGAAGTAGGGAGGAATGGAAGATTTGATCTAAAAATCGCAGCAATTGTTGGTGAACTTGGCTAAAACAAGTCCAAGCTGGCTGGTAGATAAGTAGGACAACTGCTTTCTGCTTTGGGGGATTTCGGAAAAACAAATATGTTCCTGCGAATACAGACAACTTTCCAAAATATCCACCAACCTGGTGTGGGCGTACACAGCTGGAGTTCAGGTTTGGGTAGCGGGTAGCAGGATCGATGGTGTACTGTTCAAAGTTTTTACTGATGTTTTCTGGTGTGGTCTGAGGCAGCAGACGGTAAATACTCTCCCTGACGGAGAAAGAAAGGGTGACAGATTTTATACACAGCATCTTACTTGTTTATAGGATTTTTTTTTACATTTATATTTTGGTATTTTAAAAGTCAAGTGTATGAATTTGAGTTGTGTAGAGGTCTTTTGCTTGTATATGTGTCCTTTTTTCCCCCCCACCAACACTTTTAGTGAGATACTAGTAACAACACAACTATAAGCAATGCACCAAGCTATTGAGTTACGGTGCTGCCACTCTGCAATTACACCTGATGGGTGGTTATGCAATGCTTTTTTAATGTACGTTGACCAGACTCGACGAGACGCCTTTAATGGTCAAAACAAGAGAGCTCAAAAACTAATTATTTTGTCACTTCAAAATAAGAGTTTGAGCTTGAAATAAAGCATTGGATTCTTATCCTGAGCTCATCACAGCAGAATAGCCTTATTTCACCAGACAAAGTCACATGCTGACACAACAGCTAGACAGTGATTTGGAAGAAAGACTATCCTTTAACTGGACAAGTTGGGACATTTCAATATTGCAAGATCTCAAGCCACAAGATCTCCTTACGTCTGGAGTAACCATAAATCAGTAATTTCAATCTGCAGGGGGTAAAGCATCCTCACCTCTCTGCCAGTATCTCCAGGGAATTTTTGCCCTGTGCCCACCCCCTCACCATCCAAGCAGTGTCGAAGGCGGCCAGAAAGCCCCGAGCGCAACCCGTACCCATCGGCCAGAAAGGCTGCAAGCAAGAACAATGGTGCCAAAGGAGCAAAAGGGTTATTCCTGCCCTGATAATACACAAACACAAAAAAATGACTGTTTCTCTTACCTCGAGAAGACTATCTCCCACCAGCGTGACCACTAACTGATGTCCGTGTTTCTCCCGTATCAGGGCGGCGTTCTCTGATGCGTACATGCAGGTAAAGTCAAACATGGCCACATCTGGCTGCCCGTAGTGGTTGATGGCGTAGTCCAGCGACGGCAGCTGGTAGTTGGTGCCAAAGTCAGCAGCCTCGCGAGCGTAGGACAGCAACGCTTCCTGGTTGACGTTTTCAGAATTCAGCAGTCGCTCTGTTTCTATGTAGTCCTGGAAAAAAGAAAAGAGGAACCCTAAAACTTCAGGGAAATATTTTAAAATAGCTACTAAAACGGTACAAAATTTGTATTCATGCACAACCCGTTGACTTTATTTAGCTCAATCATGTTAGGCTCAATCATTGGTGCTACTGATAACAATAAATACACGTTTGTCACATTTTTCAAAATGCTGTACTAAGGTTAAATTAAAAAGAGTTACAGAGCATCTGTGTAACATTTAGACATGGATATACAAATATTTTCATATACTCCGTTTCCTTTTTTCATACTTATATTATCAACATGGAAAGTCCTCGACTCCAATTCTATAGTTTTCCAGTTTTTGCAGAAACTCCCAAGTTTACACTTGAGCTTTCAAGCACTAGATCAGAGCCCCATGTGGGTTATGAAACAAACACCAGTTGTGGATAGTTAAAAATAATTATCAGCATTTCTTAAACCAATAAGATTGACCTTCCCCACCAAGGGGCCAAGAAAGAACTATTCTATTGTATCATTGCAAGTAGCACGGTTTTGCCATAATTATGGCAACAGATCGAAAATAAGTAAAAATGGATAAAATTGTTAAAGCTTTTTCTGTTGTCTCACTATTTTCTTGTTAAATGGACTTATTAGCATCATATTTATCCTTCACCCAAGATAATCAAAGCCACTCAATCATTCAAAACTGAAAAATAAGGTAGATTTCCTTTCTTGGCTCTGAGCAGTACCTAACAGATCATACATTAGGAAACAATCTCAATGTTCATTAAATGCTTATAACCTGAAAAAGGTTTTTTTTCCCCAGGTTAAATGCATTTAGAAATAATGCATGTCCATGTTCTGTTGAATCTAAAACTACTACCTCTATCAAGAGACCTGCAGGACATATATTTCTCATAAGTCTCAAGTGATTGTTACATTTTCTTGTTTAATTTCAAAAGTTCTACACAAATAAGTTTGTTTGTATCAAATTTTTACAAAGTAAATCTGAATCAGCAAAGAAATCAGAAGGTTAGAGCCTCGAATAAAAACCAGACAAACATCGGTATCAGGAGGTAAAAAAAATAATGGGTGCGTCTTTATTTTGAGCTGCTGCTTTAGACAAACTGAAGGGCACGATTTCCTGCCAGATGCTGTATACGCTCAGCTAGCTGCTAGAAATGAGCCAGAAAGCCTGAAATATACTTAGAAGTGTTCTGGAAAAGCCTGCATTCTTTTTTAAATGAGCTGATCAAGGTCTCCTTGCTTCTTCGCGCATTCTCAAGATCAAATGTAAATGTTCTCTTTTTTATCCTATAAACACTCTAACCACCTCCTCCTCCCCAAGACTAAGCTAAGCACCATGGGCGACCGTGCCTTCTGCTCTGCCGCTCCTCGGACCCGGAATGCCCTCCCTGATCATCTGAGGGAACCACAGACCATCCAGTCTTTTAAAAAAAGGATTAAAAACATTTCTTTTTGGCAGAATTTACGACTTTTAACCTCTTACAATTATGCCACTGTCTTATTTATTCATATGTATTTTACAATGATGTTTAGTTTATTTTGCTTTTACCTTTCTATGATGATTTTACCTGTAGCACTTTTTCTTAAAAGTGCTTAAAAGTGCATTACCAATAAAATGTATTATTATTATTATTATTATTATTAGAATCACAACAGCTCAACATCCTAATTTCATCTTCTTTGGCAGCAAACAATGTAAGGAATAAATAAAAGCCAACGAGCCATGCCGTTTCTGTCTTTAACAACTTGTTAGGAGGGTGATAGAAAATGAACAAAGTTACAATTTTAAGTTAAGTAAACAATAATTACCAAGTAATTGTAATAATTCATATCCAAACAGCCTTCGTTCTCCTTAGCTCCATGTGCCATTACTGCCGTCTTTTACTCGGGGTTTTCTTTATTCTTTTCTTTCTATAGAAAACATCCCTGACAGGCTTGTTTAATGGGTATTGAATGAGCGACTGTGGCTCAGTGGCTAGAGTAGTTGGCTTGCAATCGGGTTAGCTTCCAGCGTCCTCCTGTCACATTTTGAAGTGCCCCAGAGCAAGGCACTTAACCCCAAGTTGCCGATCTGCGTACCCTTGTGTGAATGTATGCGACTGAGTGAATGCAGCTATAGCGTAAAGTAGTTTTAGTGGTCAGTATGACTAATAAAGCGCTATATAAATTCAATCCATTTAAAAGCCATCAGTGGGCATCCAGAGCTACCCAAACCAGCATTTTGTAAATCATTGTTGTATAGAGACTACATTTACCAGACTGTGGTAGAACAGAAACTATACTACAACTATGTACTTTTTAAACAGCATCCTTAAATGACATTTGACGCCATGTGACGCCATGTGTTGTGCATGAATGGTGTAAACTCTTTGGAGACATTTGTTAAAGTTCCTCATGTAAAAGACATCAGTGCAGGGTGAGGGTTATAAGTGCCGCTCATGTCAGAGTCATTCTTGCGGAGCTATTCTAAGTGAGGCCTCTGAAGCTCCTGCACTGAGCGTGTGGGCTGTGACCCAGCTGACGCATGGAGATTTCACTCAGCAGCAACAGCCAATGTAAGATGAGAGGGAGACCACTGGGGCCTCAGCAGTGTGGGGCTTCGACACCTGCGTACGTGTTCGGATAACGCATGCGGAAAATGTTTGGGTTATTAAGAAATTTGTTTTATTGGGGAAAAGTTTCCTTAATAACAAATGCAAATTTTCTATGAGGAGAAGCCGCTGTGTTTAGCAGCTGCGTCATCCTGGTGCACACTTTAAAGTACATTAAATCTTAATCTTAAAATCTTCATTTCAGTCCTGGTCAAATGACCTTATTTCTGCTGTTTAATCTGTTCAACTGAAGGAGGTGTTTTTTTTTTTATTTCCAGTGTGTGAAATGGAATAAAGGTGAGAGGTGCAATGCTTTAATTAGCGCCCCATTTATCATCATCATCCGCTGTGCAGGGATATCACTCACTACGCTGGCCCGCATGCAAACATTTCTGTCTTCCCAAAAAGCCCTCCGACTCCCAGCTTTGGGGCTTCACTTTAAATGTTGTGCTTTACTGGCCTGTGAGGAGGGGGATTAAAAAGCGATCAGCTTTCCTTGAAAATATCAAAAGGACAATAATATTATAGTATAATACTATAAATATAGTATAAAGACTCTAAAACCAACTTTGAAGCATGTTATACCACTTATCCTCTGCCATTGAAATACAGCCGTAAGACCTGTTCCAACAATGAGTTGGCTGTTTTTTTTTCTTCCTTATAACAACATGTTTCTGCCAGTGTTGTTCCTGTGCCAGCACGTAACAGGAAGAAATTAAGATATTTATAGACCGAATTCTCCCATAATCTCCATGAAAATTATGCAAGAAGCCAAACAAAACAAAAAACAGAAAAAAAGACACAGCTGTGCAGCCACATGACAGATTCTGATCCACAAACACTCAGATAGGAACCACTTCAGAGGCGTTACAGTAATTAATGTGCAATCAAAATATTTGTTATACAATTAAAATTTCTAATTAAAAGTCAACATTCGTGGACAGACAGATTTATGACTTTTAGGCATTGCCCCCACCCCCCACATTTGTTTCCATTTTGTTTTTCCATACTAATTTATACCTGGGAAATACTAAAATCTAAATCTTGACTTTTCAAGACTGTGTAGGGACCCTAAAATGATCTCCAAGAACATGTTAAAGTTTAAAAAAATGGAAACCAACTGGCAAACAAAAAAGTAAAATACTTGGATCTGAGGGCTAGGTCTAGGTGCAACAACTACCAATGAAAGTGTCTTTTATTTTGTGATAGACACCATTTTGTGATTTCATGTTTTGTAATATCTTTATTTAGTTGCTGACGGAAACAGCTAGTAAAGAAAGCCTGGAACATTAACACCATCGGTTACTGTTGGGTTAACTTACATTTATGATGACCCCTTTGTCCAGCAGGCTCTGCTTCTTTGCAGTCATCACAAAGTAGTGGGTGTTGTCCTTGTAGTAAACAATGTTTTCCAGGTCAATTCCTGAAAATTTTAGCATTTTATTTAACAAAGATCCCTTTAGATCTGCAGACCCTCCACAGAAATTTAAGGGATTATTTTATTTACTATAAGCATTATTTACCCGTCTCCTCTCTAAGTTCCAGGAAGAACTTCTGGTTAAAGATGAAGGCAACGCCGCTGATTTCCTCTACTTTGGCCTCTGCCGTGGTGTTCCTGTTGACGAAGTTGGCCGTTATAGCAATGGCCAACTTTCCTCTGAACTCCTTGCGACTGAAACCTGCCAAGAAGGAAGGAGGGTTTAAAGGGGGGAGGATGCAAACAAACCTACAGTGACAAAGCAATCCATATTTGTTTCTAATTAAGATGTGCATCACACTGCAGAGCAGTAACAAAGCGAATAAACAACACCTTTAGAAGGATTTTTTTTGGTATTATAAACCAAATGTTCACTATCTGGCCAAAACTATTCACTCACCCCTATAAATCACTGAATTCTCATATTATTCAATCCCTTCAACAGCCAGGGTTTTTAAAATACGACAACTAAGCATGCCGACTGCTTCTACAAGTATTTGGGAAAATATGTGTCGCTCTCAGGAGCTCAGTGAACTCCAGCAAGGTAACATGATAAGATGACAGCTGTGCAATAAGTCTAGCCATGAAATTCTATTACTACTTAATATTCCAGTCAACTTTTAGAGGCATTATAAAAATGGGAAGTAATTCGGAAAATCACAGAGCGGGGTCGGTGGATGCAGACACGGCGAAAAGGTCACCAATTATCTGCAGATTCACTAGTCCCTTAAATTTCATGTGGCGTTCAGGTTAGCAGCGTGTAGAGATGATGGAATGGGTTTCCATGGCCACCGGCAACTTCAATGCAAAGCACTGGATGCAGTGGTGTACAGAAGGGCGCCAGCGGACTCTGAAGCAGCGGAGACATGTTTTTTTGAATGTCAAATCGTGTCTATCTCACAATCAAATGAAGGAGCTTGGTTTGGGCAGATGCCAGGAGAACAATACTTCCCTAACTGTAGCGTGTTAAAGTTTGTTTAACGCGCTACAGTTCATGTGCGTGAAGGACGACGAGTGAATACGTTTTCCAGTGTAGTGCATATTCGGAATACGGACTCTTGGACAAACAAGCTTAAAACTGACTTATTACTCTTGGACAGAGAGGAAACGGAGCTCTCAACCAGTTCATGAACCATCACACGCGACAACACACGCATACATACAACGCATTCCTTTGAAACTGTGTCAACAGGAAATGCTTCAGCGCCAGAAACTGCTCCATGTGGGTCAGAAGCAAAACTTTCTCTGCGTCTCAGGTTGGACCAGTTGTCGACGCTCAATTAAAGCAGCAATAAGTGAGAAATTTAGTGTAAAATCAACCTAAATCATTCTCATTTGTCACTTGAGATGGAAGTAACATTCCCTAGAAACAAACAGTCCTCTCCATCAACAATGCCTTAGTCAAGTTTAGCTCCTTTCAAACCTAAAGGTACGGTCCAGAATTACTTCGGTGTAGGCCATGTTTACTTCCTGGTTCCTGAGCCAATCAAATGAGAGTTGCCAGGATTGCCAAAACAGAGCGCAGCATTTGGTATTTTATCTTGGCAAAAGAGCAGCAAACAGGGAGGCCATGAAAAGAAGCAGACTAGAAATAGAACAGGATACAACATCATATATTGGACAGATGTCCAATCTAAGTAAAAATTCAGTGCGACAACAGAACGTTGAGTGAATGGCGGGTGTCCGTGAAAGGCATCGTGTATGTGTTGCTCCGATTTTAACCACTAGGTGTGATTATTGCTTATTGTTCCTTTAATCCCCACCAATACATCCACAGTTCTGAGTTCTGATCCATCCTCACCATCTAATGTGCTTCTGCGGCCGTCTGCACCAATCACCACGTCAAAGTCGTAATCAGAGACCGGATGATTGGACGGCCGGAGTTCTGCTCGCCACCCAGGACCTAAGAAATACAGAAACAAAGAAATGATGACATGGTATGTTGTTGTTTTTTTTAACATTGGGATTAGGGGAACATCTATTATCTGCAACATTGTGTTCATGCCAAGCTATAAAGTGAATGTCCTAGATTTACGTCTATTACACAGCAGCTAAATAATGTCTAAGAAATTCCTCTTGTGTGTTCCCTGGAGAGCCAAAGTGTGAACCTCTCATAGGAATCGCTTTGGGACAACAGAGCAGAGTCTATCAATAGCTTTATTTTCCATTCTGCAAGAACTTATCTGTTCATTTCAACATATGGGACATGAAGGGAGCTTTCCTTATATAGCTGAGCTATGCAAGCAAGTGCCAACCTGTCACTGTTGGTCATGACCCTTTCAAACTGGGATAACACTGTCTGGACATAGACAGGTCTCTTTCTGTACTGGTTTGGGAACCTATATCAAGACCTCAACCAACTCTTTGAAGTTTGAAACAATTCCCTAAAGAGGTTAGTCCCATAAGATGGATTCCATGAAGGTCTTGTAACATCCAACGCAGATAACTCACCATCTTCAGTTTGCTGCTCTGGGGGCTCCAGAAGTTTAACAAACTCCACATTGACATGAAACTCCACTCCCAGGATCAGACACACTTTCAGCAGCATCAGCTGCAGCTGGCGGATACCTGCACAGGGTTCACACAGTGTTGTTAAAATCCCAATAAAATAAACTGACGTTTGTGGTTGTAATGTGACTAATCAGAGTTTTTCTCTTTTTTTTTTTAAGTGATGGGCCAAAACAGAGAAATGTATATTTGTGCATTGTTCACTTCTATATAAACACAATCATAAAAGTGTGGTGCGCATTTGTAACCAGCTGTCTTTACACAGACACCCATAAATAAAATGTTTTGCTACCAACAGCCTTCAGAAGTCTGCATGCGTGTAATTCACCCTCAATAATAATAATACAGCTGATCTGCGAAGGTCTCGGAGGTTTCTTAGAGAACATTAATGAACAAACAACATGTTGAAAGCAAAGGAACACGGCAGACGAGTCAGAGATAACGTTTCTGAGGAGTTTAAAGGTGGGATGGCTGATAAAACACACAGGGCAGTTTCTCTGGCAGGCTAGTCTGCAGTACGGGAGTCCCACAAAGAGAGTGGTGCTCACACTGTTGCTCTTCACCCTCTGCAGACTTCTCCATCAGCTCCCCAAGCTGCAATCTTCAGAAGTCCTAAGTTGGCCTCATTTACTCACAAGTAAAGACAGCAGACACAAAGCTTTGTGGACTGGTGCCAGCAGAACCACCTACTGATCAACATGGGGAAAACCACGAATCTGGTGGTGGATTTCTGCAGCCGCAGACCAACAACACCAACACCAATGGACATCGAGGAACTGACACTGAGATGGTGGAATTTTTAAGAACCTGGATGTTCACCTGAACAATAAAACAGAGTCACAACATTGATGCTCTTTACAGGAAGGGTCAGAGCAGACTCTGCATGCTCAGGAGACTGGGATCTTTTGGAGGCCTTTCTTGGCTCTATGGTGACGTCAGCTCCGGCAAAAAGAACTTCGCTGTTGGATCGCGTCTCCCACCCCATGCATGAAGGAGGTGCACTGCTGCAGAGCTCCTTCAGTGAGACTACTGCATCCTAAATGCCCAAAAGGAGCGTAATCACAGATCCTGCCTCCCTGCAGCTGTTAGACTTTATAACCATCACTGCTTCCAACAAACTCATTAATTGTTTAGATACCTACTGTTGTTTTTTTGGCACAGTTCATTTTTGTAAATAGTCTGCTGGCATGTTTTTAATGCATAAATGTACATACACGTTTTGCAACTTTTTCTAAAAATCACCCTACTCAATTGCACACTTCTTTCATTTCTTGAGTGTGCAATTTTTAATAACTAATAGCTGTACAGTATTTTTTCTTATATTGTAAATTCGCTCTTTCCAACCGGCACACCTGCATTTCCCCTCTCTGGGACCTAAAAAGGATCTGTCTCTTTCCAATTCTTCTAATTCTCAAGTCCCAAGCTTCGAACATCTAACAAAAGGACCTGTTCAATCCATCATCTGAAAATGAGAATCAGTTTGGTGCAACTGCAGACCTCCCAAGCGACAGCTTCATCCCAACTTGCAGGAGCATCGGTCATAAAAGCACCCGAGGTAACTCTGAAGGAGCAGCAGAGCTCCACAGCTCAGGCGGGCTATTCACTCTTTTGAGAGGACAACTATTAGCTGGGTAGTACACAAATGTAGGCTTTGTGGAGGAGTGCAAGAAGAAATCAGCAGTTAAAGGAAGTCATAAAAGCCCCTTGTTGCAGTTTGCCACAAGCCCTGTGGGGGACATAGCAAACCTGTTCAAGAAGGTGCGTGAAAAACCTTTTGGCATGCATGCAAACAGTGTGGCAAGAAATAGCGGCATCGTGCCGAAGAACGCTTTTCTTCAACAGAGTCAGAGAAGCCAAACGGGAAGACAGGTGGCACTAAATACAGAGCTGTCCTCCTTCAAAACTGAAGTTTGAGTCTCCTGATCGAAACCATTTTGTGACGACATGCCGGGGCTCAAAACCTGCTATTTTCATGAACGAACACAAGTTTTCCTAATAACATGAAAAGAAGCCAGAAGTCACCCTGCTGTAGCAGCTACATTCATTATCCACTCACAAAGATTAGCTTGTCTAACGCCGGGCACAGTTACTGCAGCTGAAGGCAACGAATGCCGATAAAAACCTCTGACCTGGCAGATAAGATAAGAACTCCTTTCATGGAGACACGAAAACAACATCTAATACAACAGGACAAACGTAAAGAGAGATTAGCTTTTTATAAAGTTTGTCTTGCAGCTTATCTCCTTGGCAGTGATTCCACACAAAGAAGCCGTCATTTACATTGATGGCTCAGCAGCGGTTTGCACGCAATCTTTTAATGCAAAAGCGAGGAGGACAAATAGCAACGACAAAATGATTTCTTGTTCTGGTGCTTCGGACATTAATTCAGCTTTTCTTTTATAACCTACTTAAAACCGGCTCCCTAATTTTTTTGCCCTAAAATAAAGCAACAAAAGAGAGAACACCCACTGATGTGGTCGATGGCGCCGGCGCAGAACTTTCCATAGAACTTCTTGGCCCCGAGCGCCCTGAGGTCGTGAATGGTGTAGGGCCAGAGGTGGAGCACGTTATTCCTGGAGAAGGTGTCCCTCTTCTCGATCACCACCACTTTGCAGCCGAGCAGGGCCAACTCGATGGCCGTCCGCAGACCGCAGGGGCCCCCGCCGATGATCAGACACTGGGGGTGATCGAAGACACGAAATCAGTGAGGAGGAGAAGAAGAAGAAGTACAATGTTCTGCCGTTTGGACAGAGAAACAGTCCTGAGAAGATGCTCTACGTTTAAATACCTATACAGTCAAAGAGGATCTTTATACAACGTTTAAATGCATGCCTTTGTTTTACCATCAGTCCTAAAATTTAAACCTTTATATTATTAGTGGACATAGAACAGAACATCCGTTGAATCGCCTATAAACTCAGTGTATGAACTTTATTTGGCTTTCCTTTTAAAGGTAAAGTTAAAAAAACGGAAGAAACAAGGGTTTTGCACTAACTTGTATCTTGTACTGTATTTGATTTAAGTGTTTTCTAGGTTTGGATAAGTACAGAAAAAGAAAAGAGAAGCAAGTTGAGGAAATGCATACACATATTTTCCCAATCTGGCCACTTTTATGTTGTTTTTTTAAAATAAAAAATAAAAGATATACATCCATCTGTTCATGGATTCATCACTTCATTCGTCTATTATTCCACCCATACACCTGGGCATGTACCCATAAAACCATAAATCCTTCTGTCCATTCAATTCAGTTTCACTTTGTTTATATTGTACCAGTTTACCATCACAAAGCGCTTTATAAAGTCAATTCTGTCAAACCATCCAGACAGATTGGTTGAAAAGCTTCACCATCTACGGAAACTGAGCAGATTGCTTCCAGTCATTGACTCGCAGCATTCACTCCTCCTGGATGAGCTTGTAGCCACAGGGGAGAGTCACAGCATTGTGTCGCTGACTTTGCACCAATCCCTAATGCCAAGCATGCATCAATCTATTCATCTATCAGCTAATAAGCCCAGCTGTCTGTCAATCCACTCATCTATTCGTCCAACCATCCACTTTTCCATCTGGAGAAAGAGCCACCTATCTATCTGTTAGTCTATCTGTCTCTCTGGACATCCATCTACCCATCTATCCATCACTCATCAAGCTGTTTATCCATCCATCAATTAATTTATCAATCTATTTATCTGTCAATCCCTCCATTCTTTGTCTGTTCTTTTAGGTTCCACATTTAAACCCTGGCCTCTAAAAAAGCTGTGCCACAAGCTGACAGCGAACCTGTGATTTTACATTTTAAACATATGCAAAATCTTGGAATCCGAGTCTGGAAAAGTATAACATTTAGAAATGAAACCTGTAGGAACTCTGGCTGTAAAAGAACCACAAGGGCCTCGGAGGACAAACCTCAAATGGGATTTATTGGTGCCCTAAATCCCAGCTGCAAATAAGTTTCATAGACAGCGTTATTAATTCACGTCACAGAGGTAACCCTACCCTACCCTATTTTTAGTTAGCAATAAAAACATGTGGTGTAAATGAGTTCACACCATCAGAGTGGATTGGAGTCGGAGTTTCCTGCTCCTTAACACAGTGAAAAAGAAACCAAGTCCTGAAAAGCAGCTTTATGTGGGGAATAAAAGCCTTATCATGGGTTGACAGCAGTCCACTAATGTTGAAGTCAGAGAAAACTTTGCCATCTTCTGAGATTATATTGCAAAGTATAACAAGTGTTCTGAGGAGCATGGTTAGATGTTTCCCATCAGCGGAGTTGCAAGAAAAAAAAAATGGTGTCGATTCGTTTGGATTTGGGATTTGGTTTCAGAGAACACGCGCAGAGCTCCGGGTCCACCGACTTTTTCAGGGTAGCTGTTTCTTCAGAAGAACTTTCTGGAGGAATAGCCGAGCTGTTATTTTTGGCAGGCCCGCTCTGCCCAACCCTTCTGTGTTAATCTCCCCTCTGCAAGTTTCTGCCACCCCCCCCCCCCCCCACGCTTAACTTCTTATCTTTTCCTTAAGATATGAAGTCTTCCCAACAGTGCTAAAACTGCTGCCTAAAATAAACATGCATACATTGTCAGACAACGACGCACAATTCAAGATCCAGGTTTCCATGCTGTGTTTTGAGCCCAACTGTAATTCATTTAATGCAGTTAAACTTGGAACCGTTCACTGCGTTGTCTGTTTGTACCATAAACCCGTGTTTCCAGATCCTGTCGCTTGGGGCCTATTTGCCTGCATGCTCCAACCCTGCACAACTTGATGCGAAGCTGTTGAGGTAATTCATTCTTTTGGGTTAGGTGTGCAGAATCAGGGAAACATTTAAAACATGCAGGACAATGTGCCCCGAGGACCAGGATGCAGAAACACTGATGCAACACATTGGCATTATTTGAACTCTCTGCATATGAACTGTCTGAATCTACAAGTCTAGGCAATTAATGATGCTCCAAGTCAAGGTTACAACACTGTGCAAAATTCATGGGACCCTTTCTCCACTTAGACTTTCTTTTTAAAATACCAAAAGATAACAGATTGACAGAAAATGGGGTTTAAACCCCAACAAGGTGATTACCAACGAGTTTATTGGTGAAAGGGGGCATTTGTGTTGTTAATGTAGCTGAGAAAACTTAAAAAGAGGACTTAGCTCCAATTACTGATGCTGATGTGTAAAATGCATCCAATTATTCCATCCATCCAGCCACTCATCCATCAATACACCCATCCATTCATCTGTCCATCAATCAATCCATCCAACCATCCACTATTATGTCCGTCTATCAATCAACCTGCCATCCGTTTGCCTGCCCATCCCTCTGGACATGCATCCATCCATCCACCCTTCTATCTGGACGTCAAGCTACCCATCCATACATCCAGCTGGACATCGCTCCACCATCTTTCACTCCACTCCTCCTTGCTTCTGCAAACAAACCAACCCTTGTTCTTGCAAAGGGCAAAAAAGGGTTGGAGCTCACTGATCAGCTTTAAGCTTTATTGTGCAAACACGGAGACTAACGTCTCAACACCATCCGTGTCTTCATCAGAGTCACAGGCTCTGATTCACTCCACAAGGTTTGCACAATAAGACAGAAAACAGACAAGTTACCTCCACCAAGACGGAGATTTATTGACCATTTGTTTTCTCTGAACAACAACTCTGACTGGATAAGGCACGACCATGTTTGCCCCTTTCTGACATTGACAACGTTTGATTACTGGATCAGATTGTGTAAAATTTAATATTAAGCTACTTCTTTGATGGCTGCAAACAGCTGCTTAATGGAGACATTTGGCTTAGTAAATGGCTCACCTTTTCTAAGAAGCTGGTATGTCAGTTGCTGATTTATTTCATACAACAAGTTTGTACATGTTCCTTATTTGATGTGGTTGTATTACCCATTGCAAGGCATATTTTTTTATTTATTTTTTGCCTGCACCAAAGTAGACAAAGCAAACTAGGACATCTTCAATTGGAAATACCCTTGGCTCAGTTTGCTGCGTTTAGCTACATCTCAGTCAAACATCTTAATCATTTCAATTCTTGATGGGTTTATATTTTTAAAATAAAAAACTTTACTCTGTTTGAAAGGAATATTTTGTCAGTAGGAACAAATGGCCCTCTTACTTTACCTTTCCAAAAACCTATAACAGGGCTATGTTTTATATTTTGACAACTAAAAGAGAAACTTAACTGTTAAGATATATAGTTTGATTATTTCTTGGTAAGGTGGTCTTACCCTTGTTCCTGGGCAGGCTTTATTCTGGTTGTACACTTTCTGCTGTGCCCGTTTGTCCAGCTTCGTCCACAGGGCTTTGACTTTCCAGGAGCTGACCGCTGCCTTCAGGGAGCTGTAGAAGTTGCCGTGGTCCAAAGGATCCAGCCCGAGCTGCCTGCAGAGGATGCTGAAGGCCTGCAGGGTTCCTTTGCAGGTGGACGTCTGGAAAAAGTTCTCAAAGAGCTGACTGGCCTGAGCCGTTCGCTCATCCTCCGTCTCGCCCATCTACTCTGATGGCACCAGAGTCCACGTTCCTGGCAAACTTTGACTCCTCCGTCTCCTTGTTCCACACCGTCAGCACTGAAGCTCTAGCTGCCGTACGCTGCCATGCTAGAAAGTCTCTAGAACAAAAAGAAATAAACACAATGTCTTTAGAGAGAATAGGAGGCTAGTATCATCCCTGTGCCTGGAAGAAAATGGGTTTTTAGTGCAACCATTCAAACCATTTCTGCTTTTCATTATGTGTAATTTGGTAATGGTACCAACTTTCAAAAGCGAAACCTCTTGATATCGACATTTTATAAATAACTTAACCAATCCCTAAGATTTACAGTTTTTGCGTTTTTCCAGTTTTTAGCCTATAAAAAGGCGGTTTTGGAAACATTCTGATAAAGAAATAAAAAACTTTGTGAAAATGATCAGTTTAAGTACACATTTTAAATATAAAAACATAAAAATATTAATTTTGGTATTCCAAAGCAAACGAAGAGACAATATATTGTATATCTGTATTTACATGCCAATACATCTCCATACACTACTAGTTAAAAGTTTGGACTCACCTTTTCATTCATTGGTTTGACTTTATTTTATTACTAGCTCTGAGAACTCCTTTAAGACAGTCAGAAAACCATTTCAGATGACAAACCTCATGAGGCTCATCGAGAAAAAGGCCCGGAGTGACCAAAGCAGTAATCGAAACAAAGTGGGTTGTATTTAGAAAAAGTTGAAATATACAAGATGTTTTGAGTTATTTCACAATTATGTGTTGGGTGCGTAATTCTACACACTTTTGAGTCGTACTTTTATATACGTCTTCACGATGTAACTGCAACGTAGAAAGTCATAAAAACAAGGAAAACCTATTGAATGACAAAGGTGAGTCCAAACCTTTGACTGGTAGTGTCCACTCCCAGAGGAAGAACCACAAACTCATGTGATCGTACCCCATTGCCCGATACATTTACTTCCACTATATGCAGGCACATGTGACAATTTTACTTGCGCAAATCAAAACTTTACCAGCAAACGTGCACAAAGCATATATGCTCACACATTCCCTGTTTACACTATTTATAAGCTTAGGTAGTAGATGTAAAATTTAAATACAATAGAACTAGACGTGTACTTTGTTTGGACGTGTTAGTGTTGGAAACCAAGAGGGAAAAGATGAACTCTTGAGATAATAAAAAGGCCTGTGGCTCACAGTGAAAAATAACCTGCACAGTTCAGTGCTACAACCATCTTTACGTCCCCCGACGCCTTCAGCAGCAAACCGGCGGGTTTTAAACAACACATTTTTCTCTGCAACCTAGAAATGTTTTTCTCCAGCAGCGCCACTGAATGCCTGACAGGATTAGGACAGATTTGTCCTCCTGGTGGAGCTCAGCTGAGCAGTCATGGGAGAAGCTCAAACACAGCAAGAATACAGAAGTAAATTTCACACAGTCACAATTTTACAACCAGCGGCAGCTTGTTGAGGCACTAAACATGGCCAGATAACATTAAACCCTCTCTTAGAACAATATGTGCTTTGTCCCTTCTGTGAAAAATAGTTTAAGTCTTCCTTTCTCTCTCCAACACCAACATTTTCTCCGATTCCTTGGGAAAGCTTTTTTCATCCTTCTCTGCAAATTAAGCCATCTGGGCCATATATTGTCCATCGTTCACATGTTAAAACTCTATTCGACACCTAAATCAAAATACAAATATATCAATTAATATAAAGAGCACAATGCTTGTGACATCCATACTGTTATCTTATTTTTTTTTTTTATTTTTTTTTTTTTTAAGTGAATAAAATCCTGAAACTCAAACATTTCTCAGTTTTCTGTTTCCCTACTTATTCAGGCCTGGAAAATGACTCAAGGAAATGTTACATTTCCCCCCAAAACGTCTTCAGGCAGTAAGAAGGGACCATTTTCCCTCCCATGCTCCACCCAACAACAGACATGAATTATCCAACTCTGAAGCCAAACATTTCCTGGATGGCGTCTCACCCGGAGGTGAGAACCAGGTCACGGTTACTGGAAGCCTCCCTGCGTTATTCTTTTACAGCCACAGCTTCGAAGCAGGAGCTTAAAGGGGCTGAGTTTCTGTCTGACGCAGACAACACTCAGCTTGTGTGCATACTTAAACTCAACAGAGTCGCCATCATAAAGTATGCCCAGCGCCTCATCACGGTAGCTTGTGTGTGAAGTTGGAGAACACCTGGTTGATCTTTTTACTCTGCGGGGATCAGATAGGAGCCTACACTTTCTCTTTGAGTCCTCGAGGAGCCCAGAGGGGGCTTTGTAACAGTTTGGCAGCACACAGCAGCGTCTCAGTTACCATTACTCTCTTCGCAAACCGACACGCCTCAGACCTTTCATCCAAGTTCATCTTCCCACCTCGTTTTCCTGCTTGCCCGTAAACTGTGCATCCATTCAAACTGCAAAGCCATAATAATATGCTTTTAATCATATTTAGCAAAGGCTTTCACAAATCATCCCAGCCTTACATCTCATTCCTTTGAAGATATATATATTGATAGAGAGATAGAGAGATAGATAGAGAGATAGAGAGATAGAGAGATAGAGAGATAGAGAGATAGATAGATAGATAGATAGATAGATAGATAGATAGATAGATAGATAGATAGATAGATAGATAGATATACACACACACACATGCTGTCCTATTTCTGACCCTCTCTGATGATCAGACATAATGAAAGTTAAAAAAACTAATAAAAAAACTGAAATGTGTGCATTTAGAGGCTACAAGGTTATGGGAAAGACCTCAAACTTGGACGCTTTTATTGTTTATTTAGCAACATCTGGAAGGGTGTGCACGGGGAGTTTTCTACAGGAAGTGGTTAAATGCGTTATCTCCTTCCACAGTCGTCGTTGGACCACATTCTCCTCACTTAAGTCTGAGTCTTGATATAACATGTGATGTCAGGGTCCACAGTGCATTTTCTGCATCAAAATAAATCTTTTGAGCCACACTGAGCAACTCTCCCACTTCCAGAGGGTTGCATTAACCCGAGAAGGCGATATATTAAACGTTTCACTTAAATTTGGATCTGTGATAAGTCATTTCAGCTGCTTTAATGATGCGAAATGCCAACATACTGGGAAGTTCATTTATTAATCAGATTTTTTTTCTCTTGATCTGCTCTGACTGGTGATAAGCAGGTCAAATATTGGATGTGTCAGCAGTTTTCGAGCATTTAAGCGCATCAAAAAATTTAAACTCCCACTAATCCCAGTCTATCAACAAACAGCATGTTCTTCAGTTTACCTTTTGGCTTTGAATTTAGTAAGCAAAAAATAAAGTGGTTAAATTAACAATGTTTTCAATGTAATGACCAGAATCAGTAGATTGGACCTGAAACAGAAGTAAAAGTGTAACGTACATCTGGAGCCCCAGCTGTAGTTCAAAAGTAAAAACTTGGAGTCTTCTGAGAGCCATAAAATGCCATTTCATATCAAATTAAGGTTTTTTACCTACCTTTGCTTGCCATAAAAATCAGTCAAATTTGTTTTTAGACAAGAAAAATGTAATTTTATGCCTCCTGCTTTCGACGAACTGCAATTAAGATGAAACAGGAACCAGAGGGTTGGGCACTTCAAAGGTGGCCTGGTAATTTAAAAACAAATCTGATAAAAGTCTGCATGATAAAACATGAGGGTAACAAAAAGAAAACAACAAAGTGGCATCTATTTTTCTAATCTGATTTCCAATACCTGGTACCTAAACCATTGGTGTCATGTCCGTTTGGTTCATTTGCAACTTGCTGCCAGTTTGAAACAGTTGAATAACCATCAAAATCTGATCATGACGGCAGTGAAGAATCACTCCAAGTAAAATTCTACATCTCTTGTTTTAAACACCATTACGATTGGCTGGGGAATTATTTTTATATATGGTAAGGTTGGTTTGGAAAGGCTTTTCCCTTAATAAATTTAATCATTTGAAACTGCATTGGCAAAATACGAATAATTTGGACAATTTGAAACATTTTATAAAAAGACAGCAATTAGATGCAAAAGACACTGTAAGGTGAAAAACACCTTGGTGAAATGAAATTAAGCACAAATCTTTTCCAAAGCGCATGATGATTCAGCCTATGGATAACAGTGGCATGCTATAACATAACAGGAAAGACAAACAGTATTTGAGGATATTTATTTATGCACAGAATGTCAAGAATACCAAAGGGTATCAGGTGTGCATGTGTACACGGACGTTTGCACAATGCAGCTTGCGTATTTTGATAAGCCTCTTGTGAACAGGACAAAAACGGCATCAAGGGATTTTCAGCATTCAAGGGTATTTATGGGCTCCAGGTCCAAATATTACCCAGGTAGACAGTTCTTCTAATGAATATGCCCCAACCAAGTCTTTATGACACTTTTTTTTTACATTAACACGTTTAGCAATTACCGGGGGTGCAGCTACCCACCCACAGTACAGTAAAAACGGTACCATTCTCAGAATAACATGTTTTAAGAGGGATATTGTCAACTAGAGATGTTGAAATTGCAAACAAATTCTAACTTTGTTGTATAAAGTGGCATCTTCTCAAAAAAAGTTTCTCAAAAACAATGCCTTATTCCATATTATTTTTTCTATATATTTGTTATTCAATTAAAGAAAGAAGGTAAAGTTACTTCAGCTCATTTACCAGAAAAGGAAGACTAAAAAAGGCAGAACCTGTTTCCAGAAGGGCGGAATATGAGTCATCTCAATGTTTATCAGACAAAAGCGTCCGCTATTACTAACCCAACATGCTGGCACACACTGTAGCTCCGGCATCAAATCTAAAAAACTGTTTGCACAAAGCCGCCTTAATAAATCCATCCTCATCTGACAAGCGCAACCCTTTCTTCGCTGTTCAACCTGCAAATAACTCATGATGAAAACTGAGCGTCAGGATTCAGACGTTTGATCCATGCTTACTAAACCAGGTCTCAGGAGGTTACAAAGCAAACACATACTTCACTTCTCACCTAAAACTGCTTCCTGTCCCACTCATTCTTCAAGAAAAGCTGGTATAGCAGAAATCTAAACAGCACACCCCATCAGCAATGGGTAAAGGACAAGATCTGGCCAACTTTACGTAAACTAAAAAACTCCCTGCAGTAGAGATTTCAAGAAATTAAAGAGAAAACAAAACGCCCAAGTGCACAAAGCAAACAATTAAGAAGCTTTGAGGACATTGGGGACCAGGCTGTCAAAGACTAAGCCTGCCAAGTTTTATAGACCGGTTTAAAAAATGCCCAAGGCACAAACAACTGGAGCGTAGAGGTGACAAATGGAGCAGGAAAAATGTGTCCCTGGACCACAAACAAAGACACATTTCACTCACAACGGCTCCACCATATCATCTAATTTTTCACAACATGGGCAGCAGTCAAGAACTAAGTGTGAGCTGTGACACTTCTCTCATTTAGCGGTATAAATTACCTTCGACAGTGACACTGGCGTCCATTCAGACGCCGGAGAGCGGATTATTGGTCAGGAAATTTGAATATTGGCAGAAAAACAGATTGATCATTGCTTATTGTTCTATAGAGGTTGAAAGGAGGAGTTCCGTAGAAAGTTTTGAGTTTTCCCAAAAAGTGACACATTGAGAATGAAATTCTACACTGAATTATTAACCATGTTGAATTTTAGATACTCCACTATAGAGGTGAATCAGAACATGTTGACAATCTGCCGGGGCTGCACAGTGGCGCAGTGGGTAGCATTTATTCAAAATCTAAAGTAAAAAAGCAGGACTGAATCTTAGTTGTCATTATGTGTGCTCTGTTATGAAAAGGGATGCTAACCAAGCTGCTGATATGATATATAAGCCCCTCTGGGTTTCATGTCTTCCTTCCTTGCACTTTGTTGATATTTATCTTGTTTTGAGCATGATTTTTAATTGTTTTACTGTGTGCTAAATAAAAAATAAAACAATTTTAATAAAAAATTATGTGTCGCCATAATTCAATTTTTGGTGTGGCAAGCACAGGCTCAGAATGCACATAACTACACAAAGCACGCAGACACAAGACTTTCCATTTTTTTATTTTTTAACTGTTGATTGTTCTGGCCAACAACACTACTCCCTGAGGAGCTTAAGCATGCATGCAGTCCTTAGCAGCTAATGGCTTCATTTTCCAGTCAGAGTCTACAATACTGCACAATAAATTAGTTGCAGAATTGTGCAATTTGCATCGCTGTCTAAACAGACAGTCCCTGAGAGATCAGAATGTGAGAATACACATTTTCAAGTGAGAAACAGTATAAATGGTTTATGGTATCAAACGGTATCAAAGACACAGACTTAGGTTGAGTCCAGACTGCAACCAACAATAGGGCATTTCTCAAACGACATCACATTTTTCCCGAGACAGCTTGTTCCCCAGCTGGTCGGACAGGAAGAGAGCAAATTACAATAGCAACAAGCACAATACTAATCATTTTGGAAGATGACCAAATCCCAGGAGATTCATTTCAACCTGCTTCAATCAAGAAACCCAGCATAGAACAGCTTTAACATTTGCGGAGAGGACCATCGGGGCTGACATTCCCTCCATTGAGGACTTTTACGGGTTTAGGGTCAGAAAAGGGGGCAGCTAACATCTCTGCAGACCCCAGACACATCCTGGAAGCTACAGGAAGCTATGTGCTAAAACCAACCGCAACAGAGACAGTTTCTTCCACCAGTGCGTCTCTTTGATACACAGTTAACAGTGAGAGTGTCCACATGGATACGACGCTTAGTTGCACCAATCCAACCATGTCTTCCTCTTCTGGTGAAAATGTATATATTCAGATTTACAGGAAAATATTTCTATGAAGCAACTTGGAGATTAAAACTGATTCTGATTTTGGAAGGACTTTTAGATGAAAACACAAAGCCTGAAATTATGCTATAACAGCAAGAATGATGTAAAATCAAAAACATTTTTGGTTCACAAATGAACCAAAAAGAAATACATTTACAACCCAAATTATCAAGAAGCGATATCAAAACAAGCTAGCGTTAGCATGCCTTTTGCGTAAACTCCACCATCCATGTGCAAAGATCTTCAGCAGAGTGAGACGAGCATGAACAGAAGACCAGCTGTACGTTCCAAGTTAGGATGTCATTATAAAGCTAAGAGTTAGAGAAAGCATTGAACAATAATCCCTTCATAGTTCTGCCAATTTTCTACTGCAACTTTAAAAGCTGTTACACATTGACACCATCAGAAGGAAAAAAATGTATTTCATAGGGCTCGAGCACAAAATGAATCCGATTTATTTTCCACCCCATTTACCTTCATAAAATAACTTTTTTAGTTAACGTGCACTTTACCTGAGTATTGTTGTTTACCATTAAAGGTATACTAAGTAAAATTTTTACCTTAATATATCCTGTTTGCTCTGCTTTGAGAGTGACTGTACGCTGTAGCTGTGGGGTGTGGGGGGCACACGGAGGGGACAGAGTGTTTAAGACGGTGCTATTTTAAAAAGGCTCTGTAAGGGCCGTACCACTCGAAAATTACTTAATATGTGCACCAGTGTGTAAGATTTCTAGCCTGGGTGCCATTCCGAACTTAGTCCCGCCCACAATGTTTTTGGTCGGGAAGTTTGGTCTGGCATTGCTCAATACTAGCGCGAGTATGCTCGCCCAATATCTGGCGGGCCAATCAAATTGTCAGGGCGGGCTTTATACGATGATGGACAGATGATCAACAGTAACGTAATCAACCACGTCACCAAAGCGCGCTTGGGTTGAATTCGTTTCGTAAAAGAAGCAACTGAAATAGGCATCACGGCGATGCAACTCGGCGTGAACGACGAGGTGGATATAGCCAGCAGTCGTTGCCAGCTGCTTTTCGGAAGCCTGGAATCCTGGCTGCTGAACAACAAGTGGAGGGACATGCTAGGCTCCGATGTTTTTCAAGCCAACGTTATGGGTATCGTCGTGGACGAAGTTCATCTAACTTACAAATGGTAAGAGATCATCTGACTGTCTGACTTAGTAAATAACTCGCAATGTCGTGATATGAATCCCATGTTGTAAACATAGTAGGTAACGTTGTACGTTCGCTAATTCAGACTATTCAACTATGCGTCGCTTAACATACGGCGCACACTCCGTTGCTCTTATTGGTTGTAGGTCTATCCAATTGAGTGCAGAGGAATTTTTTTTCCTGGTTCGTTCGAAACACGCCCCATAATCACAGCTCAATGGAGCAGTATCAGACTCAAATTCTGACTAGAATTGAGTATGACCATGTCAGGCTATAAGATTTCCACACTGGTGCACCAACTGGTGATGCGTTAAATGAATTACAAACAGCCTCGCCTTTAAGTGCGTAATTCCTACTACAGAAGCAGCGGAGTATCATAAATGTGAAAATGTAAACATGTCCTCTGTGTATTAGTTACTGCTAATAGCCAATAGCTACGGTCATCGTGTGAAACGTTTTTTGGCAGAGTTGCCAAGTCCGCTTGTTTTTTTTCTAAAGTCGCTGGTAAATTCCGTGAGTCACAGTTTTTCGGGCTTTTTTCTGAACTTGCAGTCACTTGAGGTCTAATATAAGCAACAGTAAACACGATTAAAGAGACCCGCTTTTGGGCCACAGAAAGCGTGAGCCGGCCAGCTGAAATATCCCTCCGCCGCTCTGCGTAGACGGCAAGGAGAGAGAGGTGAACAAACAAGCCATCTTGAAATGAACTTCACTCTTATATTGAATTAATTTACCTGCTGTCCAGCAGAATGTCTGCAACATCAGCATCCGTTATAAACGCTCGCACCCTCATGAATGATCTCCACCTGGTAATAATAGCTGTGCCGATATAGCCTCTCGTTTTCTCCCGGTTATTACTCCTTTTTCTTTTCTTGGTTACTTTCCCTCTCGCTGGACAAAGAATGAATGGTCCTCCATTTCAACAGAAACAGTAAGAATGATCTACGGTCGTCTTTACTTGTTTTCTACTCCTCCTCCTCCTTCACCTACAGCACGTCTTCATATAGAAGACTGATAGGGAAAACGCGCAAGGCTGATAAGTTTGGCCTCTTTCGGCTACTGTAATCAAACATTGGCAAAGCAATACGGCGTCTCCCAGTGGGTGGACCGACACCTATATATTTATAAACTCCTAATTCTAAGTTATGATTATGCTTTCATTTTTGATGTGAGGTTATTAGACTTTGCCAGAATATGTATTTATTAAAGCAATACTTGATTTTTGGTAATAAACGGCAAATTAGTTACACACGGTCCTTTTAAGAATAAGTTTCTGATCTTGGATGAACTATATTAAAGTATTTAATGGCAACGGTACTTGATACAAAATGACAAAATTCCACGAATGTCTGAAAAAAAAAAGGTTTTAATGCTTTATTTAGTCCCTTTTTTCCCTCCTATACTGAAACTGTGATAAAAATAGTGACTGATATGATTTTACTGTAAAGAAGATGTGATACATCCTCTCCCTATTTCTAACCCCCTCCCCACAAATTTGCTACATTTATCCCTTTTATTATTACCATTGAACTGCTGTTTGTCTGTGTTTTGGTCACCATTGATCACAGAAAAACGGTAAATAAAAAAAAACGAGGACATCTTGCCCGGTATATTTTTAATATTTAGTAAAAATTAAAGTTATACATACTAAGGCACTTGGTTAAAATGATTAATGACTTTCATTATTATGGAATCACAACAGCAACACAGAACTGTTGCGTAAGGCCGACAGCCTGGGGATCATTTTTCAGAGAAGAAGATCAAAGCTGAGTCAACAAGTTCCTGCCCAGACGGACGAGATTTCCCAGAGAGAGGACAAATACAGTGAGACAGAGCTGCAAGAAAGAATGGGAACGGGAACACTGAACCAAACTGGAAATATTACGTTCACATAGAGCAGGTTATAAAATTCTTGGAATTTAAACATGTCTGAGGAGAGTTTAAGACTTGGCCCAAAGACGTGCTTCTGCCTCAGTCCTGATTTATTCTGAAAGTCAGGAAAAGTGAGAAGCTTGAATGTCAAATAAGGCAAGTGTGAATCTTCTTGTCTCAGAAAAAAAGCAGCATACAACCAACTTTCACCTGATAAGTGCTCAATTGTTTAATATTGGGCAAAAATTACACATCAAGGTCATCATGGTTAGGTGAACACAACTTTGGTTCAGTGACACTAAATTCTGAGGAAAAGAAAACATGCTTTTAGAGTCATTTCCGATAAAAAACCATTTTGCTTCCTGCCACAGTAAATCACTGTAATTCGCTGTAATCAGATGTGTTTCAATTCAGTCTATTTGTTTGGACTTCTGCTATAACAACCGACTGCAGCCATGGTTACAAAAAGAAGAGTCCATTAAACCTTCGACTCAAGCTGATTCCCAACCAAGGCCCACGAGAAAAAGAAAAGAAATGAAATAATTCAATCTAAACTTGGGTTAAACCACCAAGAGTCTTTCAAACTGCATGCAGACTCGACAGGTCAAACCGAATCAGTCTCAGTTGTAGAACCTCCTCAGACCAACAGAATGTCTTATAGCTCACTTGAGTAGTACTTTCCGTTTTATTTATTTACTGCATGGTCATGATAAAAAAAAAGAAAAAGAAAAGCAAGAAAGAGGACATGTAATAAAACCTGCTCCACTCTGGTATTTTCATCTCACAAGTGTGCTATGCATAGCTTTTCAGCCCCCTTTACCCTGATGCTCTTAAATAAAAGCAAATGCAACCAACACATTAGGAAATGGAGTCCAACTGTGAGTAAATTAATCTCAGTATACGTCCATATGTTCCGTGAAGGGCTCAGAGGTTTGTTGGAGATCATCAGCGAACAAACGGCATCAAGAGGATCAAGGAGCGCAGCAGAGAGGTCAGGTTGAAAGTTGTGGAGACATTTAAAGCAGGGTTCTGTTATAAAACATCACCTCAAGCATAGAACATCTCACAGAGCTCCGTCCCACCCGCCATCTGAAAATGGAAAGCGTGCAGTACGACTGCAGACCTGGCAACCACCTAAACCGACAAGCCAGGCTTACACGGCATTGATCAGACACTGTACAACATTAACACTGAACCTCAGACTGAAAACACCATCTGCACGGTCAAGCCTGGTGGTGGCGGCAGCACAATCCTGTGGGATGCCCTTCTTCAACACGGACAGAGAAGCATGTCAGAGTCAATGGGAAGATGGGTGGAGCATTTAGAGGAAAGAAAACAGGGACAGGAAGCAAAGGCCTTCGTACCGAGGCAGAGGTTCCTTTTCCAGCAGAACTATATCACTAAACATGCAGCCAGCGCTACAGAAATGTCTCTCTTTGGATGTGCAAAGCTGGGAGAGACATACTGTACCTCAAAGGAGCAGCTCTAGTTCTACAAACTATTGAATCAGGAAGGCTGAAGACAAATGCGTGCCCACCTTTTGGATATTCATAAAAATAAAAAATAAAATACATATCCTTGTCTTTCCTCTTCGCAATTTTGCATTACTTTGTGTTGGTCTATCAGATAAAATCCAGATAAAATACATAAATGATTGTAGTTGTAATGTGACTAAATGTCAAATTTTAAAATACATAGACTTTTAAAGCTCAATATTTTGTGATCCAATTGTTTTTTTTTTTAACTCCTATATCTTCTTGTAAATCTGCCCAAGATATGAGAAAAAAACTATTGGCTGTACTGCCAAAAACATCTCTGGAAACAAAGCAGAACCTTTTTTTTTTCCTGAGTATCTTTAAACTGCATCAGCCTGGTCCAAAGTTGAAAGAGACACACCCATACTTAACCGTCAGATAAGCGGCTCGAAGAGGGACCACACTCCCATCTCCGACATTTGTTTTTCCCCGGGGGACAAACCACACCTCAGAAAAGTGGGTCATTAATGAGAGAGAGAGAATACAAACATGAGCTTAGGCCTCTGTGGCTGCAAGTTCCAAATGAAACTTATGCGCTACGTGTTTTAGAGAAATACAGCAGGAGCCCAAAAGCATGATGGTAACTGTTTTATGTCATTAAAACTGCCCTATTGTAAAAATACAATTTTAACATTTTGGTTGAAAAAAAAAAAAACACCTAGAAATGTATTTATTTCAGTCCATGTTTTTGGACTACTCATGACTGGACAATGCTTTTTTTTTTTAAAGCAAGATTGACAAAAAGAGTGAACTAATAAAGAAATACAAATCAACCAGTTAACATTGCCCGAATAATGGCTTTCCTGTCAAAACCAGCTGGGAATCCCTGTGCATGCATGGGCTTTCACTGGGTACTCCGTTGGCCAGCAATCAGCGGGTGAGACGTGGGATCCATTTCAGAGCTTTCACAGAGAAACAACTATGCACAAACACTGAGGACATATGCACATGGATGTGCCCTTTGGAGTACTCAACTAAGCAACTAACTAATCTGATGAATTTAAAGAGCGCATTATTAAGCTGGAGTACTCTGGAAAAACTCTGCAGATGCACCAGAAAAACCTGCAAAGTCCACAGATCCTCCTGAGATTTACACCCTTTAAACTCCTTGCTGGGCAGCAGCAGTAGTAACCAAACCGCTGTGCTGTCTGGGCAAACGGGCAACTGGTTTAAAGTGCACAGACATGGGCTTGATTATAAATCGGTTGTTCTCACGTTTCAAAATCGGGGGTAGCAGGAAAAGGGCAAATATTTGCATTGAGTTAAAGTCATCCGATGTAAATAAGGGGCGGGGGAATCTTCCAGACCACAGCAATTCAAATGCACAGATACAAGAGCACAGCGACACACAGGTGGGTAAGAACCAATTCAAACGATAAATGAGTGCAAATCACATACTGGAAAGATCCTTTTAAATCTAGCAAGCATCCATCCCTACTCATAAAATGACCAAATAAATGACAAAGATGAGCCAGTCCAGACTCGTGTCTTTGTTTTAAGGTTTTAATCCAAACGTCATAGTTTCTCCTTTTATTTACGTGCCTACAAGTCGGAACAGTTCTTGTCCCAAGAAGCAGCTCAAATTAACAACGTTACCACTAGATGAGGAGAGAAGCAATACTCACCGGTTAGAAAGTAGTCTTTAGCTCTCAAAGAAGTTACAGAAAAATCTCGAACAAATTAAAGACCAGACATGGTAGTGCATCAGCACCAGGACCAGAAGAAGTCCAGGCGCAGAGATCTCTGAATCCAGCATACAACCAAAACACCTCTTAAATCTCCAAGGGGTAAGAAAACAATGTTTCATCACCCAATGTGAGTTAAGGTTCAGTCATTCCTTTTATGGATCTCGTCACACTTCAGCACCTGATTATTTAAACGCAGTTTTACAATCAAAGCCTTGGTGTTGATTGTGATCATTGGTACAAAGGTTGCATCCTGCATGATGGAGTCCAAACACAGAGGGCTATAAATGACTGTAAAAGGGAAGATTTTTTTTTAACAGCATGGCTTTTAAATCGGTGTTGGCCATTTTAGGCATAACTCCGGCCTTGTTCCAGGCTTTTTATGGACATATATTCAAGACGTTCTGAATAATCTTTAATGTCTTTGCAACTTGCTTGTAATCTTTTAAAATGGTCATGATCAACGGTTCCTGAAGGTTTTTCAGAGTTTTCTTTTAAACTTTGGTTGTTTGTCACAAATTTTCCATTTAGGACTGGGAGTTCATTAAAAAATAAAAATAAATTAAAGAAAATACTCATGATGTGGAGGATAATAGCAATGCCAGTCTCAAACAAATGAGCAGAGTGATCTCCATATTTAAAACAAAAAAATGTTTTTACACAACTTCTATCATAACTGCAACATTTATTATTCCAAAATATTATGCAGCTGTAGGTAGATGCATTTACCTTGCCTACGCCTGAAATAAACATGGTTCAGGTTTGCTTGAAAAGAAAAAAAGAAAAGAAACATTTAAATGAAGAAAAAAAAACAGATACTGGACTGAAATTTGTAGAAAAGGGGCCCAGAAATCCAAAAGAAATATCTTTGGAAAACCTTCAGAAAACCAGAAGCACTACTGATTAGGGCTGGGCAGTATATTGAGATTTTAAAAATATTGCAATTTTTTTAAAAAAGAGATATAAGATGAGATTATCATTTGTAATGTGATGGTCTTTGTCGTGTTATAATAATTATACTTTTATGTATTCCAGTAGGTTATTTTTCAACTATTTCTCATATTTACATCCAGGAACATCCAGGGGCAGGACAAACTGTGGAGAGTTTCAAATACTTGGGTGTTCACGTCAACAATAAGCTGGACTGGACACATAACACAGACGCTCTGTATAAGAAGGGCCAGAGCCGCCTCCACCTCCTGAGGAGGCTGAGGTCCTTTGGAGTGAGCAGACCTCTGCTAAAAACCTTCTATGACTCTGTGGTAGCCTCAGCCCTCCTCTACGCTGTTGTCTGCTGGGCCCCTGGCAGCACAGAGCGGGACAGAAAGAGGCTGAATAAGCTGGTGAGGAAGGCCACTTCTGTCCTGGGCTGCTCTCTGGACTCTGTGGAGGAAGTAGCTGAGAGGAGGGTGTTGTCCAAGTTCACATCCATCATGGACAACACCTGCCACCCCCTGCACCAGACTGTAGAGGAGCTGAGCAGCTCCTTTAGTGCAAGACTTAGATATCCTGTCTGTAAAAAGGAGCGCTACCGCAGGTCATTCATTCCTGCTGCTATCAGATTTTACAATGCTGCAAAATAACTGTGACCATAACTGTAACAATTAATGTGCAATAACTAATGTGCAATAATCTATTTAATACACTGTCCTACAACCCGTGCAATAATCCTGATGTAGTGACTTCTGCTGCTATCAACACCTGAACATAAGTCAGTACACATGTATGTATGTATGTACAAATGTATACAATGTATATGCACATATATACGCGTAGGTACGTATGTATGTAGGCGCATAGATATATATATATATATATATATATAGACCACCAAGAATGTAAATGAGACATCATATGCCCATTCCTATTTCCTTTTTTGTATTTTTTTGGTATTCTTTTTGATCCATTGTATATATGAAGATCCACTGTATATAACTGAATGCACCTTTCCTACTCTGCACCTTCTTGTATGAGCCGATGTGACGAGTGAATTTCTCCATTGTGAGATCAATAAAGGCTATCTTATCTTATCTTATTTATCTACCAACTGTTTGATAAAAAACCTGCCTGTGAGACTTTTGGGATAAAGCTTTAATTCAGAGATGCCTTTTTATAATTACTTTATGAAAAGAAAACCATATTGAGATAAATACTGTATATCGGCATGCAGCCTAAAAATATTGATACATTAGTTTTGGTTCATAACGCTAACCCCTACAGCTGATCAACACCACTGGCCACTTAAAGCCAAAATTCAAAAGAAACCAACTCCTGAAATGTCTGCGTCATTCATCAAACGGCCATCAACTTGAACACATGGCTCAAAAGTTGCTAAAATTTCATTCAGAGTTTGATTATCTTGTGTGTTATTTTTGGACGTTTTCAGATTGCAGCCAACTTCCACTGACTGTGGTTCTGGCCTCCATTTGGGTCGGTGGATTCTCATGAAGCATTCATCAAACTAAAATAACTATGAATGACCTCCTACTGGTAGATATTATTCCTTCTGTACACAGAACCAAATTTTCCTCCAGTAAAATAGATCATAGAAATATACTTTAAGTCATCAAATATCAAAGTGGGTATGAAATGCTCCCTTTGTGGGTATAAATAGAGTCAAGGTTGGTACAAAACTTTTTTTTTTCTTTTTTTAAATTAGGTACAAAATAGCAAACTTCCAAACGTATGAATTGGTGAAGGGGCTGACCAAATGAGAGGCACATATTTTTCTCTCTCTCTCAGATGTGATCAAGTGCAAGAGAGAACCTTTGTGGAGCAAGTTTCGCCTTTTGGTTGACCCAACCCGCTGCACCTCTGACGACACAGATTACCCAGTTGGCCGGCTTTGAGGCCATGTGTCTGGTTGTGTTGAAAGAGGCTTTAATTGGTTCATGTGGGCCCTGAAATCAGACCCTTAATCCCCACAGCATTAACACCGCACAGCGAAGAAGTTTGAGCTTGGATTACATCTCCGCCCTGCCAACAGTTGTGACACTAAATGCCACAGGGCTCACAAACCCATTGCAAAGAAATTGGTCCACATAAATACGGAGAGGTTAAGGAGGTTTTGACCTTAAGCAACTAGCTTGATCAGCAGGTACAAAAGATTGTTTGTAATTTTAACCCATTTAAAAAAAAATCACTTGTGTTTGAGTTTGTGCTTTGGGAATTTCAAGAGTATCTAGACTTCATATTGGTTTAGATTACATTGAAGAGCAATTTGTGGAGCAGGTTTATACCTTCATAAGTCCTGGTGAAGTATAGGATTTATAGGATAATGAGTATTAGACCCCTGGGGTGACAATGCGGCGTATGTTTGCATCACCACATTTGACTTGGAGTTTCCAGATGGCAACCAAAACACCAAAAATACAAACATCTCAGACTGGAGGAGCATTTAACATTCAATTAAAGTGAAACCTAAAAGTTATTTACCCCAAAAGAGCAAAGATTCAACCCAAATCAAGACATCATATCTTAATACCAACACAACTCATCTGTAGGTTGATTTTACTTGAATGGCAGCTGAAATTAGCTAAAAGGCTACAAATTTAAAGCTCAAAAAGGTTTTGTTTTAATTTCAGGGCTTCATTATTCCATCCTCAGTAAGTAGGAGGTGTTTGAAAGAAAGGGAGCAAACATTCGCCCGCATCAGAGGACAGTTCTGAGATAAAACCAACAACACAAACCAGACGGTTTGTCAGTTTTCCAGGGTGATTATTAAATAACTTCATTTAACTTGACTGGCGTTTGTTTTCAAACCTGGCTCTGAATATTGCTCACTTCTTTGGGTACAAAAGATCCATGTGCCAAAAAAAGCTTTCAGTTTAAATCACTCGACCAAAGCCGACCTAAATGATAAAAAAAAAAAGCGTGTTCCCTGAAATAGAGCCATAGCTATAGCTATGTTTACATGCACAACATTTCACAATCGGATTAAAATGTATTCGGATTGAATAATCGGATTGTACTGTTTATATGGGAACATAATAAATTAATCGGATCATAATGTCCATGTATATGCACCTGGCTTCATTCAGAATAGAACTGCTCTGACATGCGCAGTTATCAATTTCTGTGTTTTTTTTTTTCAAAAAAAATAAAAAAACACAGAATATGTACTTCCGTCTGTGCTAAACTACTAAAATTAGGAGCTCTTTTATTTTCTCGTACAGAAAGGTTGTATCTGAAGCCCCAACAGTTTTGCTTCCCAACATATTTCCACCACTCACCAACGCGGAATACGTCACGTTTGTGTCGGGCACACATATGCATTTGGGTAAGTTTACCGCATTTGGAATAACTTGAGCCTGACCAGCATTTATATCAGGGGTCATCAACCTTTTTGAAACTGAGAGCTACTTCATTGGTACAGAGTCATACGAAGGGCTACCAGTACCGACCTCTGAACTAAAAGGAATCAGAGTTCACCTCAACTTTATGTAAAATAAACACATTTTTCATGCTTTGTTATAGATATTGTCATTTTTAAATATGTGTAAATGCAAGTGTGAATAAACAGGAAGAGTAACGGTGTGACCCCTGGTTTATATGAACGTTGATCGGATTATCAATCGGCATGAACCACCCCTCTCATTCGGATTACAATTTCATTCCAATTGATCTTAATCCGATCATAATATTCCGATTGGTGTGTTTACATGACGCTTTTTTTATTCCCATCGGCCGTTTTTTTCCGATTACTTTTGACCACGTAGACGTAGCTGATCAAAGCCTGCACAATGAATCCAGACTTTATCCAGTTCCGCGTCACTAAACCCCTTCCATATTTGGTTGATCCAATGCAAAAATAAAAACGCCTATTCAGCTTTTTAATCTTTTGTATGCTATGATCGTAAAATTACAATTACCATCTGCTTAAAGGAATCTCAGTAAAACGTAATGGGTTAATCCAACGTTTCCATGCAGACGCCCCTGTTCAGCTGTCAGATCCCAACATTTGGAAAATCCTCTGACACGCTGAACCTCAACTTGGCCTTTCTCATTTGACAGCAGCCCCTCTGGTCAGTCGGTGACAGTGACGCTTGGCTCCCTGGTGTATTTTTGTCCCACTGCCTACACCCCCCCCCCCCCCCCCCCCAACACACACACACACACACACACACACACCTCTGAGCTCATATATGCAGCAACACCCCCTTATATGTCAAATGCTTATTCCAGGAAGTGGCAGCTTGTGCAACAAGGCCACCCCCCCCCCCCCCCCTGGCCCAGAGGCATCCAGCCACCGATAAGGAGCAGAAACACCAGCATGAAACGGTCAGAGATTAAAATCGAGAGGGTTGAGAGGGGAGCAGGGGGAAAAGATGAAAGCAGAGAGACATTCCACAAAGGAGTGGAGACAGATTTGGCGCTTAATCTGTAATGTTATGATTTAAAAAGTCCAATAAGAAAAGAAGGCAACTGATAAAAGTAGAACCACCAACACAGCGATGAGCACCCGAGTAAAGTAACAATCATAACTACTTAGGACGTACTCCAGGAAAAATTTATTTTTATTTACTAAAGATGGCAACAGAAAACCTGCATCTGAATAATCTTAAACCGTTGCTGCTCTTAGATTAAGATTTAAAGTTCCAGTTTTTTGTTTTTTTGCTTTCAAAATATATTTTTTCACATCGTTTCAAATCTTCAAAACAAAATCTTTCATAAATGAATAGAAATTAATATATATAAATAAACTTTTCAAGTATTTTAACTGCCAATCACTGATTAAAACTGATCCGGCGTATACTGGCAGATACCAATGATTGGTCTGATTAACTGGTGCATCCCCACTGATTTACTGTGAAAGTCTTGAAAATTTGCTATAACCTGCGCAAAATATTGAGTTTATCTGGTGAGTTTGTCCTTTCCAATATCAATTCAAGTGTTTTTTTGTATTTTTTTTTTCACCATTACATTGATGGGGTCTTCTGCTCCCTGTCTGTGTCAGGTGAATGGCTCTGGTCAGATCATGTGGCTCAGATGTCGCCCAGCTGTCCCCGGAGCGCTGGGCAGAGCGGCGCTGAAATGCTTCAGTTTTACTTTCAGTCTGCGTGGAAATATCACCAGGAGCAACAAGTAAATGTATCTTAAACTGTAGCTCTGTGCGTTAAATCTATGTTGGAAGCAAATGTTAAACCTGCACTGCTAAAACAACTTAAAACAAATTAAAAATATTCTTGAAATGAGTGTATTTGTACTTTATTTGAGTAGGTAAATAAGATAATCTGAGTAATAAGATAAGACATAATAAGATTTTTGCACTTAAAATAGGAAGAGCTCATCTCCATCAACTTATTTCAAGTGCATTATATCCAATTATCTTATTTTATGGGTAAAATTACTCTTTCCATTGGAGGATAATCTTATTTACCTGCTCAAATCAAGGACAAATACACTCATTTCAAGAAAATTGTACTTATTTTTAGTTCTGATTTTGCAGCGTGTGAGCCTTTTCAGGACAACAAAGTAGGTAAACCCACGTTAGGGATGTCCTACAGAAGCTCTGGTTGGGCCAAAATATCTGTTGTCAGCGAAAAGGCGAAGGAGAGGCTTCAGCATCATGAATGTCATTGGAGAGGGAATTATGCATGCATTTGTTACTTCAAGGCTGGACTATTGTAATTCTTTACTATCAGGAAGTCCACAAAATGCAGTTCAAAGTCTTCAGCTTATCCAAAATGCTGCAGCAAGAGTTCTGATGAAAATCAACAAGAGGGATCATATTTCTCCAATTTAAGCTTCCCTTCATTGGCTTCCTGTTAAATCAAGAATAGAATTTAAAATTCTTCTTCTAACGTATAAAGCCCTTAATAATCAAGCTCCATCATATATCAGAGCTCTGATTACCCCGTATGTTCCTAACAGAGCACTTCGCTCTCAGACTGCAGGTCTGCTGGTGGTTCCTAGAGTCTCTAAAAGTAGAATGGGAGGCAGATCCTTTAGCTATCAGGCTCCTCTCCTGTGGAACCAACTCCCAGTTTTGGTCTGTGAAGCAGACACCCTGTCTACTTTTAAGACTAATCTTAAAACCTTCCTTTTTGACAAAGCTTATAACTAGAGTGGCTCATGTTACCCTGAGCTACCTCTATAGTTATGCTGCTATAGGCTTAGGCTACTGGAGGACATCAGGGCCTATTTTTCTCACTCTACTGATTTCTACTGTTCTCCAGTCTACTGTTCTCCAGATTTGCATTGCATTACATTGAAATGACTGTTGTCATTTCAGCTTTTAACTTTTTGTTCTCTCTCTTTTTTCTTCATAGTAGGTACACCTGGTCTGACGTTCTGTTGACTGTGAAATCATCCAGGGAGGACAGATCACCGACTATTACCATCTAATGTAGAACAGATTACTAGATCAATGTGTGCTTCTGTGCTTTTTGTCTCTCTTGTTGTGTCTCTGCTCTGTCTTCTGTAACCCCCAGTCGGTTGAGGCAGATGACCGTTCATACTGAGCCCGGTTCTGCTAGAGGTTTTTCCTTCCCGCTAACGGGTGTTTTTTCTTTCCACTGTCGCTTCATGCTTGCTCAGTATGAGGGATTGCAGCAAAGCCATGGACAATGCAGACGACTCTCCCTGTGGCTCTACGCTTCTCCAGGAGTGAATGCTGCTTGTCGGGACTTTGATGCAATCAACTGGTTTTCTTATATAGGAACATTTTTGACCAATCTGTATAATCTGACCCAATCTGTATAATATGATTGAATTTAACTTTGTAAAGTGCCTTGAGATGACATGTTTCATGAATTGGCGCTATATAAATAAAATTGAATTGAATTGAATTGAAATTGAATTAACCAACAATATTACAATAACTGATGTAAACCATGCCATACAGACAAAAAGTAGGGTTAGGAAAAGATATTTTACAGCATTAAGCCATCTATAAATACATTTAGGTGCTGCTTCTGAATATTAAGCAACTTTGTTGATGGGTTATTCAACCCCTTACGGTTGCCATGCCGGGGGTCACGACTGATTTGACTAGCAGGTTTCAAGTCAATTTGGACTCAAAGTTTGTGTGACATGGCCAACAAGCACAAGCCACCGTTGAACACCGCAACACGGCAAGCAAACAGGGATGGGTTCAAAATGATGTTCGGTTTTTCGTCTTTCTGGCGGTATGAAAAACAGGAAAAAGTCACCTGCACTGTTTGGAGGTGATCAGTTCCTGTTGAATGGTCAACAAGGTAACGGTGTAGTCACAACTATTGGCATGAAAAATCAACAGCGAGCCATTAGCTAGCCTTCGTTACTATTAGAAACACCATTTAATAAGGATTTAGACCTGTGACCTTTAAGCCATCAGCGCTGACCAAGCTGCTTCTCACCGACACATTCATTCAGCAACCGTAAGCTCCTTGCGACAGCTGCTGCTCCTAATGCTCATTTGCATCACATCAGTAATCCAATACATTACGGACATGATTTTTCAAAGCTTAAACTTGATATTTCTCCTGATGATAGAAGCAAGGCTTCCCGGGAACCACGGGACGGCCCCGAGTGGAGGTTTGTCCAACGTTAAGCCATAACGGGAGAGGGGCCGATACGATGGGATCTTTCTGCCTGACTGGGTTTCAGCCTCTCAGGAGACATGAAGCCACCTGCGGCGTGCCCAGGCTTCAACGCCATACGCTGCTCATCAGATACACGCATGTGGGCCATGAAAACCACATTCATTCTGCTCGTTTGATGATGCATTTCAATTGTTAATTTTCCCAGCATGAAGTAAAAACTTAAAAACTAATATCTGGTGCACAAGATTGAATTTCTGTAGATTTTCTCTAATTCAAGCGAGGTCAAGATTACGCACGCAAATTTACATTTTGCATAACCCTCCGGATTTGGTCAAACTTTTTCAGAATCAGAATCAGAAATGCTTTAATAATCACAGAGGGAAATTATTTTTCTTTTGCTGCAGAGTTTGTGAAATTCTTTTAAATGGGTAAATATTTTTTTCCGCCATGGATTTTGCTTTGCAGGACGTTCCAAACGTTTTCAACAGAATTGAGGTCAGTGTGTCAGGAAGGCTGTTTAGGAAGCTTCGTGTAAGCCTTCTTCCAGAAACTGTTCTGATGTCCTTTTCTAATGGCTGTGCTGTTTGAACAACCAACTGTCCCCCAGTATTATACTACCACCGCCATGCCTGACAGCCTCACTATAAGTCATTTAAAACAAACCCTGTCATTGCAGGCAAATAGCTCAATGTTTGTCTCATCTAATCATAAAAAACGTTAGCTCCATTTAGCTTCTCCATGCCATCTTCTGCACATTTCAGTCAGCCTTAAAAGGTGTTGACTTTAGAGAAGGTGAGCCTTTGTTGCTCAGCATCCTGTCAGTCAACGTTGATGTAAACCTACGTCCCTGTGGACGTTTTAGCTGTGTCCAGTTCATGACAAGCTCCTCAACATCCTGGCTAAGTTTCTGTCCTCATTGTGCAGCAGTCTGGCTCAGATGGCTGAAATCTGGACACAACTGGATGCTCAAACTTGACCATGCCTGATTAGTACACAGACACTGGTTTGGGAACGGATAAAGCCGGCAAAGCTTCTGGAGCTGCCCTGACCTAAGCTCTATTGAAAATGTATGGACAATGGTTAAAATTAAACCAAACAATTTAAATGATCTGCACCGATCCAGGTAAGAAGAGTGGTAAAACAGCCAGTCAGAAATATGCCCGCAGCTACCTGATGGTTACAAAACACAGGTGGTTTCTCTGCTACTTCCTAAAGCATCTTCATCAAAATATTACCGGGTGTTTGTGCATTGAACTACACCTATATGAATCATTTTGAGTCAGTGTTGATTAAAGAAATCTTCAATAAAGTCAAACTTTTGCACTCTATTCTGGTTTATTTAAAAAAAAAAAAACAAACAAGGACATCAAAGCTAAAGTTGTTTGTTATAACATCATTAAACTCCAGAAAAAAACAAATTCAAATCAATTAATAAAAGCTGTTAAATTAAAATATGTCAATGCCCATGATGCGTGTGAGCAAACCTCAGAGCAGCGCTTGCATAAAACTGCAGATATATGTGAGAAATTAGTAGCTGGATTTCAGATTTTTATCTGACAGGGAAAAAAACTGTCTGGAAACAAACTGAGAAAAACAAGAACAGAATAAAATGTAAAAGAAACAAAGATATATCTGAAAGACTAAATCTGAATAAAACAGAGACCACTTTTCAAATTCATCTTTAAAGTCAAAAGATGTCCCACGCAGGTCTGAGAGTAATCTGCTTTTTTATATTTCTGCATTGAAAAGACCAAAAATGTTCCTGACATTTTGAACTGGATTAAATTCAATTATTTTGACTAATATTTTCTAAAGCTGAAAATGAAATGCAGCTATATATTGAATTTGTTGACATTGGCTAGTCTAGTGTCATTGGATTAAGTTCATGTCACGTCATATCATCTATTTATGAAGCAACTTTTCTTCCCAGCCTTAACTCAACTTCCGGAGCTAAAGTTGCGTCTAAATACAAATTGATTGTTAGAAATGTGAGAAAACGCCAGAGTCAGTGTGGCATTCAATCCCAAGCAGGCAGAGTCACCGAGGAGGCTTTTCAAAAAGCATTCCTGATAGGCGCTCAGTCGTGCGCTGACGCTCAGTCAAAGTGCGGCTGTCCGTCAGCTTCCATTGAAACAAAGCGACACCAACCCGCAGAGCTGCGCCACACCTGCGCCGCGAAGCGCAAACTCACCTCCAGGAGCGGTGAACACAGCCTCAGCAGGGGTTCCTCCCGGCGACCTGTTCCCCTCCCGACTGCCGCACAGCTTCTGCACCGACACCCGGAGCCCAACTCCGGGTTCAACGCTTCTTGTCAGTTCCAGAAAACCAACTTCTGCTCTCTGGTTTCCACAATAAAAGTCCCACTGGAGCCCCGTTTCCGGTCGGAGATCCATGTTAAACATATGTTCTTCAAAGCGTTTATGATTTAGTGAGAAAATAAATAAAACTTCAATCAAAAGCTTTTTATAAGTAATCAAATAATGTTGTGGTGTGTGTGTGTGTGTGTGTGTGTGTGTGTGTGTGTGTGTGTGTGTGTGTGTGTGTGTGTGTGTGTGTGTGTGTGTGTGTGTGTGTGTGTGTGTGTGTGCGTGTGTATGTGTGTGTGTGTTTCCTGGAGAAAATGGGAAGTTGTTGGAACCCAATTGGATGTGTAAAAAGTCAGCAAACAAATCAGTCTTTTCTTCCAGCGGCATTATATCACAGGTATTTTTTTACAAAAATACAACATTTAATTTTAGTTAATTTATTTAGTTTGGGTTCAAAAAAATCCATCCCACCTTGGACAAATCATAGGTGGCACACCTATTGACATTCTTCTAGCAATGCATTGTGGAGCCTTTTTTTAAAACAGGAAAGCACTTTGTCTTCTCTTCCTACAACATTTAATAAGTTTAACGTTAACATTCCCAGGGCCTTTGGAGTGGGAAACAGGCCCACAGCATTATTGTCCCTCCACCATACTTAACAGTGACCGCGGGGTAGTTTTCTACTTATTCTTCCTTTGTTTAAACCCAAATTTTTGGATTGTCGTTGATAACTTTTCTGCTATTGCCTCTGATCAACTTGAATAAGTAAAATATGATTTAAAGAATACCCCAGTTTTTTTTATCTGATTTGTTGTTTGACTGGAAAAAAATCAATACAGATTAAAGAGAAATTTTCTAATTAAATGAGATAATGTTGCTGCATTATAAACAAACAAGCATTTCATTAAAGGCTTTAAAATGAATGCAAGGATTTGCTTCGGTAGCGTTTGTTTCAGAGGACGTTGACGTTAATGGATTATGCTTTTGTTTAAAGGTTTTTCCCTCAGTGTGAAGCTTTTATAATTTACAGAATGGTTGTAGAATGATGCTTGATTCAGAGATTTAAGACCTCCAAAAACGGTAAGTCGTTGGAGACTTTTATTTTGAAATTAAACCAGCCACCTGTTCGGAACTAGGTTTGTGTGTTTGTTTTGTGTGCAGCTTCACGCAACCAGTAGATATTTCTTACAAAAGAAGCTGATTATGCTGTATTTAAATGGAGCTATTCAGTTCCCGAATGAAGTTTTCCCTGGTTTATTTGTGTCACAGAAAAAAAGCTACGTCCCTCCTTTAGTATACAAAACCCTTCTTGTTATTTTGCTCATAGTATCAGAAAATATCATCTTCAAAAATACTTTGAGGAAATACAGATAAATTATTGGTAGTATGCTGCCCTCTAGTGGTGCAATGTTGCCGCAACATAATGAAAAACCTTTTCTCATTGGGTGTGTTAGTTGGATTTATTTTAATTGTCATTCAGATTTGCATCATCAAATACAAATCTGGCCAAGATTGCAATAGCTCGGGAAAGATGCAGAAACAAAATAACAGGATCCTTTTGTATATAAAATTAGCAGAACTGCAAGAAAACGGCCCCCAAAGGTAAGTATCTCCTTTTTTTGTTACATGTGTAACAAAATAGATAGATTATGTCATAAATACTAGGAATTGTAAACATACCATATATTGCGCCCCTGGAGCAAACTCAACCAGTAATCAGCCTTGTATGATTGGTGAAAAAAGGTGGTGGTGGTGGTCGGGGGCCTGCTGCTGCTTTCTTTGCCAGAGCTTTGGTAGCAGGTGAAGTTGTCTGTTATCTGGACACTAGTGATGCTGTCACTCTCCACTGCTGGGCTGTCAATGATGGAGAGGTGTCTGACCGGACTGGCCCCTCCTGAAGTCAGTCTTTTTAAGATTCAGGACAAGGTTGCTGGTTTTGCACCCGTCCACCGGGTGTTTCACCTTCTCTTGAAGGGGGTCTTTTCGTTTCGTTGATTAAAAAAACCAACATTTATTTCTGGGCTTTAATCGCATCCCTAATACTTTAAAATTGTGCCGTTCAATATTTCCCCCTGGTTTTCTGAGAGTTAAAGAAAATGTATTGTCGCATCACCTGCTTTTCAATTTCCAACCATTTGACAAATGAATGTGATGCCAACACAGATTGGCGTACAGTTCTAGTTATAAGGCTAAATTGGTCCAATAAAATGTTCTAGTGAAGAAGATAGGCACATACCACGCAAATGTCAGTTTATCAATTATTTTATGACAGATAATGACCACTAGGGGGCAATGGTGCCGCATTTACATGTATTTAGTGTGCTGCATGGGGGTTATGATGGCATGAAAATAAATTGCGTATCATTATGAGTACATAACAAAATTAGTTATTTACTCCTTATTTTTAAAGGACAATTCTACAAATACAAATTTAACTTAACGTATTTAATAATATTAAAGCATTTAATAATAATAGAGTTCAAATTTGTATGGAACATCAAATGTAACGTGGTACATGGACACATTAGATTACATAAGCACAGTACACAAGCACCTTGCATAGACATACAGACATGTTATTGGCATTAATGGAGCCCCATAATTGTGTCCCTTGTCTTACATACCGGAATCAAATGGTTAATGCCTCACAAACATGTAGTCAGGCTCTACAGAGCTCTGTTAAGAGCAAATATTAGAGTCAGGTGACAGATATTTTTTTTACCATTTGAATATTAAATAAGCAGTTTCAGTTAACAGGTTATCACATAGAAACACTCCTCACAACTGATTTAATACTTTGATATTTAAATAAAAGTAAAATCGTCTGAAGGACAGTTTCTTCATCTCCATCAAAGCTTTTTGTGAACCCGCACAGAAAATAAAATACAGAATTTTATCCAGAAAATGTCCGTGGACTGATCTCAAATGACAATAACTAAAAGTATACATTTGTTTAATTGGGTTTTTACGACATAGAAAACATAAAGTAGCCAATAATTCTGGAGTGGGAGAAAAATATTGCATTATTTTTCACCATTTCTGCTCCTTAATACTTTTTATACTTTGTATAGCTGCCTTTTGCTCTGATTACAGCTGCAGATCTTTCAGGGGAATGTATCTCCCAGCTTTGTACATCACCCTTTCTTTCTTTCTTTCTTTCTTTCTTTCTTTTCTTTCTTTCTTTCTTTCTTTCTTTCTTTCTTTCTTTCTGTCTGTCTGTCTGTCTGTCTTGTACAATCGACATAAAATATATTAAAGTCTGCTGTCTGAACAGGGTAAAATGTGAAAATATTTATAATAGAAGACTAGATCAGATGAAATAAGACAAAAAAGTTTGTATTTTTTCTAGCTTTTAAAAAAATGCCTTATTTTTTTTAACTGCATATTGATAAGCTGTAAGCAAGAGGATCAATTTATTTTTCTCCAGAACTGTTGCTCTAATGTAAGAAAATGTAAATGCACTTTCTTATGTAGGACGTTTGTAGGAAGAAATAACTTCTGAACGTTGTTCAAAACGTAATAAAATAACTCTGATCAAACTTGAGTGACCTTAGACTTAGATCATTTTATTAACTACTGTTCACAGCTTCCATTTCTGCCTTGCCTCATAATAATCAGTTTCGTTTTGGCACTTCTCCGCTCCAAACGCAATCTGGATCTTTTCCATCTTCTTAAACCCACCCACCGCCAATCCTCCTCCTCCTTTCCCAATAAAACAGATCCAGCTGCGCGTCGTCGCGCTGCGTCATTCGGCTCCGCTGTTCAGACGCTCAGCTGTGTTTGTGCAGTCAGTGGAAGGAAGCGGACACGTCCGGTACCATGCTGCTGTCGGGGTTCTGGTGTCTGTGCTTGCTGTGGACGGCCGGCGCCATGGAGCGAGGTCCGGTTAGTCTCAACGAGATGTTCCGGGAGGTGGAGGAGCTGATGGAGGACACTCAGCACATGCTGGACGAGGCGGTCCACAAGGTATGCGTCACATTTGATCCATTCATATCAGGAGAAGGGCAGAGCTCAGGAGAAAACGTCAGTCATAAAATATAAAATGAACAACGAATATCACTGAGAGCCAAAGGTGTGCGCAAAAGTTTACGTGGGTGATCGTTAGTCTGATTGTCCGGTTTTTGCCTGGTTGAGACGGGTTTTGGCAGATTACGCAGAGTTTCCATGTCTGAATGTTTGGGTAAAGTCTGACCGTCGCTGCTTACAGTCTGGTTTGTGCTCAGAATGGAAACTATTCAGTTAATTTACTTGGGAAAAGCTGCTTCTGAGGCTGAAATCCACTCAGCTTTATTCTTTTAAAGGCATAAAACTCCTTGGAACCCCAAGTAGGCCCTTTTGGATTTCTTGCTTGTCTTCTCAGGTTTCATTGGACCTAGTCCATTAAACTCACTGAGATGAGTCAGTGCCGGGTTTTGATGATAGGATGGTGGAAATGTCCATTAGGCGGATCATACTGTTCTCATGCTTTAATTCATTTTCATGTTGGGGCATAACATTATGACTACTGACAAGTGAAGAACACAGCTACATTACAACTTTTACGATTCAGTTAGCTACCTAATTAAACCATCTAGTCACAAAAGCCATATGCATATGACATAAGACATATGCTTCAAAAAGGATAGTTTATTGGGGGTTTTTATGATAAAGACATAGTAGAAAATTATATTATATAAATTAAACAACCACAATTTCATTTGAAATTTTAGGTACTTAAAATAAATTAGGGAAAACATCACACTTCTACATAAAGAATGAATGCATGTTCTTTAATTCCAGTTTATGAAAAGTGAAGGGGAAAAAAAGGTATTTAGTTTGTGACCTAAAGGGGAAAAAAGTAGGCCTAAACAAAAATAGTTTTCCAACATCTGTCATTCTATTGTTGTTCTATGCATATATTGCATAAAAAACAGCTATTAATGTTTTTTTTCCTCTTTATATTAAAAAACTACTCTGGGTTTTGGTTTTTGTTTTTTGTTTTTTTGGATGACGAGTCAAGTGTGGAGCTGTAACTGCAGCTTGCAGACTCATGGCTTAATGAAATAATTTGATCATTACCAGAGCTCTGCAGAAGTAGATGACATGCCAAGAAGGTAATTGAGCCTTTTGCATCAGTTGTGATGGACCAGGGATGCGTTGGAAGCTCACGGGACTAAACCCCTGAGGACTGGAGTTGGGCAGCATATCAAAAGTAGGTTAAAGAAGGAACACAGATGAACCAGAAGTTTAGCCAATCCTGTGTCATCAAGTTGTTTTTTTTTTAAATTCTGGTTTAATACCATGGCCTCAGATCTATTGGAGCCGACTCTTCTCTATTTCAGCTATGAAAAGCTGTGCAAAAAGTGGCATTATTTAAAACATCCTTGCACTGTCTCCAACAGATAACTAATGAAAGTGCAAAATTCTCCTCGTCCTCTGTGGATCTGCCTCCCAACTACCACAACGAGACCAGGAAGACTGTGAAGGGCAACAACGGGGAGACTCGGGTCCTGGATCGAACAGACAAGGTGAGTTCCTCACAGACAGAAACTCCTTTTTAAAGGCTTGAACAATTAAAAAAAAACCTAATCTGCTGCATTATTCTTGTCAGAACTGACTGTTTTTGTTCTTCAGCCTCTGCAAAGCTGCACCAAGTCTCACATGTCACTCTTTCTTTGCAGGACACGGACAACAGAACAGGGGAGACGCACGTTTCACATGTGCACGTGGAGGTCTCTGGCCAGTGGAACAGTGTGAATCACGTGAGTTTTGTTTTTTGCTGTTTGCTCGGAGCGATTAAGTGCAGAATGGTGTCGTTAAAGCAGGACGCTGATAAAGAAATAAGCAAAAACCCAGAGATGAGATGGGTAATGGCAAAAAAAAAAAGCCAGATAAGAGGAGAAAAAGAGCAGCAAGCGGATATAGAGAGGGCTGCAATAATGGGTGGAAACCTGGAAGAAATGCAGCTGAGCTGATAAGCAGCGGGGAGTAGATGGAAACCTGGACAACAGAGAGCAGACCTCTGCTTTATGAGGCTTGTAATTAAGAAAACAGCAACTGCAAGTAAAAAAATAGAAAGCATGACCTTAATGCACCCTTGTATGCAAGTTTTTGGTTGTAAACTTGCTGTTTTTTCTAATGTTGGCATAAAGTTTTGGTTATGACTAAGGATTTTCCACAGGTATGTATGAAATGATGATGTTTAAATATATCTCGTTTCAAGTCGGTTTATGCCTTGTAGCCACAATGTAAAGTTTTAAAACGGCCAATTGAAATGGACAAAGGCTTGCTTAATTTTTTTCCCCTCCTGTTTATAGTTTTTATGACGAACCTAATAGCATGGCTGACTCTAATATGTAAAATAGTTTATAAAATCCCAACATTTGTAGGAAGAGATGGAAATGTGGAGCCGTTTCTGAAACTGTGGCTGGATTGTCTCCAGTCATTTTCCTTTTTCATGCTGTGTAAAACGAGCTCATCCAGGAACAAACTCTACCATAAATTTCAGAGTTTTGCACCAGCAGGCGGGCAGCTTAATGGAAACTGAGATCATTATTGCAGTTTGCTGCTTTACAAAGGTGGTTTTGATCTCCTGCTTTCCTGGCAGCCGTACAGATGTTGGTTATGTTAATAGTGCCTGCAGCTGCGAAATGAATGCCAGGAAACCTAAGAGGGGGGGGGGGGGGGGTCTACAGTAGCCAGACGGAGTAAGCTCAGTTTTTCTAAAGCTGGTTAAAATGTTCTCAATCAGTGTGCCGTTATAGTTAAGTTAAGAAAGGCTTAACAAAAGGGAGAACATTAGTGATGTTGGTTAGAAGTGGGGAAACATTTGGCTAATCTGATTGTAAACGCCTGTCAGTTTAGTTTCTGAAAGACATAAAATAATCACCTGGGGGGGAAAAAAAAAAACGTAAAATATTTATACATGGCTCATGCCAGGCACCTTTCTTGGAATCTTTTTAAAGGAGCAATAAGAAAAATGTCATTATAATAGATGGAACTAAAAAAACCATTTTGTGATGAACTGAAGGTAATTTTAGCTGGACTGTGGGTAAACTTCACACACCATCTCTTTGTGGTGTTCTCTAATCTCTTTTTTTACATGGCCGGCGGCGCATGCATGTATGTGAACAGCTGTCCCTCACATAGTAGAGCCCATGAAATGCCACCACCAGAGCACGCCCATCGGATCAAAGCATTATTCTGCTAACAGCATTATAAAGTTAAGAATTACTTAATACTTCGCTAGACGTGTTCCTCTGAAAGGTGATGCTGTGTATTTATCCTTTGCAAATATGTTCATACCAGCTCCTGCTGTGGTCTACAGACAGCGATTAAGCTCCACCTAGTGGTGAAAAAACGCTTATTGCTCCTTTTTAAAGATAATAAAGCCTTAAAGCTACTCTCTCTGCCTGGACCCTGCTCTTACCTCAACTCCGTACAATCCCCTTTTGTCAACAGAACACAATTTAGCCTACACTAATAACATTTCACAATGTTGGAGCATACACCCATTGGGTCTAAGAAGCGATGATTATGGAAGGAAGTCGATTTTTAAGTCTGGTTAACCATTTGTGTTGATTTGGCCATATGCATTGATCCTTGCGCTGCTAATGGGTCCAATGACGGCCCATTACCAGTTTACTGGTAGATCCCATGCGCTCTTAAAGAACTCCTGGTGTTCCAAAGAAATCGTGACGTACTTTACTGTTATAAGGTTCCCTGGGCTCTTGGAAGGGAAATGGACCCTGATTTTACTGTTTATTATCTTAACACTGATCCTGGTCAATTTATTGTGTAGCCCTGCAAGTAGAGCTGTATTGTATTAAAACAATATTACTTTTATTGAGTACTACAGTGACTATATTCAATACATCTCTTCATCCATGATTTTTTTTTTTCTCCACCACTCAAATCTTTATCAACTGTGGGAATTGAGGGGGAGTGAGTTCTTCCAGCTGTTATGCAGAAAGTGAATGCACGCATAATTTGTGTTTTCAATATAGCAAACATCTGCCTGCGGGATTGTTACAGATATTCCTTTAAAAAAAGTAAATGGTCATTGGCTCTGCTTTCAATGCTTTATTAAGAGCAATTATCTTTTTTTAGCATATATTGTATTGCTAATATTTCTCGCATTGCCACTGGGACAGCATACGAAAATTAGCTGGTAAAAAGTCTGGCACAATGGATCTATGCTCTTTAAATTGTTCTCTATACATGGACCCACATGAATAAAATGAAAATATTTGAAGTCACAGGTGTTGAAATCAAATTTGAACACGAATACCTTTTCATATTTCTGTTCATGGGCTGTTAAATCTTGCTTAAATATGTTAATTTCTTCTGTTATGTGAACCCACAGGAGTGCATGGTGGATGAGGACTGTGGGAACTTAAGATATTGCCTGTATGAGATTGAGAACTCAAAGTGCCTTCCCTGCATAGCAACAGATATGGTGAGAGTCATTGTGTTCTGGTTTGGCCTCAGCTACATGTACATATGAACCCAGAGACAGCAAGTCACAACATGAATTAGAGTAGCCTCTTCAGCTGCTCTTTTTTTTTTTTGTTGTTAACAGTTGACTCTGTTTTAAAGTGCTCTTACAGAGTACAAGTACAATAAGTGTTTTATACATCTTTAAACTGTAGCTTTGTTACTACTGTTGACCAGCAAAGCATAATAGTCATTTAAGCAGACCTCTAAATTTGTGTTGATCTATGGGATCAGCATAAAGTAGTGTATAATTGTGAAAATGTTTTTTTTTTTATGTTTAATAATGACTTAAAGTTTGCCATCATTTGTATTCACCACCCCTGACTCAATACTAGTAACTGCCTTTCGCTGAAATATCTGTTCCAAGTCTCTTTTTATTTCTACCTGCATGTGTAGAGGCTGAATCCAGAATTTGTTTTTAAAATAAAAGCTCAAGCAAACTACGTATATAGTAGTTTATATTTACTCTATACCATCATATGTCTGGTACTTATGAAATGATACAGGGAAGAAAAAAATCTGTAACTGATCTAGTCCCTAAAGGCATCAAATCTTAGTTTCTATGACTTTAAAGTCAAAACGGCTGCTCGTATTTTCTTCTAAGCGTCCCTGAAAATTGTTTCCCTTACAGCCGTGCACAAAGGATGAGGAATGCTGCTCAGATCAGATGTGTGTCTGGGGTCAGTGTACAGTGAACGCCACCGGCGGAACGGAGGGGACAATCTGTCAGGGTCAGAGCGACTGCAGGCCGGGTCTCTGCTGTGCCTTTCAGCGAGGTGATAAGGACTCTCTACGCATTTCTAAATTTATATCAGATACCAGTCACTGTGTGCTCGGTAAACACAAAGAACAGCTTCTGTTTAAATCTGCATTTTTTTTTTTTTTTTAAAGCTGATAAATCCTTATCTGCTGCGTTATTGCAATAAACGTTTTATTTTAAGTTTGAGTTGAGAAAAATTGCCAAAGTAATCTTTATAAACTGCACTGTTAAACAGTTTTTCTAATTCACCTTTTTAATGGCATTTGTATGTCGAACAAATTTAAGAAATATTTCAATAAAACAAGGGTGACCTATTCGTACAAAATATGTATAAATACAAAAAGAAATGCAAGAATTAAAGCGGGCTGTTGTGGTTCTCTGTAATGCAGGTGCGCAATTTAAAATAAATCCATCTTGACTTTCTTCTTCCTTCCATCAGAGTTTTTGTTTCCGGTTTGCAGTCCCAAACCTGCTAAAGGAGAGTCCTGCTTGAACCACCCTAACCTTCTGATTGACATGCTGGAGTGGGACCAGGAGGGCCCCAGAGACCACTGCCCTTGTGCAGGCAACCTACGTTGTCAACCCCACGGGTGAGCACAAATTTAAAGCTACATATTTGTAGGGCGAAACCAACAAAAAACACTGACATCTTTTTGCTCCAAACTCTGACTTTTCTTCTTGCAGTCGTGGATCTGTGTGTGGAGAGAAGGTCTGAAGGAGTGGCGGTTTCCAAAGGGCGGATCAGCAGTTTAATACAGTGTCCCATCTGGACAGCACCTGCACTCTTTATACTATTTATGCTTAACTATCAAGTCTATATTGTAAAACAAAGAGGAAATAAAGGATGTTTTGACAGTGTTCTCTTATTTGCTGGATATCTTAATGATTGGGAATTTTATCCTGGGTGTTTTATTACATTTCTGTATTCCTGCAATCCTCAAAAGGGTTAAAAATAAAACTGGACTTCTATTCTGGAGCTGAAGACGTTCCTCTTCCCATCCAGGAAGCTTTCTCAATCCAAATTGTCTGTAGTGTGGAGTTCCAAGCTTTATAGATCTGCTGGTGATGCCTCGTTAGAGCTTAGATACAGTTGTAGGTTAACCTGGAACTGATTGCCCCTCACAATGGAGAGTTGTTAGGCTCATCGTTTGCCTGGCTCACAGGAGAAATGCTGTGGTCACATGCATGGAAGTGTGAACTGGGGTGATCATGACCAGGATCACTGAGCCTATTCTGCAATGTCACTGAGTTAATAAGTTTTGGCCCTGTGGCCAGATGCGTCATCATCCTGAAGAAATTACCTGACCACCTTTCAATTTATTCCTTTTCTTTGGACTGATGTATTCGTTCCCCAAACCTTTCAACGTGAGCTGTCTTCTGACGTATCCATTTCTTAACTTGTCTTTGTGTTGGTGGCACCGTCTCCAAACTGTACAACATAGTAGGTATTGTTACCTTCAGCTCATCTTCAATGTCTACTGTGGCAGTTTTAGTAATGACAGTGGTCCTCCCTGGTCCTTTACCTGAAATGGCACACCAAGTTATTGGCCCATGAGCAGGGCCTGTGGTACGCGTTCTTGACATTCACATGGCCTCATCAGTGTACAACAGATCATATTATATCCTTATAACCACAGAAAATTAAATTATTTGTCATGACTTATTTTAACGGAGTAGAAGGACAATGGTAATTACCTTGGATAAGTAACTGTTAATGCTCATCAATCGGGGAAGTGTTATGACGCCAATACCTCGTATATGAAATGCATAATTTTACACAGAGGGAAACATTTTAAGATGGCTGCCAATCTCCTGAGGTGTGAACATCGCAGAAAATTTACCCTGACTAAAATACTCCAAAACGTGAAAAACAGAACAAGAGCTCCGCCAAGACTCTTCAGGCTTCAAGATGAAAATTGTTCCAATTAAACTCAATATGATGAGAATAATGGTTGTCAGGAGAGAGATTATGCTCTCTAAAATGAAAAGTAGCTGTCCAATTTAGGCATGCAAAGTTGCACCTGAATGTACCACATGATTTTACATATAAGGCCAAACTGGAGGCCTTTGGACACAATGTGCAGAACTGAAAATCACACCTCAATCCCAGAGAGGTGCAAAAGAACTGTGTGACACACTTAGAAACTTTGGTTTAACTCAACATGTTAAACAGCCAACACACAAACAGGGATATATTTTAGACCTAATTATCACTAAGGGTCTAAACGTTTCCAAAGTCAGTGTAACTGATGTTGCCAGAGACTATAGTATATAATGTCCTGTCACTTTTTAATCCGATTTTGATGGATTAAAAGTGGGCGGGGCTTATTTTTTAATTGACCTTTAGGTGACCCCACTCACATGATCGTCACGTGGCCCTGCTCGTGACCCTCATGTGACATCCCCCCCCCCCCCTTCCCTCCCGTGACCCGCACTTTAATCATTATTATATTAATTAATTATTCTTTTTTTAATTGTATTATTTTTATTTTTAATTAATAATTTTTCTCATTAATAATATTATTACTACTATCATTGATATTATTGTAATTATTTAATTCTGTTATGCATACCCAACCCTTTTTAGTAGTATTATTGTAATCATTTAAAGTTATTTATAATTATTTAACTCTGGTATACATACCCAACCTTTTTTAGTAGTATTATTGTAATCATTTAAAGTTATTTATAATTATTTAACTCCGGTATACATACCCAATCTTTTTATTAGTATTATTATGATTATTTAAAGTTATTTTGAATGATTTAATTCCGTTAGGCACATCCAATCTTTAAGGTGGGGGGAAATCAGTCTTTGTTTCAGCCGTAAAAGCAGTCAGACTCTGAATACTTAAAGTTTCAAAATAAAGATTAAAAATTAAACTATCTAAATCGTTTATACGCATAAGCTTCCCCATCCGGAATCTGTAAATAAAAAGCTCAGGGTTACGCACATCCAATCTTTAAGGTGGGGGGAAATCAGTCTTTGTTTCAGCCGTAAAAGCAGTCAGACTCTGAATACTTAAAGTTTCAAAATAAAGATTAAAAATAAAACTATATAATCGTTTAGACGCATAAGCTTCCCCATCCGGAATCTGTAAATAAAAAGCTCAGGTTTCTCGCTCAGCCAGAATCCTGCGATGCAACCCCTCAGCTCTCCCTATAAACAGTGAGCGTTTAACCTCAGTGACTGACCGCTTACCAGTTGCAGCTTAGAACATAATAAGTCCATACACTTTACAGGTCACTGACAGTTTGAGGGTCATAAGTTCACTCGTTCAGTAAGCAGTTAAAATAATACTCAACCTGTTCGAAGCGTCGCGCGGGAGGATACACAAGGGGGGAGATCTCGCTTTCTCTCAATCATCTGACCCCTCAACACAAAAACTGTGTCTTTCTCTACAACCCTCGCGCTGTCATGCTTATTATTTATAAATAGCGGACACCCTGTCACAAAAAAAAATCGACAGGACGTTGTATTTCACGCCTTTACGTATCCTAAAATCCCCATCACGCGGACAAACACAATGCCTGTATTATCAATAATGTATATATAAGGCCCTCTTCCCCTCCCACCTAACTGAATGCATGCACTGTGACTCCTCCGAAACATGTCACAACTTCCTTCTTCGCGGCGAGCTACAACCGCTCAGAACGTCAATGACCGGTCTACACGCCCTCCACCTGTGATATACCGTAAGTTACCCTTTCCTGTTTATATATTGTATCTATGCATGTTTTTTTAGTTTTTCTATTTTCCACGGACTCCTCTAGGTAATGTGTGTAACTCTTACCCAAGACCCTCACTGATGCTGTAGGAAATCCCCGACCATGTCAGCTTACAGCACTTGCTTACCTCTCTCTCCCTCCCTCTTTTTTTTTTTTTTTTTATCTCTAATTATTCCTCAGACCCCACTGCGAGTGATCTTGACGCTATCTTTGAACAAAATCCTGACTTTGGTAATCCAGCCTCATATTCACTTTAACGATATCCTTGTAAAACACTAATTGAAAGTTCTAACCATCTTCATCTTATTTTTATAGATTTCAAGGGGAACGGTTACATTGATGCTCAATGCGGGAGAGCTTCTCATGCTCTACAAACCCCCAAACGCAGTCAGCCCATGAGTAAATTGTCTCGTAAGTCGGGCAAAAGGACTCTTTTCCCCAGCACCGCTGCTCAGACCAAATCCAGTCCACAGTGTGAGACGCATGCAGAACGCTGCGGTCGCGACGTAATTTTCATCGATTCACAATCCTCAGTCTTTGGCTCGCTCGCAGCAAAGCAAGAGGGTGACAATTCACAAGCAGCTTCCCTTGAGCAGCCATCAGAGGGTGAGTTTGCATTTAAAGCGCTCGGGTTTTTGTAAGAGTTGTATTAGCCTTGTTTTAAAAGCCTCTCTCTGCTTACAGAAGCGGGCCCGCTCGCTCTTGGATGAGAGAAGGTGAAGGTAGAGCCCTTAAACGCACCTCAAACTGGTCAAGAAAACCCTGGAACCTCCTCAGATAGTGAGTAATACAGCTTTTTTTATTAATTAATTTAATAATTAAATCATTATTTCTTTATTTACAGTCTTAAAGTGTAAACTAGTTTTCAGCACGGTTCAAAAATATCTATGCCTCCCTCCCTCTGTGTGTGTGTGTGTGTGTGTGTGTGTGTGTGTGTGTGTGTGTGTGTGTGTGTGTGTGTGTGTGTGTGTGTGTGTGTGTGTGTGTGTGTGTGTGTGTGTGTTCGAATCACACCTCTGCTCCTCGGCCTCTCTTCACTTTTCACCTCTATGCTGGTTTTTACTCATTTATTTAATTGTATTTACTTATTTATATATATATATATATATTATCATTGTTTTTTATTTTGCATTGGAGGAGTGAAGGTAGAGCCCTTAAACGCACCTCAAACTGGTCAAGAAAACCCTGGAACCTCCTCAGATAGTGAGTAATACAGCTTTTTTATTAATTAATTTAATAATTAAATCATTATTTCTTTATTTACAGTCTTAAAGTGTAAACTAGTTTTCAGCACGGTTCAAAAATATCTATGCCTCCCTCCCGCTGTATGTGTGTGTGTGTGTGTGTGTGTGTGTGTGTGTGTGTGTGTGTGTGTGTGTATATGTGTGCGTGTTCCACCGTCTTAGTGGGGACCATCACAGGTTTTTAACCTTTCCAGTGAGGATATTTTACAAAGTAGGGATATGTTAACCATTCCTTATGCGTGTGTGTGTGTGTGTGTGTGTGTGTGTGTGTGTGTGTGTGTGTGTTCGAATCACACCTCTGCTCCTCGGTCTCTCTTCACTTTTCACCTCTATGCTGTTTTTACTCATTTATTTAATTGTATTTACTTATTTAAATATATATATATATTATTATTTTTTATTTATTGTTTATTTTTATTTTTTTATTTTGCAGCCCCAACCGCCAGACGGGGAACACCCACTTTAAAACGTAAGAGGCAACTATCCATTTTGGTGAAGCTACAATCTACCACCCTGAGGTATCAAGAAGCCATCAACAAAAACTTATCCAGAACAATTAAAGCCCGGAAGATTATGACAGGTAAATCTGAATCTCAAAGCTTTCAAAGAACTATGTTTCCTTTAATAAAATGAATTTTTTTAAAAAAAAAAACAGCCTCCTTCTTTTCTTTATTATATCATAATAAATCAATGACTGTTTTCTTTTATTATCATTATTACTTATTATTATTAATATAATTATCATTATTATATTTATTATTTTTCTACAATTTGGTTTCTCGTATAATAAATCAATGTTGTATTCTCTCCTAATTATAATTATTTTGTCAAATTATAGAAGTGGTGGAGAGTATTCAGAAAATTCCACTTTCCGGTCGCAAAGGAGGGTTCCACATCCGGAAAAGCTCTGAACTTCTGAGAACCTGCAAGTGTCTGCTGGACGAAACCGCCAAGACCTCAACGCTACAGTAGAGTTAACCTTTTAAATCGTGACCTCTGTAAACATGGGTAGTCAGCAAATGAGAAATGCATTGTATGAAATTGTTGAAGCGGTGAATGAACTCCGTAATCTCCCTGTACACCCTGCAACCGAATTTCTCAATCTAACCCCAAATTCCCCCGTCAGAACTCAGGGTCCAGATTTGGATCTTCAAGGCTTACTGTCTGTAGAACGAGCCCTCGAACGATTAAACGATTCTGTCTCTCAACCATACTCGCCTGAAAATAATTCCTTAGAGTTTCAACAGCAAGTTACAAATGCTTTACACGAAATCACACAAATGGTTAATGAGCTTCCTGTTCACCACGTGCCTGGTTCTTTCAATGTAGCTCCACATTCACCGTCCAGGTTAGAACAAGCGATCCATCAATTAAACGTTTCTCTCTCTCAAACATTTAGCCCAAACTCTACAAACGCTCGGTATGAGCAAGATGGTGGTAGTCTTGTAGAAAACGTTGAACATAATCTCTCAGGTTCTTTGAATCCTGCTTCGCAAAATCCCTCACCCAACCAGCCTCATCAGACAAGCCTCATCGCACCCAACCTCCCCACACTCGATCGAGCAAATCAACCATGCACTAGTCATGGAGAGCGAGTTGTAAACAGCTCTGAACATACCCAACAAACTCAGAGAGAGCGAGAAGGTTTCAACGTTACAGAAATAAGACGTCCTTTCAACGTCATTGCCTCGCGAGCCGGCGACGCTCCCAACCCCGCCGAATTTTATACACAAGTGTATCATATTCTCACAGAGCTCGCAGAGTCAGCTGCTCGCCTTGCCTCTCGTAGCGATATTATCGAACTAGAATTGAGCGGAGAAGGATTTTCTCATCACGCCATCGTTCAGGTAAATGATGAACGTGATTCAATTCTGCCTGCATTTCTGGAATTTTTAGAGGAGCTAACGCAGTCAAACGCGGAATTGCCGGATCCAAACAACTTAGAAATGATTGTTCAGGTTGTAAGAAACCCTCATGGAGGTGTCAAACGTAAAGCCGAAAAAACATTGGACTGTGAACTGATTCGTAAAAAACGTCAACATTTGTATATCGTCGCCAATCCTTCTGATCAGCTCTGTTTTTCAATCAGTCTTGCCCATCTATGTAACCCTGCTTTTACAGACGCCCAAGCCGTGCAGCAAGCTGTACTTTGGCAACGCACAGCGGGCCTCACAGAGCAAACCCCCGTCACTTTCAGCGATGTGCAGAAATTTGAAAAGATTGTCAACAGGAAAATTGTGGTTTTCTATAAAGACGGCAAGAATGCAATGCTTCGTAAATTCCAGACTGACTTTTCCGATCGTTCAAATCCGCTTTTTCTGCTTCTGTTCAAAAACCATTATTACGGCATTAAAAACCTGCGAGGGTTCACCGGTTCTAACTACGTTTGCAACTACTGCTTTACCGGTTTCCAAAACATCAACAGGCATAACTGCGAGGGTCATTGTTCAGTTTGTCTCGATCCAAAATGTACTCTGCAGCGGTACAACTCTGTACAATGCGCAGATTGTAACCGAATCTGTCGTAATTCATTCTGCCTTGATAGGCACAAACAGCCCAGATTGAGACCTTACCTCGGAAAGCATGTGAGTAACTGCGAAACGACTAAATACTGTCCTCTGTGTAAAAGGCTATATGATGTAGCAGCAGGTGGGGGTAGCAAGCCTCACGAGTGTTCAATAAAATGCACGGTCTGTCGTCAGAAAGTCCCTAGCGGTGTTGATGTAACGTTAAACGAGCACCAGTGTTACATTCAACCCACACTGACAGACCGTGAACTCGGAAATAAACTGGTTTTTTACGATTTTGAAACTTTTACAGATCAAACTGGGAGACACATCCCATTCCTTGTCTACACAAAAACTTTGGCAGGGGATGTTTGGTACTCTTACGGGGTGAACTGCGTCAGGGATTTTCTGCTTCATTTCAGAAATCCTCGTTACAGAGGTTTCACTTTCCTAGCTCACAACAGTCGTGGGTTTGACTCTTACTTGGTTCTGAGTGTGATGGTTGAATTGGGTATAAAACCACATTTAATAACGCAAGGAAGTAAAGTTCTCTGTTTTACCGAGCGGGACTACAGCCTGAAATTCATCGACAGTCTTTCATTCCTTACGATGAAACTCAGCCAAATGCCGAAAGCATTGGGATTTAACGATCACTGTAAAGGGTTTTTCCCTCACTTGTTCTCATCTGAGAAGACTTTAAACTACGTGGGTCCGCTTCCTCCCCCCAGCTTCTATGGGGTAGATCGCATGAACCCTGCCGAACAGGATCGGTTTTACACTTGGTACAACGAAGCTTGTAAACACCCCTTTGACTTTCAAAAAGAAGCTCTTTATTATTGTCAAAATGATGTGGAGATTCTTTTCAAGGCTTGTGTGAAATTCAGAGAAGAGTTCTTTAAAGAGACAACCGTGGATCCTTTAAAGTCAATCACCATTGCCTCAGCCTGTATGAATGTCTTTACATCCAATTTCCTCCCTCCTAACACTCTCGCGATCCCCTCCCCGGTGGATTACCGACGACAATGTAAAACAGTTTCGGACGCGTCTATTCAGTGGCTAGAATGGGTAGCTCAGAAACGAGGCATTTTCATTCAGCATGCGCTCAATAAAGGTGAAAAGAAGATCGGCCCTTATCACATCGATGGATACGCGGAGGTTCGAGGAATGAAAATCGCGTTTGAGTTCAACGGGTGTTTTTTTCATGGGTGTCCCACTTGCTTTCCACCCGACCAGATCTGTCCTCTCAGGAGGGTTTGCTTTGAAACATTCCATTCTGCTACCATGGAGAGAGCGAGGTTATTGCAATCGGTTTACGGCGTGCAATTAGAAGTTATTTGGGAACACGACTGGATCCTAATGAAGGACTCGCACCCGGGTCTCAAAAGGTTTCTACAGTCTTCCAACGCACCGGAGCCTCTTTCCCCGCGTGATGCCTTATACGGCGGGCGTACTTGTGCTCTCAGACTCCGGTACACGGCGGAGGAGGAATCGGTGCATTATGTAGATTTCACCTCATTGTACCCGTACGTGAACGCAAACTGTCCCTATCCTCTCGGCCACCCCAAAATCATCTGCAAAGATTTTGACGATCCATGTAGCTATTTCGGGTTCATCAGGGCGACTGTGTTTCCACCCCGCGGTCTGTTTTTTCCCGTTTTGCCGTACAAGACATCTACCGGTAAACTCGTGTTTACTCTCTGCCGTGCTTGCGCCGAAATGAACTACCAGGCAGGCCCATGCAGCCACACTGACCGAGAGAGAGCGTTGACGGGGGTGTGGGTAACCCCCGAATTCAACAAAGCTCTGGAACTCGGTTACACCGTCGCTGAAATCACTGAGGTTTGGCATTTTGAGAACCAGAGCAGTTCAATCTTTAAACCGTATATCCACACTTTTCTCAAGGGTAAGCAGGAAGCTTCAGGTTTTCCCGCTGAAGCTACGGATGAGGAGAGCAGGTTAAAGTATGTGGCAGACTACAAACTGAACCAAGGCATCCAGCTGGATGTACGGAAGATCGAGGTGAATCCTGCTAAAAGGCAGGTGGCTAAACTGTGTTTGAACAGTTTTTGGGGAAAATTTGCGCAGAGAAATGATCTGGCTCAAACTACCATTGTGACAGACTCAGCTGAGTTTTTTAACTTCCTGTTTTCAGGTAAATACACGGTGAGTTACTTTCACTTTCTGAACGATGACATGTGTATGATTCAGTGGAAATACAACAAGCGATGCATCTCTCCCCCCAACAAGGTGAATAATGTGTTTATCGCGGCATTCACCACGGCACACGCACGGTTGAAACTATTCACCTGTCTCGAACCGCTTCAGGAGCGCGTTTTGTACATTGACACAGACAGCCTGATCTACGTGGTTAAACCGGGTCAGACCTCCCTCGAGCTGGGAAATTATTTGGGGGATTTAACGGATGAGCTGGGAGGTGATACCATACAGCAATTTGTTTCAACAGGCCCCAAAAGCTACGCTTACCAGACAAGAAACCAGAAAAAAGTTGTGATGCGTTGTAAAGGCATCACTCAAACTCAGGAATGCAGTGAGAGGGTGAATTTTGACAGCGTGAAAGACCTGGTAGAAGGCTATCTGCAGGGGTCTATTGGGGAGGTTTTAGAAGCTCCGCAGCATACCATCAGGAGGGATAAAAGAAACTTCCAACTTAAAAATACCACATTTCAGAAAAAGTTCCGTGTGGTGTATGACAAGAGAAGGCTTTTTCCTGACGGAACAACTCTCCCTTTTGGTTACTAAAAAGGTTAACCGGGAACAATGTCGCTCTCCGGTGAAACACAAGAGATTGAATTTGACCCTAGATTCAAAACCCCTTTTTCATGTCTGATAGTGGGTCCGAGCGGGTGTGGAAAATCTTTTTTTGTTAAAAGTGTTTTGCAAAATTGTAATCATGTTATGGATGTTGTACCTGTAAATATTGTATGGATTTACACATCTCTTCAGCCCATGTACGCCGAATTGCAGAGAATGAATAAAAAGATTAAATTCATCGAAGGACTACCTGATTCTTTTGATGATGAAAATCTGTTTCCTCCTGATCAGAATCATTTGGTTATATTGGACGATGTCATTTTCCAGGCTTTGGACCATCCAGAAGTGGTCAAGATTTTCACGCAATACAGACATCATAAAAATATGAGCGTGATGATGTTGACTCAGAACGTGTTTCATCAAGGCAAGTACAGCCGCACCATCAGCTTAAACACTAATTATATGGTCTTGTTTAAGAACCCCAGAGATAAACTGCAGCTGAATATATTAGCCCGTCAGATGTTCCCGTCAGAGAAAACGTTCTTTATGGAGAGTTTTCAAGACGCCACCAGAGAACCTCACGGGTATTTAATCGTCGATCTGACTCCGACTTGCCCAGATCGTTTCAGACTGAGAACTGGAATGCTCCCTGGTCAGTGGCCGGCTGTGTATCTACCCAAGTAAATTAATTTACCATGTCGGCGCGCATAAAACGGAACGCACCTCTTTTCAGAGCTCTGTATTATGCTACCGCGCAGAAACGGAAAGACATTCTCGCTCACTGCTCGCCGGATTTTCTTAAAGCCTTGTGTGAAATAGCTCTGAATATCTTAAAAGGTAACGTTAAAGTATCTCCCGCTCAACATAAAAAACTACAAAAGCAGAAAAAGATTATCAGACTGCTCGCGGATAAAAGAACGGGTTTAAAACGCAAGCAGCTGGCTCTGAAAAATCAAACCGGCGGGTTTATTTTACCCCTGCTAAGCGTTGTGGCCCCTTTAATAGGAGAGGTGGTTGGGGGTCTCATCAGGAGATGAGAAAATGTCTCTTAGGACGGCGCAAAAGATGTATCTCGTCTCTCCGCATCAGTTCAAACATTTCACTCCGTCAGAGCCTTCTGTCAGACAGACGGCTGAAGAGGATTTGGATTCTAAAATGAGGGAAATACTGAATGAACAGGGACTGAGTTCCTATGAAAAAATTAAAAGGTACAACGCTCTGCTGCAGAGATATCTGACTCTAATGAAACAAGGTCAGCTGGAGGAACCCAGAGTGACTTTAACTTTGCAGCGTAATCCTACCCCGGACAATAATCACGGTGACGCGGACTCTGGCTCTGATTCTACTGCTTCTACACCCTCTCCTATGGAATTGGATGAAACCGCCAGCGAAGTTCTAAAAGCTCTACCAAACAGAGATCGCAAAAACGCTGAATACATACTGAAAAGGTTAACGCAAGTTGGCCCGAGTTGGACGTCCAAAGGCGAATTTGTTTATCGGGATCGTGTGATGGGAGGCTCGCATCTGGTCGATTTGCTGAAAAACCTTCTGTTGCCGTTTAAGAGGAAAACACAGAGTCAGGAACCTGTAGGCTGGAACCATTTCATGACCGCCCTGAAGGAGCTAAACATCCCTGTGTCCTCAGTCAGTAATCCGCAAGCCCGCAACCAATACAGAGGCATGACAGAAACAGGTGTATCGGAGAAGAACGGAGCTAAACCTTTTGCAAAACGAAAAGGAAAAATCGTGCTGTCTCCTAAATTCCCCGGAATAGACTTTATGGATCCCACCCCTGAGAAAGGACCTGCTCGAAGCAAGAGAGTCAAGAAAACCCCTGCATGGTTGACATTTTCACCCTAAAAGTCTGTATGAAATAAAAAAATTGGAGAAATGAATTTGTAATAAAGAAAACTTTAATGTTTCAAATTATTCGTGTTTTTCTTCTAGACCGGTTACAGTGTATAACAATCTTTAAACATTTGTAAAGAACACGTTCCATGATTAAACGAGCACGAGGCCCTATTTTTTACACAACGCTGATATTTTTTCACAAAATCAAATACCATGACATCATTTTTATAAACACTGTCATCATAGGTAGCCAATATTTCATGCATCGATAGCCCGCAGGCTTTATGACAAAGATAATAAACACAATGATGACCGCACACGACGGATAGAGTGTCTTGAAGTTGACGATTATGATACAATATTTTCGAGGATCTCTCTTTCAAAAATGTCACTATGCTTGAGGGATAAAATTCGAAATCCGGAGGAAATCCGTAAGAGTCGAAAAAGGTGGCTCTATCATTCTCTTCCAAAGTCAAAGCTAGCCAGTGTTCACCAGGCATGTGTGAAGGATGAGTGTTGACGATAAAATAGGCTGGGCTTCTGTACGTGCATTTGAGTAATGGAAGCTGATCACAAGCCCAAACGCCGCAAAATAGGTCCCCCAACAGGTGATGCATCAGACTCTCGATCTCGTGGTTATTCATGTTTTAATAAAAATCCACCAGGACCTGCCTTTTTGAGTCGATTTCCAAAATTGAGTCGTAACACGCATACACGATCAGGGTGGTCGTGTGAGGCAGCGGAACTCTGAATCTCATTTCCAGTCTCAAATTACCGTTGCACACCGGTGAGAGAGCGTCTGCGTCCTCGCTCGGATTGAGATTAAAGACAAACAGGGAATAACCCTCGTTAAATTCCTCACGAGCGATGCTTAAAGGAAGGTCTTTTAAATGACGACCTGTAGAGGTGAACATGTTGTAATATTCCCTGACTGAAATACCGTTGTTGAATTGGGGCTGAAACGCTTTGGCAGGGACCTGTCTGCCGTCTTTGCAGAGCGCTAAATATTCCACATCCATATGCTTAAAGTTGAAAGGCGACATGCTTCTCCTTCCAGTGAATGCCTCGTGGTTGACCATACATAAAACAACATATTTCGGCATGGTTCCCAAAAAGAGATTCTCCTGGGTACATATCCTGGAATTTTCAGGGATAGAGTACGTTTTCACATTCACACGCGAAAGAGGATAGAGGGCGTTTCCTCTCATTAATGCTGAGGCATGCCCGAGTCGGATAGCCGGGGAGACTGCAACTTTTTTCATAAATAGCGAAGCCCCCAGAATTTTTAGTCGGAAGGTTGAATCACGCGGTCCCATGAGAGAGAAGGCGTCGCTGGCTCTGGTTAGTTTAACCCTCATATCGACAGAATTCAAGAGGAGTCTTTCGCAGAAGAAAATATCTGCGTGAAGCGGCCCCATCAGGTGTAACTCTCTGGAATTAGCGGTGAAAGCGGCTCTCTTGTTCATCCCCGAATTTGGACCGTCGACCATAACAATCGAGTCAATAGCTCCCGCCGTATCTTTGTAAAAGAGGCCTGCGCTAAATTGGCTCTTTAACGTGTCTTCTGAGTAGTTGAGCAAAGTTTCAATCATCGCTCTGTACGCGTGAGTCGCGCTACTCTGGGAAATTAACCTATCCCCCAGAATAACGTCGCATTGACTAAACATTGTATTCAGCGGGTAATTTATCAGCCCGACGGCAGCGTCGTTAGCCAGGTCGCTTCCATCTGCGTTGGTGATCTTTAGACGGACGTGGAGCAAAGTATCGTTCAAATCCAAGTATTTCTCTCCATCTCCGGGGATAAAGAACTCGATAGGTCCGGTGTCTGTAATCGCTGACACGGGTAATATTTCGGTGTACAGCTTATCTTCGATAGATAGTTGTGTCATGGGGGCGGAGAATAGGTCGAGTTCCGCCAGCGTACATTCTGATGATTTCTGGTGTAAAAGAGCCATGTTTGATCGTTATTGAAGAAGAATAATTCAGCTAAATATATCCTTGCGTGCAGCGGACTTCCTCCCTCTTGCTTTGCTCCTGCCGACTGATTTCTTCTTTTTGCGCGGTACAACTATTTGTGAACGCCCAACACGTTGCCCCGGTGGTCTCTTTCTAGCTCTTCTTGACAAAACCATAACCCCCGACCCCTCTTGGTTATTCACACCCTCGTGCGAGCCGCTTATTTTCGTCATAGCTTTACCTATGACGTCCGAGGCGATGTTTGTGGCAGCCTTTTTCAGATGCGGTTTAGCAATAGCGAAGCCGGATTTAAATAGGGGTGATACGAAACGAAATAATTTTGAAAATATGGATCCTATCCCGCGGCCGTACATAACAGGGGCGCCATAGAAACCGGGTAATTCTCCCCCTACCTGGTTCTGGTAGTAAGGGATAAAACGGTGCGGGTCCTCTCTCAAGAAAACCATCTTGTCTTGATCGTCGTCGCTTCTTCCTCACGTTTTTAGAACGCTGCAACGTTGTCGGTGTGACTGGTTGCACAGCTATGAATGATTCTGGCGACAATCGTGTGTTTTTATAAGCATGAGCAGTTTCACCTGAACGCTCTGCGTGAAGCAACGGGTCTGAAATGCAGTTTCACGATGCACTTTCCGTATGTAAATTTCACCGGGGTGTTTTGATCCGTTTTAATTTCAACTTGTATATTTTCAATATGTTTCTTGGCAATGGGGAGATAGTAGGGGTTATGAAAGGTTTGTGTGATAATATCTCCAAACACACCCTGGACCTGAACCGTTCGCAACAGGGGTGCGTATGCGTCACCCACTATCTGCGGCGTAACAACGTCGCTGTAAAAATAGAGGTGGTAGAAACCTCCCTTATAATCCACAGGATGCGGGGCGTGCCAGTGGTCGAATTTGATCCATTCTCCGGGTTCCGTGCCGAGCATGTAGGCCAGTGGAGCGTAAAAACGTAGATGGTACTGAGCGCCGGCCTGGTAGGTGAGTATGTTTGCGAGTTTGTTAACCTTTAAATAAATATCTGAATCTATCTTTCTCAAATGAGCTTCAATCTCTTTGATAAGCTGATTCATATTACTGTAATATCCGTTTCCAATCTGTATGCGATGGACTTGTTCCTCGCTCGCTTTCCGCCATTCGAAGTAAGCATTTTCTGAGGGGACATTATGCCATGTGTGTGGATAAGAAACCTCCGTCAATGCCACTTGCCATTCTCCTTGTAAATTGATATGCTCGGCTAAATCCACGCGGAAACTCGATATGTTATTCTCCTTAAACACGTCGAGGCTGGCGTTGGAGGGTAGCGTCAGGTAAAATCCTTCGTCCTGAGTTAAGTGGTCCATGTTGCACTGTCAACCGTCAGAGAGCAACGTCTTCTTTTATACGTCTCGCAGGTCGTCGGCTCTCACCCAGCTGTTGAATTTCTCCGGCCAATTTTTCCAACGTACTAAGACCTGTTTGACCCCCCGCACGGTGCGTTTGTCTAATATCTCACCCACTTGATACATTTTGTTTTTTGATATTTTCACCTTTTGTAGCTCCTCTGCATAAAAAGAACCTTGGACGGGCTCCTCGTCTAAATCTTTCAGTTTGAAGACGGGTGGAGATCGTTGTATCACTTCTGTAACTGTAAAGATTTCGTCCGTGAAACTTTGTTCATATTTCTTGTCAAACACTCCACGCACCTTGGAGATTCTGACATGGTCGCCTGATTTAAACGCCGTCTTGACTTTTGTACTGCGTTCGTAATTGGTCCCGTACAGATTTTGAAACACTTGAAAAGCGTTACTAGCGGTGACTTGGATAGGCGCCATTTTAATACTTGAATGATAGCCGTGGTTGTAGCTTTTGACCAGATCCTGAAGCACGTTTAGATATCGGAAAGTGTTGTTTGCGGTGAAATATCTCCACATTCTTGATTTTAACGTACGGTTAAACCTCTCAACCACCGACGCTTTTATTTCACTAGCCGTGGAAAAATGTTTAATACCGTTTTTATCCATCAGCGCTTTGAAAGATTTGTTGAAAAATTCTTTTCCGTCGTCAGTTTGCAGTTTCTTTGGAATCTGACTCTCTTTTAAAACGGATTCAAAAGCTTTTACGACGTCAGAGGCTGTTTTCCTTTTTAAAGCCCTGGCATAGGCTCTTTTGGAAAATACGTCGATAACGGTTAATAAATAATTGTAACCGTCGTTTTCTTCGGACAAGCTCTGCATATCACAAAGATCGGCTTGGAACTGTTTCAGAGGCCCGGTGACAAACACTCTATTTCTAGGAAATCTAATTCTTGCGGGTTTATGCAAAGAATAAGCATCTTGTTCCGATAAAAAGTCTCGGACCTTTTCAACCGGTACCTTCTCACCCGTTTCACTTTCCAAAGCTCTCTGTAGTCTATCTACCCCGCCGAAAGAGCCGGGGTGCGAAGGCGTGTAATATACCCGTTTCATTAACTTTTCTTCAGCCATACCTTTCCACACACACACACGCACGTAGTGATGCTAAATGAAGGATAAGAGGTCTGTATTTGGGTTTATATATATATTTTATTATATCAAAAACTAACTGTAGAGAAAGACATTCTTTTAATACGATGTCACAAACTAATTTCAGAAAATACTACTTTAATATATCACAAACTCAATGTAAAAAAAAAAAAACACTCATTGGTTAGATAAAAAGAAAGACATTCTTTTAATACAATATCACAAACTAATTTCAGAAAATACTACTTTAATATATCACACACTCAATGTTAAAAAACACTCATTTAATATATCACAAACTAATTTTAGAAATCGCTACTTTATTATATAAAGAGAAAGACTAGAGAAAACATGCATGCATTGGTTTCAAGCCCCCCGCCAGTACTGCGTGATGGTTTCAAGTTGATCTTTTAATTCATAGTTTTCTTCAACCAGCTGATTATACACCTCGTTGATGTGGTCATGCACCCGTTTGACCATCGTCAATTCGTACAAGTAAGCTTGTGCAACCGCGCTGACTGTGTCGTTGTCTTGATGGATGTTGCGAGCGGCTAGAAACTGTTGAACGGCATCGAGGAAACGTGCGTTACAAAGCACTCGCATTACACGATAGTAATTGCTTTCAAAGAACCCACCCTCAAGCTGCTCCAAACATTCATGCTCTCTCTGACTAGGGCGGTCATAAATGCACCCGTAACATTTATCACGCATGTACTTTTCGATGGCGGCGCTTAAAAGATGGTGCACCACAGTTTTCACCGCTTTGATGAAGCCAAAGCGGATCCATCCGTCGTATTCATCCGCCCCGGTGTCAGTCTCTCCTTGGCTGGATGGAAGCTGCGTATCCTCGGGTTGAGAAGGGTCTGGGGAGGCTGGATCTCCTTGGCCCGAGGGAAGTTGTGAGTCCTGGGGCTGTGAGTACTCAGACTGAGAAGGGTCCGGGGAGGGTGGAAGATTCATCGCTTGTGAATCTTCCTCCTGGGTCTTTGACAGAGAGAGCACGGCTGGAATCATGGCTGGAAGTCCGGAATTCTTATCCCATAAAACATAGTACTCGGGCCGTAGTCTCACACCTCCGGGGGGTCTGGACCAGTAGACGGTATGCCTCTGCAGCCCCGTCAGAAGACTCTCGCTGTCTGTGTCGCTTTCGGAAGAAGGGGACTCAGGGGTTGGCGAGGGTGAAGGTGGGTGGTACGGTCCCGGAAAGAATTTGTCGCTGTCCGGAGAGCCATGCTGCGGTGATGTTGAAGCGGATGAAGCGGTTGAAGCGGTTGAAGGAGTAGTTCTTTCAACCACGTAGCTGCTCATGGTTTCAGATGCTAAAAGTCTGGTCAGTGGAGTTGCATAGAATCCCGATCAGAATATATACTGAGAAGGGGTGTGGTTAACGTTGAAGGGGGGCGGTATCGGCTGTTGTGAGGAGGGCGGGTCTAAAAAGCTAGCACTTTCTTAATCCCCAAAACGTCTCTCCAGTTGCGACAGTCGCGAAACAGCGTTGAGATCCGGTCTGCTATTGCAGTCATCTTGTCACGCCATGCGTCGAAGGGAATGGTTAACAAGGGTCTAAACACGCCGCAGTCTGCATTATAATAGTCGAGCACGAAAATAACCGGGGTTGTTTTATCTTGAGCCTGTCTCAGAGTTGCGCGGAAAAACCATCGGCCGGTAACCCCCGTCTTTGATTGCCATGTGGCTGAGAAGATCCTATTTGTCGAGTCTGTGTCAGTCTCATTCAAGCGAGTCAACGCCTGCATGCAGCGTTTAATGGCGGGTGAATCCATGATTCCATCCTCGGTTTCCTGATGAGCCCGCTCGCGACGTTTAGCAGCGGGTGAATCCTTGATTGCGTCGCGGGTTTCTAGATTCACAGCAGGGTATGTCAAGTACGAGTCTTTGGGGCCTGCGTCGTACGTATCTTCAGGGTTTAGTTTGCGGAGCAGGACGAGTCTCAGAACAGCCCAATCGTTTGACGTTAGCATGCACAAGGAGTGGATAGGTTGCAACTTGTCGGTTTCTTGATCCAGCTGATACAGACACATTTCACCGGTTTCGTACTTGAAGAGGTATCCCCATTTACCGCGAGCTCCATAGGGTTCCAAAGACCATTCTTCTTGCAGAGGTAGGGTCGGAGGCATCTGAGTTCTGCATAGAGACAGCATTACCTTGCGAGGGGTCTGCTGAGCTTGCCTATCACCATCCTGATAGTTGTAGGTGGTGACGGGTGTGTCAGAAATGATAGGTTCTTGCTTGCTTGTTTCGAACGCCATGTTGAAAAGGAGTGAATCACTATCCATGCTTGAGAAAAGGACCTTATATTATGAGTGCGGCGACCGGGGGGCGGGATGAGGGTGGGAGGGCCTTTTTTTTTTTTTTTTTTTTTTTTTTTTTTTTTTTTTTTTTTTTTTTTTTTTTTTTTGTGAGAGTCACGTTGTGGGATCATGTGGAGGTCACGGGAGGGAAGGGGGGGGGGGGATGTCACATGAGGGTCACGAGCAGGGCCACGTGACGATCATGTGAGTGGGGTCACCTAAAGGTCAATTAAAAAATAAGCCCCGCCCACTTTTAATCCATCAAAATCGGATTAAAAAGTGACAGGACATTATATACTATAGTCTCTGTTGCCTTATCTGATCACTTTTCTGTTACCTTTGAAAGCTTAATTTCCAATGACTCCTTTAGCCAAAGGGGCATCATAAGAAAACGCACCTTTAAATACAATGCCACTGAAACTTTTATCCAAGCTTACTGTTCTACGTCAATATTGTGCTCTAACTCAGTAGATGAGCTAGTAGATAACTTTCAGTCTAAAGTATCAGACATCATTGACTCTATTGCTCCAGTTAAAGTGAAGGTGGTTTCTGGGAAGAAAAATTATCCGTGGAGAAATGCTCCAGCAGTTAGAAAAGAAAAAAGGGAGTGTCGAAAAGCTGGACACAGGTGGAGAAAGACGAGACTCCAGGTTCACTATGGCATCTATAAAGAGAGACTTTACAGATATAACTTAAAACTGAAAAATGCAAGAGAATCTTTCTTCTCTGAGATTATCAACATCTGAGATTATCAACAGATTTCATTTTAGAGAACAGTAATAATACTCGTGCCTTATTTGCCACAGTCGACAGGTTAACAAATCCCCCTATGTCCGTGGCTTCTGAACTCCACCAGGGCCTGCAATGAATTTGCTAACTTCTTTACTGAGAAAATCCTAAAGATTAGAGGATCAGTCTGTACATCCATATCAACTTCAGAACCAAAGCTGCCTACAACTAGAATTGATCTTGACAAAATGTCTCAATTCAGCCAAATAAACTAAAAAAGCTTAGAAGAAATCGTTAACCATCTAAGTTCCTCCTCCTGCTGCCTTGACGTTTTACCCACAGCTTTCTTTAAGAAAGTTTTGCCTGTCATAGTGACTGCTTTGACTCAGATAATTAACATGTCCCTTCTGTCAGGTGTTTTCCCCCAGTCTCCAAAAACAGCAATTATCAAACCACTGTTGAAAAATAACAATTTTGACAAACTACTTCTGCAGAACTACAGGCCCATCTTAAACCTCTCTTTTATCAGTAAGATTATTGAAAAAGCTGTGTTTCAACAATTAAACACCTTCTTATCAATGACCAGCCACTATGATGTCTTCCAGTCTCGTTGCCGTGCTCACCACAGTACAGAGACCGCCCTTGTTAAGGTGTTTAATGATATCCATATAAACGTAGACTGTGGATGAACCACAGTGCTGGTATTATTGGACCTTAGTGCAGCATTCGATACTGTCGATCATCCATTCTGTTAGAGCGCTTGGAAAACTGGGTCGGCCTTTCTGGTACAGCTCTCCACTGGTTTAAATCCTACTTAAAGGACAGGGACTTTTTGTGTCAGTAGGTAACTTTACATCAGAGATGTCAAAAATCACACATGGGGTTTCCCAAGGGTCCATCCTGGGTCCCCTTCTATTCAATATCTACATGCTCCCTCTAGCTCAGATCATAAAAAACATCAGCTACCATAACTATGCAGACAACACACAGCTCTACATCACCATGTCACCAGGTGACTACGAACCAGTTCAGGCACTGAGTAAATGCTTAGAAGAAATCAATGCATGGATGTGCCAAAATTTTCTTCAGTTGAATGAAAACTAAACTGAAGTAATAATCTTTGGACCGATAGAGGAGAGATCAAAAGTTAGCACACAGCTTCAGCTGCTTCAGCTGGTTCAGCTAGAAACCACTGATCTGTAGTGATGGACTCAGACCTGGACCTCCAAAAGCATCTAAAGACAATTACAAGGTCGGCTTTTTATCACCTGAGGAACATTTCCAGGATTAAAGGACTAATGTCCCAGCAGGATCTGGAAAAACTAATCCGTGCATTTATTTTTTGTTGAATTGATTACTGCAACAATGTTTTAACAGGTCTGCCTAAAAATTCGATCAGACAGCTGCAGCTGATCCAGAACGTTGCTGCCCGCGTCCTCACTAAGACTAAGAAAGTTGAGAACATCGACCCGGTTCTGAAGTCCTTACACTGGCTCTCTGTATCTCAGAGAATAGACTTTAAAATACTTCTGTTAGTGTATACATCCCTGAATGGCTTAGCACCTAAGCACATCACAGACTCGTTGTCAGTGCATCAACCCTCTAGACTGCTATGGTCTCCCAACTCTAGCCTACTCTGCATACCTAGAACTTGAACCAAACACGGAGAAGCAGCATTTAGTTCCTATGCTCCACTTATCTGGAACAAACTTCCAGAAAACTGTAAAAGTGTGGAAAGCCTGAGTTCCTTTAAATCAAGATTAAAACCCCATTTGTTTAGCATTAGCTTTGTCTGTTCTAGTTAAACTGTTAATTGAATCATTAGTTTAAGTTTGCAGTCCAAGTGTTTTTAAAATCATTAATATTTTTTTTTTAGTTTCCATTTTCGTATGTTTTATTTTGTTTACATTTTTTTCCATGTTTTTCCAATTTGCTTTTATTCTGTTTTTATTTTCCTATGTTTTAATCATGTAAAGCACTTTGCATTGTGTTTGTACTGAAATGTGCTATACAAATACATTTGCCTTGCCTTGCCTGCTGTCAATCTGGTGGAGGAACAATGATGGTTTGGGCTTATTCTGCAGCCACAGATGGTTTTATCTGAGCTCGTTACTAAATTGACCATGAACTCCTCTGAATAAATGACTTTCTTTCATGTCCTGTTGTTTGTATTTCAAATTACAAGGAAAGTTTTGTTCACTTTTCTTACCAGACATGCAGCTCTAAGTTTAAGTTTAAAACCACCCATCCTACAACATTCTGGGGCTTTGTGTCTGTAATTTAAATGGGGCCTGATGAAGGACAGAGAATCTGGAAAATTGACTCTTAAACTTTGGACTTTTAACATCAATCAATCAATCAAATTTTATTTGTCAGTTACCAATTGCATTTCTGAGCAATCTCCGTCATAACAATCCAGGAGTAGATAGGGGGGAATCCAGAAATGTTATTTGTTATGAGACAAGCTGCACTGCCTTTCCTGTCAGCTTTAAAGTCTTTTTGCTGGCTTCAAATGGTAAATCCAATTTTCCAAATTGATTGGGCTTTTTTTCGCGCTTCACCTCCAGATTTTATCCCATCTCCCTTGAGTTCAACCACCAAAGCCAGTCTGTGTTCCAGCACAGCCAGCTTTTCAGCTTTGCTCCTCCACCTTCCAGGTCTGTCCGTTCACCGCCTTGTTTGCAGCCAGCAGCCTGATCAAGGCCAAATGGCTGCCGACATCCGCTGTATTTTGCTGATACTTCAAAAATCCACAAAAACCAATAAGTAGAGATCCATGTAAAGTCAAATCAGGACCGGACGGGTCCCCCTTTCGTTGCCTACCCGTCGAAAAAAATGTATCAATAGTATTGAGACCAGCTTCCAGATCCATGTTTTTCAGAGTTCGGTTGATATGAGGAAAGTGCTCAGAAAGACAAGAACGAAGCAAATAGCAGGAGAGACATGGGGGCAGGGCAAGCAGATAAAGAGCTCTGCGGAGAGCTGAAAACACGACCGATCTCGAAGAGAGTCAGGAACAGAACCACATGAGAAACATGTGGAGACCCTAAGGTTTGCTCTTTAGATACAGATGCAAGGGATCAATCTGTTTTCAGGCATAATAGAACACTGTCAAAATTGTGTATATGTCTTTAAATTAGTCAATGTCTGGTCAGATTAATTAATTTAGTTCTTCAGGCTGAATAAATGCATTGACAACTTTTGCAGGACTGTAACGTTTTTATACACCAGTCTAGGTCAGAGAAGTATGAATATTCATATGTTTACAGGACCTGTATGTTTGACATCAGACATTCTTTGTCATCAGTCTGATGATGAACTTATCTGTTTCTTTTTCGTTGACTTCCCCTCTTGAGGTTTTGTCATTAAACATGTTGATTCAACACCATCCCTCATTCAGGGTCCTTATTTTCTGTCATTGAGGTTAAACAGCTTGTCACAACATGACTCATCTGTATTATTGGACTTGTGAAGGTATTAGGTTTTGCTTATACAGAATAAAGGCGGTTTTCATTTTTTTTATTTCAAGACATTCTCCCAGTTTAACCAAGCCCCAAAAAACAAGAGACTGACTTTTTTTAAAAAAAAATGCACTGTGTTGTATCAAGTTAGAATGCTATCTATCATATTTGTTGCGGGATGTCCTTGGAAGATATTTGTTCAACCAATGGTTTTAAATTGCACATAATTAAAACTGTCTGCACACTAGGGGGCACTAAACGGCAAACAGCATCTCCAACCAGACAGGGAAAACATTATTGGCTGATATCCCTATGATCATGTGCGTGCTCAGATACAGATCTCTGTCCTGCAAAAAGCTCGACTGCAGGAAACAAACAGGTCTTTGATCTGCATTTCAGAAGTTTGGATTTTATCTGGTTTGTTAGTTCACAGAACAACAAAGTTCTGGTTTATACTGATTATAATTGAATGCATGAGCGTTTGTAAACTAAAACCCTAAATATATATTTCTAACTTGTCACACTGAAAGTTGGTCATATATATGTCCAGGGTGTACCCCGCCTCTCGCCCAGTGAACGCTGGAGATAGGCACCAGCAACCCCCGCGACCCTATGAGGGATTACGCGGGTCAGAAAATGGATGGATGGATGGATTTTGCATTGCTCCTTTAACACGTTTAAAGGCTAGAAAGTAGTGATGGCGAGATGAAGCCTCATGAGGCATTGAACCACTCAGCCAACTGGTTCGAGAAAAGGTTCATTTCTTGATGGTTCATGTGCACACAGCACCACCTACTGGCAAGTTGTATAATCACAGCCAGCTGTATCTTAGCACGTGTGATGCATTAATTTTTGTCTATTATGGCTCTTGGGAATGACTTCACAGAAGGTGTAGGACGAAATCATTTGTCTACATAAATTTTGTAAACACATGTGTACAATAAAATATTGTTTGAATGTATTCTCTGTGTGTAATTATACCCAAAATAGGAGTGTCATGTGATATGGCATGTTGTGTAATGTTTTTCTGTGACTCTACAAAAATGGCATAGCCTTAATCAGGCAGAGGACAGTGAAAGTGCTTATGGAACTAGGGAGGGGGAATGAATAGGCTGATGCTTGTGTAACTTGGATGATTTCATGCATTTTTATTAAGAAACAACAATTTCTCCACAGTTTTTGGTTTCAAACGATTTCTCTTTTTTGATACTACTTCTCCAGCCTTTGAAAAGACACGCTCACATGGCACAGATGATGCCGGGGTGCATAAATAAATAAGTGCAAGTTTGTACAGATTGGGGTACAGTGACCGATGATTAGCCCAGTACTCCAGGGGGTTCTCCAGCCTGCTTATGTTCGCCTGTGAGAGGTAGCGCTGGACCTCTACGGTGGCATCTGCTGAGACATTTGGAGTCCTCTTTGCCTCCATGACACTAGTGTCCAATCTTTGCCAAAGTCTGCTACCTAAATGGAAACCACAGGTCAGGTTAGTAAGTGTTTTAATAGGAATAAGTAATCTCAAAATGTAATACAAAAGATTACCTCCACTGAATTCTTGAGAGGTGGAAGCCTGGGGAATCTCGTGAGTGTTCTCTTCTAGGTTCCGTCGGATTACGGTGGCACACTCTGAAGTCAAGCGCTTCACTGCTTCAGCAGCTTTTGTGTTGCTGAAAAATGCTATAACTTTAAATCGTGGATCCAGGAGTGTAGCTAGCGACAAGATGCTCATTGACTGGAGCAGGTGCAGCTTCTCCCTGAGATGTCTGATGAGCTGCTCTCCTATTTGCACTGCTTCTGCAGGTGCCGACTTGGTGTCCTCCTCCTGAAGGGCATTCTCTATCATCTTCAGGAGGGGGATAACTTTTGATGCCGACACGTGTTGTTCTGCCGAGAGCTCCATGGTGGCGTCATAGAAAGGAGAGAGTAACGAAAGGCACGCTACAACAATATCAAACTCACTGGCAGTTAAAAAGGGAATGTCAGTGTGCAATCCAGCCAATGCCGCTCCTACTGGCTCCCTCAACTCCACCAGACGGTGCAGCATCAAGTAGGTGCTGTTCCATCTTGTTTCCACCTCCTGCATCAGCTTGGTTGCTTGCATGACCAGCTGAAGCTGCACTTGTGTAAGCTTCTCCTTTAAAGATACAGAAGAGTAGGCCATTAAGTCACTGCAGTAGGAGTACAGACAAACTATTAACATTATATATTGGAATAAAATAAAAGAGGATACCTTAGCAGTGGTGCTGCTTCTAAAGTAGCCAACCAGCTTCCTTGCTTTGGCCCGGAGGCCAGAGAGCGCAGGTTGGTGGTCAAGCGCCCTCTTCACAATAAGATTGAGGGTGTGAGCAACACAAATGTGGTGGCGAAGCTTCAGCTCTCTCACGCATGCCACCATATTAGGAGCACCATCGGTGACCATGCATGTCACCTTGCCTGAGATTCCCCATTCCTCCATCAGGGAGGCTTTCACACAAGCAATATTTTCAGCAGTGTGAGACTGGGGGAATGCCTGCACTCCCAACAACACCGAGCTCAGCTTTTCATTCTCCTCCACAAAGTGGCATGTCACTGCCAGGTAGGCATCCATGTTGATGGATGTCCACATATCTGATGTAAGGCTAACAGCAGCCACCTTCTCTACTTTAGCCTTAGCGTGCTCCTTAGCAGACTCATATTTGGCCTCCACCATGGCCTTCAGAGCCTAAAGGAAGAGATTATATATATATATATATATATATATATATATATATAGCTGAATTGTGACACATACAATAATGTAGTCATTCGTTTCATGTATGGACCCACACATACCTGCCTTGTAGGGAGAACATAATTGGGATCCAGCTTAGACACAAATGTCTTGAATCCAACGTCATCCACAATAGTGAAAGGCTGGGTATCCTTCACTATCATGGAGACTAGAGCTTCATCCAGCTCTGCTTTTCTGGTGGCTGGTTAAAAGGGAATAAATACAGTGTCTGTTACCTATCTTTATTTGCACAACAAGCACACATCAGCATGCAAAAATTGTGAAAGTGTGTTTTTAATATAGTAATGAAATACCTTGGCTGGGTGAAGCTCCAGTTTCATCCCTATTCTCATGCAAGGCACGGTAGTGCCTTAGCATGGATGAGGTGTTATTATTGTACCCCAACTCCTTGGAGCACAATAAACACCTCACCTTTACACAAAATAAGAAACAGTGAAAAATACAGTTCCTCATAAGCAAACCTAATGCATCTGCAAATGTTCAGTTCACCTTACCTTGTTAGGGCTTATCAAATCAAAATGTTCCCACATAGGGGACATCCTCCTCTTTCTCGCCTGCTCCATCCTACTCCTATCCTGTCCTCGCACTCCTAAATCTCCTATCTATCTCTTTCCTAAACTCTCCAAACACCAAACTAACTTTCTCAAACTAAATAACCACTATCCAAACTCTACTATCCAAACTCTATCCACTCTCTCAACTGACCGCAACTCTCCTACAACAACCCACATTTTGAATGGAGCTTGTGGACTTTTTAAAGCCGTCAAACCCCGCGCAACAATCTGAGCCACTTCCCGAAGCAGTCACGTGGTACAGCCGGCCAGCGAGGCTTCGGACGTCATCGTTTTCGGCTCCTCCCCCAAATGAAGCAAGCCTCGATACGCGCATTGCGGAAACGCCCCCTCCATTACTCGACACACGCCTCGAAGCCTCGGCACATAACGTAACATCACTACTAGAAAGCCATTCCACTGCTCCGAAGAATAGCCCTTCCCTAGGTAGGGTTATGTGGGGTTGAGAGCTGACAATGGGGGGTTAGGGGATTCATTGGAATTTAGCCAAATCCTGAAATTTCCTTCTTTCCAATGCAACCACCTGTTTGGCTATTTTTATTTCTTTTTATTTGTTGTTTGAGATATTTCACATAAATATTTTAGCTGTAAAAAATTAAAAAAATGGTTATGTAATAAACTCTTTCCGTTCCATCTAAGATAGGGAATCAACATGTTATCAAAGACGCTTCCCCCTCAGTAGTTTTGTTTGGGGGACACGGAAAACGTAAGAACAAAACCAAAAGGGAGTGAGACCTCTTCTTCCTCACATCTTTGGCGGACGCCGCCGTTGGCTGACGTCACGGCGGGTTATTTATTCTGCCAGCTTCCTGCCGACGGTGGCCACTTTTCTGACTCGTAGCGGAGCTCGCTGTCGCCCCGCCTCTCCGCAGATCACACCACGTCTCCGACCGGAGGAAAACCCGTCAACCTCCCGTTTTTTTCTCTCCGGGTACGTACAATACATACTTACATACCACATGTTTCGCCGCCAGCGGTCGTATGTGGCTTCAACCGGAGTTGGAACGGTTGTTACCGGTTTTCGGAGGGGCTAACTGCCGGGGCGCAGCTGGCCCCCTCAACATGTTGTAGGAAAGGGATGCGCCTGGAGCCAGATGAGGGGAGGGGAGGCTAAAATACTACGCCGCTGTGGGAAAATGGGCAAATATGCGAAGCAAGTTGCAGCGCCACCAGTTAAGGTCGACCTCACGTTAGCAGGAGCCGCAGCTGCACTGGTTTTAAGCCGTTATCTGGTTTTCCAGTGGTATTTTTTTCACCCCTCACTCGTCACTAAAACAAGGAAGATGAAGATGGTAGTTTTACACATGTCGAAGCTCATTTAATTAGCGTGTGCTCATCGAGTGTTCACCTCCGGTCCAGACTCTGGAGGAATGACACGACGGGCTGTCAAAGCGGGGAGGGGGGGATGGACGGCCAGTTGTGGTCGTGATAAGGATGTGGGCCAGCTGCGTGTAATGAGCATCACGGGTTGCGTTGCCTTCAGTTTGCATGTCTTCTTGTTTCCTTTTTTTGTCCACTATTTCAGTAACTTTCTCTTGTTTTGAAATGGGTTCGTACACCTCTCTCTTTTTTATTCATTGCATCATTTACTATGGTGCAAGCAAGGAGGATGGAGGATATCAGATGCAAAGATCCTAAAAATACTTGGAGACCTACTAGAACCAACTTTTTGGCTGCCATTACAGTCAAAAGCATTTCTGCACATTAGTTGACTCGTTTTGCTGTGACTGGGGAACTTTGGTTTTGTTGTGAAATCGAATATAAACTACTGATCTAAGTGAATTCACATTTTCACCATATGTGCCTTGGTATTTACGCACGCACACGCACACAAACCAATAAAAAAATAGCCAGACTTTCTGTTAGTACAATCAACAGTTATTCCCATTGCTCTTAAAATGTAACATTAAAAACAATGATGGGTTTTCAAGTGCTATCAGGACAGAATATTATACTTTGAAATTCATATTTTCAAAGTATAATTATTAGCTAGTTAAATAGTCAGGTTGCCAATGGAGTCAACTGCTAGCAACTGTACTTTTAAAAACAGTGTTACATTAGTAAGAGTGACCGCTCCTTCAGTTTCCTTGCTGACTGCCCATGTTTGTGACAGGAAATATTTCTAGATGGCTATATTTATTGTTGTTGTAACGGTGTAATGGGTTGCTTTCAGCCATCTGATCAGCAGTGTGTAGTAACAGGAGCTTTGTCAAGGGTAAAAGAGATCTGTGGCGTATTGTGTATTTTATTATTAAACAACCCACACCAGCGGTGCTCTAAATAGTGGTGCCCTACAATCTCTTTTTAAAGGGGTTCTGTTTATAATTATACGTTCTCTTTAATACAACTGTTATAGCATAAAGTCCGGTCGTTTCCGTCTCGCCGCACTTCTGCTTGATGCATCAACATGCCGTCTAATCCAACGCACCGAGTTGCTTCTAACGTGCGTTTCCCCTTTATGCGCCATAGAGCTGGAGAAAACTTGGGTTGCTCTGGTACTTTGTTTGGGATCTTATTAAAAAGCATTTAAAACTTTGGGTTCCGTATGACGGGGAAAATTTAAGCCCTTTAGCAACTGAACCATTTTTTAAAACTTTGGTCTGCCTTTTATACCGTTATCGGGCTATTCTTAATCGCCACTTCTCTATTTCTAAAGTAGCACATACCCTGTTTGTAAAAATGGATTTTCTGCATTTCTTTGCTGAATTAAAACATTCATTAAGCATTTATTTTTATCGTAATAGTTACATTGCTCCCCTGAGACCATTTGTGGAAACCTTCATCTCTTTACAAAGTCTTGCCTCCACAGGTCCCCAGTTTAAGCTTTGTACCACATGCATCAATTATTCATCCTAAAGCATCGGTGATCAATTTGCTGCCTGGCTGCCTGTAAACTACTGTACCTCTTTCACAGACACACTATCAAAGGCCACAGGAGCTTCTGGCTGGGTCCTTGACTTGCCCAAGATTACAGATTACATCTTTTTGCTAATATACAGTTAGGAACCGGGTTTGTTTTCAGTCTTTGCTTATCACAGCCGGTGTGTCCTTTTGGGAAATTGAACAATAAAGCTCCCTTTTCAGGTTGCCGTGTATCCCATCTCGGTATTGTTCGCAGAGGGGCAATAAGAAACTGTGACGATAAGAAGATGGCGTTTCTTTTCATGTTTAACCAAGTTGACACCTTTTATTTAGCCCTGGGTCCTTGTTAAAATTCGCCAAGATTAAGAGGAAGGAAGTGTAGACATAACCCTAAACCTGACCCAACCATCTCTCTCCTCCAGTGTTTCAGAGATAATTGTGCATATACCAAATAACTTAAACCTTGAAGAGAAAGCACAGTTTTCATTGTTTTGATATGAGGATGCCTAAAAAAAAACTTATCAGCCGTCTATCAATGTTTGAGGCCCAATCTTGTGAACAGGACCAGTCTATTAAAACACTGCACTACAGATGCGTTAGTTGAGCTGAAGTAACACAACAGTCGGTGAATAGTGAGTTAAAACCCCAATCACATTTTAGGTTTATAAACTCTACCTTCAGTCCATCATTTTCTTTAACCTTTTTTCAGAGGCTCACATTAAGAATTTAGAATAAAATGTATTGTAACTGATTGAAAAACAGTTTAGCAGCTCTTTTTAGGCACCAACTATGAAACATGCACGCACACACACTTGCGAGTGTGTGTGCCCCTGTTATGTTAATTTCATTAACAACTAAAGGCGCGACAATGAGTTGACACCACCCTTCCTCCTCCCCCCCACCAGAAAAACAAAGGGTTTCCCCGTGCATTTTCCCTCCCTTTTTGCCTTGTCTGCTTTGACAGTGGTTTTGCATCTGACAAGTGTCACTACTGGCATCTCGATTCGTTACCTAGACCTTACAGAGGTTACACAGGCAGACCAACTCCACCAGGATGGCACATCAATACATGCCAATGCCATGTATGCTCTTTCTCAAGAGCGTGGAGGAAATTTCAGGACAGGGAGTTACTCTAGGAGAGCTGGACAGAGCCGTTGGATGTCCTTTGCACATCACTAAGACCGGTGTCTCTTCCTCTGTGCAAAGAGGAACATGAGTACTGCCAGGGCCCTACAAAGTGACCTTCAGCGGTCCATTGGCATCAATCTTATCAAACCATAAGAAACAGACTTAATGACTGTGGCTTGAGGTTCCAATGTTCTCTGGTGCTCACTGCTCAGTACCATGGAGTTTGACTGATTTTTGTCAGAGTACACTGTAATTGGCATGTTAGGCACTAGTGCCCTGTTTTTACAGATGAAAGCAGGTTCACGCTTGAGCTCATGTGACAGACGTGAAAGGGGTCTAGATAAGCCTGTAACCTTGTTGAGGATGATCAGTTTGGTGGTAGGTCAGTTTTGGTCTGGGGAGGACTGTCCACAGAGGGACACAGAACTGTGCAGAACAAATGATGGAACCTTGTCTGCCTTTAGTTCTCAAGATGAAACCCATAGTTGGATCCTTTGCTGGTATAGTGGGTCCTGGGTTTCTCCTGGTGTATGATGCCTGGCCTCAGGAGGGAATAGCGAAGCAGTCATAAGTGAATATTTGATAGAGAAAGAGGCTGAGGACGTCAGCCTCTGTTCACGTCAACGGTAAAAGTTATAGAGGACGATTTTTTTTTTTCCCCCCAGAAATGTTGGTAAGTAACGCCTAAGTCCCTTTTTGAATAATTGCGTATGCGCAAGACAATCTTACCTGCTCTTCCGCTCCTTGGGGATCGTGTGAAAGACATTCCCAAATACATTCTGGTCTCATTTCTTTCTTCTGAGCTCCTCCCTTTCTTTTCTAATTTATAAGACAGTTTGCTTCTTGCAACTTTGTCATTTTCGAAGTATACAGTGACAGCGGCGGAGCTACAGTCAATGGCTAACACCGAAGCTAACAGAATACATAAACACTAGAAGTGCGCAGCCAGCAAGCTGAGACTAACGAGCAGCATGCACGCACGCCGGTGTTACATGAGCATTTCAGAATGATTGGGACGTGAGGCAACCAACAGATGAGGTGATACCCCCGGAACTCGTAGCCAAGAAAGATCGTCCGCTCTACCCTCAATGATGTGTGCGTACTCATCCGGATGGTCTGTGGTCCGTTCCTGCACAGCGAACTGCTGAGGTCCCTCCAGTTTATTAACCGGTAGTTAAAAGCGGCACTGAAGTCCTCATACGCCTTCCTAACGTAGGCGTTGTCCTTCTCCAGGTGGATCAGGGCTGTGTGGAGAGCTGTTATTACTGAATCCTCTTTTGACCTCTGCTTTGTAAACAAATTGCTATTGGTTGTGGTCAGCAGGAAGAGCAGTTTGAATGTGTAGTAGGATGAGTCTTTCATAACATTTGGTGATGATAGGGGTGAGAGCAACAGGGTAACGGTCATTCAGATGTTTATGACTTTTCAACTATTATCAGTTTTTATATTCTATAAATATCTGAGCATTGGCTAAAACAATTATACTTTGATATATGTTGCACAGTTGTAATTTCCACTGTCAGTCAGAGAAGCAAGTAACAATGATCTTTACAATAGACATATACAGTATATTGCATGTTGGTTTGTTACTAGAAATGACTGCAGTGCAATGGTTGGCCAACTACTGCAACACTCGCGATGCTGATAATGACACTGAAAACAAATCTATCATTTCTACAGCGCTGCTTTTCAAAGGCATTGTGATAACGGTTTGAGGTAATACGCTGCAGGTTCTTTACTCTTCAGACGTACTCCCATCTAGCTGGGCAATGCGTTGCCTCTTTCAGAATGCTGATTATAAAAGCTGTAAATGTTTGACAAAAGCTGTTTTTGTTCCATTATCTTTTTAGGTTGAGTTTAAATTATTTATGAATGATTGTGCATAATCATTCAGCTAACGGTGCTTAGTTAAATAGAGGCTGAACTTGTATTGCTAAAACCATACCGTTAACATTTAACCTGACTTCTACAATACTGACTGCTTCCACTTAGGATACAGACACTTTCTAGATGTATGTACAACTTGCTCAGTTAACAAATGCGGTCCATTTTGTAAATGGAAAACCGGGTTGCATGGTGGGGCTGGTCTTTTTCTACCCAGCTCCCAATATTCTCTTCGTACGTGTGGTGGAGTGGTAGGTAAACTGACTGCATACCACTGTCTATCACCCGTTTCGTTACAGCTGCATGCTGTAATAAAAGGACTATCTTTTGTTTAGGAGACCCTAGACTGAAACACGACTGCATGATCTTTGGTTGCCCCATTTTTGCCCATGATTCCTACTTTGGAAAATTCTGCATAAGTACATGTCTGTACTGGTTGGGGACAAATGGCACAGGGACTTTGCTTATCCCATCTGTCATCTGGAGTGGGAGTTAAAGACGGGAGTCTGTGAATGTGTGACGGAAAGAGACCTGACTTCAATCACAATCAAACATGTATTAAAAAGAGCCTCACCTAAACTTAGTAGGATAGTGTGAACTGGTTTACTGACCCAGCACAACGTCTATTGCACACAGCCAATAGAAAAAAGGGTGATGGTGGGAGGGGAGGGTGTCTTTTGTTTGAAAATGCTATTTATAAAATGAAAAGAGCTCATTGTGCTACTGGTTCAGCTTAAAAAAAATCGACATTTATACTTTTTCCAGTTCCAAATAATTTATGTACTTGGTTTTATTTCATACAATCCAGTCCAAACATATTTAAGGTAGAAATAAAATATTTAGACTAAAGCCAACATGTAAAGTTGTACAAGGACCTCAAATTATGTGTTTAGTTTCTGTGATTCCTCAGCAGGTTCAGCTGTTAAGCGTTTCATATCAGGTCGTTCATTTAAAGAAGACTGAAGGAGTTTGTCCCAATCTTTAGGTGCTCTGAATTCACTTGGTTTAGAAAGGTTTAGGTCTAACATAATTTTGTATGCCACTAGCAGGAATGGAGAGCAACACTGTAATGAAAAATTTCTTTTCAAAAAGTGTTAATCAGTTCATCAAAAAGGGGAAGGCTCATGCAAATGGGTTTTACATGTTGTGAGTGTTCTAATTGTTTTTCACTGGAAAAGGAAAGGGGATAATTATTAAAGGGCAAATTGATCTTTTTCTCCGAAATGAACTATATATACTGTGTATATATTAAATTTTTGCCTTTTTTGCTCTGCACTTTTGTTGTGGTCAGAAGGTTAAATGCACTCATGGGAATATATGTCCTGATAACTTTGGGCTTTTAATGATTTATAATAAACTGTTTTTCTGGGGTGGACTGATAATACGGCTGCATTGCTTTTTCTTGTCCTCATTTTCTTGTTGTTTTGGTGTAATCTTTCTAATCTGTGAAGGGTTAAAATCATGCATACGCGCCATAAATTATGCATATATTGCATAAACACCTTTAGAATGCATTTCAGATTTGATGAAGCCTATTGACTTATTGAAGATCATTTGCTGCCACTTAAACCTGTATTTGTCAGCATAAAAATAATTCATTTGTGCACATTCAGTTGGCCAATAGTCAGAACTATGGGAAAGCTACAGGTCAAGTGACCAGGTCAGATGTTTTAGAACCAGCGGGGACGCTCAAATCGGATCTTTTCAAGTCACATTTGAGCCACTTCCAAATGTGGTCCTGAATCCAATTTGTATCTGATCTCATTGAAAGTGGCTTTAGTGGGAACCACCAGGGCGGATTTAGTGCATCTTTGACGTCACTTTCAACTGACGCGCGTCAAAACTTTGCGTCAGCATCAGCTGGAGGTGATGGCAATTAGCCTCAGCAAGACAGACGGCAGCTGCCTGGCACGGCGCTGCTCAGTGGAGGGACAGTGAGATTTTAGACCTAATTATGCCTCATTAAGAAACTTCAACTGAAGACGACTCGTATAGGAACTGTTTGGTTGAGGGACACAGCACACGGCGGTACAATATTAACAATCCTGCACACGGAGAACTCTAACCTTGCCTGCAAGATGAATTCTCACTGTATTTGTGCGTTCACAAACACACGAGAATCCATCTTATACTGCTCCCGCATCAACCGCTTGTGTCCGAACCAATAACAGTTTGGGCCAATCATGTTGCAGTATTGAGGTTTAAGGCGGGACATACCGGTGAGATGAAAGCAAAAGCAGCAAACGTGGCAGCGCAGTAGAACGCATGCATAGTCGCTGCTATGACATCTGTTTTGTAAGAATCCTTCGATAATAGAACAGCAAGAAGTGCCTTGACTAGCTCACCTTCTTGAGGTTTCTCATGACGTCTGCTGCTTACGTTTTTAATTTTATACCATGATTGGCTAAAACCAACCTTTGGTTGGTGGGCACTAGGTGTGGCTTTGCCCAGTCAACTCAGAGTTCTGCTGAAATTCCCTCTTTTTGCCAAACAGATTCAAATGGAGCAGTCCCAGATTGATAATGTGCAGAAATGGAGTGCTAAACATTATCAGTCTGGCTGGCCAGGTTAGGAGGACTTTGCAAAGTCGCTTGTTGCAATCCATTGTATTACATTTCAACAGGGACGGGGTGTTTTATAAATGATTGCGATGAGTGTCCTGCCTTTGGAGCTAAAATGAGAGGCGCTGATATTATTAAACGTAGCCCTCTTCTTTTTGATTACAGTTGGCAAGCAATGTTTTGGTGTGCATTATCGCCATCTACTAGAACAGAGTGTGGATTTATATTACACAAATTTATAAACTAGGCAAAAAAAAAAAAACATATTCTCTCCAATAATTTTGTCGTCTTAAGATATTTCAACAGAAAAGGAAAAAGATTCAGAGCTAGAAAGTTTGTCCAAAAGGTTATCTATACCATACCGTATCTTTTATTCATAAAGCACTTAAAAACAGCTAACCACTGAAACAAAGTAGCTACAAACTAAAACACATCCATTAAACTAAAATAAAAAGAATTTATAAAAACACTTAAAAGAAACGGTAAAACCAAGTTAAAACGAGTCTCACTAGTGGTAAAAGCCAAAGAATAGTAGTAGTAGTAGGTTTTAAGTTGAGTTTTAAAGGTTTGCAGTGAAGGAGCCCTTCTTATGCAGGGGCAGGTTATTCCACAATAGAAAGGCCCTGCCCCCTTTGAGCTTCCGCTTAGACCTCGGTACCTCCAGGAGATGCAGTTCATCTGACCTGAGGGGCTGAGAGGGCGAGTAGGGATGAAGAAACTCGGAGAGGTACGGCAGGGCAAGGTCATTGAAATGCTTAAAAACTAAAATAAGAATTATAAAATGAACTCTGAAAGACACTCGGAGCCACTGGAGTGAGGCCAAATAGGAGTAATATGCTCTGTTTTTGGAGTAGCTCTTAAGACGCGCAGCAGGGTTTTTTCTATATTAAGTTGCACTTTGTTAGCCTGTTAACTTTGCACCAGCTGTTTTCTCTCAACTGCATATATAGGGCAGAACAATCTAACATTTTTACTTCTGACCCAAAAATCACATTTTCCTATTTTGACATTTTCCCTTTTTAAACAAAGTATTATTTAATCCTGTATGTCCAAAACGTAATCTAGATATAATTGTTTCTTCCTTTCTATTTCGTACAGTATTCCTCATTATGCCAACTTTCCTCTGAATGCTATAAAGCCACCTGCCAGTTTTTTTCTTCTACCTCACTTTCTGCCATCTTCACTTGACCATTTGTTTAATTACTGATTTTCATTTCACATTTACTAAACGATATCATTGACTTTTTTGTTAAAATTGCCCTCGACTTCCTAAAGTTATGAATTACCTCTTTAAGTTGTTAAAATCCCTACCCCACCAGTCCTGGCTGCATCTCCACAGCCAAACAGACTTCTGTTTAGCCAAAACTTTGTGAAATGCCAGAGTTGCATTTCCTTTTGGTTCCCCCTCAGCACCTACTGACAATAAATGGCTTCCGCTGGACACTTTAATCCATAAAACCTACTTCTTTCATTCTTACTTGACCGAAGTGGGCTGCATGAACACATTAATATTATTTTGCACGTGCGGGTCAGTTTGGAGCTGCAAACAGTTCACACTGGAGTCAGATAAAGGCATTTTAACAGTAATGGGAACGACCTTGCAAAAAACCTTTTTTTGTATCAGAAAAAAATTGGAATTGATCATTAATACCCACAGAGGGAATGTAAATTACTTTACAAACATTATTGTATTTTTTGTTTTTATTTATGATTTCTGTCCGTTTTCTATTTTACTGTTTCTCACAAATATATTTAGAGGTAATGTCACACTTGTAATGCTTAATGGTGTGTGGTGTCCGCCTTAAGTACGCGCGGACCTCAGCGGAGTGAACTACGCCCAAGTATATGGGGGTCTTTACATGAATGCACTTCTAGTTTCGACATTACAGTCAGGCAGTGTTGTAGACAGCTCAGGAGTCCGAAAGGTAGTGACACAGAGTACCGTAATGCTCCAAATATCCATTGAGCTTTATTGCTAACCAAAGTCGTACTTGCACATTCTAACAGATTTATGAGCGCATTGTACTACATAAAATCGGTCAGTAAGCACAACTTTAATCATATATAAGGCACACCGGATTATATAGCAAAAATACGGTAATTATGAGTTTTTAGATATAACAGCAATTTTTAAGTTAATAGGAAAATGACAACATATTTACAGCAACATGTTAAACTAATCATGGATCCCTTTAACAGCGCATTTGTGTTGTCTATAAAAAGTGTTGCGTGTTTTCTTCTGGCTGTTCACCACATGTTGGCAGACTTTAAGTCTTCCACCACCAGCTTATTACTTGGGTCCGTAACGGCCAATTTTGAAAGCCAACAGCGTAACGTGCCGTTATGCTGAAATGCGCTGGCGAGGACCGTTCTGGTAAACAGTCGTCACACGCTGAGTTTACTTCATGGGATGGAGAGAGATTGAAACTAAGCTTCCAACAAATTGGATGCAGAGGGGCAATGTGTGCTCTGGAGATTTATGCTAAAAGAAGTGACATTTTAGACATTGCACATGCAATATATTCAGTATGTCACCTGCCCCAGTTGGGGTATATGTATACTTGGAGCCTTTCTATTTATTCATATTTATTCAAAAAAGTAACTTAACGGTTGTATATTACCCCCACCCTCTATGGGTCATTTGAGTAAAAACGACAGCATGGTGGAGTTTTCCGAAACGTTTGATGCAGCCTAAATCTAACCAAAGAAGGCGACATGTATTGCAAAATGTTGCAATATTTTTTTTTTTAACTCCTACAACTGTTTAAGTGAAACCATTTCTAATATTGGCCCAACATCTGCTGATTAGTCGTTTTCATTTTGTTATTTGCCACTCAACAATATTTGGTGTGATACAGGCCTGCTGTCTCACTTGTTTTGAGTGAGTGTTGTTGGTTCAGCTTGGCCATGGTCACAGTGGATCTCTGACAGGCGCTCAGCTGGACCGGGCCACTTGGCACCGATGCGATGCAGCAAACTATTCATCTGCAGCGTTCAACAGAGCCGTTTCTCGCTTCATTCAACAAGAGCCACTAAGCCCACGCAGCCGTAGTGGCGCTGTTGTCATAGCAGCGTAAAATACTCCATTAATGTCCCCTTGTTCACTAATAATTAATGTTTGTTGGGGATTTATAATCCACTGCTGTTCAGGAGCAGAAGTGGCACATTCAGAGCGACGGAGGAGTCTTTCACAAAGTTCATGTTTAGCTTTCAACTTCCTGTGCGCTTATCTTAGGTTTCCTACATAATTAATTTAAATGCAGGATGTTATGAGCATCTGTGGGAGACTGGATCAGTTGCTGCAGCATTAGCAGGAAACTGTTGAAGAAAGAGAGAGGACAAACTTGGTTGAAACGTAAAAGGAAAAAATCTGCCGGTATCTTGGCACTTTGTGGTGATGTTTTCAAGAGGCCGAATAGATTTTGTTTTTGTCAGACAACTTAAATGTTTTATTCAAAGTACGTTTCAATTATTTTATTGTTACCTTCAGCCTGTAAAGGGTTGATGTTGTGCCTTACTTTTGGGAGGGTATCATGGCAGAAAATGTACTGTATTACAGTATTTTTATTTAAATTTTTTCACAATTTCGCCACATGCTACTAAAGCAAAACTCATAAGAAAATTTTGACTAAATGAGAATTTAAATGGCTTTTCAACCATTCTTGTGATTTTTTTTTTCTTTTTTTTTTCCCATGTTTAAAATTAAATGACATTTTCTTTTTACCTTTTTATTTTTTTTGTTTGATTAAAAAAGTAACGATAATGGTACCGATAAAATACTGGATCGATAAGGATTGTTGAGTGGTAGTATCGATAAATCCTTAACGATACCATCCCTACTAATAAACAGTCTTAATTTAAAAGAAGAACAAGAAGTGTTTTATAGGAGAGTAAAACACTGCTTTTTTTTTTTTTCAGATATACACTTAAAATTCTCGCCTGACGGAAAACATGCATACCTTTTTGTCATTAGTATCTGAGGACTGACTCAGCACGGGACACAAAGCGTTTATTAAATGTGACTTTGATATGACTTGTTGATCTGGCTCGAGATCATTTTTTTTCACCTGCTTTATGAAGTGATTTAAATGTTGTCATCCTTAACAACTAGTGCTCTATTAAGTGTGTCTCATTGGGCTGAAGTCTCTCCCATATGGCTGATCAGCTTGTCCGTTCAATTACACAGACGAATGGTGTGCACTGAAAAGGTCCCCCCCCCCCTTTAGCAGAGCTACTCAGGTCAGTTTCTCCAAATTACCTCATAAAAACCTTTGAACCAATATGGATTCGACATTTAATGGAAGACCACTGTTTCACCTTAGGACACAAAAGCAGGATTTCAAATATGCACTATTTTGTCCAAATAATGAGGATATGTAGACAGTAATATAAGACAACCTTGTTGGCAGTTTATTGGCGAAAGAAAGTTGATTTTGGGGTCAGTTACTCTTTAATTACCAAGACGGAGATTGTGGATTTTATCAAAGTCAGAATTAATTGTTTTCTGATGAGAAGGAGAACAGCAGTTCCCTGGAAAAGGTCTGGTCTGATCTAACCTCCTCCATTTTGTTCTACTTAGACAAAACTATTCCGTCCTTTTTTTATAATACCAGTGTTTTGTTTTTTTAAATGCAAGATGTCACATCCTAGTGTCTGCTGGAAATTTCCCAGGTCTCAGCAAGAGGAAAAACAATAACAGTAGACATGACCAACTCTGCAGGGCCACAGGGGGTCGATGTTTTTTGCCAGGTTCTACAGAGGTTACAAAAAAGAAAATGTAACACCAGAAACCATTGGAGAGACTAGGTATTCCTTCTGGCCTGGGAATGAGCTGGAGAGCCATGTCTGGTTGTACTGTTGACTCCCTGCTCCCTGATCTTGGATAAGCGGAAGATATTTATGAATTCTCCATTTTTCAGGGGGGTTCCATTTAATACTGTTTCTGATGGTGTTTTTAGACAATGTCACGGGTTCTCTCTACTTAGGCAAATTATACATATAGTATCCCACATCATTTAAAATGATAAAATTTCCAGCTTTTTATTTCTTTACACAAGCTGCAAAGATATTAGTTTTTCATGACTGCTATGGCCTACTTAAAGAAACTGGGATCCTCTCAGTTTTCATCATCACCATCTCAGCAGAGCAGAACACCTCTTACACATTTTTGATTAAACCCATTCCTTTCTCATTGAATTGACACATTTTTCCCACCTTTTTGCAAAACTGTTGACACCGATGTCATTTAAGCAGTCAACACTTAAATTGTTTCAGCTAAACAGAAATCACCTATGCCTAACTACGAGAAGCTGCCTAGATCGGTATGAAATCACTGAGGCGCCGGTCATGCAAATCTTCAATTGGCAATCACACTACAGGCCTTTTAATATAAAGGGTACCCTGCCTGGGGTGTCCTTCACCAGCATGGGGGGAGGTCTAAGGCAGATGAGTGAGAGTACGTAAAAAGTGGAGGTGTAGTTGGAAGGGATCCGTTTGGGCAACTGTTGCAGTAAAATTCACACCAAAGCCTTTCTGATTCTGGATCCAGCTCTTTTCAAGTAGGAAAATCTGACACAGCCTATGTAGAGAAGGATGACAAATGACACTGGCATGAAAACTATGTATGGTAATAGGCTATAATGACAAGCAATGGTGCACTGATTCCAGGGCTCTGTTTCATTGTCTATTGTGTAATGATTGATTGGTACACTTGGTTGCCAGTTGTGTTGTTTCAAGGCAATATTTGCTTGTGATTCATATTGTAAAAATTTTGGCTCACTTGGAGCCTTTTGCAAACACAATGTCACTTTGACCATGATTACCACTGTTTAGACCTGTGTGTTAACTGTTTGCAAAATGTAAAGTTTGAGTTGATTGCTGCATGAAAGCAATGAAGAAAAACTGCAAAAGGTAATATTGTGAAAACAAACGATTCAGTGTGTGACCATCATGCAGTTTTTAAAGGTTCTTAGGCCACTGTGTGTACTGCCCAGTCTGACTCTTGGCAAAGTACAGAAAATGGTTGCACTGTAACCACAGGAGCTGAACAAGTTAGAACCTGACATCGGTCTCATGTCAGAATCACGTGTCAGAATGTATTTGTTTATTTTAATCTCCCACCGGTCTGCTAGCTGTCATTCTGGATATACAGAAAAGGACAAATGCTCAAACGCTGCTTTCTTAAAGTGCATTAAAAATGAATGGTGGAGAATGAGTTTGTATTTGAAAGGGAATTAAAACACATTCAGTTTTGTGACAAATGGGGAAGTTGTGGCACAGTCATTTTGGAACAAAGTGTAATGTTGGTGTTAACTGTTGAACTGTGAGGAGGAAGCGTTTATAGGCCAGCTTGCTTGAAATTATTCCCTTTTTTTTGGTGAAAGTTTTTGTTTCATGTAGTGCTCCAGATATGAAGTACAAATGCCTTGAAATAAATTGGAATGTCATTGAAAAGTAATATTATTTTTATCTGCATCTTGTCTCCAAGGCCCTTCAGGGAGTGTTTGTCTGGTACGTACATGCCATTGTACAGTATTTTACATCGTTCTTTAAATTGACTGTCTTTTTTTTTTTTAACAGAAATAAGAAATACCTTTATTCTCCCACAATGGAGAAATCCTTATTCTAGTTTTCTGGTAAAAATTATTTTGGGTTTGTCATTGCTGTTAAGCCAAATTTCTCAAAATGAACCAAAAAAATGTCTGACTCTGTAACAAAAGCCTTTTTTTAGAAAGAAAATTTGTGCTTTAATGTTATTTTAAGATGGGCATGCATTCTAGTATACAACTGTGTTTTTAGGCATGGCATGAAAATGTATTGTTGAAATGCAAACCACTTCCATGTTGATGCTCAGTTTAAACATGCAACACACACAGCCGGTATGAAACGGAGGCTTCATTTCTTTTTCTTTTTTCTTTAATTTGTTTTTTGCATACACTAATGCAGTATTTTAGAGAAATTTCTAAGTAATAAAATGATGGTGACTAAAAAAATCTCAACTGCTCAACTTTTGAAAACTAAGTTTTGTTGGATGCTGTCACACATTACCTCTGCATGAGACATTTAGCTTTTCCAGTACTCTTGTCAACAATCTTGGTGCTGCTGAGTTTTGTGTGCAACAAGTCAACTAAACTATCCAGCCATGCCCCTAAATAAAACTCTAATCCTCATACTAACAGTTCATCTGTTCTGTCATATGGCCAACTAGAGTTAAATGTCACTGATGTTGGTTAAAATAGTTTTCAGATAACTTACAATATCAAACTCTGACAAGAGACGTGATATTTACAGGAGCAAGAGATACAGCAATCTTACCATGTCAACTTTATTTGTAAAGTGCTCTAAATTAATGACAAAAGATTAAACACAATAAAATCAATTTAAAACTTACAAGGTCAAAACCTTGTAGTCTAACTGGTGTTAAAAGCCAGAAAATGAACATGGGTTTTAAGATGAGTTTTAAAGGCACGTCGTGAAGAAGCCTTTATAATGCGCAGGGGGAAGTTATTCCACGTTATTTTCCTCTAAGCTTCCTCTTAGACCTTGGTAGCTGTTTGGCCAAGCAGAGGAACCAAGGAGGTAAGTAGAGATGAAGAAGCTCAGAACTATTTTAAAAATGAAAAAAATAATTAATGCACAGGTAGCCAGTGGGGGAGGTGGGGGACGGTTGGGTACAAGCTTAGTTAATTTCTGTGATCCAAGCAGGATGAAATAAAAGCATGGATCGCTGTTTCCAAGAGCTGCCTTTTGCCAACCACTTAAATGATACAGGCAGGACTTTACGACTAATTTGACTGTTATTAAAAATCACCATCTTAAAAACCAAATCAGCTTCAGTTTGTTTTTAAACCTTCTGTCAGTGGTCCTAAATTAACTGGTGGCTTTACATAGATCACTTGGTCAGAAAACGTTCACCTCTGTTTTCTTTTCATTAAAATTCCAGAAGTTTAAGGCCCGGAAAACATGAATATCCTCCAAGCAATCCAATAGTGCCTAATCTCTGTGGTTATACTGATATCTAAGGTTTACCTTACCCATTGTTGGAACACATACTTTAGCATACTTCAATCATGCCAAGTTACACAAGGGAATCATTGGAGTAAATTGATTAGTAGACTTATCTCCAGAATGACCTGTAATTAAACCAACAAAGTGGTTTTATTACAAAATCTCACTGATAAGATTCCTCCATGTGTACATTTAATGTCACCAGTGCTTCTGCTTGATTACTAGTGTGGCCGCTGTGATGACCTGCTTCTTCTTTTGGACGAAACTTTTTAAGCAAAGTATTATTACTCTGAAACTTTTAAAAGGTGGATAAAAAAATAGCTTGGCACAGTGTCTGTTTCAGAGTCTGCATATTTGGTGTTAAAATTATTTATTTAAAAGTCTGAATATAAAAGTAATACATTATCTTATGAGTTTAATTACTGGTTTGTGTTGACGCTAGGGATGCACCAATCCAAACCTTTTCACTTCCGATCCCGATACCAAAATGTGGATATCTACCAATATTATTCTGATACCATAGCTCCATTGGCTTTAAAATGTAACCCCAAAAATAACTTTTTTTTTTTTTTTAAACTGTATAATAACTGGCTAAACTTGGGCTGAACGATGGCTATTGCAGTTGGCTGTTGGTTCAAATGGTACATGGTTTGGTCATCAAAGCCGTGAATTCGGGTATAGAAGCAACTCTGTCAGACTCAGGAGTTGGAATCGCTATCATTGGGATCATTGACTGATAGTGCTTAACGTTTGTTACTGCTTTAAGTGTTGGCAGCATCACTGCTACAGTGGGCTAATACCACTTTACCACTCAAACTATACCCATTCTGCTCTCCATTGCCTCAGCAGTGCCGGCTTTGGCTACCGCTTAGTCAGCGCCTTGAGCTAGCGGTTCGAAGTGATAAAGACTTAGGCTCATTGGGTTCCACAAACCCTGTCTCAGCCTCTTGAGAGGTGAGATATCCTCCACCTCGAAACACCAATCCGTGGTGAAACCACCTTAACCCTACTGCTTGTCCCCACACTAGTCCCATCCCATGCGGCAGTGGCGCATGAGTCAGGGAGTTTGTCCTGCAATTGGTGGGATGCCAGTTTAATCCCCACGCTCTGACCGTCTCAGTCGTTGTCCTTGACAAGACACTTCACGCAAATTGCCTGCTGCCTGTGGTCGGTGGCGCCAATGTATGTCCGCCTCACCTCTGTCAGTCTACCGCAGGGCAACTGTGGCTACTAACATAGCTCATCACCATCAAGGTGTGAATGTGAATGGCTAAATGACTGTAGTGTAAAGCGCTTTGGGGTCGTCGGACTAGTTAAAGCTCTATAAAAGTACAAGCCATTTACCATAGTCTCTGCCCCTCAACGTCTCTTGGCACTGCCCACTTTGGGGGTATTTCTCAAAATCTGATTGTACATCGGGTGAGTTACATTTTAATGTTGGTTTGCAAGCGTGCGTGTATAACTCAAAAGGCAACATGAAATAAGTATAAGGTCACAAGAAAAAGTAAAGCAGTCAGAAAAACAGCTAATTGTGTTCATGAGAAAAGTCCCATTGTGAATGAATGTGCTGCGGTAAGAATTTCAAATTGACTGTAATTATTAAAGCCAAGACAGATATCCATAAAGGGTTCAATTCCTCGCTATCATTCAGATTTTTAACCTAACTTTATTTTAATTATTCGATCCATAAAATGTGTTTGTATCGGAACCCAGTAACTCTACTAGATCGGACTGTTCCCTAATTGAGGAAAAGGGTTTGGACACCCGAACACCTACTGGATGCTCTTGCCCATCATTCAGAAGCTTTTAATAGCTACATACCAGAAATTGGTCTGAGGAAAGTTTGCCACACTACTCATTTTATTCTTTCTTGTATGTCTAGCCCATTTCAAGTCATCCCACACATTCTCACTGAGATCAAGTTCTGAGCTTTGACTCTGCCCAAGACTTTCAGTTTGATCTGATTGTACAGGCATGCACTTTCATATCAACAGTATAAAGAGACTGCTGTAAGTCTGGTCATGTTTTTGTTTTTTTAGACTAATTTTAGTGTCTTGCGGTCTCCTTTCTGGATGAACTTGCTTGGGTGGCCAGACCATGGTCAGTTGTTTTGAAATCCCTCCACCTGTGGACTTTGTTCTGTACAGTGGAATTGCTAATAATTTTTTTTAATACTCAATTAAGTTAAGCAATCCTGGTACTCTGACTGGCAAGTGTTCATTAGATTGACTTCCTGGGGGAAGAAACTGTCTCTGTGGTGGCTGGTTTTAGCAAATTATGTGTCTTTGCACTTGAAGGTAAAGGTATAAGCAGTTTGTACCTGTGTGCAGTGGTGTTGGTTGCTCTTTTTGTGACCTTAGACCTGTACAAGTCCCGGATGAAGGAAGGTCAGCCTCAACGATCCTCTCTGCAGATCTATTCGTTCGTTGCAGTCTAGATCTTTCCTGTTTTGGGGATGAGCCAAACCACACAGTTATGAATGTGTACAAAACAGACTGAACGACGGCAGCGTAGAAGATTACCAGCAGCTTCTGTGGAGGGTTGTGCTTCTCGAGTTGCCACAGGAAGTACGGTCTCTGCTGGGCATTCTTCCAAGAAGTGTTTGTTTGAGGAACTTCTTGGGTCCTGGGAAGGGTGATTCCTAGGAACTGGAAGTGTTCCACAGCGGACACAATGTTGTTGAGAAGGGGGAGGCAGTGTATGCAATGCCATCTTCTCCACCGTCTTAAGCGGGTTGAGTTCCAGGTGGGTTTGACTGCTCCAGTGGACCAGCCAATCCACCTCCTGTCTGTATGCAGGCTCATCACCGTCCTGGATCAGACCAATGACTGGTGTCCTCTGCGAACTTCAGGGTGTTGAGAGGCAGTCATTTGTGCACAGAGAGAAAATGAGTGGGGGGAGTGGGAGCAGATGCTAACAGGAGATGCTACAGACAGTTTAATTATATATTATATAGAGAGTTTTTTTGTGTTGGGTTAATATTAAATGTCAACATACCAAGATATATTTGAAAAATGCACGACTGTCCATGTATACTATTCTCACAATAGTGATGTACTGGTTTAATTGGAAGTACCCCTTTTTTGTTTTGAGCTTTCCTTTTTTCATAATTTTAATGTAATAGTCTTGATTTAGAATCCCTGTATTGGATGAAGACTAACAATATTTCCTGCTAACAGGAACTATTTATCAAACGGGTTTAACGGTAAACACTGGAAACTCTGTCTTGTCCCTCCTTTTATTTGGATATATTTTAATAGAGCTATCAGAGCAAAGTGTAAAGTTTAATATTTATGGGTAATATTGGTATAGAAGGATAGTTGTGTTTTTCAGCTGAAAAGTGTAGTGTATTTTTTATTTTATTTTTTTTAAATATACAAAGCCTGACTGGAAAATGTGTTCATATTCCAGTTATGTGTTCCTGACAGAGTGCAGCAGGTTGAATATAAAAATAACTTCACTCTCTGCAACCTTTGACAACCTTGAGCAATCCCTCGAAGCCTCATGTGTGACTTTGGAACAACAAAGCAGTGGTTTACCTCTCTGCTTTCTATTAAAAAGTGCTTCATTTAAGTTTTTATTTGTTTTTTGCTGTTTAGGTGGAGTGTCGTTGAGGAACTTGTCAAGGGAGCTCTCCAGTCGCCATCATCATCATCATCATCATCATGGTGAACATCCCAGAATACTATGCAGGGAAAAATGTGCTGATATCCGGAGCAACAGGTTTCATGGGGAAGGTACGGCAGAGGTTTTACTGGCTTGAAAAATATGGCAGAACTCTGAACTACCGCTTGGGAGTCTTTCAATTGGATTGCTGCCACTGCAACATGAGCAGTGAAGTAAAATGAATGACGTGCATTTATGCTTTATGCCACCTGAACGTGCATGCATTCATGGTTGCAAGAATATAGTGTTGATGTTGACTGGCGGTTTTTTTAAATCCAGTCTGTTGCCTAAAATATTTTCGAATGTTTTTGTTTTAGTTGAATAACCATTTCTACATTACGGTTGTGTTGACAAATCCATTAGGTCATTGAGGAATGCAATTGTAGGTTTGATAGGTCAAATATTTATCATCCCAAATTAAAGTTGCATTTTGCAGTGCAAAAACAACAATTATCTTATTATAACAACCCATTCGACGGTCTAAATAATGTCTTACCTCTCCTCTTTGGCATTTAACTGCAAGTTTCCGAAGGTTAGGGTGTCATAGTTTTTTCTGTGGAATAGGGAGCAGAACCTGATTGGAAAACACCGTGGTAAAACCTGTGCTTAAAAATCCACCTGCAAATGTAAATAACTTCAGTTAACATTTTTATCTGCTCAATAACCGGTGTAACCTTTAGTTGTAAGCGTTGCAAAACATTATATTCTGAATTACTGTTGATGATTAAGCAACATCACATAGGGCAAAAATAAAATGATGCAATTAAAAAATATATAATATACCCATGTGTAGTTGATGCTGACTGACGTTTTGTGAACTGGAGTTTCCACACCATAACTGCTTCTTGCAAAATAAAAATTACCAAACGAACAATTTTGTTTTGTTTTTTTTCCTTGGCGTGAGAAAATTGTTAGCTTTCGTTCAGCCATCTGACCAGCAGTGCAGCAACAGATAAAGAAGTGGCAGCATTGAGTTGCACTCTGATTCAAAAAGCCAGATTAAGTGAAGGGGGGAAAAAAAGCACTTTATCTAACAAATCATTAAAATGACTTTAAGCTGTAGGAATGAAAATGGAAAGCTTTGGTGGTTTTGAGGCAGCAACTTTTTAAAACCTTGTATGTCCCTTGATGTAGTCCCATGCCTACTGCTAGAGAGGGGCACCAGCTACCTTAACAAGACGAGGCAAGCATAGAAAATGGACTGACTTACTGAATATTTCAAACTGGAATAAAGCAAAGAAATTAAAACTCATCTGTTTAATAAGTTTAGAGCTTCAGATCTAGGTTTAAAAGACTCCTGTGGGCTTGCTGTCATTCTGTTTCACAAACTCCAACCTTTGCATGAATTTTCTTGGATTAAATATATTTGAAGGCTGCTGTAGAAATGACATTAAATTCTTGTTCCAAACTCAGTCTAAACAGGAAATTGATCTTCCTGCTTGTTTGTTGTTAAAGGTTCTGCTGGAGAAGCTGCTGAGGTCCTGCCCAGGGGTTAAAGCCGTTTACGTGTTGGTTAGGTCGAAAGCCGGACAGAGTCCCGAGGCCCGCGTGGCTGACATGATTAACTGCAAGGTGAGAGGTGGGCTGGGAGAAGGCAATGGATTGCTGTCACTGAGGTGCAAATGATGAGAAGCTCCTGAAAAGCCTGTTGAACCTGTTTGTGTGCAAGTATATGAACACAGTCCAGCAATTGTGCTTTAAGAGTATAATGGAAACTCAAATGCATTCTTCCCCAAACTGCTGCATAGTTAATTTTAAAGTCAGCTTTGAAGGGGATTTTGTAAGTGACTTCAAGTGAAGGAAATTCTGCTGAGAAATCTTTAAAAAAAAAATCTTCCTCTGTCTGGGGACAAAAAACAAAACAGGAGTATCTCAGAAGATAACTTCAGGAAATGTTTTCTTTATCTGTTATAGAAACCAATACCTGGCAAGAAATGCTGCAGGAAGGTGCAGATTCTTCAGAAAAGCTGAGCCATTCAGAAGAGCAGTGAACAGATTTAAACTATGTATACACTGTGTGCCCAGATGCATCTTAATGTACTAGGATATCATCAGAAATAAATCATCTCCTACTTTCCCATTGTAGTGTCCATATAATTTGAAATTCTCCCTGCAGGAATCACAATAAAGCTATTTACACGCACAAATCAAGCGGAGCATTATGGCGAAAGCTGTTTGCTCCACTTGTGAAAGTAAAATCTGTCGAGCTCTATTTGGCATTAAGATATCAATTTTTATTGCCACATTGCTAGACAGGACACTGGGGAAAAAAAAAAAAAAAAAAAGAAATAAATCATGGAAACCCATCACTCTTTGCTGTAATGAATCCACATAATGTACTGGCTATATATATATATATATATATATATATATATATATATATATATATATATATATATATATATATATATATATATATATATATATATATATATATATATATATATATATATATATATATATATATATATATATATATATATATATATATATATATATATATATATATATATATATATATATATATTGTCGAGTACAGCCTAAATTCCTGAAATTATGGTTTATAAAAAAGGATTTTTTTTTCAAATGTAAAAAAACAAGACTAATTTAACAAGCAGAAAAATTACATAAAATCACAGAAGGCCTATACAACAATTGGGAAAGCTGCTGATTTGAACAACTGATGTGACGCCGACTGTAAGATCGCTCTGCCTACACGGCAGATTACACCGGACTGATCTGACATCTGACAAGCAAAGCTCACAGCATTGCCAGAGGAATTTGTCCTTACCTACCAACATTAAGGCAAAGAAGACAAAATAAATTGTTCAAACGAGTCATTCATGAAAGAAATCAATGTTGAAGCCCAAGTTTAAATACCAATCTTAAAATGTATATTAGTAACTTTTTATTATTTTTTTTTAACCTGGGTCGGCTGCCATGCAGAGGCTGGCACCTCTGCATGGCTGGTCAGGAAACTTGCCTATGGAGTAATAAGAGACATCAAAGCCAATAGTGCAACAAGCTAAAGATAACTATTAAAGCAACCTGGATGTCCTTAACACCTCAGAGCCACAGGCTAATCTCCGTGCCAAGCTGCGTCGATGCATATTTTCATGCAAAAGGAGCACTGACCAAATACCAAAGTACATATAGTGTGGATACACATTTTTGGTTGGCTATTTCTGTATTTTTTTTAAGCTAATATTGATTAAATTGTGGGAGAAACTGACTTTTGTTTTTGAACCAAAACCATCAAAATCACCAAGTATTTTCTTAAAATAAACATTAAGGTACGTCTACTGCATGTATTCCTGATTCAGTGAATTATACCATGAATCTAATGAACATCAGCTGTAATTATTCATAATAGTTTTGACTGAATTCTGGCTCTACTAGCCAAAGAATTAAGAGTTTGACTCGGTGACCACATCATTTAGAAAATCTAGTCAGGACTCCTTCATGAGCACAACACAGTAGCAGGCCTAAACTGAAAAACAAAGAGGCCAAAGAGTAACCTGATCCTTAATGAGGGGAAGCAGGTGCAAAGGGGGGAAAGTGGTGAATTCTAACAGAAAAATGCACCAATCATGATTGAGGATGTGGCTTAATGATGACATGAGCCTGTACTGCATGGCAATTTGCATAACTGGATCACTGACTATTTGATGTGTAGCGACTAAAGCCGGGCGTACACTGTACGAGTTTTTCCCCTTTTCGGGCCGATTCTTCAGTCGTGCGAGCATTTTTTGAATCGGGCCGAATTTCAGCTTGATCGTAGAGGGGGGGAGGAGGGGGAACTGGCTTCTCACGACTACCTCAAACATGTTTGAAATTCAGTCGGCTGTCGTGAGGTTTTCGTGAGGGCATCCTGCTGTTCAAGCAGAGCTACGAGGGGGCGCCCTCCCCTCCTCTCCGTCCCCGCCAGCGGAGGGAGGGAAGCGGGCGTCCCTGAAGCGACCTCCGCCCGGTGTTGGGGAGGGCGAGCCGTCCGGTCCGCGCAACGCGCTGGCCGCCTGTTTCGGCACTCCTCCACTCGCTGGGTGGGGGGGTGCGGGCCGGGCCGGGCGACCTGCCGTGCGGCCGCCGATGCGTCTCGTCTCTCCTCTCTCTCCCCTCCGTTCCCCCGACGCCCGGTGCCTCCTGCGGGCCTCGCCAGAGCTGGGCTCGAACCCCTGCTCTGGGTCCCTGTCACCTACCGTCGCTCGCCTGCCTCTGCCACCACAGCGAGCGGTCCCAGAGGGGGCACGACGTACAGTGTGAGCAGTCCGGTCTCGTCCGAGCGTCGCGCCGCACAGATCGTGAGCGGTGAACTTTTTAAACAACGCGGTTCCGTTGCACAGTTTGAGATGTATATAAGTACCACGACTGAAAAACTCGTACAGTGTACGCCCGGCTTAAGACTTGAGGCATCAGACTCTGAAATGGTAAAAGTGTTGCTCTTTGATCACATGCCTGCTGCAAGTCTCACTGAGGTGATCTCTTTTAACATTTGGTTAATGTTTCAAAGCAAGGGAATCCAACGTTTGTTGAGGAGATTTTAATTGTAAATATAATCTGTGGATGGGTCAGAGTTTGACATGCTAGTTGCTTTTGTTCCTGTTTTATTTACTCCTAGCTGTGGAAAGTTGAACTAAACAAAGCAGGAAATATTTAGGTTACTTCCCTGTTCCATTCGCTGGGACTTGTTTAGGTGTACCAATTATTTATTTTTCAAATGTCATTATGTGAATCCCGATATTATTATAAACTTCTGAATGCATGTTACTTGTAGTTCTGGTTTTAAAAGTCTTCAACCATAGGAACTAGATTTATACTGAGACTTCCTCAGAAACAGTCATTTCACTCTAAATATTCAGACTTTGGATACTAAAATACGCCTTTTTTCTCATGTAAGGAATAAAAGCAAAATGGTTAATGAAAATCTAAAATGATTTAATATGTGAAACTTTTTAGAGACTTTAAACTAGAGATTCATCCATCCTTCTTGCCTGATTCTTATATCTTACCCTAAATATCAGCTAATTCAGGGTTTCCCCCATAAAATGGGGTTGTCCTGGCGTTAGGTGTCATGATGAACACGTGCAACCGTTAAGCGGGGCTGTGCGGAACAGGGGAAGCACGAGGAGCGTTGCCGTAGGGCGCAGCATGGACGTGGGGTGCATCTTGCTAATAACAGCTAGTGCGTTAGCTTATTTAGTCCGGTAGGTTTTCTCCCAGACGGGAACTTTACTGACTGTTTTATGTTGCTGTTAAACGACGTGGAGAGGAGCTGGGTTTTGTTTTGGTCTACAGACACTGCTCAAGCACCACCTAGTGGTGAAATATTGCTAATTGCTCCTTTAACATTTTGCAGGTGTGACATAGTCCTATTGTTTAAAGGCAAAGCTACAAAATGTTATGCAAAGGAAATTTCTGACTTGGTAGAAAATATAAAAATATATCTCAAAATAATTACAATTGTTTTTCCAAGTTTCTGGTTTAATGTCTGTGAAGCCAAAATGTATTTTTATTCAATGTAAACATTTAGTTTCAATGTCTGTTCTTTAAGAACATTGCTCTACATTTGTTCTTGTTTTTTTTCCCTCATTGCAGCACTGGACGGGTATAATTTAAGTTATAACTTAAAGTTTTGTGTTTTGCCTTAAGCTGGTGCAGCAGGATTAGAAATAAGAGAGATGCTTTTTTAAATCATGTATAAAAATTCTGATATTTCAATTATCGTTTGTCTCAGTTGTTTGAAAGATTGCAAGCAGAGCAGCCAGACTTTGCAGAGAAGATCATCGCGGTGAACAGTGACCTCACGCTGCTGGAGCTCGATCTTAGCAAAGAGGATCAGGGCATCCTGGTTGAAAACATAAACGTGGTCTTCCACTGTGCCGCAACAATCCGCTTCAATGAGCCGCTCAAGTAAGTGCAGTTTACATATACATATTTTTAATACCTTTTTGAATGTTTTTTAACTGAAAATGTATGTTTTAACAAGGTTTTTGTATACTTGCCTATGATAGTTTAGAGCTGACAGATTGTACCTTGTGTTTGCTGTACACAGAGAAACAGAGCACCTGGCACAACTTGCTTACTCTGCTCAATTCAAGACAGAGCTGCTTATTAGCGTCTACTTCCCACACAGCCTCTAAGAAAAACTATAAAAGAATGGCCTTATTAAAAGGCATTACCTCCAATTCGTGGTTTCAAAAAGCTGAATTTTACAAACATTCCTTGCAATGTTGAGTACTTTGTTTTAATGTTTGTAAGGCGCTGCATGGAGACAAATTCTTCAGGAAATGAGATTAAGTTACAGACCAAGCAATTGAGTTGTTTTAGTTTTATTATAGTTCAGACATTTGTATATAGCTTCTTGAGAGGCAGGGTGACTGGCCATCCATTCTGTGTAAAGGTGTGGATAGCAATGTTAATTTATGTTTTCTTACATTTCTGTTTGTTTAACCTATTAATTTAACAATACATTGTTTTGTTAGGAAGCACTTACCTCTTCCTGGTTAGGCTCCTTAGCAGGGTGTGGCAGCAGAAGGGACAAACAAGCTGCAGGTGCTGCTGAAAAGCTCTTGGAGCAAACCATTGGATAAGCAGGATAGAGCTTTAAAGACTTGTGTTTGATTTGAAGTATTCTTTTGATTGACCTTGGATTTGTTTAGTTACAATTATTTTAACTTATTTAAATACTTATTGGGTTTCATTTATTCTGTCAGGTGTTAGTTTTGTGTAAATATTTCTTATTTTCGTATCATTCCCTTTTCCTGGTTTCTTCCAGTAAGGCAGTCAGGTAGACTGCCACAAAAGGCAGTCAGTTGCTGTCAGTGTAAGATGGTGTTGGTACATTATCTTAAATAAAGCCACCTCAAATTTCATTTTATTGTCTTACCTCTGCATGAAGGTTTGAGCTTCTGCTGGCTAAAATCTGACAGGTGCCAATTGTTTTTTAATGCGTATTTGGGTACCTGTTGGGTGAAAATAGGGAAACTGATATTTAAGTATGCAGCTTAGCTCGTTTTTAGCCTGATTTATCCAAACAAAAAATACACCTTGATTCTAGACTTGTCATAACAGCTTTTTTTTTTTAGATATGATTATTTGGTTATGATTATTTAGATACTGTGTCCTGCAGCATATGGAAAAAAGTTTCTGATCTCTTGGTAGTAATTTGTCAAAAATATTTCTGGACATAAACAAACCGTAACGTCACAAAAACACCAGTGTTTCTACTCCCTCAAGAATGTAGAGCTGTGGTGTCCAATCTTTTGCCAGACGTGCCAGAATTGTTCAGTTGAAAGTACCCGCAGGACAAAAAAAATAAAATTCTCTGGAATTTCATGTGGCAAAGGGATCTGCAAAATTTATCAAAACAATAGTTTTATTTAGCCTAGGGTTGTCAAAATATAAAGTATAAACAATACTAAAAAAACAACTGAATTATTCAAAGAGAAATGTATCTGCTGTAACAGATTTAGCCTCCCTGCTGCCACTCATCAACAATAATCTGCTGCTGGACGTTTAAACTCTAACATGTCGAGTACAGCCTAAAAAAACATCTGCGGTCCTCTTTATTGATCTGACCAACATAAAAGCTTATGACATAGGCAGCCCTATGACTGGGTTCTGTTGAGCTGTGATTCCCATGTACGCATTTCTGCCCCACACAACCCTTTTGTTCTCCTGCGGTATGAATAAATGCAGAATAACATGAATCAGCTGACGACCTGGTCCGCTAATGAATAGTGAACAACAAAACTGACCTGTGCGACCCCTCCGTTGCCTCTCCATTTAGTTGTAAAGCTATTGAAGGCTAATGAAATAATTGCATGACTGAAGCAAAGATAAATTACTTTTTTTTTCATCTGTTTCAACTACCTGTACTGATGGGCCAAAGTGGTGGGATTCTTGTATTGTGATCATGGGCTGCAGAGAACTATTCTGAGGGCTTCAAATGGGCCGCAGACAGCGCTTTGGACACCAATGATGTAGATCAGTGTTTCTTAGTCCTGCTATCTGGAATGTTCAACAAGCTGGCAACATTTCCAGCATGTTTTATGACATGGAGGATAAATGTCCTCAAGGATAACACTGTAAACCTGAATGAACCACAGACATGTCTCAACATGTCATACAAAATTGGTCCCTTATAACAAGGCAGCAGAACTGAATGCTTGTTTTTCCTGATTTTATTTTGATTTCTAGGAACATGGGATGAGTGCCACAAGAATGCAATGTCTTTTGGTTCTTCTTAGCAGACAGCTAAAATAAGGTGGAGTCACGGTAAAAGCTTGATGAATCTGTCATTTAGTCAGTAAAAGTAAACATACTCCCAAAAGGCAGCTCAGCTTTGGCATACAAATTATAATTAGTAGTTAGGCGGCCACAACCTGTAATAAACCTTTAAGTTGAGTCGTGTACTGTATTCACACACGAACTACGTTATAGGTGCAAGGCCAGCATAATCAAGCACTGGTATACAGGCAGTCGGTACAGTTGCTACATGTTTTTCCTTCGTCTTCATGTTCAAACACCTCACAGATACAGACATTGGCCAACTTTGGGTCTGGTTCCTTTTTAAAACCCGCTTCCACACCAAAGGCTGCTGTTTCTTAGTATGACCTAACTGAGTGTTGCACTCACTATTCAGAAATTATTGTATTATGCAGAAAATCTGGTCACCAGCCAACTGACTTTCTTTCTGCAACTCTGAAGTTGATTAAGATATTTTCTAACAGACATGTCATGATTGCTTTATTTTCTTTTTGTTTTTTGTTTTTCATTATTTGTTTGTCATCAATCTTTCCTGTCTTTAAGCTGAACCTCAATGGAAATGCATTAACCTCTGCTTATATTTTGGCTCTATTCACATATGCAGAATTTACTATTTAAAGCGCTGAACTCTCTTTTCTCACTATTGTTTTCACTCTCAGAGATGCGATGCAGCTCAATGTCCTGGCAACACAGAAGATGCTGGCACTGGCCCACAGGATGAAGCACCTGGAGATCTTTATTCACGTCTCCACAGCCTACGCCCACTGTGACCGAGAGGTCATCGAGGAGGTCGTGTACCCTCCTCCTGTAAACTACCGTAAACTCATCGACAGTCTGGAGTAAGTTTGCAAGCTGCAGATTTACACAAGGTGGAAGATGCTGTGTAAAAGTTAAGAGTCCATGATGCAGTGAACATGTCTGCTTCATCGTTGTTGGAACTGTAAGCTGCTGCTTAATAGCACCAATATTGACAGTATTGTATCACTTCCTGCTTTTCAGATATGTCAGTGTAACTTTGAAATTACACTGAAAATGGTATGGAGAGGAATAATGACATGAAGAGTAAATTTTTGACCATCTAGATTAGCTGAGGTTGTTTATGATCGTATGCAGTAGTGACTCAACATAATATGAAACTTTTTCCATCTTTATCCTACATTTGGTTTAGGCTTAGTGTAGAAATTTATTTTTTGGGTGGTGCAAAATTGCTTTTTTTTTTTTGCATGTTTACAGTAGTTCATAACTCAAATAACCCGTATTTAATTTACTGTAAGCTATGGCATAAATCACAACCCATTTTTTTTCTGTCCCATTTAAAAACAAAACAAAAAAACACACACAAGGAACTTTGCTCCTCTCATTGAAGGAAAACAAAATGCTGCCTGTGATATATATTTCAATTATCCAATTTAAACACAGTTTTAATTGCCAACATTCCTGGAACAAGAACAGTTATTTTACGAACCCATCCAGCAGGTTGAATTGGAGTTTAATCCAATAGTTTTCATTGTGCTTAACGCATCATTTGTTTTGTTTTTTCATCAAGGTTGACTGTGGATTTTTAACATACAAGTTTTTATCCCTTTAGGTCACACCTGTACTGTAAAGGAGCCTCGTCAAGTAATATGATCATAAAAAAATATATATTCATCTTCAAATAAAACAATGTACACAGAGCGTTCTTCTTGATCGCGTTTACTTGGTCTTTTCTGAGCCTGAAAAGAACTTTGTACCAGGCATGATCAGCAGACATAAACATCTGCCAGCGGTACCGCAGAACTATCAGAAAGCAAGATGGCAACAATTGATGCAGCTACTGTAAGAGCCAGTAGACCGTCCTGCAATGCCTCGCAGTAAAGTGGCAGCTTAGCCTGGTCGAAGATCATCCCGATCAACAGGGTTACTTAGACTTTCTTTTTGCCTCTCCTCTGGGCGTTGCCAACTCGTTCGGCTCCATTGCTCTTTCTTGTTTACTTGTTGCGCACATGTGCAATATCAAGCTTTCGGTCACGCAGTCTTGTTATGGTAAATATGCACAAAAGCTCTTTGTTTACTGACAGGTGGAGCAAACATAAAACGGAGAATAATTAATGAGTGTCTTTTTGGGCCGTGGGCCATAATCTGCAAGTTGAAAGTACTCAGGGGGGACTTTTATCTCCAAATATACATTTCCATGGATGGATGTTTTTGTTTTTTTTATTCTTTAATCTATTGCTCAGCAGTTAAAATGAAACACACTATTTTACTGAAATTAAGTTTAAAATAATGCGTTTATTATGGTCCAAACAAGGGGCTCAGACATTTGAATTAATCAAAAGGTGTACATATTTTTACATCTTTGGGTAAAACGTTTTCTATTTTGTTGGTCTAGATAATGCTTCAAGTCTATTCCTAGCAACAAATACAGAAACTCTTGATGTATTTAGCTATGTTTAATGAAGGGGTACGCCCAAGTCTCCGGTTGCATTGGCCAGAAACGCAAACATATCGTGGGTTGTGCCATTTTCCCTTGAATAAGAGAGGTGTCCACCTGCTCCATTTGCTGGAGGTCCAGACTTGTACCACAGTTGGGGTCAACACAAAAGTATTACCAGGGGGCATAAATGGCCCCCGGGCTGTGCTTTTGACATCCCTGGTTTAAAGTTAAGTGTAGAATTGGAGCAGATAACTAAACTCTGATAACCAGACAGTGCCAGATGTCCTTGTTACCCTTGTTGTTGTATTGGAAGACTGAAAGCACGGCACAAGGCCGCAATACTGCTGTGGAAATCTTAACTTTGTGTACAATGATGAAGGATTATAGTATATTCTCTGTGGACCAATGCAGCATGGTGAGAAGGCTCACCATGCTGTAGAAGGGTTTTACTGGTTAGACTGAAACTGAATCTCTATAAATCATCACGAATAAATCTAATTTCTCTGCCTTCAGCTGGATGGACGACGATTTGGTAGCAACACTGACCCCCAAGCTCATTGGAGAGCGTCCCAACACTTACACCTACACCAAGGCTTTAGCTGAGTATCTGGTGCAGCAGGAGGCTGGAGACCTCAATGTCGCCATCGTCAGACCCTCCATTGTTGGCGCTAGCTGGAAAGAGCCATTCCCTGTGAGTCGTTGAAACGTCTGGGTTGCTTTCATATGAAAGGTTTTAGATTTTGAGTTTGAAATCTTTTTAACCCCACTACAGTAAGGCACACTATATTTAGAGCCACTGCTCTGATATTGTGCTAAAAGAATAAGGAAAGTATGAGCTAATATCCAGTTTACCAGGTATCTTTGAAGTTGTGATTTTTGTCTTGGCAGTTGTGGTCCACCTGTGTGTAAAGAAGGCATAAGTGTCAGTTCTGGCATGGTTGTTGGGACGTGACAAATGTCCAGTAAAAAAAAAAGAAAAACATTTCTTACTGACCTGAAGGCAAAATGCAAGAATTTGTCAACTAATGTTGTTCCCAGATATCATTTTAAAAGGGATGTATTCAGCCTGTAGACCAAGACTAGTGCTCCAATAGAGATCTTCTTTCTGTATTTCTTCCCGTTTTGTTTGATAAAGACAAACTTCATCGTCATGTCCATTGTAAATTAGACGGATAAAACAAAATTGGGGGTTTTCACAGTTGTCACAGTTCTAATTATGTATTTTTTCCTAAATTGTCCTTTCAGGGCTGGATTGACAACTTCAATGGACCCAGTGGCATATTCATTGCAGTAAGTAATGAAATCAATGCTCTAATTAAAGAACAAGGCATGATTAAAGGGGTTTGCAAAGTTTGATGGCGCATTAGATTTCTGTTCACTCTTTAGTGAAGCCCTTATTGGATTAAAGCACAATGTAATGTTGAAATTCAGCTGTTTAGGTTGTGTCTTTAAAATGAAAAGACTTTCTGCAGCCTGAATTCCTTGTAGGGTGAAATATTTTGGATCCAGAGAGCCTAAAAGTTTTGAGCCGAATGACGCGTGGTATTTCAGCATTTTGACTTCCTGTCCCACCTTCACATGTGTAACATTAGCTGAAGACTGTTTAGAGCCAAATGACTTGAAAAAACTAAAGAGTTTGACTGGATTGTCATTGGAGGGAAATTTGACAGTTAGGCAGTGAAACCGGTTGACTTTCTGTAGAAGACCGAGACTTTCAGCTGCTTCCATTCACTGACCATGTTTAATGTTTGTGGCTGCAGTTTTTTTGGAGAAAATAGAAATGTTACCAGAATTGTAGTACTTTTTAAACAACGTATGTGGATATTCTTCACAGCCAGAGCTTCTGAGATTTAAAAGCCACATAGGGCTTTTAAATCTGTGGGTGTTGCGTCAGCTTGTTGGGAGAGCCATCTGTTTGCTGGAGACTATAACCCTGACTGTCGCATTCTCACCATGGAAATCGTTGCCTAAATCTTCAAGTCAACCATTTTTTAAGGTATTGTTCAGTGCAAAATTTTTATTTTGCAGTAAGAGCATTTCATCTCCTTGTTCCAGGCTGGAAAAGGGATCCTGCGTACGATGAGGGCATCCAATGACGCCGTTGCTGACCTGGTCCCAGTAGATGTGGTCATTAATACAACTCTAGCAGCAGCTTGGTTCTCTGGATCACAAAGAGTCAACAGGTTTAAAATCACCCACTTTTATTGTACATTTTGATGAAGTACTATTTCAGATGGATTGCAATAATTAGTTGCTCCCTCTTCCAGGCCTAGAAGCATCCTAGTGTACAACTGTACAACTGGTGGGATCAACCCATTTCACTGGGGCGAAGTCGGTATGATATATATACATTAACCTTTTTATTATTAATGAAGCCTGTGGGAAAGCCTTCAACAATGAAAGCTTTAAGCTGTGGTTAAATGTGGCCTCTGGTGGCATAACCAGGTTGTTATCTGATCCACTGCCTGCCACACCTAAACCAGAAGCTTTGGTTGATCCATTACTAGATTTGAGTGGGAGCTTATGAGGTTTTGCACAGAGGGCGCATGTTATTTTTGCACGTCCACAACTACTTCCTATCTGTCTGAGATTATGCTGACATAGATGTAGTTTTGAGTGTTTTTTGATGTATGTATCTATTGAACAGGCATGCAAATAACCGCAATATGCGCGCACGCACACGCTGAAAGAAAAACTCGTTTGCCCGGTCAAAGGAGTGGGTAGAAGTGTATCCACCTACATCATATACAGCCTGCCTTACTAATTACTATATAAATTATAAGTATAATTTCAAAAAGCATGTAGATGAATAATATTTGAATATTATATGTATGGATGCCCACATACAGACAAAAAAGTATAAATATTTGTTTCAGCCCAAATTTTTATACCCACTTATCATAATTTTGCATGACTTGAAACTACACATTTCAAATTCAGTAGTCCTCACTAAACTTTAAGGTTACTGGTTATCTGGATCATTCTAACTAAAACAAATGCGCGTTGAGTTTGGTAGCCAAGGAACAGAAGCAGGAACTGTTCTGAAAGTGTTTTTTTTATGATGAACACATTTTTTTCTTTCCCCATAAATATAAAGTTGTTTCCTAGAAGAATCACAGAAGCTTAATTACTGAGGCGCTGACCGTTTGTGTCATGAGCAATAAAATAATCCTGCTTTGAGAGCTTAGTCAAATGTCAGGTTTAGGGGATATAAAGGCTTCATTTGTTTTATTTTAAAGCCAGCTGGTGAATCTTTATGTGTAACATCATTTTGATGCTGAGTCTTAGCTTCACAAATTGATTTGTAACTGATGCACACATTTTCTGTTCATAACCTGAGTGGTTGGATCAGATTATTAAAGGCCACGTTGTGCCAGGCAAAGTTAAATGGTGCAGTAGATTCCCCCACTTCTGCATCCCCATGTTCTGTGTTGCCTTGGCTACTTTTTCAGCTCTTTTTACTCAGAACGCTGCTGGGGGATGGGATTGTAATTATATCGGCTTTTTAAACTAGATTCATGCTTGTTATGTGAAATACTGTAAAATCCAAAGTGCATCAAAATGCTTGCTACTGAAGTAAATTCCAGTTTTATCTTTGCAACACAACACATTGGTATGAAGACCCAGAGCAATGCAAACTGTAAAAGGGACATTGAATACAAAAACTGACTTTCATCTTGTTGCCGGTAGTGGAGTGTTGGCTCCTCGCCACCGATAAGATTAACTGTCTAACATGGGCAGTTTTTAACATGTCTGATCAGCCAGGAACTACTTTTTGTTTTTTGTTTTTTTTGTTGTTTTTTTAAATGGAAAACGGTTACTGAGGGAGAGTTCAAAGATAATTCTCTCTAACAAAACATCATGCAGAGAAAGTGTTGGAATCTGATTTTAAATCATGCTATTTTTTTTTTTTCTTTTTTAACTCTGACCAAACTGAGCATTTGGTAAAACATGCAGAAAGGAAAATAAGACAGAAGGAAAGTTAACATTTCAATATTTCTGTGGCAGCTGCAGTTTTAAACAGCAACTAAAAGGTAAAACATTTTCTAACAATTAAGAGCCTCAGACAAGTAATCATACCCAGTGAACGTCCACATTTTGTCATTTTACAACAACAAACTTCGGTGTATTGTATTGAGCTACCCCCCCCCCTTTTTTTTTTTTTTTTTTTTTTAGAAATAAATATTTTAATTGTGGAGTTAAGAAAACTGCATATTGTTTTCCTACAGGTCATCACAAACTTAAAGTCTTGACTTTTTTTATTTCATTTAGTAAACCACTTTTAAGCCAGGCCTGAAGCCAGAATGTATGACACACCTTCAAACTGGCCATTGATGTCCTTATGTTGAACAACCTTCTCTTCTTAGAGTACCATGTAATATCCACATTCAAGAGGAACCCCCTCGACCAGGCCTTCCGTCGGCCCAATGTTAATCTCACATCCAATCACCTAATCAATCAGTACTGGATTACTGTGAGCCACAAGGCTCCGGCCTTCCTTTACGATCTGTACCTCAGGCTGATCGGACGAGAGCCCAGGTAACCTCGTCGTCATCGCCTGCTCGGATGTGCCGTAGCTGTGCTTTTCTAACGACCGTAGTCCTTTCACGTACACCCACCTCTGCTGCTTTATTCTGTTACTTACTTCCTAGTTTAGCCACCTAAAATAGCTGCAGTGCTGACGTGTTTATTATTGCTTCTGTGGAGTTCAGTTGGCGTCAAAGAATGTATAACCCATGGCTCTCCTGAACGCAAGAGGGTTGGAATGGGTTCTGCACTCTTTATGTTCTGCTGCTAAAGTTTGTTTTCATCTCAGTGTCCAAAAATATTCGCTCACCTCAGTCTGACTCGTAAGCGGGCAGAGATGCCGTTCGGTTTGCAGAATCACTTTGGAACCACATTTAGTCTCATGCGATGGTGCAGAGTGACAGGCTAGCAGAGACCAACCCATTAATCAGGACTTGCTTTTATTTCTAAGAGAAGGAAATGTACCACCTTCATCTCATCCTCTGTGTCCTCCATGTCCCGTCATGTGTGTATCTCTCCCCTACAGAGTACTGTATAAACATGACCTTCAAGAACAATCCCTTAGAGCAGGCCTTCAGAAGGCCCAATGTCAATCTGCGCTCCAACCCCTTTACTAATCAGTACTGGACAACAGTCAGCCACACGCTGCCGGCCCTGCTCTATGATGGCTATCTCACACTGATGGGCCACAAGCCCCGGTAAGATTGCATCTGCCCCAACCCTCTTCTTGCTGCTAATCAACCCCCCGCTCTTATCACAAGTTCCCTTCACATCCCTCCATGATTTTACTAACTGGGATTATTCAGGTGGGGGGGGGGGGTGGTCTAAAGGACTTCTCTTGATCTATGGGTGTCGTCTAACTTTGTCATGAAAAAATGATTTGGTTTCTATGCAAGCCTTTCTTTTCTTTAATTCAAAGAGGGTTCCTTTTCTGGGAGAAAACTATTCTGTAAACATTCCAGCCTTCATCTCTCAAATCCTTGCATCCAATCAGTCTCCAAAAATTCAACCATTCTTGACCAATCCAAAAAGTCGTGCTCAGTCGGACACCTCCGAAGTCTCACTGAACGGCAACGTCGGCAAATCGCTTCCATCTAAAGTTTGCTCTTCTCTCTGAACTGAGTTTAGCTTTCAGCACTGGCCGACTCAAATTCTAGAAGTGCGATTTAAATGTAGTTTGTTTTGTCGCTAGTGGCAAATGATGCTCTCCTTTCCACCGTTCGCTGGTCATTCGTGCATGTTTTAATGCTTCCTTCCAATCAGTCACACGCACTGAAAGAATCTGAGTCACTTCAGGAAACAATCATTAGTTAGATTTGAATGAACTGACAGCACTGCAGTGAAAAAATAGACCAGCCCATCTTTAAAACAAATTCAGACTGCAGCCTTCATTATTTATGTCTCTTTTCTACTCTTCAACACTGTCTTCCTACTTAAATGGTCATTGCTTGAATTGTGATCACATAACTAACACAGAATAAAGTACGTCAACTGGATTTACTTCACTTACCAGGAGGATAGTAATGCGATGTATTACCAAAATCTTGGATTTAGAGGAGATTTAGTTTTATTTATTTAGAGGAATGAATCGGCATCAACATAATCTAATCACTGCGATTTAAAAGTATGCGAACTGTCCTCCTGTTCTGTGCAGAATAAATTCAGTGGGTTGTTTGTGATTGTTTTTGTTGATGTTCATAGGGAAGAAATCCTGCAGTTCTATGAAAGCTTTCATCCTCTTATTGCTTGACACACTTTTATAATTTTAAAGGCAGAATAAGCAATTTTATATTCAAAAATCGATTTCAGAAATTTTATATAAACTTTATTTAACCGTTATTTTTTCAGGATAACCCCATTCAGATTAAGGATCTCTTAAACCTTTGGCTAAGATTGACATGAAATGAGAATCAAAGACAGACATAAAACTGCTTTTTTGGGGGTAAAATTAAAAAGGTACAGATTTTATGGCGAACATAATGTAAAGCTCATTTTTGTATATCTTAAATAGCTGTATGTTTACCATTTATCAATAATGCAGGTAAGATTTAATAAAGTTTTTTTTTTTTTTTGAAAGATGTAATTATCTGCATTTAATTTCTAAAGTTTAATAGTTTAAATTATAATTTCCTAATGTTTTCACACTGTTAATGAATATCGTTGCTGTTTGAAATTGTTTTATTTTAAACAAGGCATCCAGGTTGAGTTATTTTTCCCTGATTTCTTCCAAAACTCAAAAGAAAATTGAAAGAAAAAAATGGTTCAGATTTTTATTTCCCCTTCGACGCTTTTTAGAGGACAGCAACAATGTAGAAATCCTACAATATGATGGATGTTGACAGGCTCATGGGCACTGTTGATTTTGCAGTACCCTCAACACTTATTGGCATTCCTGGTAAAGATGCATAAAACCATTTTTTTTCTATACTGAATCAATGTTTATATGTATTATCTGGAGTAGAACAAACTGAAGAAATAAATAAAACTTTTAATTTGGGTGGATTTATTCAGTAGGGAATATGAAATGTAATATAAGATTTTTCCTCAGGTCTAATTTCTTGAAAAAAATGTAATGACTTGATGTTTACCTTTGATTTGTTTGACTTAAGATTGGAGGGCTGTTTCTGCTTTAAAAGTAGTAAAAATAGGAAAGATGAGAGAACAACATGTTAATTTAAGGCAGATGCGTGTTGAGCTTTAGAAGTCTGGCTCAAAGAAAATAACTCTTAATCTTAAAGTGTCCATTTCAATAATTTAAAAGTCCAAAAGTATATATTCAGTAAAAAAAGGGAAAACCTTTTCAAATAATTGACAAATTGGTTCATCAGTCGAATAATCTATGAAGACAAAAAAACTGCGGTGTGCTATATCTGCTGTTTAATGGTTGAATATGTTAAACTGAAGCTTTTGCCTCTGCCCCTCCACAACCACATGCATGGTCTTTCCCATCTCTTTGAATTTCTTTAACGCTCTCTTTGCCACATCCACCCATCATTCTTTGCTTTCCTTTATCCTCTCCTTCACTTACATAATGTTTGTCACAGGATGATGAAGACAATCACTCGTCTGCACAAAGCCATGATGGTCCTGGAGTATTTCACCAGCCATTCATGGGTTTGGAACACAGACAATGTGGCCATGCTGCTGTCCCACATGAGCCCCGAGGATAAGAAGGTATTCTTAACCAGCCGGGTAATTCCTCTGTTAGTTTACAGCAGCAGAGCCATTTGTTCATTTGCTGCTGGTGTTTGGTTTATGTTGACAGACATGACTCAGGATGGCTGTCTGGAGGAATTGGCATTTCTGAAAAGCACGCTTGAGATATTTTAATTTTTTTTATCATTGATTTCTGAATAAAAGCATGTTCATGTGGAAAACTTAGAATACCCCATTAAGTTATTTTAAAATGTTCTCATCTTAATCCCTAATCTCATTTTTTTTCTCTTTTGGAAAAAAGGGATTTAACTGCATTAAACAAAATTACATTGTCTCTACTCACTGAACAAAACCTAAACAAGAAAATGTAATTCCTAGTTTAGGCAAAAGTTATTACACCCTAGCATGATGCCTTCTTCCAACCTTCTACGAGTCTCTGACATCAGTCTGGGCAAACTTTTCTCCACACCTCACTTTGAGCTGTAAGGTGATTGAGGTTTTGTTTCTCACATCCAGCTGGCTTCAAGTGAAACCTCAGCATCGACAAGGGATAAAAATCTAGGTTTTGACAAAGCTCTGGACTTTAAATTTATCAATCCTGTCTGTTGCTTAAGGGATTTTTAGTATGTTTTGGGTTATTGTGACTGCTGCAGGGTCCAGTTCTGCTTGAGCTTGAATTATTTTTTACAGATGGATTAACATTTCCTTCTGTTAAACTAAATTTTATTTATATAGCACCAATTCATGACACATGTCATCTCAAGGAACTTTACAAAGTCAGATTCAATCAAATCCTCCAGATTGGTCAACAAGTTTCCTCTCCAAGGAAACCAAGCAGGTTGCATCAAGTCTCTCCAAGCAGCATTCACTCATCCTGAAAGAGTGTAGAGCCACAGTGGACAGTCGTCTGCATTGTTGATGGCTTTGCAGCAATCCCTCATACTGAGCCTGCATGAAGCGACAGTGGAGAGGAAAACTCCCCTTTAACGGGGAGGAAAACCTCCAGCAGAACCAGAACCAGGCTCAATGTGAACGGCCATCTGCCTCGACCGGCTGGGGGCTGAGTATCCTCTGATGCATGGTGAGCTGGGCAGGTCCTGTTTATGCTAAGCATTCCCAAACCCTGACACTACCAGCTTTACCCTTCACACTTAGTATGGGATCCCATCCTGAAAAGTTGTATTTGACCTATTAAAAATCTGTCTTCTTCATTGCTGTCCATATAATTAAGCTTGACACGTCTGTCCAGAGATGATTTTCCTGAAGTCTTGGTCTACATTATCTACAAATCTTAGTCTGACCTTTTATGCTTTCCTTCTCTGGTAAAGTTTTCCTCGTTGCACACGTCCACACCCATTAAAATGAGACTTTTTCTTATTGGTTTTACACACATTCACTTTCAAATCAAGAAAGAGCCTCCTGGAGGTCCTGCAATGACATTTTGTTGTTTTTGGAGCCTTAGCCTCTTGCTACTTTCAGGGTGAACAAGCTTGGACAGCTAGACTATAGCATGTTGCCGGCAGTTTTGACTGTTTACCCATGAAGAGATTATTTCAAATTCAGGTCGGAGACCATTTTAAATTGTTTCTGAATGCTTTAGGAATGTTGGGTTTTCCTATTTATTCCTCACTAGACAATGCATTTTTTTTTATCTTTATCCAGTCAGTTTTTATCTGTTTTTCATTTATATTACTTTAATTTATCTATTAAAATTAATATCAAATATTTGTAAGTCCAACTATCTTAGAAAAAGGCACAGGCTGTAGTAGTGAGTCCTATGTTTTTCACAAAACTTGATCTGATAAAGTTCTGTTTATTTAGTACAATAAAAAAATTATCTGACTGTTAACTGGGATTTGTGGTCTACCAGAGAATCTGACTTTGTAAAACTGCAAACAGTTTTACAACAGAGATGGGCTTCCTGCAGCAACTCCAGAAGTACAACCTTTCACAGGAGCTGCTGTACAGCTCTAGGGCAAGAAAAAGGCCATCTAACATCTCTACAGACGCCACACAAGCTGCACGTAAACTGTTTAGAGTTTTACCTCAGGTTGGCACAACAGTGGGTATTTTACAAAAACCAGCCGCCCAGATCTATGGCATGCTTATTTGCACCAATCAGTGTGTGTGTGTATGTATATATATATATATATATATATATATATATATATATATATATATATATATATATATATATACACAAAAAAAAAATGGCCTTTTTTTATTTAGCAAAGTGAAGCGGAAGTCAAATTCCTTGTTTATGTGCACAAATTTGTCAAAGCAGATTCTGATTTCTTTTTTTTTCCTTCTCTATAGGTGTTTAACTTTGATGTGCGCCAGCTGAACTGGGCAGAGTACATGGAAAATTATTGCATGGGCACGAAAAAATACGTCCTCAACGAGGAGCTGTCAGGGCTGCCTGCTGCACGCAAACACCTCAACAAGTAAGATGTTCATAGATCGGCGGATCTGCCTGCATGTACAGACATGACGGCAATCAAATAAAACAGCACACTGAACTAGGTGGCTGAGTGATTTAAAACTGACGCCTTTTAAAAACTGCATGGGGTTGACACGCCCTCCAGAAAACGGGTGGAAGGATCTCTGTAAGGGGTTTTGCCTTGTGGATCAGCTCAGTTTGTAAACCTCAGTACCTGGCAAAAGTATTTACACCCCTTAAACCTTTCCGCATATTGTGTTGCTACACTCAGATTTCAATGTGCAATGCAAGACCAACACAGGGTAGCGATTGAAGTGAAAGGATAACAGTGCATTGTATTTGAAACATCTGTAAAGTGTGATGGTCATTTTTGTTGAGCTCCGCATACTCTGATGGCCAATAGGAGGCCAAACTAACTGCTTTAAGAAAACAGCATTTAGACCTCCACAAACTGCCCATGAAAGTCTTCATACGCTGCCCATACTGTGGTATTTTTCTATAATAGTCATTGGAGACCAAATAAAAACAAGGATCTGGCCAAAAGATGTCAAGAACAAGCGGTAAGACGCCCCCAACCAGGGTTGTAAGAACAGAATGAGGTCATATTCTTTCAGCTCTTGAAGGGAGAGCAAATATCTGTTCTTGCATAGTATGTGTAGGTTATTAGTTTAAGAAAATGTTTTCCTTTGACTTAACTTGGTGTTGGTCTGTAACATATGAAGGTTTTTGGTTGTAATGACACTAAAAGGTTCAAGGGGCATGAATACTTTTGCGGGTCAGTACAGATGGTTCTTTATTACGATAACCATAAATTGTTTTAATACAGTTTTATTTTTGTTCATGTGTTGCTGAAACTGCAATTGAAGGAACCGGTTCTAAAAATGTTAATAATTTGCATTTGAGAAAGGAAATTACAGATTTTTAAAGGAAAAGTAAATTAATTGAGAAGGATGGAACATGGTTGTGACGTAGGTATTTGGCTGGCTGACTGAGGTTTAATGTTTCTGTTCCTCCAGGCTGAGGAACATCCGATACACCTTCAACACCATCCTGGTGGTCCTCATTTGGCGCGTCTTCATCGCCCGTTCCCAAATGGCCCGTAACATCTGGTACTTTGTGGTGAGCCTCTGTTTCAAATTCCTCTCGTACTTCAGAGCCTCCTCCACCATGAGATAATGAAACGGGGACGCGGAGCAAGGCAGCGAGTTGGAGGGACGATGAAGACTGCGGCAGCAGACTATGAGAGGCCCGACACTCTGAGCGCAAGGAAGGAAATGAGCTCCTGGACGAGCCTGGAGTCTGCAGTGACTTAAGATCTTAAAATATCCAGCTTCTGTCCAACCTGATTTTTCACTCTATAAAATACGGGATTTGTCTCAGACCTGCAGTGAACCGGCGAATCGCGAAGAAGACCTCGTTCTGTTTCCCTTCAGTCCTTCCGCACATCCTGCAAAGCTATGCATTAATCGATGCTCTGCTCCAAAGCCCTCTGGCAGTTTTTTTTTTCTTTGAGTGCCGTCAGGCTTTCTTAAGGCCAAAACTTACTCCGCAAGAACAGAGAAATTGGTTCTCTCACCCAGAGATGCAAGAACACAATTGCATAATCCTGTTCTTCCTGGTTCTGTATTCACCTTTTCCTCGTGTATGAATATGAAGCCGGTGTGCTGCAGCGGGGCAGACCCATGGGAGACTACAGGAACTCAAGTGCAGAAATCCTCTGGCAAAGTATGAAACCTCCCAACAAGAAAGAAATGGATTCTTGTTCTTGCAGCTCGGAGGAAAAGGAATTCCTTTGTTCTTGCGTAGTGTGAACAGGCCTTTGTTATCAAGCGTAGACAAATTAACATCAACATGAATAAGTTTCTGCTTTGCTTAAACCGCTGAGCTTTCCCCTGACTGCAGCATTTCAAGTTGAGACATTAAATGTTTTTAGATGGCATCCCTGTTATAAAACGCCCCACCACAGATGACTGAGGATTTTCTGCCACCGTTAAGACTGTGGGGGTGGCGTTTGTGCTAAATCATGCCTCACCCGATGTTGCCGCTCACCTTTTCCCCTCCTGTTCCAGCAAGGCGAGAATAAAGTGTCGATAAGAATGCACTCCAGTATGTCCTAAGACTACAATGGCCCGTTCATCACAACCCAAGCACAATGCAAATCCTGATGGCTTTACTGAGTGCCTATACTGACTTTTCTTCCATCAGCAAATCTTACTAAAGCTTTCCTTGTTTTGTTTTTTTGTTTGTTTTCTTGAGGTCCCTGTTCTGTCAGTTGTCAGTTTTTACTTTTGCCAAATTTGTTTTGTGCAGGCAGCTCAGGTGGAGGCTCATCCTGCTCCTGTATGTCTGGAATATAAATACCTTGAGGTTTAAAGTTCAACCTGGAGGACGCCCTATAACTCATTTTTAAATGTGGGTCATTGCTTTTGTTCAGTTCTCTCCTTGTAGACCTAATGCGAACTCCGTCTTCAACGCTTTTGTTGCTGTGCTCATTCTTTTCAGTCTGTGTAGGGTCAGTCTGTTACATTTTTTTTAGGTCACTTATTTATGCAGCTTCTATCTTTTTCTTCTTCTATCGTAGTTCTTTTTTTTTATCAATTCTCTCAATTTTCTGGACTCAAACCTCTGCACCATAGCAGATTTAATGACTGGAAGCACTTTCTCATATTTGTCTTCTGTTACCTTTCTTATTTATTTAACCCGCCACTTGTTGGGGATGTTTGTGTCTTCTAAAAGTGTCTGATTCACGCCATCATGTCTGCCCATTGTCTGTCATTGTACCAGCATCTTTAATGAATGTGATCCTCACAGCACAAGCAAATGTACGTGAACCCAGAATTCTGTGCCTGAACTCCTGTTTAATATTGAATGTGAAAAAAAGAGAGCAGTCAGATGTTTTTTTTTTTCTAATTCTTTTTGTGTACAGCTCTATTTGGATAGACCTGAAGAGATAAACAGATGTATTTTTCTGCTCGTGTCATCGCGTGGCTAGTTTACAAAAGCTTCCTGAAGCAGCTTCAGCCAATGTAATTAATAAAAAAAAAACAGTTGAAACCTAAGGCTTAGCACCATTTTTAACTTCAGCTTGCTCTCTGTTTATGTTGTTGATGCACATGTGTCCCTCTGTGTGCAAAAGAAAAGCTTACCTGTAAAGTCGTGCTCTAAAATAAGAACTGTTGATGGCTGTAAGGGGATGGGATTTCTTTTGCCGATATTGGCTGGTGAAGTGAATAAATTCTGGATGTTGTGCCTAATTTCCTTCTAATGATGTAAGTGACCTGATCTGTTTGTGGGATTGTGAGTGGAAAGCTTTGTTGCACATGCTTGATATGGTCTGAGTCATGGGAGGTGTGCGTGTTTCCAAGAATAGAATTTAAAATTCTTCTTCTAACATATAAAGCTCTTAATAATCAAGCTCCATCATATATCAGAGCTCTGATTACCCCGTATGTTCCTAACAGAGCACTTCGCTCTCAGACTGCAGGTCTGCTGGTGGTTCCTAGAGTCTCTAAAAGTAGAATGGGAGGCAGATCCTTTAGCTATCAGGCTCCTCTCCTGTGGAACCAACTCCCAGTTTTGGTCCTTGAGGCAGACACCCTGTCTACTTTTAAGACTAGGCATAAAACTGTCCTTTTTGACAAAGCTTACATGGATCAGTGTTTCTGTGCTCTTTTTGTGTCTCTGCTCTGTCTTCTCCAACCCCCAGTCGATCGTGGCAGATGCCCGTTCACACAGAGCCTGGTTCTGCTGGCGGTTTCTTCCTGTTAACGGCAAGTTTCCTCTCCACCATTGCTACATGCATGCTTGGTATGAGGGATTGCTGCCAAGTCAACAACAATGCAGGTGACTGTCCACTGTGGTTACACGGTCATCTTGGAGGAGTGAATGCTGCTTGTCGATGATTCTACAATCTACTGGGAATAGATGGTAAACGTTTTGACCAATCTGCCTGTATGGTTTGCTTTAATTGACTTTGTAAAGTGCCTCGACATGACGTGTTGTAAATTGCCGCTATATAAATAAAATTGAATTGAGGACCAGCAAGGAGAGCCAAGAGTCGGAGGAGCAGCCGAAAGGTCCACGATAAATATGGAGCAGCTGCAGGGATCTACAGCTCAGGTTGGACTATCTGTTGATGGGATAAAAGTGAAACAAATTTTTATGCACAAATCCGGCTTTTTATGTAATAGTTGCAGGAAAACTCCAAGGAACTGTCGTTAGTTTGCCACAGGCCTAGTAGAGACATGGCAAATGTAGCGGAAGGTGCTCTGGGCAGAAAGACCCCCTTCCTGACCAGAGCATCTCCTGGTTAAGAACATTTGGCTTCCATGTTAAATGCTATTTGGTCTAGAGCAGCGGTCGTCAAACTGGGGTCCCCGAATCACGGGTTGGGGGTCCGTGAAATGCATGTTGTCGGGCCTGAGAAGACACTGCTGAGGATGCGTCGGGGTTGAACTAAGTAACACAAGGGCAAATATTTAACTCCGTCAACTTCATCAAGTAAGGTAAAAGCCAAATTGGCTAAAATTAGGAAGTATGACAATAGTTACATCGAGCATGAGGATCTAATCACCAAATTAGGTCTTTATATATATTTTTTTTTAAAAACGTATATAATTCCTAATGTATTTCACAGTACAGAAGGCTGTTTAAAAATACTATCAGCATGAGGAATCTAAAGGGGTCCTTAACACGGCACGTCTCCTGAACCGCTGTGAAACACGGTGGCGGCGCCAGTTGATGGGAAGATGTGGCCAAATACAAAGTGATCCTCGAAGAAAACCAGTTTGGGAAACTTTATAAAACTGGTGGAGGTTCCCCTTCCAGCAGGACAAACAAGCGGCTAACCTTTGATGCCATGGTTTTAATCAAAGCCTATTCCGGTGTTAGAATGGCCCGGTTAAAGTCCAGACTAAAATATGAATGAGAATCTGTGGCAATAGTCAAAGTGCTCTTCACAGATTCGCTCCATTCAATCAAATGCAGTTTGAGCTACCGGTACTTTGCAAAAGGAAATGGGCGAAATCTTTCTCCGTCATTTTGTGCAAAGCTGGTAGAGACATGCGTCAAAGAACATGTAGCTGTAGTGGCAGCAGAATTTCTGTTAACCTATATTACTAATTTCTGTCTTTCTTTATGCAGCACTTTTTTTTGTCTTTTTTTTAATAATTTCCAGTCTGTATGGACCTATTTTGTATTTTCTTTTTTTAATTCAAATCCAAATTCTTGGTTATAAATGTAACCAACATTTTTAACAAGAAAACAAAGCGTCTAGAATGCTTAAGTGACTATTATTTGTTCAACATGTCAAGTTCTTCATGATTATACCAGCAGGCACCTTTTTTGTTAACAATAAAATGCATTTAACCGACCCTTTGCTCCACTGGTTGAACTTTTCTGCTTCAGCAGTCGGAGTAAAAGCTGGGAGACGAGAGCAGCGTAATTGACGGTGGAATAAATGAACCATTAGTCTCAATCTGTCCAGCTGACCTGTTTCCTGTGGTGCTTAACAGATGCACTTCCAGCACTGTATCTGGAAGCCAGATTAAAGTGTCATATTGAACAGCTCCATTAAGACCTGATGCTGCCATTCAGGATTAAATGCCATGAAAGGACGGATCGGCGGCCTGCGGTCAGGTTGGGCGGCTGCATAACCAGAGGTGCTTTCTAGTAACATCTGTATCAGAATATTCAGTCATCTTTTGATTAGTGTGCCTTAGTAACTTTTTCTACTTGCTTACAAAGGCTATTAGAAGACTAAACGTATAAGGATGGGTGAACAGACTGGACCTTTGGTTGTACAATACTTTTTAGATTGTAGAGATTCTTTAAAATGAATAAATTAGTTTATACTCAGCTGAAAGTATTACAATTAGGATTTCTGTGATGTGTGAAAAAGTAAGGAGTTTATTGTTGGTGGTCCAGGTCTGGATAAGTAATGGCTAAAGAAAATGGTGAGGAAAATTATGTGTTTTCACACTATATTCCCTGTCCTATTGTCTAAATGTTGCCCTTCCCTTTCTGTGTCTTTGCTTAATTTATTGGGTCCTTTTATGCTTGTCCTTACTTCCTTGTCTCCTCTTTTCCTTTTTCCCCCCTCCCCCCCACTTCTTTCTCCATATGCAATTTGTTAAAAGGAAAAACCATTTAGTCACAGTGAAACACGTGATGGAGACCAGGTGGAGTGAGCCATGATTACTCCCTAGGATTCATTGGCTTGTAATATACCTAAATCACAACTTGAAACAGTCCTGTTCTATGAGACGATTAGTCTAAGACGTTGGACAACTCTTTACATTATTTCATGACCCAAACCGGATTATTGAAGCAAAGTTTTTTTATTTATTTATTTATTTATTGTAAAATGAGCCTAAGTCATCTGTCCTCCACCACTGGGCTGGACAGCTTGTTTGAGGTGATACAAATAGGCAAACATCTCTACTTTAGACTCATCTTCCCAGACAATGTTCATTTAGTAAAAAAAACCATTGCAAGCATAAGTCGTAGCACCACATTGTCTTAATAGAACAGAGACTTTATCCTTAAACCCAGTGGGGGACTTGAACGCTGTTTTAGAAGAGTTCCTCCTTCATCACCCCATCCTCTGAAATAACCAGACAGCCCCGCTCCCCCAGATGATGTCAAAATGTTATACCTTTCATTATACATGTTTTTTCTGTGTTGGCTCTAGTTTTGTCCTTTACAAATAGAATTGTATACATTGACCCAGTTTTATCTTTTTAGCATTTAAAAAAAGTGTTTATTTAATATGGGCAAGGGAAGAAAAGACCTACACCAATTTCTGATTCATTAATCCTTCCTGTGTGCTAATGGCAGCTCTCTGTTCATGCTACCCTGGACATTCTGTAGATCCACATTAGCTAAAAGCCTTCCAAAGCTGTTCGCTCTATTTCTACTCTCCTGAACTTTACCTTACTAAAGACTGTAGAGTCTGAGTTCTTTATCATTTTTCTCTGAGTACTGCACATTCTGACATTTAGTTAAATCTTCCACCACTGGGAAGATGAGTAGGCGTCTTAAATGTGTTAAAACTGCCACGGAGGTTGGCTTTTATTGCCTTTTAATAACTGTAAGATGAGGTTACCTTTGTCATATCCTCATATTTAAAGCTCTGGAATTAAAAGATTCCCTTTTCTTACTTCTCATGTAGCTGCAGTTGTCCAAAAAATGTTTTATTTAACCAAGATATAGTCCCATCGAGATTAAAAAAACTGGCCAAGAGGCAGCAACAAATGGACACAAAAAGTTACATGGTTAAAAGAAAACAACTATGGAAAACAGGTATGTTATTGAATCAGCTTGAAGAACTTTTAGTTTGGAAGTAAGAGCACTCAAAGAAATAAGTTCAGTTAATTTCAATGTTTTCTGAATAAAGTTCCAGGCCGAGTGAACAAACCTTCTCGTCCAACTCAGTCCAATCCAAAGCGACAGAAGCAGCAAATTGTGAGCAGTTATGAGTCGACATTTCTCAGTGTGATTGAAGTACCGATATTGGCTGGCAGAAGTCCAGGTGATGCCTTATAAATAAAAGTCAACCAATAGGAATTCCTTCGATCAGCCAAACCTGGACATCCCACCCGCGAATATAAATCACAATGATGTGTTGACATTTAGCGGTTCGTGATGAACCTCAGAGACGAGAGACAGTCAAGCAACCTCAGACATTGTGACGAAGCATGTATAAAAGATCTCCATAGTCCAACACAGACATAAAAGTTGCAGTGACAAGCCACTTTTTTAGCAGCATACAAAAAAACGGCTTGTTTTGAAAATAAAAAAAATGTTCTGTGAAAGCTTGACATTATGTAGGTTTATTTACTTTTGCAAAGTAGTTATTGACTTTTACCTCCAATGGACGTTCTTTTTGACAAACATCAATATCACCTTTTGGATATATTTATTAATAATGAAACCTTTTTTAACGCGGAAAACAAATCAGATACTTTAAAACAAAGCCAGACAAAAAATGACCATGACAGTTCTGAGCTGGAGTCGTTTCAGGCGGGACCCTTATTGTTCCTCTTGGACAAAAGGGGACTTGTTACAAACAGAAATATGATAAGCAGTGGTTCTGTAGAGCTGAGCTCTCTTGTGAAAAACAATCAGCAGTTGTTTCCCCTTCCAGCTAAGCTTGGCAACACATCCCTGACAACTGTGGCCCAGCAACCCTGCCAAGCACTGAGTCACATCTAACCAAGCACACCCAGTGAGGTCTGGGCAGCATAAACAGGAACCAGGGGGCTTAGAGGGCTTAAAGTGAAATCAGTGGCAAAGAAAACAGAATACCCTCTAACTAGATCTTTATACTGTTTTTTTTTATGCATGCCCTGAAGGTTTTACAATAATAATGACAGATTGTTTTAAATTTGGTGCTTTATTACCGGTGAGAAATGGGATTTATCCCATAACAAGTTTACGAACGACGGTTTGCTTCCCCATAACCCTCCATAATGACGTATTTTGCTGAGTAGAGCTGGGAAGTAAATCGACAAAAATAACAAAAAGCGCTCTAAAAATGCTAAAACCAATTTAACTGTTATGTTTTATTGCGTTATCACCATGAACTTTTATGCATTTTATTGAGGGTTTATATGATAGTCCCAAACAAAGCAGTGCATAATTTGAGTAAGGAGGTACAAATGTACGGCACACTTTTTAGATTTTTATTTGTGGGAAAATTTAAAAAAACATTTGTGTTCCATTTCACAACTCTAGACCTTGTTCTGTTGATCTCTGTCGCACAAAATCTCAATAAAATGCACTGTTTAAGGTTCTTTGATAAAATTGTAACATATTTCAAAGGTACTGGATTGAGTTTATAAAGCAGCTTTTTAGTCCTGACAACTCAAAGCCCTTTACACTAGAGCCACATTCACCCAGTCACACTCCCATATGCAGATTGGTACGCTACTTGGGGTTAAGTGCCTTGCCCAGGGGATCAGAGATGAGGGAATTGAGGAAGCTAGAATCTATTTAACAACTTTTTAAATTGCAAGATGACTTCTCTTCCCACTGAGCCACAGCCGCCCCCAGATTAAGAATCAAGAAGCTTCATTATCATAATCTGTTACCATAATGAAATGTCTGGTGAGGCAGACACCGGCTCAGAATGCACATAACATGCAGACACAGCAAGACGTGATCTGAAGTGTGCTTATTGTCTTTAGCAGCTAATGGACTCATTTTCAAGTCAAAAAGATCGGACCACAGACTACAACACTGTGCAATAAATTTAGTTACAGATTGTGCAATTTGCATGGATGTCTAAACGGCAACCTAATACAAATTTGCAAGTCAGAGGTAAGATAAATGATTAGATTTCCATCAGGTCAGAGACCTGTGTAACCAGTAGTGCGTAACGTAACAGATCATGAACCGGGCTGATTTTCAGCAGGATACGGCTGACAGCTTTGGGAAAGCTGAGGCATGACTTTGTAAGAGGTAAGTGCAAAACGAGGTCCTATGCTGCACGAGGTCCATATATTGATTAATGGCAGGAAAAGGGGGGAAAAAAACACACTTTTCATAAAGAGCTAACCTACTGTAATGAAAATGTGTTTTATTTGGGCAAATTAAGTTTTGATTATTAGGGTTTTTATCAGACGCTGAAAAGTTTTTAACTTCTCCTTTTATCATAATTTGTACAAACCCCAATATAATGTAACCACTATAATGAAAATGTGTTCTTGACTTAAAAAAAAAATGAATATTTCCTTATCAAATGTCTTGGACTAGCTTTGAAGTTCAGCTGTACTTTGCGTACTTTCATTTAAATGACTGGCAGGAAACTGTACAACAGTAACATATTAAATCCAGGTTCTGGGGGACTTTGTCATTTTGTTCCAGTAAAAAAAAAGAGAAACAGAGTAGCAGATGCCTCTTATTTCTCCTCCCACATTTCTTTTGAATGGGAAGAAAAAGCTGCTCACTGAATTTGACACTTCAAAGTATTTCCTAAAGAATTTGATGCTTCTTGTGCTGCAGGTAAGAGTTCAGCTCTTTGTGCTTGGTTTGTATTGATGTCTTTTCTTCCTTCTGTGAACAGATCCAGAGCTGTTGGGGGGAGCGTGGAGTGGCCTCAGTTTCTGTTATTCACTCTTACACGAATCCTTGCCTGAAAGGTCAGACTTACTAAGCAAGACAGGAATTGCTGTAAACCAGGAGCAACAAAAGGTTTTGCCTGTAAAACCTGCATTTTATGATCTAGGCCCAACTCCTGTCAGCCCTTGAAGGTTGTGTCCTGCTCCAATAAACCCGATTCAAACGGTAGAACTTACAGATCCTCTGATTTGGATATTTTTCAGTTCTGATCTGTACGTCAATATTTAAATATCTGCCAGTACTGACGTTTTATGATCCACAACACTTCTGCTTAAACATTTAGGTTTTTTATTAAGCTGTTTAAGGCAAAAGTAATACACCACATAGGCAATGTTGCTTAATAGGCAAGAATCTTTTTCATTATTTTAGTGTATTTAAAAAAAACAAATCATACTTAAGAGTGTCATTTGATGAACTTCTCTGCATGAATTGTCATTAATAATGAGCCAAGGCGATGTCCCTTCAAGCATGTCAGTGTTTGTGGGAAGTTGAACCAACAACTTCATGAAATAAAAGGTAATAAAATATATATATATATATACACACGCAAACACGTCAAAAAATTGAGGCTGACATCTGAACAGGTTTTAAACTTTTATTAGCGATTAGAGTTAGTGTCACTATCTGTGGCCGTCTCTCTCTCTCTGTGTATTTTTAGATTGTAAATATTCAAACCTTGAGTCGGAGCTTTCCAACAGCTTTGTATTCAGCAGTCGACGGCGGGTTAAACCTTAAGTCGACAAAATAAAATGACGGTACAGGGTTCCTGTTGAAACCTGCTTGTCATTCCTCTTAAATCAACTCGTTTTTTTTATTGATTCCGATTCGCACCAATAACAACTTTATCTTCTGCACATGCCTTTTTCTTCCCACTGACTCTTCTTTTTATGACAGCTGTCCTGTTGTCTCTTTCAATGGGGGGAAAAAAAACTTTACACACCGCAGACAACTTTGGAATTACAAAAACACATCCCTGCAGTTTGACCTCGCCAATCAGGACCGGCCCCAGCATTTACCAGCCCAGTCACGGCGCTCCATAAATTCTTCCTGTCTGTGCAGCGGACCTGATTCTGAGCTATCCGGGTCAGTGATGAGGACCACTGCTGCTCTGCTGTGCTACTGTTTTTGGATAAACGCTGCTATCCATGCTGTTCAGACAGGTGAGTTTTAGGATTATCTCCAAACAGAGAGATGCAAATGAAGCAATCTTAAAAAAAAAAAAAATGATGCAATTTGGCTCCTTCTCAATCCTTCTTTTTAGATCCAAAATGTGGTACCAGTCCAGGGGTGAACCCAATGTTTCAGTTCCTGAGGGTGGTCGGGGGGACCCAAGCTCTCTATGGATCCCACCCATGGCTGGTCCGATATTTAACCTTCGGTTTTATTTTCAAAAGCTGTCATGTTTACAGTTAAACGTGTTTGTCAGACATGTTCATTAGTTATTCCTTTGATAGTTAAAACAATATTTTTGTCCCTAAAATATCCTGCCAATTGTCTCAGAAATCATTCAAACATTTATTTATTTTTTTCGGCACTGTTCTCAGTTTTCTATAATCAGGTAAAAAGCATTGTTTTTGCTTACATCCCAATTTATTGAGCCCAGTGTTGTTGGTTTTAGTTTTTTTCAGCCCTGCAGCTTAATCTTTTGTCTACTCTTTTCCTTAAATGTTCATTCAAACGTCTCGCTTGAAGATACATTTTTTTGTCTAATAGTTGCATGAAAAAGCAACAAGAGAGTAAAGAAAACCTTACCATGACCCTCATAAGGCCTGGAGGGCTTTAAAAAAACTAAAAAAACTAAAACAACAAAAAAGGCCTTGGGTGCAGAGTTTCAACCACTGTCATAAACAGTTTTTGAGAAAAGTAGAGAAAGGTCATTTTATTAACATTAATGGAAAAAGCTGAAAATAGCCTTAATCATTTGTTCAATCCAGTGTTAAAATACCCATTTTGAAAATGTCTTTGTGATAAAATAATTCGATTAGATAAAAAAAAAAAAAAAAACGAGTGAAAAGACCAAACTGTTTTTCTCCCGTGGTTTCTTTTTTGCCTAAGTCTGAACCAGAGGTGGGTAGAGCAGCCAGAAATTGTACTCAAGTAAGAGTAGCACTACTTCAACATATTTTTACTCAAGTAAAAGTAAAGTTGTCATTACTTGAGAAGCCTTACTGAATATCTTTTTACTATTACTGGAGTAATTTCTTGGCTGAGTAACTAATCATAACAGCTGATGATTTAACAGTTCAGGCAGAAATATAAGGTTATGTGCAAATTCTGGTATTTTAAAGACAAAAGAAACTAAATCATTTATTTCAACATTAAACTTCCAAGCAATACTTACAGCAGTTAATATACTGCGTTTACAGTATGTTAGAACAGTGCAAAGTACTTCTGATGAAAATATCTACTGTTCACTGTACGTTCATTTGACCTCCAAATGGCTCAATGAGCTCAGCAGTTAGAAAATAAGTTAGAAAGCATTTACAAAATAAAAATAAAAATATTTGTTTGTGCTAAAGTTGGCCCTGTAGCACAGCTAGCTGCTGCAGAAAGCTAGAAAAGCATCAGTTTGGGACTGAACCGACAAATTGCTCAGAGACTTGTGGTATTGTGTATGATGTCTTTATTAGTTTAATCCATTTTGGGGAACGATTGTTATAGTGAACGTGTTCAGTAGACAAAAGGGTTTACTTTTGTCAATGGCAGAAATTCTGATTTAATTCAGTTGGATCTGTGTGTTCACCCTAAACTTTAATGGAGAATTAAGATAAGTCCAGAATCTCCTGGTGTTAATTGGGTGCTCTTTGTCCTGCAGTGATGGTTCTACTCTGGTGTTTTTCTTTTTTTTTATATTGAGGTTTCAATGCAGAACAGAGGCTCTCATTTCTGTGGAGGAGCCATTCTGACTCACCGCTGGATACTGACCGCGGCACACTGCTTCCCATCCGTATCAAAGTACAGAACCCTGCATACCTTTGACTGCTCTTTCATATAACATGACAAACACTGAGCGTTCATCAACAACAGGCTTTTATTTCTTCACCCTTAGACACTTCCTGAGTGGTGTCCGGGTTCTGGTGGGAGAGTTTGACCTACGAGTGGACGACGAAGATGAGCAGGTCTTCACAGTCAAGTCTGTGTCGGTCCACGAGAAATACAGTCCAGCATTTCCGATGAATTATGACGTAGCTCTGGTGGAGCTGGATCATCCCATCAGAATGGGCAGGTTTTCATTTCTCTAAGTCGCACATTGTAACTAATCATTAGCGGTGATCTTCTTGTCTGTTGCTGACGTGCTGCTGTGTTTAACAGGAGCTCGCGTCAGGCCAATATGTCTACCTCTGCCTGATTTAAAAATCCCTCCACGGACTAATTGTGTTGTCGCTGGTTGGGGAAAAACAAGGGAAAGTCTGTATTTTTTTTTTTTCCCTAAAGTGTTTTGCAAAAGTATTTGGAACCCCTTGTGGTTTTTCCATTTCTTTTACTTTATTTAACTACAAATGTAAATGTATCTTATTGGGATTTTGTGTAAAAGACCAATAAAAAAAACGGTGCATAATGTAAAAAGTCTTGCATGCACCTCTGTATTCAGCCTCATGTTTTATAGACCCACCTTCTTGATGCAATTCCAGCTGGATTTAATGTTTTTATGGTGACTTTGTAATCTCACTGCGAGCGTTGAATATCTAGAGCAGGGGTCACCAACATGATACCCACAGGCGCCAGGTATTCGCCAAGGACCACATGTGGTGCCATAAAGCCTGTTCTAAAACTAGCACAACCCTCCAGTGAACTGCATCTAAAATGCTGTTTTAGTCTGTTGCTCTGCTTTTGTAGTCACACTTTTATATAGATTTAAAAATGACAATATCTAAAATACAAAGAGCATTGCAGATATGTTTATTGCCGAGCGCTGACTCCTCTAGTACAAAGGTCAGGACTGGTAGCCCTTCGTGTTACAGTACTGTTGAAGTAGCTCTCAGTTGCAAAAAGCTTGGTGATCCCTGATTAAGGGTCTGAATTTTCTTCTGACTTTTTTTTATGGCTCAGATTCAGTCAGATTGGATTGAGAGCGTCTGTGAAAAGCAATTAAGTCTTTTTAGAGATTATCAGCTGGATTTAGGTATAAACCTTGACTCACACATAACGTCATAACACATAAATATTTCTTAGTTTAATTCCATTGTACCCCCGGCTGGACGTTTAGGATCATAGTTCTGCTGGAAGGTGAATCTCTACCCTGCTCTCAAGTCTTTTGTGACGTCTGCCAGGTTTATTTTCCTAGAATTGCTCTGTTTTTAGCCCTATTCGTCTCCCTGTCAACTCTTTAGATGTAGGGAAAGCATCCCGATGTGTTTCACTGTGGTGTCAGCATCAGACTTACATGGACCTCTTGGCAGCTTTCCTGGTAAATGGTCTCCTTCCCGGGCCTGGCAGTTTTGGTGGACAGCCATGTCTTGGCAGGGTTTGCAGTTGTATGACGATGGATTAAACAGATCTCTGTGAGGGGTTTTTGTTTTATCTCCTGACCCAGCTTTAAACTTTCAACACAGCTTTGTCACCCGGGTGTCCCCTGGTCTTCATGATGCTGTTTGCTCTCTAATGTTCTCTAACAGCGCCCTGAGGCCTTCAGAGAACCGCTGGATTCACATTTCTGGATGTAACGCATATTGTTATTAATGGGTATCAGAGTAAAGGGAACTGACTAGATAACCACTCTTTGAAACAGATTGAAACTACGTATTGTTGTATTGGTCTCCTACATAAAGTCACAATAAATTACATAGACGTTTGTGGCTGTAATGTGAGACAATGGAAAAAAGCTCCAAGGGGTTTGAATGCTTTCATAACATGCCTCATAAATGTTTTCAAAGCTTTCTGACGATTTCTTCGTGCTAAGTAAATTCTTCTATTTTGCAGGGGGACGCCTTCCCGCGGTCCTGAGGGAAGTTCACCTGGGTTTAGTAGATCAAGCCAAGTGTAAATACGTCCTGCAGACGATCAAAAGCTCACCTTCCAAACCGAAACGTGGACTCCCGAAGGCAGCCATGACAGTTCTTTGTGCTGGACCAGAGGAAGGAGGAAGAGATGCCTGCCAGGTAGAAGCGATTCGTTCGGCCTCTGACATCTGTCCTTTTTTTTGCATCGTCGCAGGCTTCGTTTGGAGCCCGTCAGCCTGGAACTGATGAAAACTCATTCTAAGCATCTTCTAAGCATCTTCACACACTGCCAGCTCATGTTAGGGGCTGTGCAACCGACATAAGTTTTAAAATCTTGTTGAAACATTGGTTGAAAACTAACCAGACATGTGTTCACAGGTGAATTGATCTGTTTCCTTGGGCCTGTCAACCTAATTTTATTGTGATTTTATGTTATTGGCATCTTATCTGTTTGTGTCCACTCTGTTCTCTCCCGTAGTGTCTTGTTTTATGTTCACTTTCCTTACCTGCCTTAGGACAGCGGATGCAATGTGGATGCTTTAAGCTGACATGTAGATGAATGTGCATTGTCTTAATTGAAATAAATAAATAAATGAAAATGACTCTTCCCTCCACTCCACGCTTTATCTTCCCCCAAGGGAGACTCTGGGGGTCCTCTGGTATGTCCGGCAGGGTCGGGAAGCACTCACTGGGTTGCCTTGGGAATAACCTCCTGGGGTAAAGGTTGTGGACGGAGCTGGGGAAGCAACGGCAGCCGGGCTCCATCAACGAGAGGCTCTCCAGGGATTTTCACTGACGTTAGGCTGCTACTGCCCTGGATCAAGCAGAAGCTGAGGGAGGGTAGGCCGAGATGTTTGTGATGTAATGGAGATGTCGGGATGGTTTAGAGTTGTTTGACTTTTAGATGGCCATATGGTAGTGGTGAAACATTTGCTACAGCCCGTTTGGTCCGGTACACATGCATACTGAACGAATACAGCATTGTTTCACACCTGAATACACGCACAATGTTTACGCGCAGAAAGCTGCGGTCAGTCGCACAACTGCAGGAAGCGACACAAAAACAAAACATTTTGGCCCAAATATTTGCATTTAGTTTCCATAAAACCTCTAGGTTCCATAGAAAGAGGTTTATACCAACTTTAGAGAACAAAATGTCAACGAAACAAGTTTTTCGGTCAGTTACTTGTATTAATTGTTAATAAAGAGCCTTCATCTGCTCTATTTAAATAAAAATAAGTGGGTCATTACCAATACCGAAAGAGTAACTTGATATAAAACAAAACTAATTTTGTTGCATCTTATCAATGTATGATACTCAAGTTAAATCATTTAAAGATTTATCTTGCCCATTATCTATGCAAATATAGCTGTTAGGAAATGATTAGTTTATTTATATTTATAGATGAACAGCAGTTAGAAAGCATATGAAGAACATGTTTTTACCACATAAACATTTTTATTGCTTCTGATTAAATTATTTGTGTCTTGATAGTAAGAAACAATTGTGTTGGGGAGAATTCTGGTTGCAGTACATTGCTCCTGTTTTATTATTATAGTAAGGCATGTCTACAAAGATGCTGAGGCGGTGTAATTCATAGCCGTCAGTACTGATGGCAGAAATAATGTTAAGAGACGAAAACCTCAGAAAAGACGCAAACTTAGAAAAACTGTTGACTCACTAATGAATTTTGTGCATCAGTCATTAAACAAGAGTATTTTTTTTAAAATTGGCACCAGAGGGGAAGCAAATGGAAACAAGTTTGCTTCGATCTCACGTAATACACTTCAAGAACACAAACTGCTAAAATGTCACAAACACAACATGTGAACTCATCCGTATCAATTTCAAATTTAATTTCCCTTAATGTTAAGCTAATAACTCTATAGTTTCAGGTGAAGAATAAGATTTCTCATTTCCTGTTTAGTGTTTTTTTTTTTTCTTTTACGATGGAATACAGTAGTTTTTGATAAGGTATTTCAACATTTGTAAAATAATGTTCTTCTGTTTGCATTTACTTTAGCTGAGCAGCAACATCGAGCAACATCGGGTGAGTTGTCCTTTTCCTCTCATGGCTCTAGTTTTTATTCGTGCCTATTTTGTAACATGCACATATGTGTCAGGGCTTTGCAGCGTGACAGATGGGTCGGTTTCTGACAGTCAAGGGTGGATCAGGAACCCCAGCTTACCCAACGCCTACTATGACAATAACCAGTGAGTGAAACCTTTGAGAAGAAAGGGTGCTTGCTAATGTAGTGTATGAAATTAAGACCAAGAATGGAGAGATAAATGAATCAGTCCAGAGCAAAATGGTAAAATATTTGGTGTTTCTTTCTGCAGGTTATGTTTGTGGAGTATCAATGTTCCTCCAGGTTACAGTATTCTGCTAGAGTTTGATCATTTTGATCTGGAAAATGACTCTTATTGTCAGTATGACCGGCTCACGGTTTCAGGAACAACCGGCAGGCCCGTAGGTGAGTGTTACTGTGTTTTTTGATATGGTGGTGGTGGTGTATAGGCAAGGCTAATATTTATATAAACTCATATGCCGTCCATTCATACATAAGGCAATCCAAAGGGCTTTACAGGAAGTTAAAGGAAAGACAAAAAAAATCTTTCAGCTTTGCTCAACATCTCTTTCTATGCAAGGCATTTAAAAGCCTTGCATAGAAAGAGACAAATGTTGAAATAATGTTTTCAGTCCTAATTTTAAGGAGGCGACAGTTTCTGCACATCTCAGGTTTACAGGAAGTGTGTTTCAGAGCTGAGGTGCATTGAAACTAATTACCGTCCCCTTTTCAGTTCTGGTCCAGAACGCTGAGTAAGCGGGTCTCTGATGACCCGAGAGGTCTTCATGGTGCATCCTTGACGAGGTAGTCAGAAACGTATCCGGACCAGGACCATTCAGTGCTTTATAGACCCATGGCTAACTTTTAAAATCTGTTCTGTGTTGGGGAGTCAGTGAAGGGATTTCAGAAGAACTGGTGTGATGCGTGTTATTTCCCTGCATTTTGGACGACATGCAGCTGCTTGATTGAAATTCTTTTTACAGAGTCCAGCAAAGACATTATTACAGTAATTTAACCTACTGAAAATAAAAGCATGCATCAATTTTCTTGTGTCCTGTCATGACAGAATCCCCTTAATTCTGATACTGATTTAAAATGACAAGTAAACTGATTTAGTAACAAACAACAAGGTTCTTGCATGATTTGTGGTCTTTAACCCCATTGAGTCCAACCAGAGGCGGATCTCTGATCCTGCATATTTGGGACCAAAAGCATTTCTGTCTTCTCTGCATTAAACTGATTTTCTTACCTAGTCACCCTCTGACATTATGCAGACACTGACTCAGTGACTGTGGTGGGATGTGGACATGTGCTGAGTCAGAGACACAGAGGTGTTTGTCATCAGCATACTTTTGGCGAGGGATTCTGTCGTACTGTATGATCTCAGCTAAGGGGATCATATAGATGTTAAATAAAAGTGGCCAGAGAATGGGCCCTTGAAGAACCCCATTACTGCTTTTTGTCAGCTCAGATTTTAAATACCTGTATTTATAAATCTGCTGTAGTAGTCTGTCTCCCTAATGAGCTGAACTAGTTTAGCAGAGTACCAAATTCCCACCAATTATCCAGGTTATCAAATAGTATGAAATGCTCAGCTGAGTCAGGGGACAGCACTGAGGTCAAGTCAGAGGTTGTACCCCCTTAATCGCCAACATGCATATCATTCAAAACTTTCACCAGCTGGCTGGAAAAGCTATGAAGAAATAACTTTGTCAAATTTCTTCATAATTTAAGTTTTTAACCGCACTCTCCGTTTTTCAATTTTCTTTGCCAAGATTTAAAAAAGATGACGTCTAGATGATGCGTCTAGATTTGTTTTTGTTTTTTTTAAAAGAAGTTTGAACACTGCAGTTTTCAGGGCAGAGAAGACAATTTCAGAACTTTTTATGACATATCGTAGATGTTAAAAAATAATTTCCGTACATGGAAAAAAGAGGCGCAAACAAAATTATAGAGGCTTGTTTTCCAAATCTGGGACTGAATTTTTTTTCTTGGTATAAGTTAGAAGTAAAAAACTAAAAAAAAAAAAAGTAAAATAACCTATTTCTTGTCATATTGGTTAGAATTATTATTAATATTATTAATTTTATTTTTTGCAGATACCTGAGAATAATTTTTTATCAAGTAAAATAATTTCAACATAGAATAAAACTCCAGTTAATTTATGTCCTGCATTTATGTTTGCAGCAATATTTTGCGGTCAATATCTACCAGGTCCAGTGCTTCTACTAAATTCCCAGAATGCAATGCTGCTCTTCTCCTCTGACATCAATGGAGTAGGGCATGGCTTTGGCATCAGGCACCGTGGCGTCAGGGGACCCTTTCCTCCAGGTGGGAAACGCAACACATGCTGCAAACTCTTAGAAACACCAGAACAGTACTGTGACAATACTATATTTATGTAAAACTGTTACAGTTTACAATCAATTATTATTATTTTTATTATTTTGCTATATAATGTGGGTTGCGTGTTATACATTGGTTCCTTGCAGGATAATTTTCATCCTTTTTAATCAGATTTAAGTGGCTTCACAACAGAAGATTCATTCTTTATGGTGTTTTTGCCTGGGTTACTGTTATCTTTGTTTTCTACTGTTTTATTGCACATTATTCACTAAAATTGTATTATTTATGCATTTTCTTGTTGTCAGTCAAAGGTGTTGTAGCTCCTTTTCTTCACACTTGTTAACCAGTCAACTCACCTATTTGCACCCACCTATTGTGCAATTTGTTCTTTAACTATTAGATCCTCTTTTTGCTGTCATGTGAAAAACTTAGTCCACCTTTCCAACTTCCAAAGGATTTAGGAGGATTATCTTAATGCCAGGGAAGAACCGCATAGACCTGGGTTTTAGTGAGCCATACTGCTCTACATTGTCCCTATAATCACCAGGGGCATTGCTCCATGCGTGCATAACTGGGTCAACATTGAGCATAAATGGGCCTTAATGAAAGGTCATCTGTCAGACAGGTGAGGATTGGCCCAGAATAGATCAGCCACACGACACCGATCACAGAATCAACTTGTTCCAATGGTCCAAAGTTTCTAACCTGTTCCTAATTAAATGTGCTGAGACCTTAAGAGATCAGTGTGCGAACTTTAATGAACTGAAGCAATATTGTAAAGAAGAGTGGGCCAAAACTTCCTCACAGTGATGTGAGAGACTGATACGGTCAGACAGAAAAAAACTACTGACAGTTATTGATATTAAAGGTTGTTCTGGAAGTTATTGAATTGTGAGTTCTCACTTTTTTTCATGTTTGTATCTCGTCCTGACATCTGTGTACCTTTGCTGCTTGGTCGTGTTTCATGTTTGCTGTTCTTGATGTCCTTTTCAGTAGATACTCAGGTTTAGTTCTGATCTGGCGCTTAGCTTGTCTGCATTTGGTTTAATGTCCCAAAAAAAACATTTAATCAAACTTAAGTTCCATTCAATACTATTTTATAAGATCACAAGAAGCAAAACATGAATAAATGAGGGATGAAAAGAAGGGTTCCCAAGATACTGTACAGGTGAACACAGTCTTACCTTCTCCTCTCTCTAGTGTTTCTCATAGTAATGCATTACGTAAGCAGATTTTCCACAACATATTAGGCCAAATACGCAAGACTTCATGTGAGAGGCGGTGAAGAGGACGAATCCAGCTGCTTGTGAAGCTTTTGCCTTATAAATGTAGTTAACATTATTGTCTCCCTTGAGGTTAATAACACAACTCTACCTCTGTTTTTGTGTTTTCCCACCCTGCGTGCCCGTGAAGCATGTGGGACTCTTGTTCTGGTTGAGGATCAGGTTTCCATCCACACGCCAAATTACCCACAGTCCTACAGTAACAACTGCATCCTCCGCTGGGTTGTCTACGCTCCTCCGGGACAGCTAGTTAAGGTGATAATGTGCTCAACTAACACGCCTTTAACGTCAAATGTCCTCGCATGTAAACATTTTTAGAATCTGATGTTTGATTGCAGCTGGATTTTGCTCATTTTGACCTGGAGGAGTCAGAGAAATGTTTGTATGATTCACTGACAGTTCTGGGAGACATTGAAGGAAACGAAGAGATTGGTAAGATGAGAGAATTGGACTGAAATAAGCCCAATTACAAGTCATTTTCCATAAATTACACCATAAGGATCAAGTTCAAACATTTATATCTGTTCATTTTGATAATTGCAACTCAAAGCTGATGAAAAACAAAAATTTGTTTTTTAAGAAAATTAGAATAAGACCAATGAAAAAAATATTTTTATTACGGAAATGTTATGACCTTGTTGAGACTTGACTAGCAGATGGTCCTTGATACACAAGGAGGGTGAGCCATAAAAGGACATTAGTAGAAAAGAAAAGAAAAACAGAGTATGCATAAAAGCATTTGAGTGGAAAGTTGAGTGGAAGGAAAAACTGTGGTAGAAAAATTATCACTGCCTGGAGAAAACTGGAAAGCATTAGCCAATAAAAATAATAAGTAGATTAAAATTCTTGTATATTTTAAGAAGAGAAATTAAACCAAATTGATTGTTCTTATGAGAGATCTCCAAAAGAAAACAAAATCAAGTATTCTGACAAAACAACCATGGGATTTTTCTAGGTAAGAATTAGGAATCAGGTTTTTTGGTTTATTTCTGGTTTATTTTTAATTTTACCTGAGTAAACCAAAAAACATTTCCCTTTTAAGAACAAAGATTAAGTTATGTGAAAAAGTCTTGAATCACCCCTTCCTTCTAGTTTTCTTCCAAGCAACCAGTTTTGCTGTCTTTTAAAAGGATTTTGATCAATGGTTTTCCAGGCCTTGTGAAAATCTTACAAAGCTGTTTCACTAGTTTTTAGTCCTGTATGTAACCATTTTAAAATGAGTTCTGTTGTCATTCAAGTCTCACCTTTGAATAATTTAGGCACAAAAAAGTCCAAAGAAGAACTTTAAAAGACCTTTAGGAAGGATCACTATTAAAGATGACAAAAAACTCTGCCTCCTATGATTAAAGGTACTGTATATAGAAATGAGATGGTTTACAGCTTTTGCACAGCACTGTACATGTAAATACTTCAAAATATTCCTCTTTCATATTGTCTTTATTGTTTAGTACAATTATTTGTTCATTTGCTGGAGTTTTTATTTTTCGTAGCTGTGTTGTGTGGTGGCAGTATTCCTCCTCCTGTCCTGTCCTTCACCAGCGTCATGCTGCTTCATTTCGCCTCGGACAGAAGCATCACTCACAGGGGCTTCAGGGCAGCACTGACGTTCATCAGGATTGAAGGTATGGTCATATCCATTATACAGTCCCCCAACGCCAGATCCAGGTGTACCTAGTAGAAAGAGAAAAAAGCAAATAATAAACAATGCAAATTGGAGAACAGTAGGAGAACTCAGCAGAGTGAGAGGAATAGACCCTGATGTCCTCCAGCAGCCTAAGCCTATAGCAGCAAAACTATAGAGATAGCTCAGGGTAACCTAAGCTACTCTAACTAGAAGCTTTATCCTAAAGTTTTAAGCCTAGTCTTAAAAGTAGACAGGGTGTCTGCCTCACGGACCAAAACTGGGAGTTGGTTCCACAGGAGAGGAGCCTGATAGCTAAAGGATCTGCCTCCCATTCTACTTTTAGAGACTCTAGGAACCACCAGCAGACCTGGAGTCTGAGAGCGAAGTGCTCTGTTAGGAACATACGGGGTAATCAGAGCTCTGATATATGATGGAGCTTGATTATTAAGGGCTTTATACGTGAGAAGGAGAACTTTAAATTTAATTATTGATTTAAAAGGAAGTCAACGAAGAGAAGCTAAAATATGAGAAATATGAGTCAATTCAATTTTATTTATATAGCACCAATTCATGAAACATGTCATCTCATGGCACTTTCCAAAGTCAAATTCAATCAAATTATACAGATTGGTCAAAAAGGTTTTCTGTCTAAGGAAACCCAGTAGATTGCATCAAGTCTTGACAAGCAGCATTAACTCCTCATGAAAGAGCGTAGAGCCACAGGGAGAGTTGTCTGCATTGTTGATGGCTTTGCAGCAATCCCTCATACTGAGCAAGCATGAAGCGATAGTGGAAAGAAATCCCTCTTGTTAATTTTCATCAGAACTCTTGCTGCAGCGTTTTGTGTTCAAGCAGCTCGCAGAGGTAGTACAGGGCAGGACCATGTAAACTTCTAAAACCAAATTAGAAAATCTTAACATAAACTCTAAAATGCACAGGCAGGCAGTGGAGCAAAGTTAGGCTGAGAGTGCAGGGCACCCATTTCCCATTGACCCATTAACCAGACATGCAAATAACAAATAAAGTAGAGTAAAGCAATCAGTTTAGCTGCTGCTACTCACACAGGCTTTTATTTTTATTTTTGGTAGATCTGCATCATCAGGATGGACCAGTCAAAGAGGCTCAGCCACATGTTTTTACAATTAAGCTTCGACGTACGCATGGTTTGTTCTGTCTTTTCCTGCTTGTCAGAGGGTTGTGGTAGATTGCCAGAGAGTGGATGGTGATCATGCATGATTGACACTCCTGTCTTTCCTGTTTAAGAGTAGTACAGTAAGGTATTGTATCTTCTGCTGTGGAGCTGCTCTGTGGTCAGCTGTGTTTTACAGGGAAGATGTTGGATAAAGAAGGCATTTAGAGCGGCTGCGAGGCATTTGGCACTAAAGTCATCACTGAGAAGCTACGGTCCCTTTCAAAACCAAAAGAAGCAACAAGGTTTGGCATCAACATATAAAGACACGTTTTTGATCTGTTACAATGATGGTGGCACAAGCGCCCGCAGCGGCTTCGGACTCTGATTTGGCGCTTTTTATTCTATATCAGGGGTATTTACATAGATTTAAAATGACAAAATTATTAAAAAACATATTTATATTACATAAAGTTAAGGTAAGCTCTAATTCTTCTAGTTGAAAGATCAGTGCAAGTAGCCCTTCGTGTGACACAGTACTGATGAAGTAGCTCAGTTTCAAAAAGGTTGGTGACCCCTGTTCTGGATTGTGTGTGTTTTATTGTGAGTTTCAGGGGTCTCACAGCATCCCAGAGGATGTTGCAAGATGACCGGGTCTCCCTGGCTTCTTTTCAGGTCTGGGAAGCAGTGCTGCTGGTGAAAGCATCATCAAGAGAAACATGGCAAATTGCTGATTACGAACATCTTTTTTACCAACGGCAGATCGGTTGTCCAAAGACATCGATGAGATTGCGCTACTAATAGCAGCAAACGGCGTCATCAGAGAGTGTAGTGTGATTATCATTATGAAAGGTTGTTGTGACTCAAATCTTGTCTTAAATTACAAACTATAGATTAAAGAACATGAGTAGTGTAGCGGGCTCTCCATATACGGAGGCTATTATTCCTCGTTTTTGAGTCCAGACCTCAGGACCTTTGCTGCATGCCTTCTCCACTTGAAGCAATGAATGAAGGCCCCAAATACTACAAAACCAGTACTACGGAATCTAAAGAACGAGTCCAAAAGTTAAAATGTGATGTTCTTGATCTTCGGACCCTAGAGTGCATTGCCATCCAGAAATGCTGGTTAAACCTCTATCCTGCAAAGTGGAGGCCAGAGTTACCCCAGTTTATAAACGCTGCTGTCTTCTCTGGGCCAAAGCTCATTTCAAATGTATTGAACCAAAGTGAAAACGGTTCCTTTGTCAGATGAAATTAAATGTAAATTTCATCTTGGAAACCACGGATGCCTCATCTGCTATTTTAAGACAAGAAGGGATCATCTGTCCTATTATCACTGCGCATTTCATAAGCTTACAGGTATGATGCCCTGGGGCAAAAGTGCTAACGGCATGGGCAGTTGCCACATGTGGAAACGCCCAGTCAATGCAGAAAATTACCTTGGAAGGGCTGCGCAGAGAGAGCTCTCCTGATGTGGCGGTCACGCACAATCTGCCACTATACACAATGTCCCAGCTTTTGTACAATGTGGCTGCCACGTGCATTAGGTGAAAATAATTATGATACATATTGGGATCTTAAAATCTGCAGTGTTTTTTTCAATCACATTTAAAAGTTTTGCAGGGCATAAACTACTTTTTCTTTTGTAATAGATCTTCATAACATAATTTTCCTTCTTCTGTCTCCCAGTTGTTTTTCAGTTTTTCCTAACGTGCGTTTCTTTTGTCTCTCAGCTCTCCAGTTGTAAACCTGACGGTTTGTCCTGTAAGTCTCCAGGGTAAACGCTCACCACACCCAGCACCTCGGAGACCTGGGTTTTGCTTCCCCCCCCCTACCTAAATCTCTTTCTTCTCCCAGTCTGTGAAGGTGGAACTCCACCCACTGAGATTTGCAGTGACTCATGCAAGGTGTGGTCTATGTGATCCATTACAGAAGCATACGTATCAGTGAAAAAGTGAAATTTCGAGAATTTTTCTCATCTGGGCTTTATCGTTGATGCAGATGTTCTGACAAAGGCTGAGATCAAGCCATTTAAAACTGTTTATAAGGCACATTTTAGCACCACTAAAGCTGATCGCTGTAGAGTCTGTATGGGCTATTAATAATTCATAATCCACAAGCAGCAGGAGGGAGTTTCCAAATGCTTTCTCACTTTATTTGCTTTGATGTCATTTTGGTTTGCATGAATTTATTTCAAATCCTCCAGCCCACAGCAGCACTGTGATTATTTGTTACAAATCTGACTCTGTTTTACTAGCTTGTCTGCAGACCAGTGAACACAGCGCAGACTGAGGATAACTTGGTAGAAATAGTTATCACATGACACAACAACGCGGCAGTGTTGTGGCCACAAGGTCTCTGTGTTTCCATCAAACATTATGGCTTGCTTCTGTCTGGCTTTCCATTATATTTTACTATATTTCCTACTAATCTGTGGGTCAAAAGAGGTAATTTTCATTTAAATTCATAGAAATATGTATTTGCAATTTATACTTTTTAATTTAATAAACCAGTTGAGCTTAATTGTTTTCAGTTTCCTCTTGCAATCAGTAAGGAAATGATATCTTGTTTAAGCAATGACTTAAAAGTATTACTTGACAGGACTTCTCTGATGTCAAAAGAAAACTGTAGTGTAGGGCTCGCCCTACTGGCACTTTTCAGAAACTACAGGCCACATTTTGTCATTTTTGAAGAATTTATCAAGACCACATGCAATTACATTTCATTTCAGTAAATTTTCAAAAAATATTTGTTATATGTTACAACACAACCAAAATACATTTATCTGCTTCATTAGGATTCTACTTTGGCAGTGCATTGGAATAGTTAATCACACAGAAAATGTCTGCTGTGTGCTATATTTTATTGAATACATCTTAAATGTATGTTACGATTTTTTATAAATCCTATTCCTGATCTTAGCCTCGTTCTGCATCAAAAAGTGTTCCATTAGTCAAACCGATCATACGAGATTCCACATCAAGAATCCAGAAGCTTTATTGTCATTTTGTGTCACCACAATGAAGCTTTTGATGAGGCAGACACCAGCAGAGAATGCACATAGTTACACATAACACGCAGGTACAAGAAGACACGATCTTCATCTTTTTTTAATATGCACTGGCCAACCACATTACACCCTGAGGGGCTTAAGCGTGCATATTGTCTTTAGCAGCTAATGGACTCATTTTCACGAGAAAAATTCAGACTACAATCCTGTGCAATGGATTTAGTTACAGAATTGTGCAATTTGCTTGGATGTCTAAACGAACAGTCCCTGAGAGATTGAGTGTGCTAATACACATTTGCCAGTAAGAGGCAGTATAAATGATTTGCTTTACATCAGATCAGAAACCCGTGTAACCAGTCGTCTGTTTGTAGCAGTTAACAGATTATGAGCTGGGCTGATGGTTTGAGTTTCAGCAGGGGGCGAAGGCCCTTACAGCTTTAGGAAAGAAGCTGTTTTTAAGTCTGTTAGTTTTTGATTTAATGTTCCTTAATCGTTTCCCTGAAGGAAGTGGGACAAACATCTGGCCCTTTTCTGGACTCGTGCCGCATAGAGTGTCTAGGTCCTGTAGATGGCATCCCACAATCCCCTGTGCTGTCCTCACCTCCTGTGGTAAATCCTTCCTCTCCTGCACTGTGCAGCTCCCATACCACACTGTTACGCTGAGACACAAAACGCTTTCTATTGTAGCTCTGCAGAAGATTATTAACAGCTTGGTGGAAAGTCCGGTCTGTTTCAATTTCCTGAGGAAGGACCCTTGTTTAACCCTGCTGCACCAGCTGGGAAAGAAAAGGAAAGCTGAAGTACACTTCAGCTTTCTATATACAGACAAGCTGTATCAGATCCACGGATTTATTGAGGCTTTCTCTTATTTTACACTCACTGAAAGTTGTCACGTTTTGTCTCTGAAGTGTCCATCCATCCACCTCATGCAGTAGCATGCAGCGGTTGCCTGCCTCTCAGACAGAGAACAGCCGGAGGGAACAGTGGTCTGTTTTCCCAGAGATGCCCCCTGAAAGCAGCTCATAGCCAGGGAATGCCTGAAAGCCCTCCCTGCTGACACAGCAGCTCGCAGCCTGGGAGTCAGCGTCACATCCACTCTATAACAATATTTTTACTGCAGTTAAAAATCGTTTGCGCCGTTAACATGTTCTAGTCGCTCCCGCCATGGCTGAGGCAAAAACGAATCTCATAAAGTTGTAAATTTTACCTCTGTGAGGCAAACTGGAGCAAGTTTAGATTGTCTCATGACGGTGCAAATTCTCAGTTATCCGGGTCGTCGCCACAGCAAACAAGCTTAAATCGGAGGCAATCGTTCAGTTCTTTCTGAAAATGTTTTGACACCTATCCAGGAGTCTGTCAGTTCTGGTGGCTCGCACTTGAGCCACCATTGTTTCCCCTCTCCACTTCCCTAACGCTAACCCTAACCCTAAAGCCACCTCAGGAGGCGATTCCCTCTTCCAGGCATTTCTACGCCAGTCAAAACACAAACCAAGTAAAATTAAACCGACTAGGAAGGTGCCAAGCAGGGCCGACCAAACCGAGTAGGGTCGGAAGAACTGCGGCTTTTCTCTCTTCCTTTGTTTCTCTTTTATCTTTCTGTTTCTGTGTCCATTTAATTTGAAATAATTCCCAAATAATGTCCAGTAAAGTTTTTGCACACGTATCAAGCGGAGCACTATAGCAAAAGCAGTAATGCTCCACTTGTGAAGTAAATCTGTACGTCTCTCTTTGGCATTAAGGAAGCAATTCTTATTGCTACACACCCAGACAGGACACGTTAAAAAAGAAGGCTTAGTATCTGAAGGAATAAGCTGCACAGTATTCATCAAATCTACTGTAAAACCATATCATACGGTTTTGGGTGAAAAGAGAACCCTTTACAGTAGAAAACTTTTCAAAGTTTAAAAAGGTCACTAAAACCCGCATAATTTGGTGTTTTTAAAGCCTCTATGGTTTTTACGCACTCAAATTTGAAATTGTATGATCAATATTTTAGATTTATCATGGCATGTTCAGCAAATACTGCAGTTGGTGTCTTGTAAAATATTTAAGCACCTTTTGATTTCTATATGTACAAACTACACACCAATCAGTCTTCTGTCTACTGTAACTCAGTTTGTCTCCAGCATCTATCAGACGTGCCATTTTCTGCCAAATTGGTTCAAATTTTGTTTTCCGAGCCTTTATTTAAAGGTTTTAAGTTATTTTATAGTAGTCAAATTTGTGGAGTCTGCATCTCTGTCCTTTGTGTTGTGAGAATCTATAGGAGTCTAGTTTGTATACGTACAAAATGTTTGGCCACCAGTGGGTCCTTGCACTACTGGATGTCTACTGGTTGTTTGAAGCTTATTTACAGCAAAAAATGAGCAATTTATATGTAAGAAGGACGTTCTTTTTTATTTTTTAGATTCATTAATTGGTTTAAAGAGATCAACGATACATTTTGTAACAGTAATGGCAAATCCTCACACTATTTTTTCCTTTTATCGGCTAATTACGAATTGATGTGTCCTCTCCATTGGGAAAAAGTAGTTTAATATATAAAAAAAATCTAAAACTAATGGTTAAAAGGAACTTCTGTCTTTCAGATTCATCGACGCAGGAGTCCAGCAGTGGCGCTGTGACCCATCAGGGTGTTGTGGAGCACAAGTCGTCAGAGGATCTAAGATTTCATGCTGTAAGAAAATCAGACCGCCAAGACCACAGCGGTGAATCCTCAGGAAATGGACACTTTGTGCAGGCAGGAGACATTTCTCCATTTAGGAATGACAGAAACTAGATTCACACCATTGATCCACCATTAATTGTTCACTCTCTGCTTGAATGTTTGATTTTGGGGGAAGCATATAAAAATATTGTTTACATGTTTACTCGTTTGTGCAAAAATATTCTTGGAGTATAGTAACAGTTTAGCTTTCCAAAGACAACACCTATAAATACAACATTTGTAGTGATAGAATTTCCATGGTTTGTCTGTTCATATTTTTATAGTCCATAGTTGCAATAAAGGATATGACTTCATTGCACATAGAGAGTTCATTTAATCCTTGATATATATTTTAGATATGCAACTAATTCCTGGTTTCGATTTGTATGCCATTAGGAACCCCTTTAACACACCTGATCCAACTTTCTCCAACTATATATATATATATATATATATATATATATATATATATATATATATATATATATATATATATATATATATATATATATATATATATATATATATATATATGCACTTGTTACATGGTGTCTTATTTGTAAGAATCCTTATAAGTCCTGCGGTGTCAACTCTTGGTCTTTTAAATCTTCAAAGGTTGTTTTTTTATGTATTCCCCTTAAATAAGTCAAAGTATATAACAAGCCCACATCTTAAAACAGCTGTCATGTCTATTTTGAGTTAATTCAGGGACGTATACTGTATCTATTGTAATAATCTATATGGTTCCTTGGTTTGGTTCATTCTGACCACATTATACCAAACCTTAAGGGGTATTTGTATCCAGAGGTTGGATTTGTTGAGGTGGGGTATATCTGACCTTTTCTAAAGGAATGTTTTTTTATATACAATCTTAATCAACCCTCTTAGCTCTGACTTATAAATTTAGTATTAAAAATGAATTAAACCTGGCAACATACGATTTTAAATTGCATCTTTTGACCTCTTTCTATGAAAAATGCTGGGGACAAAAGATAGTTCGACATAAAATAATATTTAAGAACCAAGAAGGTGATGTTGAAAGGGCTACAAAGTTAAAAACTGCCATAAAGCTGAAGATCTCAGGTCCTCAATGGATTTTCTTCCTTTTTCTGAAAGACATGACTTTCACGTGCTATAAATCTGCAAAACACTGTCCGAGCCCGGAAATGTGTTTAAGTCTAACGGAAACTTTTCATTTAAAGGAAACAAAATAACAGATTTGAATTTTTTGTGCAGTATGGTATGCAAGATCATGTGTGTTCTTGCAGTCATAAACATGTTCAACGTTTCCCTTTGTTGCCCAACCGCTAAGCAGATCCCCCTCCCTCTGCAGGGTGATGGGTCACTTGGTGTGTGCATGGCAGCAAGTTGGTTAGCTTTTAGGATAAAAAGAATGAGAAAGTATCTTTCTCTCTGTGGGTCACGGTGGTGATGGTGAGTCTCTCTCCTCCCCCTCTGTCAGTGGTGTGATTCCAAGGCTCTTCTCCCTGCCAGAGCACCACCTCTGTGCCATGTGTCATGATCAGATCTGTCTTCCCATTGGTAGTTTGGAACTGTCACCCTTCTGGCCACACCCCGTTGCAAAGGGTGGGTGGGTGTGTGTGTGTGTGTGGGGGGGGAGCCTATCATGGTCTGAACTGTGTGGACTCTGGTCTTAGACTGTTGGAAGAAGAGGACATTCTGGCACACCTTAGCCCACGTTAACCATGGCCTCAACCTTGGTGAGAATAATGCTTTTTTTTTTTTTTTAACGACTTCTCTGTGCATGAAATATTTTCTGGCAATGCTGTATAGAATTGATGTTGCACATAACCCACTTAAACGCAGGTTAATGTGGCTAAATCCCACTGAGCAATCCAGGAAGCTACTACCTTCTTTCTTTTTGCTGTGATCACATTAAAGGCAACATTTTATCGTGCAGGTGATCTCGGTGGTGGTGGCGGTGTTTGTAGTCGTAGCGACATTGTTGTACTTCCTCCTTGGATATTCTACGGGAGGAAAGAGGAAAGGGCCTGTAACGCTCGAGGATCCCACAATCAAATATCCATTACCACTTATAAGCAAACAGGTGGGCTGCACAAAAAACCTCCTTTAAATCATTCCCTCACACTGGGATACAAGAACTGCTTAAACCAAATAAATCAGATCAAATCTTACTCATTCCAATACTATTTAATCTTATATGATTCAGATCCAAATTATGATTCGGTACAGTCACATTCAGTTAATAACTTAATAATAATGTACTGTCTCTAAAGAGGACCGGTTGATTGCATCAAGTCGTTGACTTTGCAGCAATACCTCATCCTGAGCAAGTATGTGGTGACGGTGGAGAGAAAAAACATATTTTAACAGGAGGAGACCCAAAGCAGAGGCAAGGCTGAGAGGACAGGAAGTAAATGGACAAACATATGATCACAGAAAGCACACCAGAAGTATTTGTTTGGGTTAGAAAAACTAGGATAATGGCAGCAGGAGCACTGTTATTGCCTTTCTCTTTAAAAAGAGTTTTACAGAAAAGACTATAGGTTATTTGTAGTTTTTTTGGTTATCTTTTAAATGCTTTGAAAGTATATATATATATGTTATGTTAGACATCCTTTTTATCAGTCTATAGAACGAAAGGTTCTACTTTAACTGCTCTGATGCTCAAATGTGTTGACTGAGAGTGCACACCTGCTTCGGCTTGGTTCAAGGAAAGGTCCCCTACTCCATCACAGCACACATTCTCTCACAGTAGAAACCTAAAAGATCAGCACATTCTCAATCCGAAGGATTTCGTTTGTTATTAGCAGACGAGTTGTAGTGGCATCGTTTTGCTTTTCTTACCCCCGTCTGTGTCCTTGTGCAGGAAATCAGCCACGACACAAAGAAATTTCGGTTTGGCCTTCCATCGAAGTCTCACATCCTTGGACTGCCAGTTGGTAATAAAACATCTGATAAAATCTCAAAAGTGTCCTGTTGAGATGCGAGGATTTGGGAAGATCTGCGCCAGCATTTTTCCAACCACTAAACAACAATGTTTTGATCAAAAAGCGTGTGAATACTTCTACATGCTAAGCAGCAAAATTCTAATCAATAACAGATGAGTTGCACGTATTAAAAAAAGCCTAAAAAATAACATTTCTCCCAAACATTTCTCCTCCTTCCTGTCACCGTTACTCATCTCTTCTCTGCTCCAGGTCAGCACGTTTACCTGTCTGCTAAGGTCAACGGCTCTTTGGTGGTCAGATCTTACACTCCAGTCTCCAGTGATGAGGACCAGGGATTTGTTGACCTCGTGGTTAAGGTGGGTTATCTTGAATACACAGAAAACAACAATGAGAATCAATTAAGACCCTAATATTTTAGATAGTCACAATAACAGCGTGCAAATTAGTATCACAAAGAATTGCTTGGACTACAATATTTTGGAGGATATTAAACTCCAAGTGGCATAGGTTCATGCTCTGCACACCTTTAATTTAGTGCCTGATAAAAGTATTTGTACCACACAACTAAAAAACATCAATGCATTTTATTGGGATTTTATGTGATGGACCAACACATGTGTAAAGTTGAGGGAAAAGGTTGCACGGTTTTAAAATATTTTATAAATAAAAATCCGGGGAAAAAGAATTGTCCAGAAAATACAGGCCTTCTTAATCAATCTGCGTGTGACAACAGCACCCCCTGCTGTTAGGTTTGCACCTGCAGTCAGTTGTATGATGAATAATATTAATAAACTCCTAAAAAAGTACAAAGCCTAATGTAACTGAAGTTTCTCTTTAATATTAATGGCTTGATATTATTTTTGCCATATGAGGTTTATAGCTAGTTAAAATTTGACCGCAGGTACGAGTGGTGCTAAAAGCCATTTATATTGTTGATAATATTATATGGTTAGTGTTGTAATGTTGAAACATTCTAGTTGTTAGAAACCATTGTTATATGTTTAAAAGGAACGCATATATATGTTATATATTTTAAAAGAGATTGTGGGTCATTTTCAGAACGACAGCTTCAATGCATTAAAACAGAAAACGATAAAAGTTACATTTTTACCCCTTTTGTTGGGATTGGGAGGGGGGGGGTGTGTGAATTTTTTCCTTCGTCAAATGGGGGGTGCAACAAAAAACATTTGAGAACCGCTTCTCTAAACCTCTTCGCTGGGGTACGTCTCGCCGTTTTTTTTGTTTTTTTGTTTTTCTTTTTTTTGTGTTGTCTTATAAACCTCCGAGGCCTTTCACAAAACTCTTGGGACTCTCTTAAATTAAACACTCAATTTCTCATGAGGATGCTGTACACTAAATTAGGGTTTATTTTTTAAAGCCATTAGTGGTGGATTTAATTTAGGTGTAACAAAGTAAAGCATTTAAAACCATGCTTCCTTTTTCTTCCATTTCACATTTATACAATACTTTTTGTTGGTCTATCACATAAAACTCAATGGAGTACAATGAGTACTGAGTTTTCAACATGATGTGGGTAATAAATTGTAGGTAAATGAAAATTATTATTTTACGCAGCTACTCTGTTGTTCTTGCTGGCCACCACTGATTTAGAACTTATACCTTTATAGAAAGTGTTGGGAACGTCTTTAAGATAGAAATGGAAGAAAAGTTGCAAAGCGTTCAGTTCAGTTTACTGGTAAATGATATTGACCTCACAGTAATCTGCAATAATATTGACATCAAATGTCTTTCCTACATTCTGTAACCTTTGCACGCCAGTGCGGCTAAAACTGACATACATGTAAATAACTGAGAAGTTAGGTTTTTCTTTGTATTTTACAAGTCTTTAAAGAATCTTTTAGGGAGTGTAAAAGGTTTTATTTTATTATATACAAATTTGTCACGGAGATGTAATTTAAGGGTTTTTTAATAACTCACGAGAATTTGTTAAAGGAATTACATTAATGCATGGTTGTTTGCTATCACCCATAGTTTTTGACATAGTTTTTGATTTTTTTGTTACATAATACGAAAAAAGTAAGTAAGTAACATAAGTATGAAGATACAACTAAGCTGTTTTATATTCATATTTTAGTATGATGGTATAAAAAGGCCATATGGTAAAAGCTAAACTTTACTTCAGATATACTACAAAGGCACCCACCCAAACTACCCAGACGGGGGGCAGATGTCTCAGTACCTGGACAACATGGCCATTGGAGACACTATTGACTTCAGAGGACCCAACGGGCTTCTCATCTACAAGGGCAAGGGTATGGAGTTTGTTGCATTTCAAAGTAGACGGGCAACATTGCTGAGAGATGTTGACTTTCTTCTTACCAGCAGATGGCGCTATGTCACAATATGAGCCTGAAACTCTGGGAGCAAGCTTTACAAGCTTGTTTTCAGTCCATCTCCTCTTTTTAGGTGTGTTTTCGATCCGTGCCACCAAGAAGACGGAGCCAAAGGTTCAGACGTTTAAACATGTTGGAATGATAGCTGGTGGAACAGGTACGTTTAAATACATTATTACAGTCTTTATGTAATTAGGGGTTTTATTCAAATGAGACATGACAGAGGCTAAAACATTTCTAAAACATGTTTACCTTTAACACTTCAATGACAAACTCGACAGTAGATAAAATCCTTTTTTTAGGATATTTTGAACTACTGGAGGAAAAGAATATATATTTTTGCCTTTTCTATCCCTTTGATTGGAGATCTAAAACTGACTGCAGTCCTTGATTGTCTCAGGTATCACCCCAATGCTGCAGTTAATCCGAAGGATCACATCCGATCCCGCAGACAACACCAAGTGCTCTCTCATATTTGCCAACCAGGTCAGTTGTTTTGGCTTTGTCGTTTTAGCAAACATCCTGAGTCCAACTGCATGGAAATAGAACATCCCTGTTTATTATTTGGTTCTTCTTAGACAGAGAAGGATATTTTACTGTGGAACGAGCTGAAGGACGTGCAGAAGAATAACCCTGACAAGGTTAAAATCTGGTATTCTTTGGACAAGCCTCCCAAAGGTGAGGTTGTATGACATAAACTGTCTTGAACTAAAGTTTTGCAGCTAAATAATTTTTAAAACAAACAATTTAAAGATATTTTTTTTTGTATTCTACTTAGGATGTATTGTTTGATTTTACTGAATTTATACTGTGTTCGTACTTTTATTTTTGGGTCTGAAGATGTATATACTCAAATACAAAAATTGTATCGTAACCGTCTTCCTCTTATTCGGGACCGGGTCGCAGGGGCAGCAGCCTCAGCAGAGACCCCCAGACTTCCTTCTCCCCAGACGCCTCCCCTAGCTCCTCTGGGGGAGACCCTCGACATTCCCATGCCAGCCGCAACTCGCCACCGCGTCCAGGCCCGGCCCCAAGGCCTCCTCACGTTGGGACATGCCAAGAACGCCTCCACAGGGAGGCGACCGGGGGGCATTTGAAGCAAATGACCGAGCCACCTCAGCTGACTCCTCTCGGTGTGGAGGGGCAGCGGCTCCACTCCGAGTCTCTCCTGGATGGCCAAACTCCTCGCCCAATCTCTAAGGGAGTGCCCGTCCATCCTAAAGAGGAAGCTCGTTTCAGCCGCTTGTATCTGGGATCTTGTTATTTCGGTCATGACCCTAATTTCACGACCATAAGTGACGGCAGGAACGTAGACTAACTGGTAAATCGAGAGATTCGCCTTTCGGCTCAGCTCTCTCTTCACCACAGCAGACCTGTGCAGCTTACGCAGTGCTAAGGTCAGTGCACCGATCCGTCGGCCGATCTCCCCTCGCTCTTGAGCAACGCCCCAATGGATTAAAGTACATGTGATAGTGTAACAGTGTTTCCAGATCTTTTGCTTCCAGTTGAGCAAAAATCCAAGTTAGAATTTTGCTCTTATTTAGCGGCTTTCACAATTAATGGCATCCATGGGAAAGGTAGAAACAAAAGCCTTAAAGTAAATGGTTGTTTTGAAAAGTCAGTGACCTCTTTGTTAACATTCCCAAGCAATAAGCTTTATTTGGTTTCCCCCACCATCCTTACCATTCTGCTCACTACATGTTGTGGCATGATAAAATTGTAACAGACTTTTTTTCTATTCAGCACAGATCTGCTATGCTTGATTGTAATGTTCTCCTGTCTTTCCCATTTGAAGAGTGACTAAGAGAAATGGACTTCTGTGTTAAATCCTATTTCCCCGAGGGAAACAGAAAGTCACTGATTACTAACTAAAGGGTCAAAAACACGTTTTAAAAATGAATACATGTAGAATATTTTCTCCCCTGAGTTTGCACGTCTGCAGTTAACACCAGTGAGCATATTTTGTGGCCACAGTGCTTTAGCAGTGTATTATAGGCAGTTTGCAGAGCACCCCACAGTGACAGCGGATGATGTTTCCTGTGTTCATTAGGCATCAACACCAGCATATGCTTGAGATTGATAAGGGTCACATTCTGGGTTGACATTCTGGGAAGGTTAGTCTTATTGTGCAACAATCCAAGATGTTGGCTGTACATACACAATAGTGCCAAAAGTTTTCTTTTGAATAGGCTTCTCCAAAAAAGTTCAGGGCTTAGCATGTAGCTAGTCCAGTTCTTCCACACCGAACCTGCCCATCAATGTGTTTATGGATTTTGCTTGGTAGACTGGTTTGCGGTCATGTCGGAACAGGAAGGGGGGCCGTCCTCAAACTGTTCCCACGAGGTTGGGAGAAGGTCTAACTCCTGAAAAAGCAACCCTGCACCAAACTTTACACCACTCCACTCAATGCAGTCACGCAAGTGCCATTCTCCAGGTAACTGCCAAACCCAGACTAATCCACCGGATTACCAGACAGAAGGAAATTTGTCTCTCCTCCAAAGTGACGTGTCTCCATTGCTCTACAGTTCAGTGGTGGCATGCATAAGATCAGCGCATCCAACACTTTGCATTGCACTGGTATGGCTTGGATGCAGCTTTTGGGCCATGGAAACCCATTCCATGAAGCTCTCTGCACACAGTTCTTGAGCTAATTTAAAAGCCACATAACGTTTGGAGGTCTGACTCAGCAGAAAGTTGGGAAACTCTGTGCAAAATGCCCCTCAGGATCCTTTGCCCCCCCCCCCCCCCCCTCCTTGTATGAGTTTGCATGGTCTACCGTTGTTTGACTGAGTTGCTGATATTGCAAATCACTTCAAATTTGTTATAATACCTCTAAGAGTTGACCGTGGAATATTTTGTAGAGCTGAAGTTTGGCGGCTAATGTTATTGCAGAGGTGGCATCCCATTTAGGAATTTACAGAGCTCCCTAGAGGAACCAATACTTTCACAAATGTTTGTAGAATAGTCTAGCTATAGGACTTTATTCACGCGTGGCCATGGAAGGACTCTAACAGCTCAATTCAATGACTTGGAGGAGTGACCCAATACTTTTGGCAATAAACTGTATGTTAAAGTGGCCCAGTATTAGTGACGTTAAGGGACCCAAAGACACATGGTGTTGTTTTCTTGGTCCTTTTTAATTTGATTAGGTTGCCGGACCGTAGGCCCAGTTCCACTGGCTCGTATTGGCCGCGCACCGCACGGCTCTGCTCCCTTACGAGTGTTTCAAGAGCATTTTTTCAGGGCCATTTTGAAATTAAAACGCTTTAATTACAGAATAAATATAATCTTTTATCCATAATTTGTCACCAGAAGAGTCTTTAGCTTAAATTTTGTCGTCAGAATTTAAAATACCTCGAGCATCATTTCAAGCCGTTTGATTTCCGGTGACACTGAATTAAGACTGAGCCTCTTTCTAGAAAGATTTTCAGATGAAATATGCTCCCACACACACTGCACACATGTATTATGCAAATAGGAGGGGAAATGAAGCTGAATAAATCTTCAAACTCTGCTGAACATTCAGAGACAGAAATCATACAAAGACCTCTCGGCTAAAGGACAAAAAGCCTGCAGGCTGAGGAGGGAATCGGCACCAACAAGATGTTAGAGTAGCTCAGCTAAATACTCCTGTCTTCTCTTGCATAATCCCTAAAGTTAGGGGAAGTTAATAAGTATGATGTTGTTACATAATGTGTTCTGAATCCTTTTGATGGCTGTCTGTATTTTGTCCTCATTAGTTCCTTGTATAAAAGCAACGTATTAACCCGCTGGGTTTTAGTCCTTTATATGAGGGTACACTCGTGCTTAAATTGAGTTTTTATTTTCATGTCTTAGAAGAATAGATCTGTGGTTGAAAGGATAAGTAGAAAAAAACCAAATGTGACATTTCCTGTTGCTAATGGCCTCTCACACACTGTCAAAAATAATCCGTATCTTTCACGACAAATGGTTGAAAAAGGGTGTAAGGAGGAAGTGTTTAATCTTCAGTATTTAAAGAGAAGTAGCAAGAGGGAACCAAGATGACCTTCACTACAGCTGTGTCCCATGGTGTTGAATTTTATGTTTGCGTTTTTTGAAATGTACCAAAAATGAATGCTTCACCGAAATAAAAAATAAGGGCAGTTTCTCTTTAAAAGAGATAAAACAAGTTTCTCTCATTCACTTATTTATTTTTTTGCCTGTGTTTGCAGACTGGAGCTATAGTTCAGGGTATGTGAACCATGACATGATCAACGAGCACATTCCTGCTGCAGCCAGAGACGTCCTCATCGTCCTCTGCGGACCTGCGCCTATGATCCGTAATGCTTGTCTGCCCAATCTGGAGAAACTGGGACACAAAAATGAAAATATCTTTGCGTACTAGTCATGTTCAACAAACCTGTTTTTGTTAAGTTTGTTTGTTCTATGAAGGTAAAAAAAAAAAAACCTCCACCACACACGTTTTTTTCCACATGCCTAATAACCGTCTAATGCTAGAGAGTTTAAAAGTAAAGTGTTGCTTGTGCACTGGTTTTGTGTAGCTGGTTTGTTCAACTGCTATTTTTACATCTTACTTTCACAATGACTTGGTGTCTAGAAAGCTCACTTAGAGGACCTGCACTTTAAATAAACATAACTGTCTTAAATGGGGAATTAATTTATTCTCTTCTGTTTATTCATGTTATTTAATTCTGAATCAACATTTTAAACATGCATAAAATGTGATAAAATAAACCTGTCAACTGCATTTAGTGGGGAAAAACACCTTATACACATATGTATTTAGACAACAGGTGCAAACTGCTTGCTGCTTGTTGGTTTTTACTTTTCATATTTCAATTTTGTTATAAGCATAAATGTTTGTTTTGACCTTGTGACGGCCCACAGGATGGATTAATAGATTAATCAATAATAACAGAAACCAAAAGGAATTGCTTAGATGGAAGTAAAAAAACAAAACAAAACAAAAAACGATTTTAATGTCAAGGTTTTTTTGTTTTGTTTTTTACTTATACTGACAAGTTTTATATCGTGTATACGATAAACAATTGGTCTGAAAAAAAGGTTAGGTGCTGAATCATGGAGGGATCTGATGAGGAAGATAGGAAGTTAGAAACAAGTTCAATCAGTTGCCATTGCACTGAAAAATTACAGATTGTAAAATGTGTGATTAATGTATTTTACTCCATATAGCCTACAGTAGTATACATTTTTCATATTTGATTTTAAGCTCTTTCCATTTGTCCATCCAGATGGGCCTGTGTAAACTGTTTTCTTCAAAGAATGTCCGTTTTTTTTCATTCCTAAAGATCAAAAAGCATCGTTTTTAGTTTCTAGTTTATCAATGAAAGGGTTAATATCTGAATATAATATATCCGACGACCTTAAACGCATCACCCAGTAACGTTTGTGGGTCCTCCACCAACATGTCGCCGTCGGAGTTTGTACCCAAACTTTAGCGGTTATTTTTGCAGCTTTATGCATTTTTAGCTTGTGACATTTGGAGAAATATGTCGTGTAAGCGAAGCGCAGACATAGTCGCAGCTATGCAGAAGGTTCTAATCAGTAAGTGTGTGATTTTAGTAGTTTTATTTGCTCCAAACCTGCCGGCGTCTGAGTGCGAGCGAATCAGTCCGGAGAGATGTCTCGTTTGGGGTCCAGGGCTGAGTCCCGACGCAGTTTTACCCGTCCGTTACTTCTTCATTCAGGCGGTCAGCTCTGAGGGACGAAACCTGACTTTGTCACCAGGTAACACATCCTGAACACACGGCACTTTTCTTCCCGGGTTCGGGTTAAAACCAACTAGCCCACCGAACTGAAACGCTTTCTACCGACGCTGAAGTTGGGATCTGAATCGCAGTGTGCAGTTCAGGGCGGGGGAGTATTTCACGGAATTCACAAAACCTGAACTCCTCAAAAGTATTCGCTCCCCTATCTTTACTCACATATGAACGTAATTGATCCATAATGTTCAGTATGATGTTTACAGATATAACAGCTTCAACTCTAATGGAAAGGCAAGGTTTTGGAGTGTGTTTATGGGATTTGTTTTTTGACTATTCTTCCAGAAGTGCATTTATGAGGTCAGACACTGATGTTGGGTGAGAAGGCCTGCACCCATATTCACAAACATTCTCCAGAGTCCACTTAGAGAGCTCCTATCTTAGCCTTATAATTCCTACATAGGAGTCTTAGCTTAAACTATAGTCGGTAATCCTGTTCAGAAACACTTTTTGTTATACTGGGTAAAATGGTCCTTCCTGAAAATAGTCAATACATTATATGTTCAAAAAAAGGAGGTTAAAAAAATCAATCTCTGTGGGAGCTGCAGGTCTGTAAAAACGCTAACCAGTTCCTGCCATTCAGACCGAACAACAGGGAATTGTCAGTTTTTGTCCTGTTCCTACTCTCCTCTGTCCCTCAAGTTCTGTGGGAATCGCCTTATCTATTGGTTGTCCCACGTAGGGCTGGACGATAATTCAGATGGTAAATGGCTTGTACTTGTATAGCGCATTAACTAGTCTGACGACCTCCAAAGCGCTTCACACTACAGTCATTCACCCATTCACACACGCATTCACACCCTGACAGTGGTGAGCTATGTTCGTAACCACAGCTGCCCCAGAGACGACAAACTGTTCATTGTAGCTCCGCTGCTCTCACCGTAGACTTTGAGCACGGCTGAGAGTCGCAAGAAGTGAACTGCGCAGAAGTTTGAGAAGAAGAGGAAGGCCTCAGTAGAGAGAAATAAGAACGGAGTGGATTTGGGACTTTTTATTTTAAAAATCACAGACTCTACCTGTAAGAGGGATTCAGATCGCTGCTGAGACAGAAATAGATTTTTTTTTTTAATCTTTGTGAGGATGGATTATTATCCACTCAATGGATATTCGGAGCATTAATGTACACTGTCACCATAGACATATATACGTAGACGCCCCATTGGACGCTGCCGGCCACTAGGCCGACGTGCCTGTAGGGCGGCCATCTTGGGTCAGACCACAGATCAGACAGCTGCTGTCCGAATGAATAGGAGGCAGCTCAGATCTTATTTTAATCATATGTTCACAATGCTCGTGATTTTTCAGTTAGATGCCACATATTTATTCAGAATCACAACAATTTAAACTGAACTGAAACTGGATCAGATATATACACGCAGTTATATACTTTGCAGTTAGGCTACATATTAATATAGACTATTCATCGCAACCCCTTTTATCATAATTCGGATCCAACAGGGTAGCTTCCTACTTCATGTGTAAATAGATTCACAAATGCCACTTTAAACTGTACAAAAAAACGATACTCATCAGGGACCATCTGCCACTTTTTAAGAGTATGTGATGACAACAGCACTGATCAACCTTTTGGAGAGAATTTGGAAAATTTAATATAGATGGTATGACATCATTCAGTCTAAGCTGCACAATCTGTCCTGTCCGGTCGAAGTCCTCTCCCTTCAAGTGCTCACTGCACAACACAGATCGATTCATTGCAACAAAACCATCCCGTCGCATGGCCAGCTCCCACTTTTTTCTTAGTGTACTGTCTTTGGGAAACCTGGAGTAAAATAAGCAGCCAGATAGAGTAATATTAAAATGATGCTACATGTAATAACACCCCACCCCCCTCATATCATTCCTTCAAACTACTACTGCTACTACAAAAAACAGTGCTCACTTTCACATCATTGAAGGGGATTATCTCCAACTAATTTTTATACATATATATACATATATATACATATACACACACAAAATCGAAGTTATGTATTAAGTTAGACAATCAGTTAATTCAATCAATTGGTCCCATGTAGCCCCTAAAAGGGTGATGTTTTCAGTCAGCAATTTATCTGGAAATTGATTGAGAATTCACTTGATTCAAAGTACAACTTACCTGATTTGACGTGTATTCTCTCTGACCGCAGCTTGGTCTGACCCAAGATGGCCGCTCTGTCGGCACGTCTCGCACCTGACGTCGCGGCGTCTACGTATATATGTCCGTTTCTCAATATGTGTTCTTGAGCGGTCTCGTGTGCTCGTGACACGTCATCAGCCTCAGCCCGAGCACTGTTCCGATTGCCGAGAACGCCAAACCGAGAACGCGCCGAATTCCCCGGATGTTGTTCTCGCCCGCCCTCTTTATCGAGCATGCATCAGAGCAGACTTGTGCGTTCTTCAGACTGACTGCTTGCCCAGAACCACGGCAAGATAATTTTTAGGCTTTTTAGAAATTAAAAATGTTGTTTTAAAAAAATTTTCAATAAGATTTATTGTGGTGTAGTATATAAATAGTTTTGAGTGTTAAAGAAATGCTAAAGAACTGTGCGTCTCATGACGTCACAAGTACGCTTCTGTTCCAATACACCATACGTGCTGCGTGCTCGCGTTCTTGTCAAGTCCGGTCTTCCTGTGTTCTTGCCAAGACCGGACTTGACGAGAACGCGAGTCCGTACTCGCGTTCTTGTGAATTGAGAAACTGCCTATGTCTGTGCACTGTCACTACCTGATCAGCCCAGTAACAGGAGCCCTGAGCTGTCTACCAGACTGCCTGATTGTAAAGTCTTAACTAGAAGTGCATTCATGTAAGGCAGCCCGCGCCCGGAGTAACAATAAACCTAGTAAGTTAATTCAATATAAAAGTTACGTTTATTTTGGCCTTATGTTAGAAACAGGGCGGTGTAGTCCCACTACTCTGTCCTCCTGACAGAGATGGATAGAGAGCTGTTTATGTGGAAGGGTGGAGTGATATTACACACTTGGGAAGAATATTTAATGCGCCTTATAATCCGGTGCACCTTATGGTCTGAAATATATGGTAAGTGCAGAACTATGGTAAATACACAGAGCTACGGTCCGCTTAAGGAAGGTTAAGGTTTCTTATTCAGCTAGAGTGCTGATGCAGAAAGAAAGAAGGACTGAATCAAAGATCTGTCAGCATTTCTCAACACCTAATTACTCACCAGAAACTTAACAGTCACATAAACTGCGTTCAGGCAAAACATGTTGCACTGTATTATCTATATATCAAAAAAGGGAGAAAATTCCAAACTTTTTTTTTTTAATTCTCAAATTACAGCAGTCTTATTCAAAGATTCCAAAATAACATCACTGAGAATTTCGGTTGGAGTTTTGTTTTCTTATTGTTGGGTTATTTATCCAGACATTGGCTACACCTGATTATCCTTTATTGAAAATAAATCACATCTCCTGTAAGCTCTTTACTAGCCACTCTTTCAAGATCTAAGGCAACTTTTTACAAATTTGAAAGATTTATTTTAATGAGTGCTGAATAAAGGAAAGAAAAATTTATTTTTTTCATCAAAGCATACCAAAATTGTATCAAACCGTGACTTTAAGGTATGTACCAAACATGGATTTTAGTTAACCTTTAAACCCTTTTTACCATGTAGACATTAGATAAGGTACTGTCTAACTGTTGGCTTTTATTTAGATGGGCCTAATAACTTAAAGGCCAACAGAAACAGAAAGTTAGGCTTTCTGAGGGCACAGGTTGTGTAATAATTAATAAAATCTTCAGTTTGAGTCATTAAAACCAGGGTTGAGTCCTGGTAGAATTTCCCCACTGAGGGACAATAAAGGATATTTCTGTTCTGTCTTATAGCTAAAAAGTGAAGCGTTTTTTTTTTTTTTTTTTTTTTTTTTTCCCAGTGTCCTGTCTAGCACTATGGCAATAGGAATTGATATCTCAATGCCAGATGGAGCTCGACAGATTTTGCTTTTACAAGTGGAGCAAACAGCTTTCGCCATAGTGCTCCACTTGATTTATGCTTGTAAATAGCTTTATTATGATTCCTGCAAGGAGAATTTCAAATTATATAGACATGACAATGGGAGAGTAAAGGAAGAACAAAAAGTGAAAGAAAAGAAAAAAAAAAAAGAGTAGAGGTGAAAGAAAGAGGAGATAAAAGGAAGAGAATGATAAAATGTCCTCTGTCTGCTCCATCACCTGGAAAGAGACACAAAAAGAACAGCACAACCAACAGACATAAAGCAACAGTGAAGCGTTTTGATGGAAGCGCTAACTTGATGGCAGTTAAGTTAAAATAACTTAAAATCTGTTTGTGTCCTTTAAGGGAAAGAGACGTTCAAGGTGAAGATAAGTCCCCTAAACAAAGAGGAGTACATCCGTGTCCACACCCCGCCACCACTGGACAGAGGGGACGGGTCCTTTCTGATGAGGTACCGCCTTTATGGATCTGCAATCACAGGCCTGAAGGTGGAGATCCTCTACCAAGATGTTGCTGTGGCCAAGTCGCCCTACATCATCCAGGGTGTGTTGCAGCAGTTTTAATTTCCTAAAATCATTTTAAGTCATCGGTCAGGTCTCATTTCAAATGAGTTTAGCTTTAAGAATTCTCTTGGAGAAGAGCTGAAAAGGTTTCAACAAAGAAGAACCCGTCCGGAGGATCTACTCAATTTTTATTTGAAAACTTTTTTTTTTTTTTTTTTTTTTTTTCTATTTACTCTGCTCATCTTTGACTTGTATTAAAATGTGTTTGATCTGAAAAGTGTGACAACAATAATTCAAATAATACCCGCAGCTAGACTTACCTAAACGGAGAACATCCAGCACATCTGACTGTATTTTCTAAGATCCGTGTGTCGATATTTATCACGTCTCCATGTTTAGGCGTGCCAAGTTAAAGACATCTGGTGAATGCTTTTTTGCCCCAAGATGTTGCCTGTCTCGCTGAATTTTTTTAGACTTTTATGTATGTTTGCTCTGAAAAATGTGAAGAACAAACAACTATCTTTGCTGGTAAAGCCCGAGTCTGTTGTGGAGGCATTTTGCTGCATCTGTCACTGAGGAATGTACTCGAATGAATTGAATTTGGTGTGAAATGATAATTTCCCTTATGCAAAGTTGCTTTTAGAATTTAGAAAAATATAGAATTCAAGTATTTTGCAAGTCTGGATATGTTTGAAGTGGAATAATTGAGGTATTTTGAGACTTTGCTCTTCATCCTGTCCTCTAAATGTTGTCACCATCCCTCTGTCTGCCGGACAGGCTGCAGGTTTTTTTGTTTAAAGTCGGACCTCAATAGAAATATCTGCAGAAATTTCAGTCAACTTTTGGACATGTATGTGAAATAAAAGCATAAAAACATGTATATTAGCCTAACTCGCGTGTGTGTTAAGAAAAGTTTGAATTCTAGCATGAAATGGATTGAATTCTCAGTCCATATTTAGTTTATAATGAATTTGTCTGTATGCTAGATGGTCAGGCTGTTGTTTTTTAACTTAAATGTAACCTCCGTCTCATTTCACTTGATGCCCAGGCCCAGTCTATCATGAATACTGCGACTGCCCCGAATCTGACGCTTCCGTGTGGCAGCGTGTGCTGCAGTGTCCTGCAAAGGAACCCCAGATCCTGGCCGACTTCAAATCCTTTCCCACCATCGACCTGCAGCATCTCAGACGCGAAGTGCCGCTCAGATTCTCCAACAGAGGAGGCCTCATTCATTACGCCATCATTGACAACAAGGTGTACCGGCGCACGCTCGGAAAGTACACCGACTTCAAGATGTTCTCTGACGAAATGCTGCTGTCGCTAACCAGAAAGGTGAGATCGTTCATGGCTTGGTCGACGTTTTCAGCGTCTGTAACGACTAAGTCTTAACTATCTGAATATTAAACTGTCGTCTGATGCATTTTGCTGCTTAAGGTGAGAGTGCCCGACGTGGAGTTTTTCATCAATGTGGGCGACTGGCCTTTGGAGACGAGGACGGAGGGAGCTCTTCCCATCCTCTCCTGGTGTGGCTCTACTGATACGCGGGACATCGTCCTTCCCACCTACGAGGTGACGCACTCCACCCTGGAGACCATGAGAGGGGTCACTAATGACCTTTTGTCTGTCCAAGGCAACACAGGTAACTCCAGCTCAGGCTTTAGGGAACCCAGTTACACGTCGGTCTGTCGGCAAACTCTGAACGCTCAAATTTGCGAGAACGTGTTGAGAGGAAGCATTTAAATCAACTCTGGTGGAGCTCAGGAGATTACTGCAGTGTTTCCCATAGAAATGTGTTTTGGGAGGAGGAGATTTCTTACACTTAGCTTCCCATCAATATCACAAAATACAGCTTTATATGAGCAGCCATCTTCTGTCTCTCTCTTTATGTTTCTGTCTCCTTCGTGTAAACGTATACAAATCTAGATCTGCCATAGTTTATAATATTTTTGAGTGTAACTTCATTAAATTTGAATTTTATTACAATATTATTTTATTTAGGATCTGGTTCTGATCCTTTCTTTGGGTCTATCTAGCAACAAAAAAGTGTTTTCCAAGAACAAAGCAGCCATGTGTTTTCAGCGATGGACTCAGGAAGGAGGATTTTTGTTTCCAACAGACAAATCAAAGCAAATGCAAATTTTTTTTTTTTAAAACATCTGAAAATGACCTCAGAGCCGTTTACTTGTTGAAAACTTGCTTCATGGAGCGTTAATGCTTAAAATAATTGAGTTTATACATACGGGGTCATCCTCATATTTGTATCAGGCAAACGTTCTCAGTATGTTGACGTAATCGCACCACGTGAAATAAACAAATGCGTCCTTTTTCAGTTGTAACAGAAAAGGCAAGGCAAATTTATTTGTATAGCACATTTCAGTACAGAGACAATGCAAAGTGCTTTACATGATTAAAATACAGGGGAAACAAAGCAGAATAAAAGCAAGTAGGAATAAAATGTAGAAACAAAATAGAACATGGGAAAATATAAACTAAAAGCAAACATTAAAAACAGTTGGACTACAAAGTTGACCTAATGATGTTTCAGTAAAACAGTTTAACTAGAACAGTCGAAGGCAATCCTAAACAAATGTGTTTTTAATCTTGATTCTACTTGGTACTAATTCAGTCGGGGATAACTAGCTGGTCATTTATAAGCGTTTCTCTTTAATGAACGTTCCCCCATCAGAACAGCCTCCACCGACGTCTTCACGGCCAGGAGACGCTCAGCGCTCCCGACTCGGTGGGAGGTTTTAGGGCAGCCATCCTCAGAAATTGGCTCCGTTTACAAAACGCAGAAACATTGACCAAGGCAGGTAAAATTATGTTGCGACTCTGAGCGCCCTCTCACCCGGTGGGAGTGTGAGTTTACCTGCATGCGAACACAAGTGACTGAGCTGAAAGTGAAGGAGCGACGACTCGGCCTAGGAGAGACATTGAAGGCGGCTGCTCGCCTGGTTGTACTCGGCAACGCGGTGACTCTCCGCGGACATTTTAAACTTCATAGTCGAGCGCATTTCTTCGCTGCTTCTTGTGACAAATTCCTACATTTCCCACAGCAGACACCCACCGCACACCTGTCGTGGTGCAGAGAGGCTGAGGCTGCAGGAGCTTTGGAGACTTCTTCCCGCCGAGCCGTTTATAGTGATGTCACGTCCACGCTCGTTAAATTAAGATCTGCACGTACCTGGAGCCTAGAGACAGAAATGGCTCAGGATAAACAACCGCACACAGACGTAAAACAATTTACTGCATGCCGTGACTTTCTTGGGGAGCAGGAGATTTTGTTGGCAGGCCGGGGCGCCCCCTTGTTGAATGGTAGGGGAAACTCCGCACTGCTCAGGTAGGAGACTTTGTCAGCAGGACATGTATTAGCCGTGCGCTCCCCAAACTGGCCTTTAAAGGTGAAGTCCGGTCAAAATCAGAATTCAAACTGCTGAAAGTACTTTAAATATAAACGTATTACATACTGTTCAATAAATGATAAGCTTTTTTAATTAAGAGTCATTTTTATTTGAAGGTCCTTTTATGGAGGCAGCCATCTTGGTGAAGAACAGTACTGCCACCTCCCGGTTTGTGTCGTCAGGTCGCGGGATCGGCTGTCGAGCAAGTCGCAATGCCCTATCTGTCCCCTTAAATATCAGTTTTCATGCCAAAATATTTTTTTAACCCCTTAAACAAAGATAGACATGGTATTATTAAGCATTTAAATTAATACTAATTTTACATTTTAGAGACATAAAATGTCCACAAATACGCATTTAAGTATGGTTTATGGGTTGGGTTCTGCAATGTTAAAAGATGAGTATAAAACTCATCTTTAGAACCAATCTCTGCTCAAAATGGTGATCTGCCAAATCTACTTCCAGCAGTTATCATCAGTTATTGCAACCGTAAACTGCAGAAAATACGGGCAGGGCGGCTCTTTCTGAGTTTACTCTCTGCTCCTGTCAGGATGAGCTGCAGTGCGTTATGAGGCGGAGGGATATTTCAGCGTCACTTAGTTTAGAGCCCAAACAATCGACTTCACTTTCAGAAACAAGCCCAAAAAAACCCACAACTCATGAAAGTTACAAGCGACTTTAGAAAAAAGACCAAAGTCGCATAAAATAAGTGGGCTTTGCAACATTGAGCATTCTATCGAAGTGTGTCATATCACTCCGCCCCTCTGGTCGGGTAAACAAATGTTCCGGCAAATTCTACATTATAAAAAAGAAAAACCTACCGAAAAGCCTCGCTCTCATGTCATCTTGAAGACATTCTTCTTCCAAATGTTGGCTACAGACGACGTGTTTTCTCTCTGGCCAGAAGTTCGATGGCATATCCTCCCTCTTCAAGTAGGTAATCCAACATTCATGGTGGATCATGAATTGGAAAGGTGAAAAAACTAATGTGTTTTCCACTTTTACCAGATGTATTGCAACATCCAACTGCCATGCATGTGGGCATTGTTGCTTCAACAATAGCTCTCGCGAATTTCAATAGTGAAGTCCTCTGGAAATTCGAAATAATTGTTGTTGATCGCAGCTGTGTACAACAGTTCCTATTGAATTAGCTTGTAGAGTGCGGTGCCTTACCGCGACATCACGTCACAGGATGTGATGTCGGGCGGCCATTATTGTCCATATTTGGGCAAAGATGGCCGCCCCCATACACAGTGATTGAGACGACAATTTATGCTTTTATTTTCTTATTGATTAATGCTAAATTCATTAAATCACCACGGACGTATTAGTTTTAGGTATAGCTAATGATCCACTGATTTTTCCTTGTTGACCGGACTTCTCCTTTAATAAAGAGTAGCAAGGAGAAAGTCACTGTTGATGGAAAACTCTTTGGCTTAATGTAAAAGTTGGCTGTTTGACCTATTTTTAAAAAAACATTTGTTGGTCTATTTGCACCCAAAAGCTAAAACAGAATATCCCACTGGAAACGCTGTCCCTATAGTTACACATGGTGGTGGAAGCTTCATGCTGTGGGAAAGATGTTCTACAGTAGGGAAAGAGAAAGAGTTGTTAATGGGGAGATGAACAAAGGTATAGCCTAGGAAGTCTCTTGAACTTTTTAACATTTTATAAAAAAAAAATCACTGTGTATGAAAACGTGTCGAAGGCATTTCGGTGTGAAATGTATGTTCATTTTAGTCGTACACGTCGTGCCTTAACAGACCCGTATCTGTCGACGAAATGGTAGACGCCAAAGCTGAATTATACTTTGGAGAATTAAAGGACACGTTTGCATTTATAGACTGAAGTTGTCAGACGTCTAAAACGTAGACTGAGTTCTACTGATGACGTTGATGTCCACTAGGGGGCATCAGCATGCAAGCTTTGGAGCAACATCACCTTCAACACCTGATAAATTGTCAGCCATAGGAGCTGCTGGCTGGGTATCGATTTGGAACTACGAAAAGGAAAGAAAACCCAGCGCCTCCTCACGTATAAAACGAACACAACAAAAAAATAAATGCGTCTTCTCGCATGTCTCTAAAAACGCGTCTTTCAAAGTGATTCTTATTAGATTATTTAACCAAGCTGACTTAAATTCATCTAAATCGATATCAGAGGTTTGGATTGGGAGAGGAGAAATTCACAAAATTAGTAAAGAAAATCGTACAAAGTGGAAAATCTTTTCAGTCTTTGTTTTCTGACCCAAACAATAAATGTTTCTTTTTTTTTTTTTTACTAATTAAGTACTTAAGATAAGCCTCTGTCATAACAGTTTTTAAATGGATGCAGACCCAAGTCGCATATCGCAGTTTTTCTCTCCATATATCTTCAAAGGGTTGAAAAGACGTGATCATGGATGGAGGATGGAAGTTTTTCTGATTTAACACGCGCCTGAATGTACAGGGGTTGGACAATGAAACTGAAACACCTCTCATTTTAGTGTGGGAGGTTTCATGGCTAAATTGGACCAGCCTGGTGGCCAATCTTCATTAATTGCACATTGAACCAATAAGAGCAGAGTGTGAAGGTCCAATTAGCAAGGTAAGAGCACAGTTTTGCTCAAAATATTGCAATGCACACAACATTATGGGTGACATACCAGAGTTCAAAAGAGGACAAATTGTTGGTGCACGTCTTGCTGGCGCATCTGTGACCAAGACAGCAAGTCTTTGTGATGTATCAAGAGCCACGGCATCCAGGGTAATGTCAGCATACCACCAAGAAGGACGAACCACATCCAACAGGATTAACTGTGGACGCAAGAGGAAGCTGTCTGAAAGGGATGTTCGGTTGCTAACCCGGATTGTGTCCAAAAAACATAAAACCACGGCTCCCCAAATCACGGCAGAATTAAATGTGCACCTCAACTCTCCTGTTTCCACCAAAACTGTCCGTCTGGAGCTCCACAGGGTCAATATCCACGGCCGGGCTGCTATAGCCAAACCTTTGGTCACTCGTGCCAAACGTCGGTTTCAATGGTGCAAGGAGCGCAAATCTTGGGCTGTGGACAATTTGAAACATGTATTGTTCTCTGATGAGTCCACCTTTACTGTTTTCCCCACATCCGGGAGAGTTACGGTGTGGAGAAGCCCCAAAGAAGCGTACCACCCAGACTGTTGCATGCCCAGAGTGAAGCAGTGATGGTTTGGGCTGCCATATCATGACATTCCCTTGGCCCCATACTTGTGCTAGATGGGCGCGTCACTGCCAAGGACTACCGAACCATTCTGGAGGACCATGTGCATCCAATGGTTCAAACATTGTATCCTGAAGGAGGTGCCGTGTATCAGGATGACAATGCACCAATACACACAGCAAGACTGGTGAAAGATTGGTTTGATGAACATGAAAGTGAAGCTGAACATCTCCCATGGCCTGCACAGTCACCAGATCTAAATATTATTGAGCCACTTTGGGGTGTTTTGGAGGAGCGAGTCAGGAAACATTTTCCTCCACCAGCATCACGTCGTGACCTGGCCACTATCCTGCAAGAAGAATGGCTTAAAATCCCTCTGACCACTGTGCAGGACTTGTATATGTCATTCCCAAGACGAATTGATGCTGTATTGGCCGCAAAAGGAGGCCCTACACCATACTAATAAATGATTGTGGTCTAAAACCAGGTGTTTCAGTTTCATTGTCCAACCCCTGTATTTCTTAGTAGAAGTGTATTAAAAAAATAATACTAATAAGAAAGGTTACAAATCAAACGGGAGGAGAACATTGTACATACCTGGAATGCAGCGTTCTAATTTTCTCCAACAAGCCACTAGCAGATTTTTTTCTCTTGTTTTTGTAATGCACGGCTTGCCTTCCACCAGGTCCCCCGTGGGCTAATAAAACCGAGCGGGCTTTTTTCCGTGGAAGGGACAGCCGGGAGGAGCGCCTCCAGCTGGTCTCTCTGTCCAAGAACTCCCCGGAGCTGCTGGATGCCGGCATCACTGGGTGGTTCTTCTTCAGAGACCGGGAGAAGCAGGTGGGCAAAGCACCACTTGTGGGATTCTTTGACTTCTTCAAGGTGAGAAAATCTCCAAGTATAAATGGTGTTTCTCATTTATGCAACTTTTGCTTGATGGCTCAAAATCTCAGTTAGTTTTCCACCTTCCGAGCAGATTTGGGGCTTTATTGCATATAGTGAAACGTTGTACGTCCTCTTGCAGCATAAATACCAGGTAAACGTGGACGGGACTGTGGCGGCGTATCGGTTTCCTTACCTGATGCTGGGGAACAGTCTGGTTCTGAAACAGGACTCGCAGTACTACGAGCACTTCTACAGACACCTAAAGGCGGGCTCTCACTACGTCTCCGTGAGGAGAAACCTGTCGGACCTGTTGGAGAAAATCCAGTGGGCCAAAGACAACGACGCTGCAGCGGCGGCGATCGCCCGAGCGGGACAGGCGGAAGCCAGAGAGCTGCTGCAGCCCAGCCGGCTGTACTGCTACTACCACAGAGTGCTGCGAACGTACGCTGAGCACCAGGCCGGGCGGCCCACGGCACACGCCGACATGGAGCCGGTGCCTCAGCCGGACGATCATACAGCCGCGTGTTTGTGTCGGCGCGGAAGCCCCGAAAAAGGATCCAGTAAGAATGAGGAATTGTGACTGCTCAACTGTGCTTAACTATAACTACTCAAGTAGTTATTTGTGAAAAATCATTCCTGACACAAAGAAGGAAGCTGAGGAATGTTACTGATGTTTATAGGAAACTTTAAATTCTTTATTTTTCATACTTTTATAAAAGAATGTCAGTTTTTGTTTTAATGTTAGCGGCTACAGGAAGTTTTATATGTGAATGATGGAACGTTAGCTAAAAATGTAACTTTTCCTTTATGTTGAAATATATTATGATTATATATTATACTTGAAACACAGCTGAGCAAGAAATGAATTAAAACTCTGGTAGTTTTACTTTAAAGTAATCTTTTTTTTTTTTACCAACATAATTCTTCTACATAAAGTAATACTAAGGTTTTTGTAGCAGCCCAGCCAGAATCAAGACTTGAATTTGTTGGAGAATCTGTAGAAGGAGCTAAATGTTAGCTCATCGCCAAAGTATCAGTGGAAACACGCAAGGAGCTGGTCAGCAACTAGAAGAAGGCTTTTATTGCTGTAATGCCAGTAAAAAAACTGCCACAGTGATTATTGAGAAGGGTATACAGGCACATATCATTTAATGAGAATATCATGAAGAAGTTGGCTGGTGACGAGAGGCGGGGTACGCCCTGAACAGGTCGCCACACTGCAAAGAGGGAGCTAAAAATTAGGGAAATCTTCTTGAAATTGGTGTATTTGTCCCTAATTTGAGCAGGTAAATAAGATTATCTGCCATTGGAGAAAGATTTTTGCTCTAAAAACAGGAACAACGTCACGTGCAGTATATCTAAATATCTTATTTTAGGGGTCAAAATGCTCATTCCATTGGCAAATAATCTTATTTACCTGTTCAAATAAAGGACAAATCCACGATTTTTAAGAAAGTTTAACTTGCATTTAGTTCTTTTTGCAGTGCAGTCCATCACAGGCTTACAGAGAATGAAAAGCCAACGTTCTGTGTTTCAGAAATTAAAATCTTACACTTCACCAGTTTTAAAAATAACATTTTATTGTAAAAATATTATGCAGTGACCATCCTATGACCTACACAATCACGGAAAGACTGCTAACTTAACAGATGCCCAGAAGACGGTTATTGGACACCCTCCACAAGAAGGCTATTCCATTACAGGTGATTGCTCAGAGTGCTGGATCTAAGCATATTCATAGAAAATTGAGTGGAAGAAAAAAAAGGTTTTAGGAAAAGCTTCACCAGCAACAGAGATAGCCACAGCCTTTGGGGAGCTTTGTGGAGATGCATCAGACTCGATGCCAGCTCACACTGCCAAAGGTACCAAAAGCTGGACCGATGACCATGTTGTTATTGTGCTTAATTGTCCAGCAAACTTGCCTGACTGTAATCCCATAGAGAATCTATGGAGTATTGTCAAAAGGAAGATCAGAGACACCAGAACCAACGCCGGTAACCTGAAAGCTGCTACCAAAGCAACCTTGGCCTCCTATTCAATTCAATTTTATTTATATAGCGCCAATTCATGACACATGTCATCTCAAGGCACTTTACGAATAACCTGACGCCGCCAGATAGATTTGCTCCGCATATCCATCTGGAAACCTTCCGTTGAAGTAATTTTGGGAAGGGGCGAAAATACTGGTTAGCTGATTGGCCTATGTTGGTGATAGACGGGCCAAATAAACCAATCAGATCAACGAAGCATATGACGTACTCGTCAACATGCTTCGTCGTTACGAGCGACGACGAAAACACAACCACAAGCCAAGCTACTCTTGCTGCTGCAGGTAAAGGCTCGTTAGCTCAGCAAAGAAATACTCTGTAATTCCGATAAAACTTGCTCGATAGCCACGCTAACGCTAGTTTCATCGGCTGAAGCCGCCATGTTTTTTAGACTGAACTGTCGCGCTTCTCGTTGCGTCACACCTCAACCCGCCTCAAAGCCAACGCTGATTGGACGTTCGTTTGGTGAACGGCTCCAAATTTTCTTTAACGGAGAGTAGCCAGACTGATCTGTGAGTGAAACCTTGAAAGCTCGCGAGATCAGGATGGTCTCACGAGGCTACTTTACGAAGTTAAATTCTATCAAATCATACAGATTGGTCAAAAACTTCCCTGTCTAAGGAAACCTAGCAGATTGCATCAAGTCTTGACAAGCAGCATTCACTCCTCATTTCCAAGTCGTCTGCATTGTTGATGGCTTTGCAGCAATCCCTCATACTGAGCAAGCATGAAGCGACAGTGGAAAGAAAAGCTCCCCTTTAACGGGAAGGAAAAACCTCCAGCAGAACCAGAACCAGGCTCAGTGTGAACTGTCATCTGCCTGGACCATCTGGGGGTTAGAGAAGACAGAGCAGAGACACAAAAAAACATAAACCCCTCAGCAGAACCACAGGCTGATCGCCTCCTTGAAACGCCACATTGATGCAGTAATTCATGAAAGAGGAGACCCAAACAAGTATTAAGTTCATAGAAATCGACATACCTCTTAGAAGCCTGAAATTTAAGTTTAAAATATCTTTTTCATCTTATGTAATAAAATTTTCTGAAACACTGAATTTAGGTTTTTCGTGATCTGTAAGCAATTGTCAAAACTACAATAAAGGCTTGAAATGGTTCACTCTGTGTAATGAGTCTATGAGTTTTACACTTTTGAAATAACTGACAAAACTATTTAACTTTTTCATAATATTCTAACTTTTTGAGAGGTTCCTGTAAGTTATTTTTGCAAGGCTGTTTTTGATAAATTGTAAATAGTTTTTTTTTTTTTTTCCAAAATTCATCTACATGTTTTGTGAATGCCTGTCTCTGTTCAACCAGTAAGTTTGTCATTGACTGAAGGAAAATTATTTTTTATCTAAATCTCCCAGGAGCATCAATTTTGAGTTTAACTGTAACTTGTGGTGTAATGGGAATATTATTCTGAAGTCACTATGGCCTCATCCCACTTGGACATGTGAGCTGATTGCAAGGCCAAATGCTGCGTAGCTACTGTGCGGGATGGATAGACTCTTTGTTTTGTCTCATGCCAAGGCCACTGTGGAGTATTAGGGAGAGCCGAAAGCGAGGAGGAGCAGAAACGGTCAGACGCAGACTGCAGCGGGACAGTGGGGTGCAATTTCTTTCCATCTATGTGATCTCTGCTCTGTTTCTCAATAAAAGTGCTGGAACTTCATCACTCCACCGTTTCCTTATTCAATAACTCTAGGAAGTCAGTTATTGTTTAGAATTCCTTCCACAGTGGTGGAACATAAAATACAATAAAATTATATATATTTTTAAATTACTTTAAAATGCTAACCTTACAAAGAAAACTAAAAGCTACGCCCAACTTAATGTTTAACATCAGATACATCGATCATAAACTGCTAGGTAAAAGACATTCAGTGTCTTATGCTCTGGGAAACATGAAACTTAGTTTAATAAGAAATTCAAGTACAGTAACTAAATGTGTAAAGTTTTACTCATTCTCTCTTATGTATTTTATTAACAATTTGCTAAATAAAACATTATGTAGACCCCCCTTCTGCTAGTTTAAACTAAACGATCTCAGATGGTAGCTCATTTAATGCGGCTGTTAGCTTGTTAGCTTGGTGAGAGACAGGAGCTTGTTTAAGTGCGTAACTTTCCCAAATGTGTTAAAATGTGTTCGGATTAAAGAAATATTCCAAATGCACCGTTTATATGGGCTGAAAATCAAATAATCCGACCATAACGTGCGTTTACTCGCACCAAGCTTTATTCAAAATAGAAACTCTCTGACATTAGCAGAGTTGATGAATTTCCATAAAACAACTGCAGACGTTTTGTACTTCTTCGTGCGGAAAAAAAAACAACAAGCGCAGAAGTGGTTGGTTCTGAGATGGTGGAGAACTCCTGCTGTTGCTGCTGAGAGAGCGGGAGGAAATGATGAAAATGATGATCATCCCAAAATGTTCTGCGCTGCACAGCCCCATCCTCCACACCATGCGCTGTAAATTCATGAATTAATTGGAACAAGTGATCGCTGATCCTGATTATGGATCATAAACCAGCCCTTTTAATCAGAATACAATTTAATTCTGGTGGTAAAATTTTGTTGATTAAGCTTTAAGTTTTCATTTGTTTTAACTTTTCAAGAGTCTTTATTATGTGAACATAATGAAACTTTGGTGAGACACTCAGAATGATAACAGGCAGACCCAAATTAAAAACTCAGAACAACCTTACTGTAGAGGTGACTCCGATTTACTTTAAATTGCCCAAAATGAAGTTTATTATTCATATGGATTATTTTTCCAGTGGGAAAAAAAGTACAGTAGTTTTTAAGAAGTTGATTAAATTGATGCAACTTTTATTTTAATTGATGAGATAAAAATCTTAAAATTCACCGTACACATTTGAAAAACAAATGTTCTGTGAACAATGTGGTTTAGCTTAAAGATATATACCTTGTGTTGCCAAACTGCCCCCACATGTTAAATGGTAATGAAGTTTTTCCTTCCGTTTCTTATTTTTCACTCCATAAAAACTAAACGTCTTGATTACATTTTTGCACCTTTGCGCATCGTTTTTTTCTAAGTAGTTACAGCTACAACATCAAATACATTTCAAATGCTCGCATGCTGCTAATGCAGCTTTCATCAGGACCTCTTTAGTTTTAGAAGTATTTGTTTTAGCACTTATACACACAAACGCAGTTGGTGCAAAATCATTTGGCGTGGACCTGCAGTGTCGTTACGCATTGTTGAAACACCAGATATTTCCTGGACAAGCAGAGCAGCTGCCGTGATATATAGTTCACTACAAGTGTGCAAAGGCTTTGATGCTTGGAGACAGACATTCTGGGAATGTTTAACACACCCATTGTTAAGTTTTAGGTGCACTGTTACTTTAAGGTGAGTTGTCTAGCTATGCCCAGCTTGGAAAACTCTCTTAATTCATAATGCTCCAACAGTCATTTGCATATATCATATTTATAACTATATGAATCATATATCTGCATGGTGGCTTTTCCAACTTAATGACCAGTTTCAGGGTCGTGTGTTTCACTTATATTTCTTCTATAAAATGGTAAGGAGTCTGTTCTAAACTGGAATTTTTTTTGTTGCCTCGGAAAAATATAGGAGCTGGGAGTAGGGTAAACCTGACTAAAAAACATTCCCGTTAATACAGTCGGAGAAGTCGGGTTTCCCAAATAAAAAACTGTTGATTTGTTCGTAGTGTCCCCTAAAACGTCCTATTTTCCTTGCAAACATCCCTTTTAATTTCTTTGTTTCAGAGTGGTAGCCGCTACATGTAACATTGAATTTAGATGCACTCTTACAACTGTGTCTTGTAAAATAAAGATGTTTTATCACAGCTTACGGTTGTTGATGCAAGCAGTTGCATCCGACGATCGGCTATAAAAAATTTCTCCGACTTCCCGACGGGAAAGTCCGACTACAGCAGCTGCTGGAGTTGATATTTAAATCGGAAGCTGGGGTTTCCGAGTTGCCACTGCAGATGGAAGGCAACATTTATGTAAACTGAAAACATTGTTTGTGTGATGTAATTTATCAGAAAGTTATTTTATTGCAAGGCTGAAGACACATTTTTTACTTTAACGTAGGTTTTCTGTTTTCTTTATAATTGTCTTCTACTATAAAAAGCACCTTATGAGATACAGACTGTAATTCTATCTGCAGCTAGGAAACAAAGTAGACAAAGCTACTTCCTGTCATTAAACTGGCTTTGCATACAGCAGTACAACTTACCAGACTGTGTAAAATACTGCTTTCGATTTGAAAAATACCGTTTTCATAAACTTTTTTTTCAAGGTTTTCAAGTTTTTTAAGGAGTCTCCGATATTTGGCTTTGTGAAAGAGGCCAACAACAGAAAAATGTCTAAAAACTGTTGTAATGCTTACCTATGTGAAGTCGGTAAAATGGAACTCTGGACTCTAGAGTATTCTTTATTTTCTACATTTTTAGGAGATTTGATTATCAAGTCAGCTGTACACTTGAGGCTGGATTTCAATAATTTTAGAACCTGATAAATGACCAAATCCCAGAGTCTACATACATCTTTACAATGATTACTTTACAGTTTTTCCTCTACTTAATCAGAAACAAAATACATTTTGTTTTTAAAACTGTTTTTTTTTCTTTTAGGAATGCTCATAATTTGATAATGTTTCCAATCCAGGAGTTAAAGGTCCACAGTGGTAACTTTGAGTTCACAACCAGTTTCTGAAGCCAACATCAGTTGGTTAGTTAGTTGTTGTTATATTTTTATTTGATTATTTCAATTATAAACTAGTTTAGTGTTTTGCTGAGCAATATAAAAACTTCAATCTGTGGCAGTTTGGTGATCAGAACTTCTTACTATTTACCCTGCTTTGTTTCCATTTATTCAACTCTAACCTGCTTTAAATAATAATTATTAGTAAAACCATGGATTCATTGAATGTTTACTGAAATAACTGAGAATTAGGGTGTTGTTTGTTCTATGCCCCCATTCCCCTGAGAGGGTGCAATTAAGATATGTGATTCAGTTTAGTGCAGTTTGGTTTTATTTAGCGATAAATTACAACAAATATCATTGCAAGAAACTTTACAAGACAACCAGGGGTCCGTTCTTCGTACGTCGCTAACTCAGTTAGCAGGATTTCATTGTTGACGATTTTGCATGATCTTGGATCGTTTGGTTCTTCGAAAGACATCCTGCACTTGTTGTCATAGCAACATGTGCGCCAGCTTAAGCCTGCTCGAGAGCAGCCTTATTTCATGTAAACAAGATTAGATCACGGCTGTATAAGCGGAGGAGATAGGGAAGTCTGTCGTAGCCATGTCCATTTTTACGACTGCAACCTGTTGCGGAAGGTGCAAGAATAATTTGCAGAGTTTTTCGAATTAATCGCGCAATAGACAGGATCCTTGAGCGCAGCGCGACAGTGTAATTGTAGAGAGATTTTCTTGGTGGCTGTTATAAAAAGACAAACACATCATTTAACAGTGGCTTTTAAAGAGGAAAAAGTGGTGTTGGAGCCATAAATCTAAAATATTTAAGTTATTTGTATGATGGTTTGCTTTTTATTTCTATCCTATTCAGTAAGAAGAATTGTTCGGGCCATTTTATTGTGAAGTTTAGTTTACTTTGAAAGGCTTGCTTCCTGTCGAGCCGTATATTGTATTAGAAAAAACTATGGAAGGATTATCTAGCCACGGAGCAATACAGTTTTACCGTGTAAACTGTGGATGACTTGGAAAAGGAAGAACTTCATTTTTTTATAGATAAATAATTTTTTGTGAAAAATCCCAGTTTGCACATGTCCTTTACTTCCCGTGTCTAAGGAATGACATTGAAATTTGTATCTCTTGACATAACAAGTGCCTTTTTAAAATAAAGTATAATAATTAAAGGCTACCATTTTGTAGAATATTCTTGTATTTCACTTTTACTTGTCCCCATGTTCTAGTGGGTCCTGTGGAGGCTCTGACATAAAAGAACAAAGTGAATATGAGATTATTAAAATGCAAAATTCATACTGTAGAAAGTGATAGAAACATCTACCATGGACAGTATTTACGCGTTAATTTGTCTGCTGCTTTTTGCCAGCCCTCTCTCCTGGCTTTAACAGATTTTGAGGTGTTTTAATTAATGACTCAAATTCGGCATAACCTTCCAAGCTCTTGTTCTGCTTGGGAGAAAAACTGTGGGCGTTCTTTGGCCATGCTGAACAGCCAATAGCAGCGTTGCTGATCAATGTTTCTACTATCGATACATTTCCCCTTTTAAACAAACGCATGAACGCGCAGTTGTCTCAGATAACTCAATCCAGCGATACTAATCCTAAACAACAGGTGTGTTCGAAGAACCCAATTAGCCGGATCATGATTAGCCGGATGAAGTCATCTTGGATGTCATTTGATCTCGGATGTTTTAAGCAACGTACGAAGAACGGACCCCAGGTCCAGTTCATACACTGTTATGTTGGTTCAAATTCAGTATAAATCCATCCGATGTGTTCAAGTACCATCCAGTCACATTCAGATGCATCAACATGGCATCAAACTAGCGTGTTTTTCTGACTTTAAAACTCTGTGTTTTTAGAATGAATGGAAGGCACCCTAATGTGCCGTTCCAAAATTAGTCCCAGACAAAAAGAATATAATTCAAGCTGGAAACGGTGTATTTATTTACATTTTGTGCATTTAACTGACAATACTCGCTTCTTAGAGATGGCATAATACTATATCTCTAACTAAAATAGGAAACAGTTTGTTATGGAAACTATAGGGGACGGAAACCATGGTAGAGTTTGGGAACTAAATGACTTCCAAGTCTAAAGTTTGATTTTGGACTGTTTTGCAGTTGTTTTTGTTTAGTATTTTCATTTCATAATGAAGTAAAACAGATCTTTGAGTTCAAGTAGAACTCATCATTACATGTGTGTACTTTGCATCATAGCGACAGGTGTTGCCTTCTACTGGCAGACAATGAAGATTTAAAATCCTTTGGGATAGACATGTTATTAATATATAATTGGGATCCATCATTGCGAGTCAAGTAGAAAACCCTGTAATTGAACTTGACCAATCTTAAAGCCCACTACCACTGCTACCGACACATACGGAGGTGATCTAACGCAACGGCGTCCCGTAGCCCTCGTGTGTCCATCACAAATGGTCTGTTATTTTGTACTGTATATTTGCCAATCTGTTCAGCTTGATTTAATAAGGGATCATTAAATGCCTACCCCAATCCTGAGACCATATGTTTAGTACCTTGAATCGTCAGCTAAATTTAATCATTAGAGTGAGCGCTTCATCTGTTTTCTTTGTGAAAATGGCCTGCATCATTCCTAAGGGTGTATGGAGATACCTCGAACCTTTAAGGAAGTTCTCAATTAGAGCTCTGTCTATTTTGTCACATTTTCCAACGGCCGCCTCAAAGTTGTTGCTCAGGACACCGTAGATATTCTCCTTGTCATCCCTTTTTCCAAAGAACAAAAAGAGGGCGTAGCAGTCCTTGCCGATGGAAGTGCAGAAGTCCACCATCCGCTCATACATGTTCCTGTTCCTGGACTCCATCTGGGCCATCTGGATGGACTCGCTGACGGGTTTTCCGTCGGCTTCCCTTTCTTCCGCTTCTTCTCTTTCAGGCAGGTGAAGGACCTGCACTGCGATCTGTATTTTCGGGTTCTTGGAGGGTTTCTCCAGGATGGCCCAAACCCAATCAGCGCCCAGGAGGATGCGTTGCTCGGGCGTCATGGCTGTGCAGTTGAAGGTGTCTGTATAGTCGAGGTTAACGCTTTGAGTGATGTAAGTCATCAGGAAGACCTGTTGGAGAAAGGCGAGTTTAATAACCACGAACAATAAAGGTAGACTTCGTGTCTCAGTGATCTGCGCAGCCACCTGAGTTAAGGCCTGCGAACTCGGCTGAAATTTGCCCTCTGGATCCTTGAATACAAGGTACTCCTGGGTTCTGGTCGATGCAAAAGAGATGCAGTTGCTGATAAGACGAGTGAAATCAATGGACTTGTTTGCCATCAGCTTGGCAAAGATGTCTGTCCTTGGTGACGTGTTCTTATCCAACGAGGGTTTTGGGGGGGAGAAGCGTTTTAGAAAGGAGAAGAAACTTGAGTTTGCCGCTTTGTTAGAAGTTGTGTTGCTGGTCTTCTGGCCCATGTTGGAAGGTCGGAGGAGGGCAGAATATCAGAGGCTGGTCTCTCTGATGCACTGAAAGAGGGAACTTCTTTAAAATGCCAGTTATAAAGAACAAATGTTTTTTATGTTCCAGTGGAACAAAGCAAAAAAAAAAAAAAATAGAAGAATTACTAATTCCCATTTCTTTCTTTAATAGTCAAAAAGGAATCTTATAAAATATATCTGCTGCTCTGTATAATTTGGTCTTCCAGTACAATATCTTTGTCGGTACAAACACTCACCAGGATGGGTCTTGAATTTCCGGCGGTATGGAGTCCTGTACCCGTTTTTGGTTCCAGCCCCCTGCCCTGCTGAGAGACACAACGTCTGTATGTGTGTCTGCCTGCGCGACGTGCCTCACCTAGAGCTCAGTGTCCAGGACGGCCATAGGCACTCAACGTTTAGAGGAATGAAGAGGATTCATGGGAGGAAGAGTTAAAGCTGTCTGACGGCTTGGGTGTGGTGTTTGCACTTTGCAGCTCAGTAGGTCAACAAGAGATTCTTGTTACGAGTTAACTGCCATAAGCATTAGAAGATTTTGATCAGTAAACACAACGCTTAACTGTCCCATTTAAACAGGGAACACCACTGAAGGCGTGTGGGTCGGGACCGCGGCTATTAGTTTTCCTCTAAATGCTGGTGGGTAGTTGGGACGTTCCTATTTCTAAACATAGGAACTCTAACCAGAGCTTTTTCTAAGGCTGAGTGGAGGTTTTCTGTGTTGTTAATTTCTTTTTACTTTGGTCTCAATAAGAGAAAATTTCTACTAATTGTTAAAGAGTGGTCTGTATCCATAGTTCTCCAGCATTCCGGTCATTTTGACTCTCAACACCTTGATTCCTTTGTTTTTCAGCCATTTACTGGACTTTTCCAAACTTGGGCTAAACTTTAGATTGACTTGCATTTGTCCAAACATCAGTTTGAAAGCTGCTTAATCTGATAGTTATATGGCTGCAATTAAACCCGAAACATTACCCCTCCGCTGCTGTGCCCTGAAAAAACCTTGTGTGTTTTTTCCTCCAACATGCTCTGCAAGGTTATTGCCTTAAACAAGTCCTGAATAGTCTAGCCTGTGCTTATTTTTTTATGTTTTTCCACAGAAGCTACCAACCAGAGGTACACAACTTGGGACAAGAAATAAGAGTAAAAGGGCAGATCAAATGAACCTCTTTCAGAAATCAGAAATGGTTCAAAAGCCCCACAATGTTGGAACAAACAGAAACTAGTAAGACTGTCACATCCATCACCAGCCTTGCGAAGTCTTTTTCACAAGTTTTTCCATAAAATTATGAAACAAAGGTTGTAAAATGGTAATAAGTGCTCTGAGAAGACATATTATGCCTCTGACTTTCTAATGAAGGAGACACAGATTAGTGCTGGCAGGAACCACTGGTTAAAACTGAGCATCAGAATGAGCAAGAAAGGAGACTTAAGTGACTTTGAATGTGGCATGTTTGTTGGTGCCAAACGAGATGGTCTCTATTGGAATTTTTACGCATAGTCATCTCTCGAGTTTACAGAGCATGGTCAGAAAAAGAGAAAATATCCAGTAAGTTGGAAATACCTTCTTAATGTCAGGCAGGATAGGATGACTATTTGAGATGATAAAAAGACAACAGTCACTTAAATAACCGCTCATTCCAACTAAATTATGCAGAGTAGCGTCTCTGAACTCAACACGTTGAATGGTGCAGCAGATATGGGCCTACGGCACCAGAAGACAGCACTGGGTCTCTCTCCTGTCAGCTAAGAACAGCAAACTGAGGTTACAGTTTGCAAAGGCCAACAACAACAACAAAAAACAGGACAATAATGGATTAGAGAAAATATTTCCTGGTTAAATGAATCTCAATTTTAGTGGCCAACTCCAAGTCAGACTTTGGAGTGAGCAACTTGAAAGCATGTGTCTATCTGGTTTTGTACCAACGGTTCAGGCTGCTGCTGGTGGTGTAAAGGTACGTTCACACTGAACACAAAAAGATGTTTGGAGCAAGTGATTTACATGTTATCCCCATGTAAAGGCTTGTTCAGGAGTGAAATAACGGTCAGCGATGAGAACGGCACAAAGTGGATTTACTGACCCAAGACGCCTGTAGTTTGTGTACCGGAGGTAGATCCATCCCCCGACTCTGGGCAGAAGCTCCTCATACTGTGTCCTGGTAAGACGGGAGTACTGTCGGAAGCACCCGTCATCCAGACGCAGCTACAGATGGTGGTACTCGCCGAACTGAGTGCGTCTCTGGGGGACCTGGTGGACCCGGGGGCGTTGACGCCGTAGTTTGGTTTTCCACATTGAATACAGCACCATGACTCGCTCGGTAAAATCCATCTCTGCCACGGTGAGTTGAACAGACAAGCGGAACCGGCAAACGGATAGACAGTCCTCCTGCGGTAAAGCGAGCTGGGGAAAAATTGGCTACGTTGTCAATGCAGATTGTTTGCGAGGGAGAGGCAGAATGTCAGGCAACCAACAGCAGGCGATCAACACGAAAAAGTCGTCTTGTTCGCGGTCGGTGTGAACGTACCTTAAAGATGTTTAAACATTAAATCCTACCTGAGCATTAGAGCAGATCATGTCTATCCCTTTACCCAACTTCTATAGACCACTTCCAGAAGGATAGTGCACCAAGTCACAAAGCTTAGATCTTCTCAAACCAGTTTCTTGAATATGACAATAAGTTCAGTGTATTCCAGTGACCCAAAACAGTCACCAGATCTCAGTTGAACAGGGCACCGCTGGGATGTGGTGGAACCAGAGATTGATGTCATACATATGCAGACGACCAACCAATCAATCAATTCGGTATGGACCAAAATCTTGTTGGACGTCCTATTGAATCTGTGTCATGAAGAACTTAAGGCAGTTCTGAAGGGTGTCCAACCCAGTTCTCACAAGTTGGACCTAACAAAGTTACCTGTGAATGTGGAGCAATTCCCTCCGCTGTCCAGCAGCAGCTGGTCCTAAAGTGTTCAGAGATCTCTGTACTAACATAAAAAGTCAGATATCAACAAATGTATGTTTATTCCGGGTAGTTTTAGGCCTCGAGTCTTTGTTTCCACTGGAATGTGCTTTTGGTCTAAATGATCTGCTTTTATTTCCTCAGACTACTCTTTAACCTGTCTCCCCTCTAATGAACCAGCACAGTATTTACAGATCACAGTGGTCGGTACAATTAATAACGGCTGTATTGCATAGTTAAAACTGAAAAGTAGTTAAGAGTCTTTTAATGTTCGTATGAAGCCACAACTCTTCGCTGACATCCATAATGTGTGTGTGTGTGTCAGCCGGTGTTTCCAGTTCCTTTGTGTCCACAGAAGGATGGTGGGTGTTACATGAGGAAGCAGCGGTTACAGGAAGTGAACGGAACCGGCTCAACACCGCAGCGTTTGGCCCGAGGGGCTGAGCTGGCTGCCGGTCTCCGTGGTTGTTCCTTAGCGTTAGTAAGCCGACGACGCTGGAGCAGCCGTCCCTCAAACCAGCGCAGTTTGTGACCGCCTCAGCTCCTTCCGCAGCTCGTCCTGGCTCAGCAGGTACTGGAGGCAAAGCATCATGGGAGTGGGAACGTGGCAGAGAGGTTGGGCTTAGTGTTTTCGACTGATTTGGGATCAGTTCATGCATTTTATGGACCGGTTACAAATGTGCACTGATCAAATGAGAACACAAGACTTTTTCTTTGATCTAAGATCATTTATTGCACAAAATATTTGCAAAGAGGCAACTTTGAAGGAACACGTCTATGATAAAGATGAGAAGAAACTGGGTTGTAGTTTAATTTCTAAATATGTACATAACTGCAAAGGTCGTAAATACTTTATTTCTCTCCGCCTTGTTTTTAAGGAGGCACTTTCTTGTAATATTTGTGAACTGATCTTGCTCAGCAGTCTCCAGCCTTCCTGAAGGTCTTTCAAAGTTTTTCTTTGGACTTTGTCTGGTTTCTCACTCATTTTCATCTCACTATTTTGAGAGCAATATGGTTTTTTTTTTTTTGATTAAACACTCAATCCCCCAAAAAAGGTTAAAAAACAAAATAACTGGACCTCTATTCTTAAGCTGAAGAGTAGTGTGGAGTTCCAAGCTTTATAGACCTACCAGTGAGGCCTCGTTAGAGCTTAGATAAACATGCAATTAGTATTTGAAATTAAAAGACTGGCCTTTTTGTAGCTAGCACGCTATAGAGATATTTTGCTGATCATTTATAAGAACCAACTAGCATTTTTTTAATGGGTGTATGGGTCTTCAATTAAGCTTCCATGTTAGGTTTACAAAATACTCTCCAGTTTACCTTTCTTTCAAACAATTCCCATTTGGATGCGAGAGGCTCTCAAAAAATAATTCCACTGCCATTGAAGCCACTTTAAGCAATCAGCATGGTATGGTAGTGAGTGAATCATTGATTTAATGCCATAGAAAGTGTTAGAAGTCCAGTTTATTATTGCAAATTTCTTATGTGATTGGTCAGAGAATTTCAAGTTCACTGTGGTTTAAAAAGCTCCAGCTTTGTAGGTCAGAAATGTAACTTGACTTGCAGCATTTGAGTATAAATGAAACACAATTAATTAACTCAGTCTTTAAGATGTAAAAGATACCAGATTTCAAAAAGTATCACTTTATTGGCACCACCAGTTTACATGACGGTAGATAATCTAAAAGACCACGTCTGGTCGTTTGTTAGGTCTGCAGAATTGATTTTTTTTTTTTTTTTGAAGATGGTATCTTTCTTTCTTTATCATATGCTAATCAGTATGTTGCAATGGCCAAGTTCAAGAACTAAATAGAACGTATTTAGTTAGACGTTCTGTTTAGAACGTAAACAGTAAAACGTGGTCAAAATCCAAAATTCACTGAAGATTACAAGAAAGTCTCATAAATTTGAACAGATCCCAAGTCAGCCACACAATCAAAATAATTTTAGTTAAGACCAAATTCATTTCATGAAATTAATGTGCCTTTTTTTTTTTTTATTAGAACACATGGGGATTGCTTTGTGGCGGTTGCTCAAATTTTCAAGATGGCAAAGCTTCATTGGAGCTCTAGATCAAGACAGCTATGATATAAAAGTACATGTTGATCCAAGCAGAAGAAGCAGTTAAATGTTGGCAGCATGAGATTAAAAAAGTACCACAGTGTAGAAAAATGCCTACTGCATCCTTATTTTCACACAGTTATGCAGTTTTTTATTGATGTGTCATTTTTGTTAAATAATCATCAGAAGTTTCCATCTGAAAGATTTGAGCTTCTGCTACTGCAGACAAGAAGCAGCGAGCTGCAGGCGTCATTAACCACCAGCCTGTGTGTGTTGGTGCTTACTGTGAGGTTGTTGATGCTTTCAGACAACGCTTCTATTTGTAAAATGGTGCTCTCTGCGTTCACCATCTGCAACACACACATCCATTACAAGTCACCATTGTAGCCGTGCGCTGCTTCCAACTGAATCATATTTTTTCTACATTTTTTTAAAGATTGTAATGCATGCATGCAGTTCCGGTCAGAAGCTGTTATCCTTTCATCTTCGGCATAAAACTCATCTTCATTAAGGGTTTTAATGATACAGTTAAACCCTTCAATTTACACAATGTGCTAAATTTGGTGTAGAGGTTTGCATTTATTGTGGATTTTCTATAATTCACACAGTCAAATTATTTATACAACTTTAAAAAGTACTGAATACTGACAAAATTCTGGCTGGATATTTGACCACTTTTCAAGATTAAATAAAGGGTTTTTATTATTTTTATTTGGTTTCATGGTACAGACCCATCTTCTGACCGTAGATTATACATTTTCATTGGTCAAGCGGGTTGTCATTTCAAAAGCTCTATGCCAGCCAGGTTAAATTATTGCTAAACCAGTGGTTGAGATCATTGTCTGGTTGGAACGCCAAGTCCATGTTTCAACCATCTGGTCGATCTGGGATGAACGTAAGTAAAGTAAATTCATTAAGCATCTTTGACAGACCAAGCAATCAAAGCACTGTACTGAAAACAAAACAATTAAAATAAAATAATAAAAATAAGATCACAAGAATTTGAGTCCTTCATTTTTTGACCCATGGTGTGCAATGCGCTGGTTGCAAAACAGCCCTTGACCCTGCTGCTACCACCACGCCAGACAAGTTATGGTGTTTGAAGGTTAAAAAACAGCTGAAAACTACTTCTTTTTGAATTAAATGTTTTCTCAACAAAGCTTGTAGTCAATTCAAATGGTCTGCTGCAAATATTTGAGCTTGAAGGTGTTAAACTTGGAACCCCTGTTATTTTATTTTTTTTCTTGGTTCATTTTAAAATTGCTTCACTCTGACACCGGTGTCATTGACACTAGGGATGCAGCAGATTGTAAATCACAACAAGCTCGAGCCTCGGTGGTTCCTGGGTTGTTCTTCAACATCCTGATTTTCTTTCCTTTGTTTTTTTCTGGTGATACTTAGGGAGAGATGGTTGGAACTTGCACTAAATTGGGTGTTCCGCTTGGACAATGATCTGAAAAAAAGTTGCACTGCAAAAATGGAACTAAAAGTAAGTAATATTTTCTTGAAATGAGTGTATTTGTCCGTGATTTGAGCAGGTATATAAGATTATCTACCAATGAAATGAGCGTTTTCCCCCCGAAAATAAGAAAATTAGATATACTGCACTCAAAATAAGATGGAGCTGAGTTGCTCCTATTTTAAGTGCAAAAATCTTATTCCACGGGCAGATCTTTTAAGCAGCCTGCTCAAATCAAGGACACACTAATTTCAAGAAAACTTTACTTTGTTGAAAGCCCTTTATGCAGTGTGTAAACTGGTTTTGTAAATGATAAAGCAGGCTGGCTGTAAGGCTCTGGAATGGACCCAACCCAGGGGCCTTTGAATACTTGTAAACAGTGTAAAAGCCAGAGCCATGCCTTGATTAAAAAACTATTTCAAGGAGGACGACTGTTTCTAAGAGAAAAACTAGTCAAATATCATCTAGTCAGAATTAGGCCACCCATTTGCTGATGACAGCAGAAAATGTATTGATGTGCAACGTTTACGTTTGAGCCTGTATGGCTGGTACGGACCCTGTTTGAATTGAATTTATTTTTTTTATAAATGTCAAACTTGTGCAGCCAATTCCAATTTTGAAAAGCCATTGCAGTTGAGAAAGCTGTGTATCATCAGGCAACCGTGAAGAAAAATTGGTTCAAATGCATCCATAAAAGCCCAAAATGAACGGCAACTCGTGCCAATCACTTTTGACTGAAACTGCATGTGGATTCTAAGATAGTACTTCACCGACTGGATTCAGGTGTTTTTGTACCTGCAGCCACATTCGGAGTCATGCTCATGCACCTCCATGATACCTTTAACAGGGATGCCATGGTGTTCAGGGTTCTGACGGGTTAGTGGAGGCTGAAGCCATGATGGCCGCCGTGATGATGAGGATGGTAAAGAAAAAAGCAGGTTAGTGGTTGATGCAGATTAATGAAGCATGCTGCCGAAACATGCTGCAAAAATATCTTCTCATTTAATGGTAGAAGTATATGTTTAATCCATAAAGAAAAATAGTTCATACCATAAGAGTGTAAAAGAACAAACCTTACACACAAGATTTATTGTCTTAAATGATTTTATAAATCTTTGCATTTACAATTTTATCTTGGTTTAGTGAATTTGCTTTAAAAATATTACACTAAATTATGAAAATAATGGTATAAAAATCAACACCTTAGGTATCAAACAATATATGCTGTAGTATCACCATTAGTTCTGTAGTAACATAAATATTAAATAAAATCCCTCCATATATTTATGCAAATATTGCACAAGTTCCTCTCAGCCTGGTCAGAAAGGTATAAATCACGCAGAGGATAACTTCTATTACAAAAATATCTACTGGTGGTGCTCGGCAGCCTCAGTGTTCAGGAAAAGTAGTTTGTGCTGGATGAATTTTAGGAGCTGATGCGACAGGAATCCAGAGAAAGAGCTTGTTCTCTTATCACGGGATGGGTTAGGTTTATTAGGCACAGGTCTGAGGTTTAGGTTGGGTTAGTGAGGCATCTGGCTGCAAGTAAGAAACAAAATACCACCCTGCAGCATGACTGTACACCAGTCAGATACATTTCTCAGGGCATGTCCGAGTCTCTGGAAGAGTAAGGCACAGGGTTGGGGCGATGGGCGGAGTCTAAAGGAGCAGGGAGGGGTCAGGCTATGAGCAAAGGAAGCAAATTAGCAGCAGGGGCGTTTCTGTTTAGTAGATGGGAAGCTTGAGCGCGTCCATGGAGTTATCACTGGTGTTTTCATGGCGACGTGTCAGCTTCGCTCTCCTCTTTCCCCACCTGGTCCCGGGTGGGCTCTCGGTCCAGAATGGGACTCAGACCCCTGAAGCCGGCGTACGGACGCATCTGCACCCCGTTGGCGACAGACTGTCCCGACTCGTGCGGGGAAGACTCTATGGGACAGACGTAGTCCTTGGACGCGTCTGGCCGTCTCTTCCTGAGGCTCGTCAGGTTAGAGAAGCCCAACTTCTTTGGCTGTAGCAAAGACAGCAAAGAAAACTTTTACTCTTCCAAGCAGCAAGTGTTGCATTAAAATCATTAGTTATCAATTGGAAATAGAACATACTCATAAAATAATAATCACAATTTGCTTTTTTTGTTTTTGTTTGAGAGATTTAATAATCAGTTCTGACTAGGGCTGTGCATAAAAACATACAAAGATTAATTTCGATGTTTTTAAAAATAATTTAATATCGATATTCTGGCTTTCAATATTGTTATACCTCCCAACCCCTAGGGGGCGTTATTACAATGCAACATTACTGTTCACAGCGAGGAAGTGCAAGTGAGACGAATTTGAATGGCCGACGGGATTTTAGAAACGCCTTCGTCCCTGAAATCAGACGTTTGGACACATTTTTGGTTTCTGTTATACGTTAAATGCATTGAACCAAACGTACTTTATTTTCCTGTTAATATTGTTCAAAAATTTGAACATAAATATAATATTTGGCTGGTTTTGTTGATTGAATGACTGATAATTTGAAAGTAATAAATATCGATATTGGAGTCAAATCAAGTTGAGCTTTGTATCGAGAATCATATTGAATCGGCTCATCCTAGACGATACCTAGCCCTAATTTTGACCGTTATCAATTTATCCCATCAGCCCCAGTTGGCCTGATGTCAAACAGCAGCAGGCAGCTGATGAAATAACAGCCCAACCCTTGTAAGCCTAAATATGTTACCTTTTAATGGGTTTATGTCATTGTTCCTCCTGGAAGCAGCTGTTCCAGTTGTAAAAGCAGTTTAAAATGCTGAGTTTTTAAGATTTGAAATCATAACCCTGGATGCTTATCCAGCCAACAGTTCAAACAATTTAAAAATTTTCTAAATTATTGCTCTGACTGTAGATTTGGACTAATTTGGGCAAGTAGTTGTTAAACCAGCATTACATATGTCTCCAATGACTGGCATGCTCTCTTGTCTTTCCCATTTTTAAAACAAGGGCCTTAGAGAACGTATTATGTCTCACTTATACCCCAAAGAAACAGGAAGTCATGGATTTCTAACTTAAACTTCTCCGGTCAACTTAAACAAGTGGGGTTAAAATCAAACAAATGCTTGAGTTACCTTTGTATTATTTCCCAATAATTTGGGGACCTTGGATTATTATTATTATTATTTTAAATCTTAATGGTTGGATTTAAAAGAAGATAAAAAAGAAATAAAAATTTCAGTAACAAATTATGGTACTTGAATAACCGTGAATTTATTTGAAGGCTTTTTACGCATCTCTTCCAGGGGTGCCAGTAAGTAAGTTAAGGCCAGAATCGTACCTTGAATAATGAAAGGTCTCTTTTAAACATTCCCTGTGGATAGATTCTTTTTCAGTGTCTACTTTTTCTCGTTTATGGCCTAATGGTTGTTTGCGGAAAGGGAAATGGAGCAATGTGCGTTGAAGCCTCCTAAGCTCCTGCAGACAGGAGCTACTGCAGCACAAAACATAAGATGATTTTCTTACTACTGAAGCAGAAAAACCACACGTTCTCCCTCTGACAAATCTATTTTTGGGCAATTTCAGCTCTGCAGTATATTTAATATGTATTTAGCATGGAGCTTTAAAAAATATCTAAATGTTAAGGGCCATGCATGGTTGAGTTGCAAGTTTTCTGGTAGATTATGTTTGCATTTATTTTTATTGGAGCACTGAGGGACCTGAGACCGCAGCATCTTAGAGCTGTGAGGAAAAAGCAGTGGAGCCCTGCATTCACTTTGCACTCCCAGGATTAAACTGAGAAGGCCTCATGGATTAAATTGAGCAGACATACACAGATTAAGGTGTTTTTCTTCACACGTGAAAAAGCAGACGGCTTACCTGTGTGTGTAATGCAGGTCAGACACACAATTTTATAACACAGCTTTATGATTTAAAAAAAATTTAAAAAAAGGTGTGTTTTCTTGTTTTCTTACCTTGACTTTAGCGGTGATGCTGAGTGGGGAATATCCTGCCGCTTCGGTGTACTCCCTCTTCTCCTGCTGAGCCTGGGCTCCCACCAGGTTATTGAAGTTGGTGTTTAGGTGGCGCCTCAGCAGTGTTTTCTGAGGAGCTATGTTCAGCAGCATGGCCATCGCGTCGGAGTTAAACCGAGGTTCCAACATCTATCAAAGGACAATCAATGTAAGATGTTTATGTGTTTATGATTATTTTTTTGTTGGCTTTGTTGCAAACAGCTGCCTGAATACAGATGCTCACTATTAGCCCTCCATGTACACCGCTGCCCCTCAGGTTGGGAGCATACTCTGCCAAGTCCACTGATCTCAGCCACTCCATGACGCGGTGGTTGGACCACTGGACCACTTCGCTGGGGCTGAAGTCACTCTGATACACACAGGAACAACAATTATAAACTGACAACAGCACAAACTAGTTGGATGACTCAAAGAGTTGGACCAGAAACATTCAATAGAAACTGATTCAGGTTGAAATAAAAGTTTGCATTTATTGTAACTACTGTAAGTGTTAAGACAAAAAAATTAATGGTTCAACCTTAATATTCAATATTTAGAATTACATTTTCTTTCATTGCTTTTCACATGTTGTAGCTTGTGTGTAAAACCGAACTATTAAAGGAAGTCAAGACTAGATCAGTCACTGGGATTGTCCATTTAATCCAGAAGACAACTTGCCATTCTGTCTCATGCTGGATCAGGGGTGACATGTAACATCTGATATTTGCATTTAGTGCATCTATTTTAATTCCTATGGATTTCTGTTAGTCCCTTTTGCTTTGATTGGTTACATATTGAGTAAATCACCTGCAAAGTTAAAATAAAAAAAAAAAACAGCCTGATATTTCTACCACAAATCACTGTTCCTGAAATACTTGAAATTCTGTATCTTTAATGGAGAATGACAAGTAGTCAAGATAAAACAACACAGCGGTGCGACCAAAACAATCCAATTCAACGACCTATTAAAAGCCGTGAGCTAGGTCTGCTGTGCCGGTCCTAAAGAGAAACTAGTTTTTTATTCATAAGATTTGTTCTCTAAGCTGAATGTGGAGCGCATTACAGATTTTAATCTTCAAAAAGCATAAGGAGAATTTTAGCACAGATAATGCTCTAAAACTGTTTAGATGAACAATGCTTAAAATAACTTGAGGCTTTGCCATCAGTGGAAGGCATTTTGCACACACAGCATCCAAATACCTCATTTCCAGGTCTGCGTTTGAGGCAGTTTGGGTTAAATTTGTTGACATGGAGAACGTGAATGGCACACTTGATGCTGAGATGATGCAGCTGGCTGGTCACCTTGAGGAACAACAGGTCATTCTAAGATGAAGAAGAAGAAAACTGAGAGCAGGCACAACAAGCGCAAAGACAGACAATCACTGTTCATTAAATCTAAGCAATTTGTCTCTCGTCCCGCTTTATCTTGGTGAAACCTGTAGATAAAAACCCACCACAGTGAGGTACTGCAGCATCTGTCCGTCCACTCTTCCATCATTAAACTGATCTTTGTACTGAGGAAGGCCAATGTCGTCAAGCCAGCCTGGAGCAAACAGAGTGGATTTATTGAGGAAACCCTTCAGGAAAAACTTAACAAACCATTTTTGAGTTGATTACATACGAGTGACCCAGATATAATCGAGCTCCGCAGACTTTTCCGGCTGTTTGCTGGAGATGTTCTTTAAAGACAGCTGGAGCTTCTTCCTGTGGAGAGGATTCTTCATCGACAGCTCCTACAGACAGAAAAAAAAAAAAACAGCTCATCGGAGAAACCAAGGAGCAGTCAAGATGATTTATCTAATCATTATGATGCTCATCAAAGAGACAGAAAGCTTGTGTCATTACGAGCAGTACTATTCACATTGATGAGGGCGCAACTAAAGAGGTGGCTGAAAAGCAGAGACAGGCGTAGTTAAATATCGAACAGACTGACAGAGAGTGACAATGACCAGACAGGAGGAGCTGGAAATTACACGCATACACCTGCAGACATCCGAGATCGTCAGTGCCCTAAGTACCAGCCATATGAAACAAGTAAGAAAACTCGTGTGTGACGCACCTTCTCTAGGTCGTGTGTGGTGGCCGCCAGCAGGGTCTGACCGCTGCTGACCCAGTGCTGAGCGAGAAGGCCATACTGACCAAGTCCGATGTCCTCGAGCCAGTTGCAGACCTGCTCTGTGCTCCACTTAGAAAATGGCAGCTTCAGATCTCTGGTAGAAAGGAATCAAAGTCACAACAAAAGTTAGAAGGAGGGAGTCTAACCCACAACCCCTTAACCCCATTCCAATGAAGCTCGTTATTCATATCTTTGGCTCTTGTCATTTTGGTACCTAAACATTTTAACTTCTGAACCAAGGGACTGCAGTAGAAATGTGGCCCCTGATTATCACCCGTGGAAGGATATACACAGTATCAATAGGCCAGTTAAACAAGACCTTAATAAAATAACAGATAACACTGTTGTTTGCTCATTTACAACAGTTTTATCTGTTATGCAAGGTTTCTAGAAAGTCTAGAAATGTCTAACATAATGTCTGCTTTTTCATTTCTTAGAGTAAGGAAAAACAATAAATAGCCTGTTAAAAATTGTATCCCTCCATCAGTCCATTGGCTTCTTATTCACAATACAACCCCTGTGACCAGACCCTTGGGGTGTCCACACAATAAATGCAGAATTGAGGCCAGTCGGTTTCTCTGAAATATTAGTTTGATTCTTTCTCTATCCTCAGTATCACCATACGCACACATGACCGCGATCCATAAGGATGCAGAACTGAGATTCCTCACCAAACATGATTCAGCAATACTTATCAGTCCATGCATCTTGATTGGAACAATGAACCCGTACTGTAACCCTAAGCTTGACCAGAGTCTGAAATGCAGATCTCACTGGTGTCTGTAATACTTGCCCACAGTACGATAACCATCCCTTGGCACAGTCTGCCTCACGTTAAACCTCCTTGAAATGTGTGGAAACCTTGAAGTACTGAGGAGTTCCAGCATTGGATAATTGCACATCTGACCACTTAGCCATACGCAAACCCACAATGCAAACTTTATCAAACTCCGTTTATGGCCCAGACATGGATCCACGAGGCTTCCTCTGTTTTCTGGCCTTCATTTACAGTCCTGATTGACGGTCAGGAGCTGCTGACACTGCCTGATATCAGTTTCACCGGCTGCTTGCAAAATCATTCGTTTATACATCAGTCCCTAATTTCCAAGTGCACCAAATGACTGAATCTGGGACTGAAGTCTTCAGTTGGTAAAGCAGAGCAGAGTTTTCACTGAAGATCAATTTTTAAGAGATGGGATTATGTCACGTTATAAAGATTTTGATTCTATGCTCCACTTTAGCTTAGTGTGTTTTCAACTTGCGTGTTTTCAGTGTTTTTATTCCAAAGTAAATATGAACCCTATAAGAAGCTTGCGTTGTAGTACCGTGTTTTCTCTGAACAGGCCAGTCTCGGCCCTGCTGTAGCTCTGAAGCCTCCCCTCTTGAAGTCTCCCAGCTCTGGATCGTGAACCTGAACTGGGCTGCCCGACTGACTGCGTCGAATCCTGGACACAACCGAAACAACGATGCATTTCTATTTGTCTATTTTCTAAAGATTTGTTTTGTACAGCTTCACTATTTACCTTCCCCAGAGTTTCTTAATGCCCCTGTTGCTCTTCCTTTTCTCAGGTGAGACAGGAGACTGTTGTCCTGAGTCCACTCCAGAGGACAGTGGGGACTGATCCGATAGCATGTACTCGTCAAGTTTCTCTGAATGGTCTGAAAGTTACAAAACAAAGACACAATCAATGGGAAGATTAATTTATTTGACTTGGTACGGGCCAAAAAAACATAAGTAATAGCTGTTCAGATTTAAAGCCAAGGGTTACCTGTAACAAAATTCAAGCTTTAATCAGAAAAGTCTATCATGCAATCTTTTTCCTAGAAAATTAACACATTTAAATACATACACCTCCCCCCCCCCAAAAAACAAACAAAAAACAACAACAACAACCAAACAACAACCATGAGATGGTTGCTAGAATTGATTACAGGCAAACATGAACCAAGTACAAAGAGGAAAATGATTACATTGAAATGCAAAATGACCATGCAGACAGAAACCAGCAGCTAACAACAAATATGATGGGAAACAATACCTAAAAAAAAAAATAATCTGAGTAACAAAACAACGGCAAAGATGTGCAAAACAGTCACAAAGAGGCAGAAAAGATGTAATTGACCAACACTCCAAAAAAAAAAAAAACAGCTGCTTTCATTTTGGGGATCATGCTTGCTAGCAGATGGCATGATGTACGTGACGTAAGGCTGTGTCTATGGCTCCACCATGCAAAAAGTTATTTATAGTTTACCACCAATATTAGTAGAACCTGAGGGGGAAATTCAAAGCAGCAACATTTTGTTTGCACCATGCAACATTTTGCGCATGCTGGCTGCATCACATTTACAACACACAGCACTAAACACATGCAGAGGCAAATATGTCCATTAGGAGCGACATGCAAAAGCCATTTGCAAACATTTTTGCATCAGGCTGCAGTTGTCCTCACAACACAGATGGCATGATTAAAACCGAGAAAAATATTTCCTAAATGCATAAGCATGCAATCATGGTTGGAATGCCAATTTTTAGGAGATGTGGATAATGCAGTGCTTAAGGTAGCAAAAGTTGATTCAACAATTCATCCTTTTAATTGATTTCGTCAAAGCTAAAAAGCATTGGCTTTGAGGTCCCAAATAAAAAAAAAAACATCTGGAAAATGGTGGTTGTGTTTCAACATATTCCCAGTAAACCTATTGGAGTTTTTCTTTTCCAGTTGCTTTTCTGTCACAGCAAAATGTGGTATTTTCTAGCAGAGTGAGGGAATATGAGCAGCCTTATTTGTCCTCACGATCTAAAGTGAAATCTACCAATCAGGAATCCAGAATAAAAAAATAGAAACACTAGTCTGTTACATTATTTATTCTTACTAAAGAAAAACATTGTTATTTCCATTGTCGGATGCTGGCTGCTTGAGCCGCTTGCAATCTGCATGTTGCAGACAGCACCAGTCTTGAAGAACTCAAAGTAATGACCTTTGTAAGTGATTTATATGAATATGCATAATATGACAAAATATTACCCTAAAGGCTTATGTATTAAACTTATGTACTAAATGTGAGCAAACGTTGCCAGCACAGGGAGATGCTGTTTTTGTCTGTCGTGCTACTTTAAGAGCATTTCATTCTTTGAGAATCTGCACCAACTTAAAAGTAACTTGCAGTTACTCCAAGCAGGATGGTTTGAGTAATTTCAGTTATCAGCAGTCTCGTTAAAGCAGCACCATGGAACCTTTAGCCACTAGGGGCGCTGTACCTGTAACCTCCAGCTTTAGCGCCCTTAAAGGCAACGCTGCACTGTCACAAAATGAAACAGTCTCTCTCCGTGTTTTGGATTCTGATAGCAGAGCACTTTGGAGCAGCAGACTGAGAAGTCATGGAGTTACTTGTAAAGACAAGGTCACATTCACCACTCTAGATTAAATGCTACATTAAAGAACCAAAATCATGTCTGATCAGGTGTCATATCTGTTTTGTTTTGTTGTTCTAGCAGTGACACCTAGAACGGGTCATGTGACCTAGAGTGGCCCTCTAGGTCACATGACCCCTTTAGCGACGGCTCCGACTCTCTTAAATTACATAGGCAAGTTTTTGAGAAGGGCAGCCCACACTGAGCATCCTTACATGCCAAGTGCTGTATATTGACCTGAAAAATTATTTAATATATCTCAAATTAAGCTAATATTAGGGTCAAAACATACACGGTGCTGCTTTAAGGGCACCAAACTTTAGAGTTGATTTGCCGTACCCACCAACATCATAGAGATCATGTTTCCCCGGAGAGCCTGAGACAGAGACGGTTAGTGCAGCAAGAGGAAAGCAGGAAGAACAAAGCAAAGGCCAGCATTAGTCACACCTACTTGATCTTCAAAGTAAATACTGTTTAGATGCACATTTTGTTCTACAGTTGTGAAATGCGAATTCATAGGCCTCCGGTTGGTGCCAACAGCTATTTTTTTAGTTAAAGTTGCTGCCTCCAGTATTTAAAGTATCTGATGTTCTAGTTTCACTACTGTTTATTTCTAGATTCTTCACATGAATGTCTTGCTCTGAGCTACAGAGCAGGCTGTGTGAGGCCAGGAAAGTAGAAAAGGAAGTCAGCTCATGTAATATTTGTTTACGCTGGTACTCCTTTACAAGCTTTAAATCTGCACGCTTCGTCCTCTCGTAGCCCTTTGATTCCCCTCCTACTTTAAGGCTCGGCTCGACAGAAGCAGTGCGTTGGGTATGAGCTTATAGCTTGAACTTAAAGCAAATGCTGATGTCAGAGAAAGAGCCAGGGTTTATCTTCATCAGCCTTCTAGAGTCATGAGGGAGTCCTACTAATCCTGGCTTTAAAGCTGCTTGATCCTCCGTGAAAACGTTTTTTTCCTGGCCTTACTCTGCTCACTCCGGAGGCTTTACTGTGACAGGGAAAATCCTGTTTTCTTCAGGAGCTAAGTGCTGTTTTTGCTGCCCTGACTTCAGTGTAGGAACATCATTCTATTGAATCAATTCTTCTGGATGAATAATGTTGACCTTTGAGTTTCTGTGAGGACATACAGTACCTAAAGCTGGAGCGCTGGCACTCCTGCACCGAACTGTTGTCAGAACACAAAAAACACCAATCCGTGAGCAAAGATGACAGGAGAAGGAGGGAAGAAAAGCACAAACATGAAGCAAAGTCAGTCAAAAAGAGTTATTCTGAGTTTGGACTTAGCTTTTATGTTAAACAGTTGAACCCAGCAAACGTGTTATGGGCACCATACGGGTTTTGCTCAAGTCCGGAGGGTACTAACTTATATATGGAACCCCCTTTGGATGACTAAATACAACCTGCATTGGCAGAGCCAGTTAGGGACCTAACATAGGTGTTAGATTGGTCTCAAACAGGTATTTAAAGGTATACTATGCAACTGGGATTGATTTTCCAGCGAGGCGCCCCCCAGAGGGCGAAAGTAAAAGTGCACTGTCGTAAATATGCTCAGCTGTTCTCCTGGTTTATCCGTCAAGCCAGGTGCGGTTGTTTTGAGCTTAGCAGACAGGCGAACGCAACGAATACAAAAGTCGAAAAAACGGCAGTACAAACAATGACTAACACAGTGAAAGTATGAACATGCACACAGAGAGAGAGAAACCATTCCAATGCAGTGTTTCCCCTAGGAATTTGCTTACCGGACGACCGGCGGGGGGGGGGGGGGGGGGGGGGGGGGGGGTGTAGAGACAAGCTTTGAGCGGCCGGCGGAGTGAGCGGCCGGCGGAGCGAGCGGCCGGCGGGCGGGGGAAAGAGACAAGCTTTGAGCGGCCGGAGGAGCGAGCGACCGGCGGGCGGGGGAAAGAGACAAGCTTTGAGCGGCCGGAGGAGCGAGCGGCCGGCGGGCGGAGCGAGCGGCCGGCCGGCGGAGCGAGCGGCCGGCCGGCGGAGCGAGCGGCCGGCCGGCGGGCGGGTGGGCGGTGGAAAGAGACAAGCTTTGAGCGGCCGGAGGAGCGAGCGGCCGGCCGGCGGAGCGAGCGGCCGGCCGGCGGAGCGAGCGGCCGGCCGGCGGAGCGAGCGGCCGGCCGGCGGGCGGGTGGGCGGTGGAAAGAGACAAGCTTTGAGCGGCCGGAGGAGCGAGCGGCCGGCCGGCGGAGCGAGCGGCCGGCCGGCGGAGCGAGCGGCCGGCCGGCGGGCGGGTGGGCGGTGGAAAGAGACAAGCTTTGAGCGGCCGGAGGAGCGAGCGGCCGGCCGGCGGAGCGAGCGGCCGGCCGGCGGAGCGAGCGGCCGGCCGGCGGGCGGGTGGGCGGTGGAAAGAGACAAGCTTTGAGCGGCCGGAGGAGCGAGCGACCGGCAGAGCGGGGGAGACAAGCTTTGCGCGCATATGAGTTAGTTTTTTTTTTTTTTTTTGAATGTTGGGAGGCGGTAGCGTGAGGGAAACCCTCCAATGTTACTTACAATCGCATCAGCAGAAACGTGAGGTCCGCGTCAGCCTTGCAGCCTTCTCTTTCTTTTAGCTCTCGCCATTCGGAAAAAGCTTGCCCGATGTTCACCCGTGTACGACTCCTCTTTCTGTCCAGAGCCCTTTTCCTCTTTCTTGCCTGCTCCAACATGGGCTTTCGCTGTTTTATCGCTGGTTCTGCCATGATAACTGCACAGATATCGCCACTGCGCTAGTAACAAACATGTTCTCGCCGTAAAGCAAGACCGACTCTCGCGATCTTGCACGAGATTCTGAGTCTGTGGGCGCGGGCCGAGGGCTCCTGCAGTTGCAAGTGCGGTATTTCCCCCACAGACCACCAGGGCGGCCAAGAAAACCTTTGTTCAACCTGAAATGACTAATTGAATCATCCAAAACGGTATGGAACACATTAATTAACTGAAAAATGTTGCATAGTGTGCCTTTAAAAAAAAAATGTGTTTAAAGGAGCAATAAGCGATTTTTCACCACTAGGGGGGGCTTGAGCACTTTCTGTAGACCAGAACAAGATGTGTATCAAGCTGCGCTTTGCTCCAGCTGCAACCCGGCACCCATTTCCTCTCCCTTTCTCTCGTTGCCTCATATGAGCATATTTACAAAGGATAACAGCAAAACAGCATCACCTTTTGAGGACCATGTCAAGTGAAGTAGTAAGAGTCTTTTGGGCTTTCTCTCCACCATTTTGTGCTTACTTAACACCGCCCTGGCGGTGGCATTTTACGGGCAGAGAGGGGCTAAGCCCTGAGTGGCAGCTGATGACATGCAAGCGCGGCCGGCCCGGCTATGAAAACAAGAGACTAGAGAACAACACAGAGACATGATGTGTGACGTTACATCATTGTCCATCTAAATAGACACCTTTAGTTGTTCACAAAACATTTTTTTTTAGTTCTTTCTTTATGAAATGATAAAATATCGCTTATTGATCCTTTAAATTGCACAACACGTTTGTTGCTCATTTGGGTCCCACTTTTTAACCCCGAGTTGACCTCTACGTACTGTTGACATGGGGCCATTGAATAACAGAAGGACAGTCCCCACTTCCTACCCATGTGGGCCCCACACGTAAATGCTAGCTGGGAAATATCCAGTGTCACAAAGCAACATTCTTTAATTAAAAAAAGAACATAAAAGTCTTTATTTGCCTTAATATAAATATTTAAATTGAGAAAACAATGTCAGATTGATGAAACTTGCTAGCTTAGCCAACTACAATTGGGGAAAACTAGCTTAGCAGGAGGTATAATCCACAGTAAATAATTTCCAATCTCCAAATCAACCAGGCCAGCCCCAACATGCAGGAGTTATGACTTGCAAAGTCTGATATTTCTCACGAGCCTCCTGAATATCTAACAAAGCTGCCTCAAGTTAAAAAATATGGTGATAGCTGCTCCAATATACAATTTCTCCTCCAATCCTGTCAATTTTGATTTTATTATATCAGTCACAACCAAAATGAGTACTTTTAAATCTGTATTCGAGACACGTAGGCCCATTAGTGGGATGTAGGAGGGCTGCCAGAGCTAGAAATGGAAGGCATGTCAACTTAATTCTAACTTCACCATGTGCAATATGAAAGATCCCCGTTTTATTTTTAAAAAAATGAAACGTCAACAGGAATTTTGACAATACAACACCTGATACAGCATTAACACTGCAGCACAGCTAGCAATAAGAGGAAGTTAGAAAAGTAGCAGCCTGAAACTCCCATGAAGCGTTTACTCAAATATGTTAGGATTCCTCATGTCCATGTTTTAGAAAAAATTATTGTAGTGATCTCTCCCCACAGCCCCAGTTTTTCACCCTAATAACAGACCTAAAAGGTAAATGTAACAAGCAAGTCTGAGTGATACAAATCCATCCTTCTGTCATTACATCCTTGTTATTAACAATATAGCAATCATAGCAAGAGTCATGACACTGGTTATTAACTGATAACGTCAGCAGGATATTTATCTTTATATATTGTAATCATATTTTCACTAAATCACACCAGAAGTATCTACATCCATATTCTGAGACATCCAGGCTTTTAATACGTTTGGTAATTAGTGTCATGTAATAACAGTTTCTTAAAATTGTGATACATAACAGGGGGTTAACAAGTGCACACATAAGTGATTTAAAACATCTTTACTTGCTTCACTCAAGAATCTTTTTAATTTAACTGGCTACTTGTGATGCTTCAATTCATGTTAGTTTCTTTTCTCAGAGGTAATCTACTCTGTAACACAGAATCTTAAATTAGCACCATCTTTGGGGTGCTATGAACCTTTTAGGTAGAAACCTGTAGCCACTTTTCTAAGCAGTCTTGTGTTAAATAATACTGAATTTTTCAGTGATGGTATCATTGGCATTGGTTGTTTGTACCTGTGATTTTTCTGTTTGTTTTGTTGTTGCTTGTATCTCTCTTTCTGCAGGTGTAGAAGCAGACTCCGAGGATGTTATCTTGCACTCTCTTTTTCCTGTGCTCACCTTCGGTCACTTTTTTTCTCCCTTTTAACGTTTTACCTCACCTTTCTCTATTCCATTCTTTCTCTTTTACCTTCCCATTTCTGTGTCCAATGAATTTGAAATAGTCCCAAAATAATGTCCAATAAAGTTTTTTGCACGAGTGTCAAGCAGAGCACTATAGCAAAACCAGTAATGCTCCACTTGTGAAAGTAAATCTGCTGGGCTCACTTTTGCACTAAGAAAGCAATTCTGAGTGGCACTTTGCCAGACAGGACACATTAAGAAAAAAAGAAATCTGAAGTCACTTTTCTAAGCTAAAATCCTGGTTCACTGCAAGACAAAAGCACTTTTTGAATATCTTGTGTTATATTAACAAGTGAGAAATTCAATGGTGCACTTTAGAGCTAATATATATATATATATATATATATATATATATATATATATATATATATATATATATATATATATATATAGTTACAGGCCCTTTCAGAAAGAAATTCATGAAACATCCTGCGAGAAAGAAGTAGATACTCCACACACAAATTGTGAAATAAAAATGAATGAATAAATACCATTACTATTACTAGCACTAATAATAATAATAATAATAAAAAGTTAAAAAATACATTATTAAATACATTTGCTCCTATACAGACCACCAAAATATGCCCCTGAAAGAACATGTTGGTCCACAGAGCTCTGTTTCAAACATGGTTCCCATATATCTGTCCGTCTCACCAGCTGAAAACAGAACTTTATGATATCAGTGATGGAAAAAAAATACTCACTGAGGGTGTAGTCTTTGCTGTGAGCAGGTGAGAGCTGGACGGGAGATAAATACTCTGTGTCTCTGCCTCTGGTCCCGTTCATCTCATCCTTGGGTTCTTTCTTTTTACTCAATTTCCCTGGCAGGGTTTGGTACTTGCTCAGCTCCATGTGGGGACTCTAGATGGTATAAAGAACATAAAATCAAAGATTATTAAGCCGTGTTATCAGCCATTTTAAATAATTTACCAAAAGTCTGTGCATGACTACCATAAATCCAACCATAGATGATTAGTCGTGCTCAAGATTCACAAAATATATGGTGTTTCTCTTTGAAAATAAAAAAGAACACATTTGCGTTTTTGAGTGTAGCTTGCTCTGATATTCCTCTTTTAAAAAAAAGCTTGTTTTATCCACTCAGTGCCTGAAATTGTGTTTTGAGTCTATCTTTCATAAGGTAGGTGGGGTTGTAATGATGTGAAATGCCCTTTTGCTCCATTGCATAATAGAATGTCCTTTGGAGGGTGAATATCTGACGATGCAAGAATCCGAGCAGGCATCAAAGTCAGTGGGAGGGGGGCTCTGAAGGAACAACTGGAGAAAGGCCAACAGTCAGAAACAGCTCGGGGGCAGCTGTGATGCCAAGCAATACAGACAGCCACTTCAGGTAGGTCTTGGCCCCTTTTGTTTGTGTGTATGAAGATGTTTTTTTCTCCTTTATGTCATGCATAGGAAGTATTTGGGGTTTTTTTTTTTACAGAAAGGATTAAAAAAAAAAATCAGGTTGAACTTTTGGTCCCTAATGAACTGCTGTGCCAAGTTCAAAGTGCAGCTGTAGTGTCATATCACAATGTTTTTGTCATAAGCTACTTTTAAAATAGAGGACACATTTGGGTTAGGGGTAGGGTTACCAAAAGTGAAAGTTCTCATGTTGCAGATCATTTATATTTAAAAAAGGGTTTAGAGTTGAAAACATTTTTTTAAAAGGTGACTGAGAAACAGAGGGAATATGGCCAAAAAGCTACTTTCACACATAAAGAAAAATGCAAATGTCACATGCGAAAAAAATATACCGCCATCAGCTTTCCTAAAGGCGAACAGTATGAACAGTTTAGTAATTTGCACAAGTTGAATACATGTATACATGCATATGCTTAAAGGGCAACTCACCCACAAATCAACTTTTTTTTGCTAGTAAACTGTTAACATGGTTGTGCTATAGTGATGTCTACGTATCCTGGCGATCATTTTGACAATTTACTAACCTGGCCAGCCAGATCGATAATGTGCAGCACATTAGGAATCTGGGCCTGCTCCCATCTAATCCCTCCTTTCCCATCTGTTCGGGGAAAGGAGGGACATGCAGCAGAACTCTCTTATCTGATTGGACGAAGCAACACCTAGTATCTGCCTCCCAAATGTTGGTTTTAGCCAACCACGGTATAAATGAGAAACTCAGAAAGTTACTCTGGGTAAGGCACTTCTTGCTGTTCTTTTTTTTCAAAGAAGAAATCGTGGATTCTTACAAAACAGATGTGATAGCAGCAGCGTCCTCCTGCTCTGCCATGTTTACGTTGGTTCGGCTGTGGGCTCAGCAGCTCCAGATTTCATGACAGCTTTATGTCCCGCCTTAAACTATAATACTGCAACGTGATTGGCCCAAACTGGTTTTTGGTTCGATCATAAACTCCTAAAGCCGGAGCGGTCCAAGATGAATTCTTGTATGTTTGTGAACGCACGAATACCACGAGAATTTCAGGCAAGGTTGACAACTTACTGCATTTTTGTTGAAATCTTGCTTTTGTGTGTAAAACCGTCAGTGTGGTGCCCTGCTAAGGTTCAGCGGGTGTCTTGCCTTCAACATCGAATCAGTGTTGCTATTGGTGCAAAAGTTTTTGTGACAAAACTAATGTGTCAGCAGCTCTACCACTGTGGGGTATGAAAGCAACTAAGTCGTGTGCCTCCGTAGCAAGTTGGAGTTTAAATAGTGAGTTTTGCAGTCCTATAGATTTTTCAGGGAGCAATTTATTAGCTTAACATTCTGTTAGTTTATTTAGCTTTTACCAGTAGTACCAGTAATGAGAAATAGAGTGGATGTGATGATGTGTAGCAATTACAACCATGTGAAAAAGTTCTGTGGCATCCCCCTTTTCTTTGCATAGTGTAAAAAAGCACCAAAAGACAAAAAAACATTTTAAATAATTCATCAACTTTGGAGAACTCATCATCAAGACAACTTAAAAAAAAATTATAGGAGGGTCTGACTACTTAAAAGGAAATTCAATAACTAAGGGCTGTTTTTTTTAATCAAATTCATTCCAAATAACACATTACTTATATGTTTTGAAATGAAAAAAGAAAACACTGAGCTCAATTTAAAAGCAGCATGAATGAATAAATCTAAGTGTAAATTCCCTTTTCAAATAAAAAACTGTCTTTTCCACAAAGCAGTGATCTCTAGTGTGTAAATATGAAGCTTGTAGTGTGAGGATGCTTGTAGAAATGCAGCAGATCGGTACCTCTGCCCCTACGTCTGATTCAGTTTCAACTGGCTGGATCTCTACATCCTAAAAGCAACAAAAGAGAGGAGAAACGGAAATATACAAACACAGAAAGAATTAGCAGGTTAGCAATCCCAAAGATTAAAAGAGCATGGATCAAGTTAGGCCCTCTTAACAACGGATTAAGACCACCAAATTATGTTTAAAACCCAAATTAGTCTTGGAAAGGCCTTCTAAAGCCTGTCAAGTATGCATTGGAGTCCTCATTACACATGATGGAGTTGGAGAGTTCAAACTATTTTGCACAAGCACAAAACTGTCTATCGCCGTTTTGTGGTGGTAGTTTATGTATGACATGTAACCTGTGCACCAAAGCATGTATTCAACAGGGAATTTAAAGCAGGATTGATTAAACTGGCCTTATGCCGAGACTATAACCTCATCCCGTCGACACTGCAATGGCAGTACATCGCCACTAGATGCGTCACATCCAGCCGCTGCTGTTGCTTTAGTCAGAAGAACAATCCACGTTTTTTAACACCTTTAAAATACTGTGATATTTTACTGTGGTTTGCAGTGAAAAGGTATGCACAAGGTAAAAATACCTCTAAATTATTGCACAGCATTGCACACCTGGCAGTGCGACACTCTTCACAGAAAACCCATTCACCTGCATACTCTCATGCTGCTGATACGCGGATGAATTTACTGCTTGTGCTTACTGTTCCACCGTAACGCTGACATTAATGGACCAATATACAATTGGTTTCAGCCTTAATGCAGAACAGCAAACACAATCTACTTGAGTCTTGGTGTTTATTGAAAACGGGTGGCGGAGGTGCTAAAACCTCCGACGTGTAAGTGTGTGTGTGCGCGATGTCTGCTACTCCCTTTTACACGGGTTGTCACAGCAATCATACTTGGCAGAGATTTTATGCTGATTTATGGGATTCAAACCCGGGTCCCCGAAATCAAAGATGCTGACTTATTCTGCTACACCACTAAGGGACACAACCTACCATGTATTATTGGGTTATTTTAAGGAAACATCTTAGTGATGAGATGAACAACATTGCGGTGGGATGGCCTTGGAAGCAGCTGGGAAATCCAGTTTAATCAGGTGATAAGAATACTGTCGCATCATGTTTGCTTTTAGACTGAAAGGAAATTTTCTAAAGTTTTCACAATCCAGACGCACTGAAACGTTTTGGAGGTCTTGGATTATGGTTTTAATCCTAGGTAAAGAGGGCCTTAGAAAGAGCATATTTCAAGATACAATGCTTGAAATAACTATAGGAGCAAAAACAGAAAGGTTCATTTGATTAATAGATTAGTTGATTAGTTTGCAAGATTATAAGAACTGATTAGAAGCAGAAAAGAGACCTTCTGAAAACTTCCACTTTGCAACTCTTCAAGACTGCTGGAGAGTAGTCTGCGTCGATGCCTAGAAAAGAAATCAGGATGGGTTTTTTTAAGGAAACTTATTTTATTGCATGTCAAAGTGACACAACCTGCAGCTGAGCTTACAGTGATCCATTTAAGAAACTTGTTTCACCAGTAGTCATCAGTGACGTGTCCATAGAGTTCTGGAAACTAGAAGAAATGGAACATGGAGTCAGATACTAAAACTCCGGTTGGTGAGTTTACTCTGTTTCTTTCAAGCATGTTTACCTAGAATCTGGTTCTCTCTGAAAGGGAGATGAAGACAGCATGAGAGGAGAAGATCCTCTTGATGACATCTGTGCAGAAAAATAAAACATTTGTGACTCTAAACATAAAATTATACATTTACTTCACAATTTCCAGGTTATGAGATTACCTCTGATCGGATGATATCGGAATGAGCTTTGTGCGTGATAGCTTTTGGTTTGAAACTGCTGCTCAGCTCCTCTTCACTACTTCCTGTTGGTTAACAATAGGAGTTAAAAATATTAGAGACAAAGAAATGCTGTTTTTGTTTTTTGTTTTTTTTATAGCCAAAACCCTTACATGAACATTAAAATTACCGTGTGCGAGTGCCATAAGTTCCCTCATTTTTCTATATTGGCCAAGCAGGATGGTCAGCTCCTCTATACGACGATCCTGGTGTCATCAAATCCAAACAATGTGTTTTGTTACACTCAAAGAAAGACAACCATAAATAATAAGACTAATAGTAGAAAAAAGTTATTTAATTTACCTTTTCATCATTTGAAGCCAACAAAGACTCCATCCCCACCTTCAGCCTCTGGTATTCCTGGTCTAACAGAATAAAAAGGAAACATTTTCAAATGGATCTTGCACAGCTTTCATGTACGTTTGTTCACGCCATCTGATGGTTGCCCGGAGCCGTGTTGGTGACAGATGTGACAGCCATGCTAACGCGAATAAGCAAGCAAAGCAAACGCACGGTGACAGCACGAGTGGCCACAGAGCATCACCTGGAACGAACACTACAGTTTGATGACAGAGTAAAAGACGGATGAGGTAAGCACAAAAACAAACCTGCACTCACTGTCCGTCAGCATCCTTTTAAATACAGACACACATGTTCGATGAAACCACGGTTTGTCTGCTGGACCTTCTCTGCCTTTTGCAGAGTGCAAACCATGAGATGCTTTTGAAATTGAAGTTACTACAGTGTTTTACTGATGCTAAGGGATACTAGTTTTGATTTCTCTAACCCCAAAACCCTGTCACCTTATATAGAATATAAAAATGCAGGTCAAGATCTGAACTTCTGCATTTCACTTATATTCTGAAAGCTTCTGAAAGTCCTGCTCGACTGTGGTGTTTATTATTAGACAACATATCTTAATTAGCTATAAGTGTTCTGAGATCTAACGCCTTAATTAGTTCCTCAACTGTATCTCATTTTAATAATAGAAGTTTGTGCAGTTGTTGTTGGTACAACAGATTGGGACCGTTTTCAGCGATTTTTAGCAAAATACATTTGTTTTTAGTATCAGTGAATCTAACATACCAAACATATGTTTTGCACTAACATGCAAGGCTTTTTAAAGAGAAATCAGAAATGGTCAAAGAAACTAGGGGTCAAATATCAGCCAGAAAACTCTAAACCTTGCATCTCTACAAACGACTACACTAAGAACACAAAAGTAACTCTCATAACTTTTATTTCATTGAATCTATTTCGGTGAATGCAAAGTCTTTTTTTAAACGACAGAACTTCATATATTCTGCTGGCATTTCCATCACGGCTTTTAACAGAACAACAGGCCCTGTTACATTAAACCTCAAAAGCTCCAGACTTTTGAAACTGCTGGGGCTTTGAAAACCCGACCACACAATTTTACTTTCCCCGGGCTTTACTTTCACTGGTTAAAGGTCCTGGTCTGAGGGTAGGACTTTTCAACAAGTCTTGGGCTTTGTTCAATGGGTGGAGTAGTGTGCAGCAAGAAAAACTGTCCGCCACAAAGGAGAGTAAGGAGCAGTAACGAGATGACGAGTTTACAAACCTATCGATTTTTTACCCTTAATTTATCAGGAAAAGGTTTTAGGGTGTGTTTAGGTGATAAAGTGCACCTCCAAACTTGATCTCTGCAGTCAGTTCATCAAGGTTATGAACGAATTTTGATTCCGTATTCGGACTTGTCGGGAGCAGCAAAGACCCGCTGACAGGCTGGTCTCGCCAGAGAGGCCGCAGTGGGAAACCCGTTGCTGCAGCGTTTAGTCGGCCAAACAGTCTGTGAGTTCCCGCTGACTGGATCTGTTCCTTGTGGCTGAAAAGTGAATATAACGCATTTACAAAGTTTGTGGGGAAAATCTGCAAGTACCAGATATCAAATGTGAAAATCTTTTGCCATTTTGAGTTAATTATAAAGTTTTGCGCCAGAGTTCTGTAATTAGACTGATATTTTAGTACTAATGATCAAACGGAGCCCTTTCATTTTCCCTGTACAGAGAAAACACATTTCCCTAAGACTGGCTTTTCATGTAAACCTAAGTTGGTGGACTGTGAACTATTTTACTATTTACAAACCATGGACCATGTCTGAAGGAAAAAGAAAAAAGAAAAGATAAAGGACGGGGTAATCACAAGTTAATCCTATAAACTCAGTATTTCACACTCAGCAATTCATAATGATCAGTATGAATTCAAAATTTACATTTATTTCAAAGAGGTTGTCAGGGGTGTTTTGCAAAAAAAAAAAAGAAAATGATTTTGAACAAACAAATTACTCTACAATATAGTTTCTGTCCTTGGCTGGCTATTTAAATAATTCTCTCTGTTCTAGATTATTTTTACCAGCTTAGCTTAGTTGTTCCCAGCTTAGTGTTCTAGTTAAATTGTTCTATTTTAGCTGCATTAACTGCAAATGGCAGAAATTCTGTGTTCCTACGCTTCCTTTATTTTTATCAACTTTCGTGTAATTCATAAAAGCTAATATTTTCAGCAACATCATATCATCTTTACAATGTGTTTATTTAAAAGGATGCAGGAAGTTTTTGTGCTTTGTTCTGGTCCGGTCTCAAATCAAACACTTCTTTTGTCCTTAATTTGCTGATATTGAGCTTTTAATCACTGAATATTTGTTTGGAAACTGGACCCATGAGAACATCGAGCTCACCATGCCTTACATTTGCTAATCAGCTGCTTGATATACACCTCCTCTGCAGAGCGGGGGAAGCAGAGAGTCAAGAACAGGTAAAGTACTTGTCAGAGGAGAGAGGGACATGTTGGTTACGTGTTAAGAGTAATCAAAAGTGACAGTCATGCATATCGCTGGCTGCCTCTCACACATCAGCGCGGACTGATGTGGGCCTGTGAGGATCAGTCAGGTTGTCAGCTGTGCATACCTCTCTCTGCACTGTTGTTGGCGCTGCTGCCTCTGGCCAGCAGCTGGGTCTGCAAGCACTCGATCTCTGTGTCTTTAGAGGCCAGAAGCTGCTGCATGTCTGAGATTTCCGCCTGTGGACAGAGGCAAAGCAGATAACAGTGAACTGGCTTCGGCTTCCAGGTCACCGGATGTCAAGGTGCGTTTGAGGCGACCCGTCTGGCACAGATTCCTCTTAAAATATTTGTTTTATAATCTAGAACTGGCTCTTTGGCCATCCAGTAGCAGATCCACACCTCAGTGAGCCAAGAAAGTCTCCCATAAACCTTTAATTAAAGTTATATGTGGTATATTACTGTCCAGCTCCACACAAATCATCACAATTGCAAACTAAAAAATATATATTTCTGTGGCCCTGAAATCTGGAACATTTACCACGACCTTCATAAACATCAGACGGCTGTCATGCTGCTAACGGAGAGTAGCGCTAACAAGGAGGCTGACAAGGACGGTGCCCTCCCCTAAAAACCTGGTTGCCCATTTGGCAAGGCAGTCTTACATTGATGATGCTGTTTAATGAATCTTAATTTAGGAGAGGAAAGTTTCAAAAAGTACAATTTACATTATTTATGCATTGATAATTCTTTTTTTCTGTCTTTTGTGTCTTCAACAAGTTAAACCAAGTGTCAAAAGACAGGTTGAAGCACAGGCTTGTGTGTGTTTCCAGGCGTCCCATAAATGTTAGTTCCACGCCTCTGAAAGCTGCTTTTCAAAAGAAACCTTGAAGTTTACACTAGAAGCCTACAATGAAGGAGGAAGCAGCCAAAACCACAAAGCAATTCAAAGGGCCCACAGGTTCATTTTGCAGGTCATGGTTATTTATGTTTCAGCTCTGTGCATGTGGTTTCACTTTAACGTCGGCGTCGTTTAAAAAAAGGGGACTAAAATATCAGCGCTGGGAAAAAAGTGACAGGATTCAGACAGAAAATGAAAATCCAAAACAAGCATTCAGGAATAAAAGCTGCCTTTAACTTGTTTCCTTGATATAAAGTAGATAAAACGGTCAGCGTCATGCAAACAGATGAAGCTTCACAATAGCATCATATGGACTTACACGATCCATGCAAACTTGCACAAAAAAAGCAGACTGAAAGAATGAGAGCCATGAAAGGGATTTTAAGGTGTCTGCTTCTGAACATGAGTATATGAACATGCTTCAACTTGAACTAAAAAAGGATGCTTTACTGTCCGATTCAATATTTAATTTTATGAGTCCTGATAAACACTTAGCAATCACAAGATGAGGGAACAACTAAACTTTTCAGAAGGAAAGACTTTAAACCCAAAATAGCACAATTAGGAATGACGAACAAAGAGAAAAAGGGTGAGTAAAACGGAGCGCATTGTTGAGAATGAGCTCAAAAGGAAGAGGAAGGCAGCACAGATTAAGACAAAAAGACTCAGAAATGCGACGGGAGCGAAGAGCAGGAGGAAGAGGAGGCACCTGTGCGCTGCGCCAGCGCTCCTCCCAGTGCTGCTTCTCCAGCTGTGTGTGCTCCACAGTCAGCTTGAGGCTGGACAGCTGGGTCATGAGCGACTGGTAACACACATGGAGAGAGTAAGAGATGGAGAGCTAGACAGAGGACAACAGGAAGAGGGTAATCACGGGTGAGGGAGGGAAAAAAGTGAAGAGAGCAAGCCGCAGAGAGGAGTTAATATAGGAGAAGAGAGGAAAGAGAGAGAGTGAAAGAAGGGGAAGGAGAGGAGGAAAGGAGTGTTGTGAGCACAGAGAAGTAACAGCAGTTTGCTTCCTACTGATTAATCTAAAGGTCAATGTGTTAGAGGGGTTTTTAGCTTTGCTGTTCAGCAGCAAAAACGTCCATAACTTATTTCAAGCAGCACCATGATTTGAAAAAATATGGAATCAACTAACTGACAAAAACAAGAACCGTCCGATTTGAAACAGATGCAGACCCGCAATGAGTATGTAGATAATTTGTTCGCAGGGAGCCGACACAACTACAGTGGACTGAGGGGTGGTACCACAGGTGGATCAATCACGTTACAGGAAGTTACTAAGCATCCAACAGTCCGTGGTGCAGCATAGTCAATAGAGTTGCATGGATTTATCAAGGTCGCTTTGTGTGCTGCAATGTGACTGAGATGTTGTATCCATGGTTTCAACACATTTTCCATGTTAAAATGTCCATAATTTCCAATCTATATCAGCTATTTCTACAGTGCTCGGACCTCAAATATGGAACCTAAAAATGGATGGATGAAGTGATGGATGCCCGTCGTTCCGAATTTAAGCAACAGTAACATCTGTACATCCCTCCTGTCTAATGCATTTACAACATGACATGATGCCGCCACTTTATGTCCTCTAGTACTCCATGTAAACATGCTAGCTCCCTCCAAATCAAATCCTATAAATACCCATCACTGGTCTGCAAAATGAGTCCATTGAGAAAACTGAAACTGATCCAAATTAATCCAAAAGTCATTATTTGGGAACATGTTTTAGGATGTTAGACTAATCTAGAAAAATCTGCTGTGTCACATTACTTCTATTTAACTACTTAAGTGTACTTAAGTGTTGATGGAAACATTTATTGTACCCTGTTTGCTGTAAAGGTTAGCTAATGCTCAAACATTTCCAATTTAATTTGCTCTAATACCAATTTTCAAAAAAATTTCAATAACGTTTGTTAAATTATAAAAGTTGATTGAAAGCTCAAACCCAATCAAAATTACAGTAAAAAGTATAAATATCTATGTGCTATTTTAATATGTAAATTATATGTACACAAGAGGAAGGATGTAAAACCCCAACCTGCCATCGCTTGTGTGCTTTTAATTCCTAAAAAAATGTTTTGGATGTTTATTTGCAAAGAGCATAAACTTTCTGTCTCTGCTGTTTGTTTGTTTTTTTTGGAAAACAAACCTTCAACACTACTGCAGTTTACTTCCACCTATATTAGCCTCCTTTGTGATCTCTGATAAAGATCTGACATAATGAGACCATGTAAGCCTCGCAGCTGCTTTTCCTTCTGCATCATACAGCAAAGAGAGAACAGAGAACATCTGTTTTTATTTGCTGCAGCTGTTCCTGGTAAGACACACAACAAATGACATGTGCATCCACATGTGAGCGCCGCAGATTCACTCGGTGTACCTTGGTGGCCCTGAGTTTCCTCTCATACCGACTCTTCTCTCCCTCCAGCTCCTGCACTTTGCTCGTCAGCTGCTTGACTTCCTGAAGCAAATCCTGCAGACAAAGCAAGCGCATAAGTATTTTTTTTTTTAGCAAATTGAACAATATATTTACCAACTTCTGCACATTTCTTTTAAAGTTTTGGAATGAGCAGGAGTTTTCTCAACAGCTGTATTGGGCTGTATGCATGCTAACATATGAAAGGGATTGTTTCCAAACACCAGGCTCATGTTCAGTGCAGTTATAAAAAGGTCTCCAGGGCTGGACAGTGCTCTGGTTAATATGGAGAAGCATGATTCTCCAGAAACAGACACCACAGCGTGCAGTTATCAGCAGCCAGGGAAAGGATAAACCCAAAAAAAACACGACTAGAAGGCGTCCAGGTTGCACCTCTGCCAGCTGAGCACTGTCACTGTAAGAGGGAAACATTGAAAAGCCGTAGTTACTGTTACATGACCCATCCACCTGGTCAGAGTAGGAGAAAGCCGACATAAACTTTGTTAGTAACCAGAGCAATAATCATGCAAACAACCTGCATCTGATTGTATAACAAAACACACAATATTGACCCAAAAACACCGATTTGAAGAGATTTATGAAAATAAATTGATTTAATGTGAAAATATCTTCAGGAGCAGAAGCAGAGAAAGATTCCTGAGGACTTCCCCTCAGAAAGTTACAGCACCGACCACACTTACTAGCACCCACGGTCAAATGTAAAAAGGGATCAAATTAATGTATCATTTTATTGCAGAAGCACATTCTGTCACTAAATAATGTAGGCAAATCCAACCTTTGATTTATGGACATTAATTCAGTTAGGAAAGCTTATCCAATCACAAAAACTACATTTACATGAAACCAATGCACTGGACTGAACATATTTTGGACCCTTTTCTTGACGACCTATTTTCAGTTTTCCGTCTGCGGAAATATTGCATGATGCCACACACTAACAAGCTTTCCAGTGTCTTTGGTGGAGTATCTGTGATGCTGTGGGCCTGGTTTTCTTCCAAACCTCCCATTGATTTTTCATTCTTTTACACAGATTCATCCCCATTTTCTGCCAAACAAAATTAGTTTCTTCTGACAAAAGCAAAGTGTTCCAATTAATGTCCCAGTTTCGATTCTTTTCACATATTTTTAATCACAGGGACTCAGGGAGATAAATAAATACCTAAACAACTAGAGATTCTATTTTACTATGAACTATTAGGCATTTCAGTTCATGTGGCATCAGTCATTTTGTTAAAAAAAAAATTATTTGGGCGATTTTCCCCCTTAGTTCAGTCTGTGATTATGCTACTGCAATAAAGACATTTTATAAATATCTTTTACACACATCTTGACCTGCTTTGCCAGTACACATGGTGGATGCTGCACATCTCACACTTTCTGAAGCACTTATTGGTCTGCAGCTCCTGACATGAGTGGACGCATTTGGAAAACGAATCGAAAGTTTAAATTTCTGCCAGAACCAGAGCAGAGTGTCACCCCAACATCCTGCAGGACCCATACAGTTCAGACACTCCACACACACACAACAGGAGAGGTTGTTAGTTCAGTTCCGGGGGAAATATCCAAATACCAGCACTGGATTGTGGACGGGTTACAAAGGGAAAGAAGAAGAGAAAGGAAAGAGGGTGGAAAGAGGAGGTCATCCATCATCAGTTTCCATACATGTACAGTCCTTTGTTCTCCACTATGTTTCAGCGAAGTAGGGCTCAGGTCTGACCCAACATTGGGATCCCAGCCTTGAACTGGGCTGCCACCTGGGTCCCCCTCCTGGGCTTCCTTCTCCTCAAGGGCCCGTTTCTCCTGGATGCGAGTGCTGATCTCCTCCTGAAACTTGCACATCTGTTCCTGGAGCTCACTGATGAGATTTACCACACACTGGCAGGGGTGGAGGACAAATGAAAGGTGGTAGACGATGTCAAATGGAGAGATGGAAGAAGAAGGAAAGATAAATAAATTGAAGTTAGCTGCAACAATAGGAAGACAAGAGAGAGAAGATGATCATTAGACCGGCTAGTTTCTTAATTTAGTATGTACATGGAAACACGTGTTATTATAGCTTGAATTCCCCTGGCTGTGGATAGAAATTAAAATTTTAAGAACGGCAAACATACAAAAACGAGAAGAAACATCCTCAATGTGGGAAACTGAGGGAAAAAGATAAGCCTGAATCGTGTTGTTGAACAGTGAATGAGTCAGACAGAGGGCAGCCATCTTTCCTTGCCATCTCACATTGCTGAAATAGCGGGACACACAGATACATGTTCAATATGCAAACTGAGCACAGCGCCATGCTTTGTCCCCCATTTCCCTACAGGTGCCACGTGACAACCAGCAGGAAAAGAGGGGATGAGTTTGCTAACAGCTTATTCCAGTTTCCGTGGTGAAAGCAGAAAGTTCAGACAGGTTTAAAGAGCTGAGAATAGAAACATGTTAGTTTAAATGGGAGATAAACACACTTAGTGAGTGGATAATTCACTGTGACCTGCTCTACCATAAGTTACAGTACTGTGCAAAGCTTACGGCCACCTTCATTTCTCTATAACTTTCTTCCAAGGTAGCTGCAGACAGTCTTGTGATCTTTTAAAGCAGGGGTGTCCAAAGCGCGGCCCGGGGACCATTTGCGACCCCTGTACCGATTTTGTGCACCCCCTCCAGGTGGCTGGTGCAGATGGAAACTTTTTGTTTCAATTAGGGCAAAATTATTACAAAGAAGCTAAGTATGATTTTTTTTATTTTGATTTTTATTCATTGTTTGGCCATCAAGTGCTCTTGACTTGACAATTTCGGCCTGAAAAGCTTGGACACCCCTGTTTTAAAGTGATAATATTTAATATTTCTCCTGTAATATTGAAGGGCTGTTTTTTTTTTTGGGGGGGGGGGGGGATTTTTTGTCCAGTCTTTGCCTCTGATCATGATGATAGAATATTGACCACTGTGAGGTGGTCAAAAAAAATAAGGAGTAACCACAACTGGATACAAAACAAAATAATAATAATAATAATAATAATAAATCCAGCAATAACCCAACTTCTCCTGCTGATCTTATACTGTCTGCAAAGCAAATGTAAGCTATACACTCTTTGGGAATCACCTTTTGGGTGCAAGAATCCCATTTTCTGTCTGTATAAAGCTTGGTATTATCTACAAAGTCAATGTAATTGTGACATGCTGGTGGAAGCAACATCCCAAAAGATGGAATTTATAACAGGTTATTGGTTATGTTGTTAATCATTAGGCAGAAAACTATTTTAGTTACCATCTAAGTAGGCCTAGTAATGACAGTTTCCATTCATCGCAACTTCATGATAATAAAGTAAATGCGGCCAGATTTTTTTAAACTATATGAGTGTGAAATCAATTCACATGTGTTCAAATTCCTCGTATGTGTACACATACCTGGAAAATAAAACTGATTCTGATGTCTAATTTTTCACAACTATTCGACCCAGGGACAGCTTCTAGCTTTGTGTGCATGCTAATGTTGTTTAAGCTAACGTTTTGGGGAGAAAATGAAACCAGTTTTAAAACAAATATCTGGGGGATTAAATGTTGAGCTAAAAGACTGTTAACCAAAGTGTAAGTGTTGTAAATTAAGGGTAGAGATCATAGAACCAAACTTTATTGCTGGACATTTAATGACAAGGGTGTTATATTAGAACTAGTTAAGTAAACTTAAGGTACTTTTGAAAGTCATTTATCCTTTGATTTAACAATTCTTTTTTATCTCAAAGTTAAGTAGGTTAAGAAATAAAAACATACATGTTTTTCTGAAAACCATATTGGACGAATAAAAAGGTAGCTAAAGTCCAAAGAAGACCTTCAGGGAGCCAGACTGAGGATTACTCAAGACCGCTTTACAATATTACAAGAAAGTCTGGTTGTGCGGAAGCAAAATGTAATTTATAAATAATATTCTAATTCCAGCAAAGTTAAGTCTAAGCAGAAAGATGGCCATCCCCAAGACGTTAAACCCTAGGCCTGCAACCTCTGTTGTCTAATGAGCCATTTTTCCTCCCTCCACCATCTTTCAATGTTTAGATCAACAAGACTGAGCAAGACAAGATGAAGGATTGGAGCAAAGGAAGATAAAAACAGAAGTGGCAAACAAAGGCATACATATCTTTTCTTTTATACAAAAAAAAAAACCTCAATGAATTTCTGGCCTGAAAAAACAGCCTCACATCAGTCATTTGAAGTCTTTTAGCAGCCTGTTGCACAACCTGAAAAATGCACCATCAAACCAAACGTGTCATTCCCAGGGGGTCGTCAGTTGGCAGCAAGTTTTTCTGCGTCGTGCTGGTGTGGTTTCCTGAGGTGAAAGTGTTTTACCCCCAGGAATGCTCAGAATGGATGCCTGTCATTCCTCCTGACAGCTCACTGGAGCCTTGCAGCTGTTACCAAGCGCACACACAAACACATCACCGGCTTTACTGACAAAACGCAGACTGGTGCCCGCTCCCATCTCTCTGTGGCAAAAGCTAAAGACCACAGCTCTGCAGAAGAAATGCTGGTTATGAGTGACCGTATCAGTGCATTAGAGACAATGTGTCGCAACTAAACTTACCAAGTACTAACCTATCAGAGAAAATACCCCTATTTGTTAGATCTGACTGCATGCTGGAGCAGAAAGACGTTTTTGAGAGCAGAGGTCAACCCCAAAACCGACATTCCTCCTCCGTCTCAGCATGGGACCTTTTCTAAACATGTCCCAGAAAATAAAATAGAATAAAAAAATAAAATAAATAAGGCATCCATTCTTTAGAAGTGTTGTGTTCAGTGTTGTCTCAGTTTGGAGAAACAGAAAAACACTTGGACTGGAGAGTTAAGCTAAAGGCTAGATAGATTCATGCTATCTTGAAGCAACTCATCCCTAAAAATTGTCCGGAGTTAATGCAAAGGTAATGAAAACACATTTTCTCTTATGATTATTTCCACACAGGTCACTGGTTATTCACACTGAGGGCCTCGTTGGTTGAAGGCCCATAAAACCAAATGAAACGCATACGGCAAAACTGCAGTTGTTGAACATACCGATCATTGCAGCCATACGATGCAGATTGAGGCAGCCGTGGTCCTGAGGATGGTTTCCTGATTTTCCTTTAAATCTGTCCCTACCTTAACACAGCTGACTAAAAATGTGTAATAATCTTCTTATCCTTCCACCAAGTGCTACAAGAGGCTGGAAATGACCCATTAATTAAAAAGAGACCAGATTGCAGCGACGCTTCTCAAATGAATGATAAACTGCAGGGTTAAGAGCAACCAACAGGGGGCAGCAACATGTTGTGGAGCTCAGTAATGTTAGAACAAAATCTAGTCATTCCACCAATATTTCTGTTCTCTTATTAATGGGACTTTAAATTGGAGTAACAGTTTTACAGATATTAAGTAAGTACTGTGATACCAGAAACCCGTCCATGTCTACTTCAGTTTTTTTAGTCCCATTAATTTAGGTTCTTTGTCCAGTACTCCCGGTCACACTTTGTCTTAAATATTTGTATTCGTGTGGTAAAATTCATTTTGGAGCTAATTGAGGACATTCAAAGATTTTGAGTAAAACAGACCGGCAGCAAATGACGTGCATCAATCAGCCAGCCTTTAATCTTAGCTTTTAATTTTGCATGCTACAACCCACTTCAGCAGTGTTTGTCTGCCAACATCTGCTGGCTGCGTAGCGCCATCCAATCTGTCGCAGCACTCTCCTGCTAACAAGTAATGCAACTTCGTAAAAACCCTACCTACAGCTAAAGTCAACGTATCCAAGTTGTCTCTGAAGGTTAGCAGGGCAACTCTGCTGTGTGTTAGTGGCGAGAATTAAAACGGATCAAATAAATTGTTGCACCATTCCCCAGAATCTCTTGGTTTTATTTTGTGTGGACAAGCTACTGGTTGCTTGACACCTCTACACAAAACCCTACTTTAAACAATCCAAATAATCTAACACTAAATAAATTAAGAGACGCTAGAAACCCCAACCACGTTTCCTTTTAGTAATTCATTCATGCGAAACAGGTAGGAGGCCTCCCCCAAACACTCGCAAGCTCTGTACTTCTCCCATTCAAAATCAAAGGTAAGCAGTTGACTAATTGTTTGACCAAAACACATGAATATGACACAGAACCATAATCAAGACTTTTAAGGCTTTGGCCCATGAAATGACTCATTAAAAAGGATTATCTCATTTCTGCTTGTCAAATTTTAAACTGCAAACAGGAGCCTGGAGTTTATCACAATTGCATAAAACGTTACTTGAAGTTCAAGCATCCAAACAGCCTAAAAAAATATGTACCTGATCCATTTTCTTAATGGTGTAGGACAAGGTCTGCAAATTAGCTCTGGAGAGCTACTGGAGTAACAATAGACGAGGAGATAGAGCTAGCAATATCACTCTTGAAATGAAATAGAAAATATCTTAGCCAACCGTTTATCTTTTTTGTTTCGGAGAGAAACTTGCATTATAACTCTAAAAGTCAGCAGGAAATTCTGGTGGCTCCATGGATTCCTTACAGAATCAGACCGCTAACAGTTTTCTGCTACAATATTTGTATTGAAAATATCTTTCATAGTAACGGCGCGTGTCTCGTAGGACAGGTTTTGTTTTTTTTAAACAACACATCCTTTCCATTCTGATCTTTTCCGTTTCAATCATCATGTTACCAAACTCTTGCAGCTTCATCATCTAAGTCTTCTTCCACTGATGCTCGTCCCACTCCATCCACAGGTGAGTGGGCTCTACACATCTATAATGCCGCATCAACTCTATTCAGTAAAAACGCAGCCCCAGATGCTTCATGCTCGTATGCGCACAAGGCCGAGCCGCAAGAGCCGTCTGAGGAGCTGCCAGGCCAGTGGGGAGCAGCTAACCGTCAGAATGAACAAATTGCACAGAAAGAAAACAGCCAAGATGCATAAAGACTTCCCAACAGATAAAACTTGCACACACGCACATCTGAGCATTATTGTTCGAGACCCCCGGAAGCTCCTAATGGGATTGTTTCCACCTTCAGCGGAGCAGAAACTTGCTAACTTGAACAGAAACTCTGACTCAGGAACACACTGAGTGCAACCTTTCACGATCTATAAATTACATAATTTCTACGGATTTTAATGCAACCGCTGTGGCTCTCTGGATATCAGGCAGTTTTTAAAAAAATAATCTTACATATTTTCCTAACTTATGGGGCTAAATGTTGTATGGAATAAAAAAAAAACAGTGCTGTCATGTAAGATTTTGCATGTATTTTTCAGTTTTGACTGTAGAATAATGTGAAATTTATCACAATAAATTACATAACTGAACCCTGGCAAATACCAATGAATCAGATAAAGAGAAACAAACCACGTAGCAACCTTGTGATGTTTTGAAGGCCTTAAGGTTGCAGTATGCTCTCCTTTAAAAAATCTTTTAAAGAGACTATTCTTGTACTCTGGACCTCGTGGCTGTTGTTGAAAGCATCTGCAGTGACTGTTTGGTGTGTTCTGGCTTGTTGGAGAGTTTCAGTGCTTAGATTTGTATCTCATCACTAACTGTGCCAGTAACTTTTTTTTTTTTTTGTAGGGCTGGAATGTTTTTGTTACACATTGCATGCATGATGGTTTCAAGACAAAAGAGCGGGTCGTTCATCAGCTGTTGTATTTATTGCTGCCGTAGACCTGTGGAAAAGCCTTTACGGGTGATTTGGTTTTAGTGGGAAAACCAAAAGCCGGTAAGGCAAGGCAAATTTATTTGTATAACACATTTCAGTACAAAGACAATGCAAAGTGCAGTAGGACGATGACTGATTATGAGCGGTAAGGTTTCCAGAGTTTCTGGTGGAAACAAAACAATATCCTGAGCTGTTACACTTGAATCAAATGGTAAACCTTTGGAACCAATTAATCTAATGTTATTTCAAAGTTTAATTACTGCTACTGGTGTTTTTTTGGTTTTCTTTTGTTCTTTACAGTGAACTCCGTATTCTTCATCTTTACCTGAAATGAACACTTAGACAGTGTTAGTTGTTCCAACCAAACACTCAGCAGAAGGGTCTTTGGATAGATAAAGAATGAGCTTAAACCTCATCAGTAATTTGTGGACTAAGTCAAAAACCCAAATCCGCACCAGGAGACCAACAAAACTAAAGGAACTTTACAAAAGGATGGTCAAATATCAAGTTGTGATGCCAGAAACTTGTGGATGTCTGCAAAAGGCAAATGTTGAGGTGCAATTAGCTAAAAAAAGAAAAGTTTTAACTGTTAAAATAAAAATTCCACTCTGGAAAAATAAGTCAAAAAACAAAAGCATCAGGTTAGTATGCCAATGATGTTGATAGATGACATATTTAACATTTCTGGGTGTAACTGTAAGCAATATAAACAAGATTTAAACTTTGGAGTTGCACTTTCTGACGCCGACCTGCGATTTTTGGTTTTATTTCATCATATCTTGAGTTTATTTTGCAGCTACTCCACTCTGACCAGCTAAAATTCAACAAGCTTCTAACAAATTCAGACTCTTAACATTAAATACGTATTTCAACAGTCACGCTCCTCTTCCCCGAGACAATCTGCCACAAGCCAACAGGTGAGTAACAGTAAAGGGATAAGGAGGAGTCAAGGCCACTTATTCCCCTGCATGCATTCTAGCATTTAGCTTGAAACTTTGTTTCCTTTCAGAAGTGCGTGTACTGTTTCCTTAGGACAACAGTAAACACAAAGTCCTAAAAAGGGTTAAAAACCAAGAGCACAACTGGGTTAAAAGCTAATACACACTGTTCGCATCTAGCAAGTACAAGTTTGGCTACTTTGAAGAACAAAATTTTCTGTCCAAAATTCTGTTTTTGAACCCAATAGGAAACCCATGTACCGGGTAAACCATTGATTTAGGACATGTTGCATCACTGACTCCTCGCTTGCTAACCATAATCCAGCTAAAATCTTTTTTCTTTTTAACCAGACCTTCTCTGCTGGCGACTCAGTAGCTGGATCTGAGACCAAAAAGCACTAAAGCCAAATAGATGAATGTAGTAGGAATTTGAAGGTAAGACAAGCTAGTATGAGAAATATCTTTAAATAATCTTAAGAAAACATGCAGTTTTAGATGTAATTTAGGCCAACTTGGTTAAGACATCTGTAGACAGCTTTGATGTCTTCTGCCGTTCTTTAACCCATGCTATTTTAGATTTTATATAGAAACTTTATGTAAGCAATACCCAGATTGGACAGTGCAAGAAGTTATTTTGGCAAAGTGACAAAGTCTGTTAAAATAAAAAATAAAAACAACAGTGCATCAATTCCCACAAAAAAAAATCAAATACAATGCTACAATAAATGTCGTTGAAGGATTGTATTCTGACAAATATTTTTTAGACATGACTTAATGTCTAACCACCTGTTTTTCGTGGAAATAAGAAAAAAAAAATATGTAATATAAACTGTGCTAAAAAGCCCCTTGTTTTGCATACGGTATTGTTTTTTATGCCACAAGTGAATTTGTGTAGAGTAAAAAAAAATGCACTTTTGGTTATCTTTGAGTAGAAGGAGAAACATTGTCTGAGGACAAGCACATCCCATACCTCGGCTTTGTTGTTCTTTGTGTCTGTGGGATCCTGAGGGTTCGTGTTGGTTTGCGTCTCCTCCATGGTTACCAGCTTCAGTTTCAGGTAGGACACTTCGTCCATCAGATCCAGCTTCTGCGTCTCCAGTGAAGTCCTGCTCATCAGCTCCTGGAAAAAAAACAAAAAACAAATGTGCTCTGTGGATTCGATTGCACACGGAAGGAAAAAGAAAAAAAAAAACTTGTTTGTTGCTTTTGCAGGACCCAGTAGCAGAAAATGTTGTACACTACATACATGCAGGGACTGAATAACTCCACTCAGCACAATGTTCTTCCCACACTAAGAGAAGGCTGGCTGGGGGCTAAAGACCCCACAAAGCTAAATATGCATGCTCTCACGCACACACAGACTTGCTACAGGCTATTAATATCACCGTCCTCCATTGGCAGAGAGTGGAAAAGAAAGCATGTCTGAAAAAGAGGCAGATAAGAGATGTAGAGTCCCCTGAGCATGAAAAAGTTTTGTTTTTTATGACTCAGCTTTCAATTCCTCATCCAAGCTGCTTCCAGTTCCTCTTCTGATCTTTTTCTAAATTCAAGCTTGAGTCGTTGTGAACTGATGACGAAACGTCTTAATCTCGTCATCTTGTTCAAAATACTTTTTGAGAGAAACTGAGAAGAAAACATGAGGTTATGAGGTTTTTGCGGAATAAAAGTACGGATGGGCTAAAAAGTTCTAGTCTACAATCATTGATTCTTGTTATACATTTTGTCTAGTTCTGGTAAAATTTTGCCATCTCACTTTGAAAAAAAGAATATGTCCGTTCTTAAGACAGATTCTCCCATTTTCTGAAGTTTTCAGTTGGGATTTCACAAAAAAAAAAAATATAGATCATGTTGAGTCGCTTACATGATTATTCATCTTGCATCTCATTTCCAATTTAATTTTCTTTGTTGTTACTGTATTTTAAATTTTGAATAAACTTTTCTATTCTAACTAACAGGACATTAAGATGACACTCCCCATTCACAGAATCATCAGCACAGGAGGCGGAAAGCGGGTTAAATGTCACGTCAGCATAGTAGCCATCAAACTATTTTAAGTGTTACAAACTTCTTATTCATGTGTAACACTCTGATACATGAATGGGTAACATATTATTTCTGCTCAGAGTATTTTTCAAAAGTGATGCATTTATTTAACCAAAAAATAAAGGTAGTTTTGTTTCAACGAAGCTCAGATATATTACAAATATAATATTCAGGCGGGCAACTAAATTTAACTTTTTGTCTTTGGACAAAAATAAGGAGTTAAAACCCCAACCATCACATAATGTGTGTACATCAAAGATTCACTTAGTGTGTTATCTTGAAAAAATGGAGCTCAGAGGAAGGGAAGAGGACACACTGCAGCTTTGGCTGGACTGGTTGCTGGTAGTAGCAAGGTTTTTAGGCTGCAGTTAGAATACAGATCGGCAAATTACTGCCGTTGCTTCTGTGAGAAACAGGAAAAGAAGGCAAAAAAGTAGCAGCTAGAAGGATTCGGGTTCAGGATTATATATTTTGATTAAATCGGTTGCTTAACCAGACTAAAGGGACACATTTCAATGACTGCATCACACATCAAAGGACGGGGTTGAAAGTGGTGAGGTGTAAGGTTCGGGTCTATTTGATCGGACAAATAAGCCCCCGGTGCTGAGAAAGTGAATGCTTGGTAGCGGGAAATATTATAAATGAGAAAAATTTGCAGTACCATACTGCATAATTACATTGCACATGTCGATACTTTAATCATTTCAATCCATCATCAACTCAACTCTTTTCTTTTTCATGTTTAATGTACAAAAGTCGTGTTAAAAAGCTTAAAAGGCAAAACTCTCTGACCACAAACGGATACAGTTTCACTCCAAGTGGACGCAGTAAACACGTTGCATCAACACTGCAGCCACACAGACAGACGCTTAAAAGCCAATAATTACTCCGGCTCTGAAAATCTGCTTAGTTATGGCAGCTGACTGTCAGTTTGCAATCCAACACCAGCGTCACATCACAGAGGGATAAGCTGCAATATTTAGAGGTAATTCATCAGACGTCTGTGGTGGTCGGCCACAGCTCAGCTGCTTGACATTTGCTTTTACTAAATTATAAAAAGCAACGCGTGCCAAACTATCATGTCCTTGATATCCCTTATACTTATACCCCTAATTAGAAATCACTTTAAAGAGGCTTTGGCCATGTCTGCATACAAGCAAAAATAAATGTGACAGACAGAAATGTCAAAATCTGGGCTCTAAAAGGTTATTTCTAAATTTAAAACCATAAAACGACTAAATATGGTGGAGATCAGATCAGTCACATCTGGTTTAAAACAGAAGGGAACTTGGAGTAGAGTGTATTTTAAAATGATTAAGCTAAAATAACCTATAAATTAAAAACCTTTAGATTTGTTCAGCTCACGCAAAGGTTTTATTTTTCTTCCCTAAAACAAAATGTACGCTGTTTGAATTTTAAAAAGCAAAGCTTGAAAGCAAACAGATAAATGCATAAAAAACAGCTTTGAGATGCCATAATTTTTAACTTATGAAAAGTGAGATAACATTTTATTACTTACACCTCCAAGTCATTTTTTCTTTACGTTTTAAACACATGAACATCTAAATGTATAATTTATGAAAAAGCTTGTTTTTAATCCATCTTTAGAGCTAGTTCAATAAAAAAAATCTTTCATACAGTTATGCCTTCAGAGTCTAATTTATTCTAATTCCTTCAGCTGTAACAGTTTTTATGCAAGAAAATTCAAGACTCTGAACAAGCAGATAAAATAATAAAAGTGTGTCTTCAAAGGTAAATTTCAAATTATGATGTAACAAATGGTCGTGGTTAATAAGGTGGACTATGTTGCCACAAATTTACCAGATTGGGACTTTAATGATGTTCTTGTTTGGAGACATATTAATTAATTTGACTCAGATGGGTGTGTGGAGGTCTAGCTTCCTGTTAATATCACTGCATTACAACACTGCTAAAGCATGTACAAAGGTTTTAGAACAGCAGTTTAGTTGGGAAATGGCATATGACGACGTGTGGGAGGATCGCCTCTGCTAACTATAAACGGTTTCGTACTAGTCTAGTTGGTTTATTTCTATCACACAAACCTGAAACGGCTAAAGGAAAGACTGAGCGCGGAGGAAAAATGTCTCTCAGCCAGGCAGACTCTGTAAATGTTCTTACAAAGATCCGCATGAAAACAACTCTAGTTTTATCAAAATATGCTGACAAAACCTAAATGAAGTTAGCCATTTGTTGGTTTGCAGTTTAACACTTAACCAATGTCAGCAGTTATTGGGACCCAAATAAAACATCCCAGTTTAACTTTAACTAGTCACTGGACCAAATCTGTCACACCAGCTAATAAATCATCAATGCCACAAATATACCTGATGAAAATGCTGCAGATTTGTGAGACAGACGAAAAAAATTTAATAATAAAACAAATGAATATAAATCTGAAAAGTGTGGCACGCTTATGTATTTAGCCTCCTTTTACTCTCGCACCCCAAATTAAACTCCAGCGCCACGTATTGTATCGAAAGTCATCTTGTGAGTCACTCTTGTGTATTTTAATTGTGGTATAAATGCAGCTGGAGTTGGGAGATGAATAATAGTAAACACGGGCCAACAATGGAAGAAAAGACGCAAAATACTTCTGTCTAGGCCAGACGTTCACATGACAGCAGGACCATGAACTGGAACATGCAGCCGGAGCTACAGTTGAATGGCTTAGATGAAAACTTATTCATGTGTTAGAATGAGCGAGTCAAAGTCCCGACCAAATTCCCATTTGTTATCGGTGGACGGAGTCGAAAGAAGTTTGCTGTCCAAGCTGATGGAGCTTGAGCTATATGGCAAGAAGAACAGGCACAAGTTGGGCAAAAGTATCTAATGAATTAGGCAGTGAGGTCAATTCTATGTTTTGCAGTTATTTTTGCTCCTACTTGCTTTATTTCTGCCTTCACAAAGCAGATTGCACTAAATACACACAGGAGCATAAAGGACCGACACATCCAACAGTTTTATCCGTTTTGTCAGGCTGCAGTTGTCCTCCCTTCAGCCATAAACACACCAGATGCCGTGAAATGATCAAAAGGTCTCGAATGGACGAGGCATTCCTCAAAAAGAAAACATCTGACTGAAGGAATCAGATTGAAATGCCTTTTCTACATCAGAAAGTGACGCTAACAGAAAATAAAAGATCGTGAAATGTAGAATATTGTTACTTGATTTATTTGAATGTAAAAAACACTGATTAAATTTTGGGTATGAGATTATAAAATGATTACATGTACCAACCCCATCCCACCAATGGTCTATATCTGCTCATCCCTGCAGGGTCATGGGGGGGCTGGTGCCCATCTCCAGAGGTGAGGCACTCTCTAGACAGGTCACCAGCCCATTATGGGCAACAAAGAGACACACAGAACAGACAACAATGCACACACACTCATACCTAAGGGGACTTTATCTAATTTAACTCATTAACCTAACAGTCATGTTTTTGGGCTGTGAGACGAAAGCCAGAGTACATGGAGAGAACCCATGCATGCACAGGGAGAACATACAAACTCCATGCACAAGGACCTGAGGACCATCTTGGTACAAGGCAACATTGCTAGCAACAGCGCTACTGTGCAGCTCTAGACATCATGCAGAACTTATTACATTTAGTCTGTCCAAATATACAATGTTAACTTGTAATTATATCAGAATAAAAAAAAAATCACTTGTGCACAGTAACATCCTGTGCACATGCAAAAACTATCCCTGAACACACCATTCTGTACGGGCCTTAAAGTTTGGCACACAAAAACGCAGCAATGTAACACGTACTGCAGAGTCCAATGTCAGGGTTGGTTCCTTCAACCGTACACATCCAGATGCCCTCAAGTTTAAAAAGTCTTATGTCTACTAAACCAACAGTTTTAATTTACAGTTTTATCGCTCATACCATTTCAAATCATGCCATCATCTATTTTACACCATATTTCTTTAATTTACATCCCGCCCTCGGCTTTCTTCGCTTGCTCCTCGCCTCAGCCAAAGGCATGAGGAAGAGGGAGCGCATTTCATAATGCTTTGCATTTGCTTGCAATTGGACATCCACTCATTTAAACACTACTTCAAATGGAATGAGGGTTTATTTTTCAACGTGCGATTAAATGCGGTAATGTTAAACGCACTCCAAGTAGGCCAGAAAAGGTGTTGAATCTTGTTCATTACAGTTCTTACAGACAAAATCTCTACTAGCAGGTCAAAGCTTAACAAAAAACTGCTGGTAGGAAATTGCCCACAAAGACAGATTGGTGCATCTTTACACAGTTTTTTTTAAAAAGTTGAAAATAATATAGAAGTATAATGGTGCATATAAATGCAAACACGCATAGACCTTTTCCACCAACACAGTTCGGAGCCTGTTATGGTTCCAGTACCCATTTTTCAACCACGGTTGTGTGTTTCTACTGAAAAAAATGAGGTGCCAGACCCCGAAAAGTGGTTCAACTTGGGCACCACCAACTAGCTGGTTCTTCTTCAGAGCAGTAGAGTATAAAAAACAACATAAGGAAAGTGCTAAACACAAACACAAGTGAATTACGCAACTTTTTTGTATTTTTGTTGAGCTGGTAAAAAAAAAAAAAAAAAAGATATATAAATGTAGAAACACAACAGGAAAACGGGCTGTATATTTATTAAAATATTATCCTTTCAACACAGACTCCCTCCTAAAATGTCTTTCTTTTTCTGGTCAGCCAGAATGGATTGACATTGGTTTTAATTATTTTTAATTGATAAAGAATAGTAAATATTTATACATGTATGATCTTAACCATAACCATTTTCTTCTTTGTAAGGTCCAAGCTGCAGTAATTTCTTTTTAGGGGACGGCTCCATCTACCCTTCAGCCACCCAAAAGCATCAGTCCTTTCGCTTTCTTATGATGTTTAACAGTGCCTATAATTAAATATAAATATACATTTCTACAGATGCATAGCATTGGTATGCTTGGTGTCCTTAAATTGGTGAAAATGGGTATTGGCTCCTGAAAAAGCACCAAAGTTCTAGGATGCCCGAACTGAACTGGTGCGGGAACTCGAGCTCTGACGATGGAAAAGGCCTAACAGAGTGAACTAAAAGAGGAAACTGAGGTCTGGCATCAATAATATTGAATAAATGCTTATAGAGATTGGCATAAGTTAAGACAACAGCTCTAGATCCCCTCTTTTTCAGGCACTTTCTATGTGTATCGCACATAAAGATGAAAAAGCAAATTGAGGCAATAAAAGTTTCAGGAACTGTACATCACGTTAAGGGTTCAAAAGGTGCTGGCTTTGACTGTACAAACGGTATTTAGTTATCAGTCATGGAAATATTTGGATTTATCACAGCAGTACATCGCAGACCAGGATAATCCTCATTACGCTAAAGCCTTATTTTAACTTGCAACACAGATAGAAGGAATGCAGCAGAGAAAGGAGGCATGTCGACACATTTTAAATCTTATAAATCTGCCTCCTCCATAGACACAACGTGGATTTAAACAGCTAGTGAAGACGCAACAAAATACCACACAAGAGACACAGACCACCATTATCAGTCTCCACACCTTAATCTCTCTTTACCAAACATCTCGTATCACTTTAGGTGTTTGATCAGTGGTCGTTAGCCGCTGCGTGTAAACCACTACAACAGCTGCATAACAGCGCTGCTAAAGCCAGAGAGCCTCAAATCATGACTGACTGCAAGGATTTATTATAGCAGAAATGTAAGTAATCGACTTTCAATTTGGGATATTGTATTTTACATTGCTACACAAGCCCAGAAATTATTAATTGAAGCGAGCGACATGCTAGAAAGCGTCACACTGCCGGTAGGGCCTTTTATTTTGGAGCTGGGGCCTTTTTACTCCCAATGTTGACAACAAGGAGGACAAAGAGCCCGTTGAGGAGTTTAAACAGAGGGCTGATTTGGTGGCAGTCAGGGTTGGGATCCTTTTGTGTCCAGCCTGACATGAGTTTACTTCACTGCTGACGTCACTGAAAAGCCACTGGGGGGAAAAAAAACTGCCTTGATCTGTTGCTAAATTGGCTCTGACAAGCGGTGGTTTTAGTCACCTTGACCACAGTGGATGTAAATAAACGCACAAGTTCAAACAATCCAACCTGTGTCAGATTTATATAAGGAGTCAAAATAAGCAAATTCTTTGAAGAATTAACGAAAGATAATACACACATCTTTATGGTTCAACTTCTGGCTGAAAGCCCCTCCAGTATCCTAAAAAGTACAGACATTAGCAAAAATGGTTTTGGTTCACTGGACTATAATTACTGCCTGTTGAGCTAAGAGCCAACATCAGCATGTTCTCACAAATGTATAATATGCTGACAGCAGGAAAAATGTCTTCTGTTGAGCAATTTGGTTTGGCAATTTATAGTTTGATACCAAACCCAGAGGAAAGTTTCAGTGACCACATGAGCTCTGATTATTATTCCCCCAGTGAATTTAAATATGTACCAAAGTATTATGGTAACCCTAGTAGTATGTAGAAGAATTTTATCAAGATAACCAAATGTTGCTGCTTGTGTTTATGTTAAGTGGAGAAAGGAAAACCAACATAAATACCCTTCAGTTACATCCATATAGTGTACAGTATGCTCCCTCTGGGCTCTTTTGCATGAATTACTGCTTCAGTGTAACATGCTCTCTGCCGGTGGCTCTGCTGAAGATTTAAGGAAGTCAAAGTTGCTTTAATAATCTTCATAGTTGGCTCTAGTGACCCTAATCTTCCTCTTAACGATACGCCACAGGTTCTACATGGGGTTCAGGCCAGGCCACTTTTCTGCCCACACAAACAGTGATACCAAGAGGATAAAAGAAATTATTTGCCAGTGTCGGTAGGTTCCAAGATGAGATGTTCACGAGTAACTTTTTCCAAGTCAAGTGTCAAGTATTTCGCCTCGATTCAGAATCCAATCAAGACTCCAAACGACTGAAATAAAGATTTTCTCTTCAAATCCACAACGTTTAGTGCACCTCTAACCTGTTTGTCCTTAGGCCTAAATTATTACATGAACATTTCATAGTTACCTTTTCGTTCTTCAATGTTCACTGATTTGTCATTCAAAAATCTGCTAAATTATTTTGACATTTATACTCCAAGGCAAATACTAGAAAATGGTTAAAACCTGTTAATGTTGATTTTCTGAAGGCATCAAAGTGCTTTTTTTGGTCTGTGTAATGACAAAGTTAATACCCATTTATCCCTGTCTTTATATTGTCCACTCCATTATATATTGAACTAAATAGGGTTTCAATGGTTTTCTTCTAATCATTCTGAGCTTCCATTTCTCTCTTCCTTACATGAAATAAAAACTGTAACCAAGACTTAAGTCTCAGAGCAAGAGTCTAAGTCAGGTCTCCGGTCACTAGGGCACAAGTCTAAGTCCATTCTGAAGTATTTTATTTTGGTGACTTAAACTGTAGAAACTTCACACTGGACTTCAAACATGGATGCACTGCCCCCTCAGTCTTTCCCCAGACTTTGGAACCTTGATCTTCAAATGAAATACAAAATTAATATCCACCTGAAAAAGGGACTTTGGACCACTGAGCAACGAAAAGATCCAGCCCTTTGTCTTTGTAGCCCAGGTAACATTCTTCTGACGCCGTCTCTGTTTCAGGAGTAGTTTCACACGAGGAACGTGGCAGTGGTAGCTCCTGTCCTGGATATGTCGGTGTGTGGTGGCTCAGAAAGCACCAGCTTTCCGTGGTTGGAAACAGCGCCTTTAGATTCACCCAAAAAGTCTTGATTGGGCTTTTTTTCCCAGTCCTCTCAATGCTGCAGTTCTCCCTGTAGCTTTTCCACCATTTTCCACTGCACTTCTTCCATCCCCTCAAATTGCCATTAATATGTGGTTACAGCACTTTCTGAGCAGTCACCTTCTTGTGCAGGGCTTCAATGATTGTCAGTTGGACTGTCGATTCAGTACACTTGCCCATTAATGCCAAATTAACTTTTAAATTATATTCTCATTTATTGAGATCCAGAGGCATATTTTTTTTTAATTGGTAAATCTAATCTTCCCAGGGCCATAACAATTACAAAGACACACAGTTTAGAGTAAGCACAATCAGTCGTCATTAAGACGTTGAAAAGATATTCTCTACAAGAACTTCCATTCTATTACAGAATCCAGTTAAACATTTTAATACTTGTTTTTAACAGCCTAACTGGATGGAATCACCTTATTTGTCAAAACTTTTACACCCAAACAGACTCTAGCCAGTTTTTTGTATCTCTGAGCTAGAACTCAGAGATCCAAAATCCAGGTCTGTTAAAGGGTCTCACATCCAGACTGTAAACCAGAGGTGACGGGGCCTTTTCAGTAGTTCTCACCCCTGTTTAAAACCCATTGTTTAAACTCTAGTGGAGCAGAAAATCTAGGCTTTTAATTGGCTAGTTTATTTACTTTATTATTCTAATGGACTGGAAACCTGCCCAGGTTGTATCCCGCCTCTCGCCCAGTGACAGCTGGGGATAGGCACCAGCCCTCCTGTCACCCTGCACGGATAAGCGGTTATAGAAAATGTATGGATGGATGTATTCCATCCAGGTGATTTTATGCCACTTGTGGCCTTTATTTATCGGCAGCTTTACAGGAAAAAGGGGAGAAACGAAAAGAAGACATGCATTAAGGGACCGGGGCCAGGAATTGAACCAAGGACAGTTGCATCACAATCTGCAGCCTCTAAGTCATCACCTTCCTAAAACAGGGTTTCCCCCAGCGTATCATAAGCCTGGTGGACCCCCAGAGATTTCCTGTAACCACAACAGTCAAGATGGCGGCTGCAACGGAGCAATGTTTTAATGATGCCATTTACTATGTCCTTCATGAGCTGGATATATCTTTAAAACCTCAACAACTAGCTGCTCTAAGGGCTAAAACGGAGCGTGTCCCTTGGAGTTTGCATCACATCTATAGTTATTTGATTGGTTCTAATCCGTTGCTGTTGACCCCGTTAGTCCCGACCTGGTTCTGGCTTTGAAATCGGGCTCTACCCACTGCTTTCCAGACTGATATGCCGTGTTTACGGTGTGTCAGTGTGGCTGGTCAGGTTGGTTGCTTGATGCATTTTCAACACATACAAATGATCAGATTGTTAGAACTTAGCTGCCATCTAGTGGTCAGACTTTCGTACAATTATATGTCATTCGTATACTTAATACCTATGTTTAAATCTGCTGTGTGATATACTCAACATAATGTCTACTTAATTTTGAATCTATATTATAGCAAATATACAAATTATTGATTATTTATATTATTGTATATAAATTCGGCATTAATGGATTTTAAATGCGCTAAATAGATATATTTTGGATTGATTAACTTATCGATTCCTCAACGCTTTAAAACAATGCAAATCCCAAATTAACAGCAATGTTACCATGATGGGAAAGACAGGTCAGCTTCAATTTCAATCTATTTGAGGATAAACTTTGTCTAATTGACTTTAGGAAACACTGTTGAGCTTTGACCTGTTAAGCCTACTTTGTGCTGGTGTCATTCACATTACCTCACCTCAGCTCTGAGGACATGAGTCAAAGGAGGTCAACGCAAGCTGGACCAGGCAATAAAACAAACTGCCACTCCCTTTTTATTCATTTTCACTCCTAGCTGAAACTTTCATGACCAGCTGGCAAAAATAAGATGTTGGATTTTAATTAAAACTGATATGACCGTGTTGTTTGTGATCTAGTTGTGTGAAGTTATTTTTCAGTCATAGTAAAGCTCGTCTAGGAAAGTGTTTTTAATCAGTCAAACCAAGAGTTTCTGTGAGTTTGAGTAGCTTAAGATGAAAGACATTTTAAGAGCCTTTTGAGATAATTATTAACTAGGTTTAACATGTACGTGATATTCAAAAAATAATGATTTTTTTTATTTATTTAGCACACTATTGAAACTTCTTTTTGAGCTAAAGCTTGGTAAAGCTATAGTTGGTAATCCAATTCAGAAACAATTTTTGTTATACTGGCTGCAATGGTCCTTCCAGAAAAAGGAAGGGGAAAAAAAATAAAAAAATCAGACCACTTTGAGCTACAGGACTGTAAAAACTCTGACCAATCACTGCCATTCGGTCCGAATAGAAAGAACCATTCAGCTAAGGAGGAGGTGGAGGTTAGAGGAAGTGCCACATTCAAATCTTGCTAGCTCTACAACATTACCAACTGTAGCTTTAAATATACACCTTTCACTGATGAAAGAGTTGGTAACATACAAACATGCAAATCACATCATGGCCAATTATATTCTACATCCTATGACAGAAAATCTGGACTAAATTAGGACTTTTTAAGGTCTTACATAGAGAACATTACATGTAAATATTTTAAGGGCCATAGAGAAAAACCTCAAAGCAGAATAAACTGAACACATCTGAAAAGGCATTTAATATGACCATTTAATAATCTGCTATGAGAATAATGATTTGTTTAGATGTTATTTTTGCTGGGTCAGAAACTTTGTATACACATTAAATAGTTTCAGCAGCTACATTGGAAATGTAGCTGTCAAATGCAAAGCTCATGCCCAACATTGTCATTGAAATAAATAGGTCATGCCCCAAACCCTGCACAGGGCCCTTTGGTGTCATTCTGGCCTCTGATTTCAAAGAATAAAGGCCACTTGGGAAGACTCTTCAAGCAGATTTGTTTCTATCACTATCACCATCTTAATGAAATCCAGTGAGAATGAAAAATAAAACTCTTAGAAATAAAGCAGAGATGTGGAAACAGTGCACTTAATGTTAATTAATGAGTACGGCACATTCTGTGTGACTTCTTCTAGTACCATTCTTCCTGTATAGCGGCAGAATTTCCTCAGCCTTCAGCCTGGTTGTTGAACCGCTGTGGATAAATAAGTATCAAGTGTAGCCATAAAGGACAACTCCACTATATTGAGGTCACAGCTTGCTGGGAATATCACCAGAGTCTGAACATAACCTGCAGGAGTTGGTTGCATGTGAGGCAAGCAGTCACACATTGTTCACATCTTGTGTCGAGGCTTAATTCAACATTTAAACCAACATCATTTCACTTTTCTAATGCTAGAAAATCTTAATGTTGAAAAAAGGTACTGTTAACTGGAGTCCAACACCCTCTGTTACGTTGGACACATATCAGGTGAGAACATCTAGTGCAATGAGACCATCAGCATGCAAAGTGTAAATTAATGAGACTTGGAGCTTAATGTTTGAAAATTATTGCCCCCTGAACAGTCTATCAATATCAATATTGTACACACTGCTATTAACACCGTATCTTTAGAGCCCAGAAATAAAGTCATTCACTTAAGCTGAAGGTATTTATAAGTGGAGCTGAATCTAGGTAATTAGTGCATGGATTCTGTTTGTCATAGCAGATCTGTACTTGCAGCAGTCGCAGGTTTTAGTGCAGGCACTTGTAGCTGTGAATTTAGGGCATCTATTAAAGCATAAAAGAAGGTGCTTTAACCACAAACATGCAGGCTGAAGCTTTGCGGGAAGTGATTGTGATCTCCAGCTGCCTGACAAAGTATGCAGGTTAAGACTGTGGTGTTGAGCTGTGAGCGGCCCAAATACTGTGATGAAGGTAAAGATATCAGTTGTTCTGCCCATGGTTAACTTATAAAACGTACAATAGGAAAAGCACTGCCTTAATTTCAAATAGAAGAATATTAGATATATAAGAAAATGAAAGGTCTTCCGAGCATTCAATCAAACAGCTCAAAACTGTAGCAGCAAAATGTTTTTTTGTTTGTTTTGTTTTACCTGTTGCAGCATTTCCTCTGTAGAGGCCAGTTTCTGCCGGTGCTCCTCCAAAGAGGTTTCCAGGTCTCTGATTTTCTCTCCCTGTGCCTCCACCTGGTCTGTTAAAACACTCACCTGTTAGGGGGACAAAATCCTTTAAGGTGGCGTCTTTTTACATTTTTCTCCTTAAGAACCCCAAAAATAACAAGGCTGTTTACTTTAAAGCCCAGCTATAACTAGTTAAAGCATTCAAAAGGTATTCAATCAACAAGTGATTGAGATTTTCACCTCTAGCACTTCTCCAGGTGATTTAAGTTAATAGTGCAAGAACTATAAAACTCAAAGTAGTAACTAAAAATAAAACATAATGTATTCCACAAAGATATGTTTGCAGGTTCAGTTACTGCTCAGTAAGTATAAGGTTTCATAACCTCATGTGCTACACATGTGCTACCAGTATTTCAGTCTAAAATAGTTACTAGTTATTAGTTAGTTTACTGTTATTATTAGTTATTACTAGTTAATAGTTATTTTAAATACCATAAAATAGCCAGTATGAAACAAAAGTAACAATTTTTACAATACAGTATAGCAAAAATTTGAATTGTCGTAATAAAATGAAATGTACCAATAATTCATAGACTTTGGAATCAGAAAAAATAGTAATAAGCAGATTGAAACTGACATTTAACATTTAAACTTATAATTGGCTAAGAAAACCAATGTGCTGAAAAGGCAAAAAGAGAACAAAGACAGCCACAACAACCATTACTCAATCACTCGTTTTTATATCCCACAGTGGGATTTCAACACCAACTTTGAGAGCTACGTCTATAGAACGGCTCACATTCACTTCTAACTGAACAGAATAAGAACAGAACACTGGAAGTATTCATACCCCTTGAAGTACTTGGAGTTTGTCACATTACAGGATAACCAATAGTTATTCACATCACCTTAAATGCATCATCTCCACTGTGAAACATGGTGGTGGCAGTATAATGGGGTGGGGATGCTTTTACTAAGCAGGGACAATGAAGCTGATCAGCCCTGATAGGAAGATGATTGAAGTTGTGGTTATATATAGGGTGTTACTAGAAGAATCTGTGTTATAAGCTGCAATTGACTTGAGACTGAAGGGGAGGTTTACCAGCAGGAATTATAATATAAATGTTTCACATAGTGTTCTTTTTTTCCCCCCATTTTCTTGGTCTAACAAAATCTGTAAAACGTATTCTAATCAACAAAAGGGGATATCTTTGTAAATGCTTTAAGTGTTCAAGTTTAAAGAACGGTGTTGTCAAACAAACTTTGACTAAAATTAACTGGACGTTTGTGGTACCTAACATTTTAAGATTTTAATCTGCATCTTTTTTGCAAAGGCCTTGCTTACCATAGAGAATGAATAAAATGCCAATCTGCATTAGCCACTTGTGCTGACCAACCAAATAAGTACTGTCTTTTAGCATTGGACGCAGTCCACATAAAAAAATCCTTCCAATGGCCACAAACGGACCGCTGTCACCTACCTGGACATCCCTGGTTTTAGATCAAAGAATACTGATGTGCTAGGGTGGTCTGTTTAAAGTCCAGACCTAAATCCAATTGAGAATTTGTCACAAAGATTAAAAATTGCTGTTTATAGACACTCACCCTCCAATCGAGGAGGTTGAATAATTTTAAGTAGAAGAATGTAAAAACTGAATCTACATCAGGGGTCAACAACATGGTGCTCATGGGAACCAGGTAGCTCCTCAGGACAACAAGCCTGTTCAAAGAAATAGCACAACCCTCCAGTGAGCTGCATTTAAAATGCTATTTTATTCAGTTGCTCTTCCTTTTTAATCATACTTGTGTTTACATAGATTTAAAAACATTTAAATTACATAAAGTTAAGGTGAACTTGGACTCTTGTAGTTCAAAGGTCAGTGCAGGTAGCCCTTCGTGTGACACAGTACCGTTGAAGTAGCTCTCAGTTTCAAAAAAGGTTGGTGACCCCTGATCTAGATGAACAATACTGATAAAGACAGACTCAAAAAGACTTGCAGCTAACTACTTGCAAAGGAGCCTCTGTATAACACTGACTTGGAGGAGCTGAAAAAAACCCAACACAACTTTCTTTTAGCTTCACAGTTGCATGCTTTTTTGTTGGCCTAATACATAAAATATCAAGAAATAACTTCTAAAGTCTGTGGTTGCAATGAGACAAAGTGTATAAAAAGTTCAAGGGGTTAAAATGATTCTACAAGGCACTCTATATGTCTAAAAATGAAGCTTCTGTCAGTAAATCTTGTTCCTCCAACACCCTTTCTGTAAATCGTACACATCTATCCTGGCATGGCTCAATATTCAACTCCACAGCAACATTCATCTACTCACCAACTTGTCAGTCAGGAATGCGTTTCACAGTTCCTATAATCTCACAGACAACACATTCACCTCCTGCCAAACACACTTCAACCCTTCTTTCATTACGGAGGTGCGCTAAATCCATCTGACAGCAGCTGATTTTCTGTCACTCTCTGACTTTCAGCCCTGCAGAAATGTCCTGTCAAGCGGCCAACTTTTTGACTCAATGCGCGTTAAATGATTTAAGGTCCTGTCCTTTCTAACAATGAGCCAAACGCATGCGAGTAAAATTAGTTGATTTTAAGATACTACCAAGCAGAGAAACAGATCAATAACAGGTACCTAATTAAATTAATATCTTATCAGCAAGACAGGACCTACTTTAAACACCTTCAGAAGGACTGTATACAGTGTAAAAAGGAAGTTTAAAGCACAACTTCTTACCTCCGGTGAGTACAAACAAAAGAACAGTTCCTTATTGAACTACACAGACGTTTTTAAGATAAACACAGATTATCCGCCACCATAAAGAGAAATACATGTTGAAGCAGAGCAATACCTCACATATGTAGTCTGGAGGCTAGAAGCAGGTAAAGAAAAAGTACTGCGGAAACTCACAAAAGGCACAAACTGTCAACAGCCAATTAAATCCTTCCTCAAAGAAACAGAAGCCCCGGTCATCCTGGTTATCAGCCAATCAGAGCTGATGTCACATGAGGAATGTGTAACAAGTAGGTGTGCATGTGGGGGAGAGGTGGTGGCAAGGAATGAGATACGGGCTTTATGATAGCTTTGTGAGCCGGGGTCGCTGAGCCAGGCGTGTGCATCAGAGAAAAAAAAGAAAAAAAACTGCTGCTTTTCAGAGAGCAAAACAAACACAGACAGGAAAAGGCAGCCGGAGGAGCAGCTTGATAACAGCAAATTAAATTCGAGGAATTTAAATACAGACTGTGGAGATCATAGCTGCCTTAACCGGCTATTAAACTGATCTGAACGCATGGAGAACCTGTTGACGCCGCATAGTTCTGAGACCTATAATAATCTCCTGCTTAAGTTTTACAGACTTGACATTTATAGCTGCCACGGAAGTTGTCAGTTTTCACATGTGGATGTGAAAGTGTCTGGGCATGATGTGCGATGAAAACATCTGAAGATCCTTGATTACAGACTGTGCAAGCTGGGATGGTTTTCAAAGTTGGGCCAGAAAGATATGTTATGGATTTAAATTACCATTTGAAAACAAACAGGAGATGTTCAACTTTGTGTGTCGTTTCATCAGCATTGGAAATTACTAGACCTGACCTGCAACACTAGAGATTCCTTGTCCCCTTCTAGTCGAAGCAGCCGTTCTTGATAGGTTTCATTGTTGGCCGGAGAACAGAGGCTCACCTGGAACACAATGCACCAGAAAAAAAAAATGCAGATTAATAGGAAGCTTATGGACCAAGCATGAAGGGTGGTCTGTGGTGTGCATACAAAAAACACGGATTAATTCTGGTTTTCTGGTGAAGTCAAAATTCTTCCAAGGCAAAGCCATTGCAAGTTGGGCTTTGTTTCGCCAGTCTGGTATATTAAGCCATCTCGACGTCCATTTGAGCTTTGCAAGTTTAGTCCAGTGAAAGACAGTAAAATATGTTAATTCCAAACACAAGATGCTTCCTTCTGTTTAGACAACCTAACAGGGTTAGAATGTATACCAGAAATACACAGTGAAACATGTTGAGAGATGGCTTACTGACATAAAGACTATTAGAGTTGTATCATATGGCTAAATCCTTTTGGGCTAAATTTTACCATTATCACAGTGACGGATTTTCACCTTTAATTTTCTATAACATTCACATGTTGTAGCTACTGACGGAAGGCATTTTTTTTAAAAATGTATTTTACTTTTTATCTCTGCAGAACCAGCGTGTAATCAAGAAAAAAAACAAATGCTGCCTTTTCTTTGAATTTCTCAACAAGCCAATGTTAAGGAGTAATGTGACTAAACACAAGATGTTTTCATATGCGGAGTGAGAAGTAAATCCAGTTTGTTATATAAATCAGTAGAGATGCATATGTAAATCATACTTTATGAGGAGACTTTAAGCTTCAACTTACATGTTAAATTCCACAACTTATAGGTTTTCAAAATGTACAGGTTAGTCTCCAGAACCTACAGGCTAATGTGGAAAAATCAGGAAATAATTTGAGGTGGTGGGAAGTTTTAGATTTAGCATTTTAAAACTTAAATAAGATTCTCGAACTTTTAGTCTAATTTTGGCGATCAGGCGCCATTATGAGGTGATATAATGTTGTTTCTATTTCTTACAGGTCATATTCTAGACCCAACATGTTACTTTCCAGAACGTTCAGGACACCCACCAGAACCTAAAGTCTAATTTTGGGGATCAGATGCTATTATGAGGTGATATAAATGTCTTTCTATTTCTTACAGGTTACTTTCCAGCCTTTATGATTCCTGGAGTACATTTTTCTCCAAAAGCACAAACGCATTTGGGTTTACAGTACAATCTTCCTCTTTTTGACACGCTTGCCTGAGTAACAAAGTCAAATTAATTGCGGTGTTTTCTCTTTTGTTGTACTTATGGATAACCCTGAGCTTCTTCTTCATCAGACTGTTGTACATTAACAGAGTTTCTTCAATCAGAGGCTTCTCCAGATCCACTGTAAGACGGGTCTGCAGCCATCACCATCTACAACAACTTGTTAAAGAAATCCCCATGAGTTACACCAGCATTTAATTTCCCTTTGGGATTAATGAAGTATTACTGTCTCAGACCAGAAAGTCCAGGTTTTTCTGCCATCACTAAATAAAGGAGACGAAAAATGTTAAAATGAAAAGGAGCATAAGGTTTTTTGATAAACTGCAAAGCTAATTTAATTTAAAAACTAATTTATTAAAATAACCTTTGGTTAATGTGTGGAGCTTCCACGGATTTATGTTGAAAGTCCATGTTCTGCCAGCAGATCATGAATTAGCAAGAGGAATCTCTGTCTTTCACACCTGTGCAATCTTACTGGCAGGTGTCTAGACCGTTATCTGTTTTTCCACCACATGAAAACCTACATGTCAGAGGTTTTTAAGAGAAAGTAAAACAATAATACATCCTGGACAGTGAACATCTTCAGAAAGTTGCCCAACAAAGAGCTCTACAGGGTATGAATATTTGAGTTGGTATGTTATTAGGGGCTACATTGTAAATTGTTCATGGGTCATAAATTTTTACCTCCGATCGTCTTTTTTGTAGAAACACAATTGATGATATTGGTTATTTTTGTAGTGCACTGATGGTTAAAAATAAAAACAATCTTTTTTACACCAACCTTCCAGGGTCACTGAATGTAAGATAGCAAACACGTACACAACAAGCTCACAGAATCATCCCTGTTCGAGGCACATGATGCATTCCTATGAAACATCATCTGACTCATCTGAGTGTCATTTATCTCGAAACAGACCCACACTGTGACTGAGGCTTGCAATCCAATTTCAAAAGACTTCTCTGATTCAACCTCTGACCTTTGAGTGGAACGAAACATATCTTATATAAACCGATATATTTTGAAGCCCCTATGGCAAAACAGGAAAAGAGCAGGAAAAGAAGCTTTAAAATTAGAAAAGTTTTCTGGTATCTACTCCAGGACAGAAGGAAGAGAGACACCGGGTCTGAGTCTTTTCTCGTTCTCATCAGAGTTACACGTTCCGACCACTCAGGAGTTGGAAACAAAACTCAGGCAAACCAACAGCAAACGAAGAGTTACTGGAACAGTTTCTAGACATTTTCAGATTATGCAGTGCTTTGGTCTAAAGCTGCTACTTCCTGAACTCTCGCTTTCAACAGGGATTTTCCAAAGATGCTTTTGGGATATGTCAGGTCTAGAACTGAAGCAAACCTATGAGCTCACATCTCTAACTGGTATTAAGTAATGCATTTGGAATTTTATTTATATCTTAAAATATAATACATTAAAACCCATTCTCTCTTTTCCAGATGTCAGAATTAGTCTTCCTTTAAATAATAAGATGAAACTGGACTTTAGATAGGAGCAGCCCCTCTCTTATTATTTAACCTCAAAGCTATATAATGACTTGTATGAGTAATCACTGCAACTCATTGGCCAGCGATGCCTGTCCACTAGTCTGCCTTCAGTCTCCATGGTAAACAATAGTTACACAGGCACACCGGGCGCTGGTAGTCTTCACTACTTGAATTACTGCTCTGGGTTATTATTAATGTCGGTTTTTTTGATGATAAAACAACAGTATGGGAGCTGGCGATGATATTTTGAGGTCATGTCTAACCCTGAAAAATGTGTTACAACTGTTACTTTTTTAGGTTCTGTCCAAATTTAGCTCAACAAAGAGATTGAAAGTTAGTCTTGGTTAGCCCATTTAATCAATCTTACCAACGTTTAGATATTAAACATTTTTACGAGGACATCTTTTCATCTTTCACTTTTCAAACAGTGCCATATTTTCTATGTGTATTCAAATACTCCTTTTTTGGGATAGGAGGCTTAGTGGAGATAAGATCTGAATGCAACATTTAGCAGCCTAAAGGGGGAAGGGAATGTGCTTCAGGTTGTGGGTAGGTCTTTAGCTTGAGTGGAGGAATTAAAGTGTTTGTCTTTTTTTTTTTTTTCCAAGTGACCAGAATGAAACAGACAATGGATAAATGGATTAGCGCTCGGTCTGTAGTTACGAGGGTGCAGCTGCAATCTGAGCTGAGTCGGAAGGCACAGCTCTCCGTTAAATCGTTCGTCTATGTTCCAACCTTTATCTATGGTTGAGAGATGTGGAACATGACCAAAAGAACAACATTCTGGGGAAAATGAGATCAAATGAGCTTCCTCCTGGGCTCAGCCTTACAGATGGTGAGGAGTTAAAAAAACAACTCAGCAGGGATAGTTCAGGCATCGGATCAGTTTTAGGATTGTATCGCCAAAAAGGTTCCGAACATAAACCATGGTTGGAGTTAGAACCAGGTTCTATACAAAAACTTCTTGGCTTTCCATAACCAGACAGCCAACTAGAAGCCACATCACTGTGCTACTATTCTCTTCTGCCAAATGTTTGATCCTCCCTCTGTTTGATATAACGTTTCTGTGCAGGATGACAGGACATAGAGTAGATTCTATTCTGTTAACCTAAATAAATTGTATTACTTAACTCAGAATTTTTACAAAAACATGCTCTAATATCACCATCTTAATTTATTGATGCATTAACAATACAAGCAGTCTTTGTGAGGCTTCTACGGTCCAAATCAGCAGATCTCCGATCTGATCAGACCAAGCATAGGAAATTAAGACCTAAACACAACATATAGATCAATTTTATCAAGTCCCAATTAAGGAATATTTAAAACACAACTAAGCTGTCGACAAGGCATTTACATCTTTTGGACTGTTTGCCAGAGTCCAAATGCTCACCCTGATTATCTCATTTCTTTTCCCTTCAGGTTGGTGCTAAGAAAGAACCAGTTTATTGGTCCCAGAACCAGAACTTGCAGCTGTAGAAACACAAAGAACTGGTGTTAAGCATGTACTAGCTAAGCAAGCACTAGCATTAATTCAGGTCTTGGTAAGGTTTGTTGGAAAAAAACAAAAGCTGAAAGTCATTTAACAGGAATAATCTACTGGAAAGAGATACTGGAGTATACCCAGATGTAAGTGGAATAAACTTTATATCCCTTCTGGTGTTGAAACTCATTAAGATCCCTGGGAATGAGAATGAAGGCTGTCAGTATTTACTACAATTATGTATGGATGACGAGATTATCTCAGTTTTTTTGTATCCTTTCGTTGTATTGAAAACATTTAATCTTAAACCTAAACCTTCTAACCATAGTCATTTTGGCATTTGTGAAGCATGTCTGCTGGAAAGATGGAGCCACAGGGAATGACAAATCACTACCCTGTCTATCAGCTGTTTGCAGCATGGTTTTACAGCCCACATCACTAGAATCCTGGTTTCACACTTCAAGTAGCAAAAATAAGCTCTGGCGCAAACCAACCCCACACATAAAGAGACCAAAAGTCACTTTAGTCAAACTCTGGTGAAGATAATTAGACACCGAGCACGTAAAATGTCTGATAACTTGATGTAGAATATCACTAAGACAGCAATAAAAACCTCTCTTCATTATGCCAGTACTTGCTCCTCTGGATGAGATATAGGCAACATATTTAGGAATAATAATAAGATATTGAAGTACAAATGCATGCCTTGGTCACGGTTGTAAAAATGACAAATGGCACCTACGACATTATCTCGGCAAGACAATGGTAGTTACATAAAAATCCCACAAAACAGACGCTCTGTATAAATAAACCCATGAGAGTGTATTTCATTCTCCATATCCTTCATGTACCACATTGTACATGAAAACAAATGATGCCTTTCATAGCTGAACTACAGCTAGGATGCGCCATCATAATTATTCCTGACAAAGCCAGAGGCCTAAAATGTGTAGCCAGTTTACTGTTGATGGCCCTTCCTGCCACCGCACCGATGACCCAGTTTTGAGAAGAAAACAAATATCTTTGTTTTTCCGTTTAAGTCAAGCTGTTTTCTCGTGCTACGTACAGACCAACATAAGCTCCAAGCCCTTGGCAGAAACATGTTAATTCTGGACCCTTTATTCCAGGTTTTATTACCAGACAAGAAAATACCGACATTAACAGGGCAAATGCTGATGGATTTTTTATAGATTTAGCCTCCTGATATGATTAAATGGAGGCCTTGCACCAATTATCTCACTGTGATCAAACACCCAGATACTGAAGTGAGGAATCAAAACACCATTTCTATGAGACACTCTTCAAATACACGCCTGAACTTTAAATTTAGTTTTGCAGCAACGTTGCAGTGTAAACTCTGGTAAGTCGCTCAAGTGGAAAATCAGCTGTAATCGCCGACTTTCCTATCAGGCAGAACCAGTTAAGGATGGTGACACAGCACTTGAAAGAGTCTGATAACGGAAACTGGGGCAGTCTGTGTTTATCTGTCTGTCATCGCCTGGTGTGGGAATGGAAGGAAAAGAAACCGAGAGCTTGAAACTTCTGAATGAATGTGTGAAAGCTTTCTCCTGTCAGGGCCGGTAACACTGTCCAGATTAAAAAGTTGACAGAATTTAGCTCTGTGTTTTCAGGACTTTTTACAGTTTTTAATTTTAGCTAAGGCCTACGACACCTTGTACCAGTTAGAGGAAGTTGTGATGCACATGTATAATGTATTTCCAAGACAGGCTAACCAAAATGATTCTCCTTTTTTTTTTTCTTTGCCTGAAAGGTGAGCAGAATTGTTTCCAGGAAAAAAAACGACACGTTTATCTCAAGATCTTCATACAAATTGTTTATACATTTCCCAGTGATGCGGGAAGAGTAAGGAAAACTTTATGTTAATTAGATTAATACATTTTGTCAATTCAAGAAAATACTTTCTGAATAAGAAAAACTGACCAGATACACATTGCAAAACTCTTATATTTTGACAGCAGCCACTTTTATCATGACCATTATGAATACCAGCAGATAAATAAAAATTGACTATCTTTTATAACACAGGTTCAGTGAAATCACCAATAATGAACAGTCTATTTCTGACCTATTTTATGATGACTAGCTTCCACTATGAGTAAAGCAGGATACTGTTTCACATATTCTCACTACATAAATCTAAAGTATTGCACAGGGAAAGTATATGCAAGGGATCTGCTATGAAAGTTACGAGTGCTGGAGCGGGTGGAACTCAATTTATGATCCCAGAGTCTAAGAATGCATGACAGCATGAAGCACACCACCTACTTTTTACGATTTCAGTAAAAAAAAAAAAAAGTCTCACTGCTCTATAGAAAGAAAAGACAGGGTCCTCTCCAATGCCTTTTATATATATTCTGAAAACAACAAAAAAAAAAAACTTTTTTACCATTTTGTGCTGAAATATTAACTTTTGTTTTGTGATTCTTTAAATCAGCACCTTAGCAGTGTGTGGTTAACATATTAGATGACATGTTTCTGGTCGCACCAACATGTCTTTAACAATTCAGTCACGGCTGCACGGTTAGCACCGGTGCTGCGAGAAGATGCAAGATTAAAATCCTGGCCTATTTCTTCATGAAGTCCAAAAACATGCATGTTAGGTTAATTGTTCTGTCTAAACTCTCGGGTTGGTGTGTGCTCTTGTTGCTCTTGTGTGTCTCTGTGTTGTCTTGTGATAGACCTGCCCTAAATGTTGAAATTGGGCAATAGCGCCCCACTCCACCAACCCCACAACCAGATATTGACAATGGAAGGAATCAATCGATGTGACAATTATCATTGCTGGTGAAGTAAGTGACATGTTTGAATATATATATGGGTAAACATAGGTGTCTAAACAATGGCACACAAAGCAACTGCTCCTCATTTTTTAAAGTGGGGGTGCATATAATGTTTCTGCTCCCTCATTTGACCCAAACACAGCTGATCAGTCCCAGCAGTCAAACAAATGTACGAAGTAGGGCTGAGCAATATATCGAGATTGTAAATATATCAAGATTTTTTTAAAAAGAGATAAGATGAGACTATATCGTTTATAGTGAGATGGTCTATGTTGCATTAGAATTATACTTTTATGTATCCCAGTATGTTATTTTTTTAGCCGTTTCTCATATTTTGTTAAGAAAAACGCATCTGTGAATAATTTGGGATAAAGCTTTGATGCAGAGATGCCTTTTTATAATTACTTTATGAAAAGAAAAAGATATCGAGATAAATTACACTCTAAAAATATCAAATTTTTAATTTGGTCCATATCGCCCAGCCCCATTATGAAGTCTGTTGATTCTCACTGTACTTTTTCTTAATTAGCAAGCAAAACCTAATTATTAGAAAAAATCGTTGTAGAAAATGCTTTCCTTAATTAATTTGAAGTCCAGTTAAAATGCCTTTAGTCTAGACCAGGGGTCACTAATTAAAAATCAGCGGGGTCCGAATAAAGAAAATCAACAACCAGTAAAGGTCCGGACACATTTTTTATCACAATCCGTTACTTTAAACAGTATTTAACACCGAAATAAAATGTTTATGCATCCACCTTATACATTGACTTTTTAAACAAAAAAATAACATAAAAATAGAATGTTTTTCTATTTTAAAATCCAAAGGGCTTTTTGAAATAGAGAACCACAATCTTTCACAGTTTGGTATATAGACAATTTCTTGACTTTCACATCTTTTATAAAACACCTGAATTTTTTTTAATTTCTTTTTTATGGCTTAATGATAGAAGTGAGCTTTAGGCTGCCCTGCAAGGATTTTAAACCTGGGTTTGATTGGCAACAAAGCCAACCTCAAGCACATATCAAGGTGCTCATTCGTTCTGCACCTTTAAATCAGCTATATTCTCCGTATGTATCAGCAAGCGGATATGTTAGGGAACGCTCCGGTGGGCTTTGCCATATTAACAAGAGAAGTTAGCACAGGGGTTGAAGCAAAAATAATGTTTGACTGAAAACATTTTCTCGCAAGCCCATATAGTCCCGGGCCGTGGACATCATGCCGCATTAGTTGGCTCACTTGCTTAGTGTGTAAAGTCAACTAAATCTGATACTGTTAAAATATCCTTTGAAAATTCCTGTATCTCTGCCACCTTTCAGCTTTAGAGCCTTTGCGTCATCCTGGACAGCCTCTCCATCACTTTCCACATCCACATCATCATCTGGGTTACTTTCATCTATGCAGCATCAAGTTCTTCCTTCACACTGTTGACAAACTGGTCCACAGTCCACTTTACAATCCCAGCTCCCTGTCCTCCAGAAACCCTCCATAAACTCCAGCTAGTACAAAGACAGCAGCTTGCATCATTACATCATCTACTTCACACCTGTACATCAACTCCACTGGCTCCCTGTCACATTCAATATAAACCAATTTTATGATCATACAAGGCCAACCACAGCCTTGGAAATGCAGGACACATCACCAACACTATCATGACATAATACATTTTAATTTGACACAGATTGCACATGACAATAATTCAGTCTTTGCTTTGCCCGTAATTGTTCACCAATTAATCATTACAGTTTATAAAAAGGCATGATTTAACTTTTTTGAAGTTTAATAAAATGGTTATATTTTAGCCCAGTGACTGGAGACCTGTCCAGGATGAACCCTGAGTCCGCGCTCCACTTTAACTTCATAAAAAAACTCTCTGAGAATCGCCTTTCTCTGGCGATATCTTTTTGATGTAGTTTTCTTAATCTGTAAGCATCAAAATCCTTGTCATTTTATTTAGTGTCCTGGAGCGCAGCTGCTCATCAGGTGATCACTGCTGCATACCGACAGCAGATACAGCTCTGCCTTCTTTGCTTCAGAACAGCGCAGGTTTTTTTTTTTTTTTACTTTTTCCGAATCGAACCCAGTCAAATGCGGCACATTTTCACATTCCGACTCTTGTTCTTCAAGGGTCATGCTAAATTAGCCTGAGCTAGCGCGTTACTCTTCTTTGTGTTTAAATAAAACATAACAGCGAATCACGAGGAGATCCCTGGTTGGTCGCCGCGTTTACCAGCGAGGGAATAAACGCTGACAGGCCACAGGTGGAAATAATTCATTAATTAACTGCCGGAGCAGATTGACGCTTACCGAGGGAAGTTGTTGTCAGCTGCTGAACTTTCTGACCTGCTGGTTTGCATAAATCCATAGAAAACCTTTGACCACCGCTACTTTCATTCATACCATCTGTGGCCAGTTTAAAATGTTCTCCCAAAGGTTAAAATGATGAACACTGATAAACCACAGACTGGCCATGTCCGCTTTGGAAAGACTCGCCCTGCTCTCATTCTGATTGGCTAATGTCCCAGCTCTGCCAGGTTTGATTGGTTGAGAGCAGCTTCAGATTATAACCTTGAATAAAAAGTCTAGACGGGACTTTTTGCGCTCAATTTCCAAATGACGGAAATCCGTCGCAGCGACGGAGAACTTTAACCCCTGAGTTAGACACTGTCGTTGGACAACATGCAGTAATATATAAATGTTTTAAATGAGGTTGGGTCCGGATTAGGTAGCAGCTGGGTCCGGATCCGGACCGTGGTCCGCTAATCCGTGACCTCTGGTCTAGACTAACTGTGGGCAATGTGATTAGTACTCTGTAGTGTGACCTTTGTATTTAAACTGTGTTGCTGCAGTCTTGGCCAGGTTTCACTTGTACAAGAGATATGCGACCTCAATGGGGCAAACAAGGACATGAGTGGGTACAAAACTGTTATGAAAAACTCAGATCCCTTTTCAGTCTGATTTTAAGCGCAATGCAACAAAATTAGGCAGACTTAAAAACCTTTGGCCAGTCAAAAAAACACTGATTATTTAACTTGTGAACACACGACATTTAGCTTTGTATCAATTAAGCATCCAGTGACATTTCTTAACCACAGATGCGCTCTCACATGGCACATTCCATCTCTGATTAAATCCTGCAGGATCAGTCGCAGCTCTGTCAACGGCCATCAGCTGAGGGATTATGCTTATAATGTGATAACACAACCCTTGTGAGGAGTGTCTTCGTAATGCCACAACAACTTGGAGATGCAGCCCAACTTCTGAACTACAAGGGAAGTTACATCAGAAAACAGCCTGTTGCCAGGAAAGAACACAATGCAAGCAGGACAATGACGCGCATCCAAAGTAGATCAACAACTCTCTTTCTCAGAGGGGCACGAGAGTTTCTACTTTCTCTTTTACCAGCACTTTTCCAGGTTGCAGCCAATAAGGAAAAGCCCTTGAGGGCATCGATCTAATGCATGGAATGTGCCACATGGAGAGTCAAGAAAAACACAAACATAAAAAGGACGCAGCCCTCACCTTTTTGAGCCAGGAGAAATGCCTGTAGAAATCAATGGGAGTCTCCATGCTCCCAGCCCATCACTGGCCTGACTGTTTCCTTCTGTTTCTGCTGGACTGTGCGTGTTTAGGGTTCGCGTGTAGAAGTCAGAGTCAAGTCACTAACTGCTGTATAGCATGCGAGTACTGTTGCGATGTTCACAGCTGTGGAGGAGGAGGGTTTTTATGATCTCTGCCTCCTGAGAGGGACAACTCCTCTCTGCGTCGCCCCCTCCTCCTTATTCTCTCCTTCCTTTCCCTCTTCAATATCAGCCTTTTTCTCTCTCCCTCCTTAGAAACTACTCTTCATTCCAAAGTTTCCGAAAGAATAATACTCCTCTTCCTTTGGACAAACACAGCCTCCTCTGTCCCCTCGTTCTTTCTTCATTTTAGAGTTGCTTGCCCTGTTTTTTTTCCTCTCTTTCTACTGAAGTCCGTCTGACAGCCAAATGGCCGAGTTCAGAGAAGAGGGGGTTAGTGGGAGGGGTTTTTCCTCCCACTCTCTGTCATCTGTTCTTGAGTTTGGGCCCATCGGATGCCAGAGAAGTGAACAAAGCAGCAACAGACTATGCTAGCAGCACACACACACACACACACAAAAACTCAAAGTTTCTCTCCCTCTTTTAATTAAGCTATATTCACGGTGCTGGAAGACTTCAAAACAGTCTGCAGGAGTCTCCTGTCTCTGTGTCTCATTTTTTTTTGTTGTTGTTTAAAACTATTAGCCTGGGGTCTGATTTCCTGTACATTTTACAGACACATTCATCATAACAATGTCAGCCATTTTTCTTGATTACTCAAAAACACGCACAGACACTGCATGCACCAAAGGTAGAGACAGCAGAGGATTACAAATAACCCATGCTCCTCAAATAAATAAATCTATGTCCGGTACGTTGAAGCTTTACAGTCAAACTGTAGCATATGAAAGTGAATAACTATTTTCTCTGGTAAGTTCATGAATTATTTAGCAGAGGCTATTAAAGTCCATTTCCCTAATAATGTAAATCAGGTAACATTTTGGGTATTGTGCAGAGCAGGGTTTTAGAACCACTGGACTTTGAGGTCTGGCGAAAATCAAACCAATAAAATAGCAATAAATAAATTATAAAACTGTTAGATTTGTATTAAAATTCTTAATTGTGTGTGGTACATGTATAAAATTCTGTATTTATAGCCATTTCCATAAAAAAAACTTTGGGAAACATGCAGGGTCTTAATATCCCACAATACAGTTGTAACATAGAAACAATGACAGGGCTACTGCATTACTAAGGATTTCCCTATGACAACTTTTGCTTTGCAAATAATATCACTTTCCATCTAATCAGAATTAAATTGTGGTAAAATTTCAACTGAAAGAGGTCTTCTGATGAGCTGATTGAGGTAAATCTTTCCTGAAGTGTGGTATTGTAAGAAAAAAAAGCGATCCAAAACAACCTGGCCCCATTTAAAAATGACCTGATTGACCATCAGCCATCAGTTTGTGACAGTGCTTTGTATCACTGTCCTGCTAATGCAGGACAGAGATACAAAGCACTTTGGGGTGCCTAAAAACAGGAAGGTTTGGCCGAGTTAAAGATCCGGACTCAACTTTAATTACTGAGATGCTGTTAAACAACGTTAAGAAGACTATTCATGCTCAAAGAACTTCAATATGGCCAAATTAAACAATTCTGCAAAGTGGGCCAAAACACCTCCACTGTGGGGAAAAAGACTCCCAGCGAATCGTCACAAATGCCCGATGGCAGTTGTTTCTACAAGGGGCGGCACAATTAGCTACAGGTTCTGGGGGAATTACTTTTCACATAGTTACATGTTGGTTTTGATTACTTTTTCCCCTTTATAAATGATAAAAAAAAACTATTTAGTAAGATAATTTATGTGACATTAATGTGCGTTTAATGACCTGAAACATTCAAGGGCGCAAAAAAAAGGAAAAACTAAAGAAATCTGCACTATTTTTGTTCACAAACGTTTATGCCACGAAGAAGATAAAAAGTGTATTTTTCCTCGATACGTCTCTTTCAAGCCACCACAGAGCGACATCACTACATCTCTGCAGGAAGAGATCAGGGTTTGTAGAAGTTGTGACCATTGCTAAGTGGCATACACCAGCACTCTTTGCATCTGTTTATATACAACATTTGGAGGTAGATATAGAAATCCCCAGAGGCATTTTTTCTAAGATTATGATACAGATGTGACAGTAAAACTAGGAATGTAAGATATAAGGAAACTGAGCATTTGTAATATTATTAACTATTGTTAACTATGATATCCTTTGGATTTAACTGACATTTTAAGACTTAGACATCTTTATTTGTCATTTTGTATGTACAGAGTGCATACAGAACGAAATTTCGTTGCATACAGCTTGTAAATTACAGTATTAACACAATTTCCTTTCTTTTCCATCATCAGTATATCCAAACAGTAACCTTGACCTTTAATATCAAGGTTACTAAATTCTGTCACTTCATATAAAGGCCACCCAGCTGGTACACACAGCATAATGCATAGCACCTGAAATATTATTAGCCTCCCAAATTTTGAAACTGACAAGTCCTTTGCTATTGCAATATTGGGCTATTTTGATGATAGCTACTTAAAGTTTCCCCAAGTCCCTTTTGGAATAACTGCGCAAGGCCGGCTTACCTGCTCTTCTGCTCCTCAGGGGATCACATGAAAAAAAAATCTCCCAAATCTACTCTGGTATTATTGCTTTTCACTAAGGCTTTCCTCTTCTTTTCATAAACTTGTTTGCAGTTCGCTTCTTGTGACTCTCGACCATGGTCAAAGGCTACGGTGAGATCAGCGGAGCTACAATGAACGGCTAACACCGAAGCTAACTGGATACATAAACACTAGAGGTGCACAGGCGCAGCCAGCAAGTGGAAACTAACAAGGAACGTTCACGCACACTGCCGTTACGCGAGCGCGTCAGAATGACTGGCATGTGGGACAACCAATAGATAAGGTGATACCCCCAGAACATGAGGGACAGAGGAGAGTGAGAGCAGGACCAGATCTCTGACAAATCCCTTCTCTTCAGTGCAAATGACAGTGATTGGTCAGAGTTTTAACAGGCCTGCCTTAACAGATCATTTTTTTTCACTTCCTTTTTCTGAGTAGATGATGTACTGACTATTTCACCCAGTACAACAAAAGTGTTTCTGAAAAGGATTACCAACTACGGATTTAATATATTGTGCAGCACCAACAGAAACCCATGCAGACAAAAATTTGTGAAACTGTTTTTACGTTTATGATACATCGGTCAGAACCAGCAGGTTAGCAGGTGCCAAGTATTGTTTTGCAAATAATGAAAGTGAAAAATTTGGTGATCATTAAAATGCTGAGGAGATTGGGGAGACTATAAATTGGTTTAAATGTGTGGACGTCATATACAGTATAACAGTATAACGTCATTACTCTTGATGGATTTGTTTAGTAAGTTTAATGTGAAATGATAAAACAAAACTAAAACTAAATGAAAACAAGTCAACAAGAAAGCATATTGTATTTGTGATTACTGATTTCTGAGCAGGAGATGGCTCTCCAAAAATCCTCCATCTGAGACAGACATGTCTGAGTCAGCTGTAATAAGTGGCAGTCACAAGGCATCTTATAATCCTTCCTGTGTATAAGTTTCACTGTGAAGTATCCCAGGAGAGAAGCCCGAGGGTTGAAAACTAATTACGAAGCTCAAACATCTTTGATCCTGCTCCTGTTAGGTCAGTGGGGAGGCACAAGATAAGAGGAAGTTGGACAGGAAGAGTGCAAGAAGGAGCAGCCAAGCTTCTGTTTAAGATGCCTTGATGATATGCCAGACCTTTATTCATCTGTTTTAAAAATGTGCACAAGAACAGCTTTCCTTTAGAAGCAGTTGCAACTGAGTTATGTAGATTATCCAGACTGTTTCTTGGTTCATTTCAGGAAAGAAATCTTGTTGGGATTTGTATTTCTTTTAACGATTGCCTAAAACCTCTTGGTTTTTAACCATATTTTGACGTGTCGCCTTAGAAAAGGTTGATGGAAACAGCAAACTGTGAAATAACTTCCTCCATTTTGTAAAGAAAACGGTTTTACGCTCGCTTTAGGTTGTTCTAGGCTTTTCCGAAAAAGGGTTAATGCACTAAACGGGAGACGGAAACACATTCGGCGAATAAGTTCTGGCGTAGCCAACATTTACCTTACATGACTGATTAGCTCTTCCTGCTGTCGACATATTCCCGGATTTTCCCAGAACACACATGGAAATTAATTTCTTCCTCTACATCTCTGGACTGCATGTAACATCGCCAACACTAGTTGACATGACAGAACAATTGCAACTTGCCTGATAGCAACACATTCCTGAAAACCTATTAAACTCTATTTTTCTCAGATGTGTGGTCCATGCCTCTGCAACCTCTACTTCCTGTTTATTACGGCCAGGTGTAACGTCAACTTCTGACATATTTATGCTTTGTGTGACCTGGTTAATTAACCATGAACCAACAGATGGAACACACCTAATTTGCAATCTTCTTTTTTTCGCAACATTGTAAAAGTTCACATAAATTTCATGTGGAAACCATAGCAACTCTTGTATTTTTTATAAACTTTAAAGATGATATTTTAAAAGAACTTCACTGAATGTTTACATCCAAAATATCTGAATTGCAAGAAAAGTATGTCAGGGAGTTTATAAGGAGAAAGAGTTAAACAAAAAAAGATATTACTTTTTTAGTTTTACTTGGTCTGGGATGCAGCAATTTGGAGGTCAGCCTTGACTCAGATATTAAAAGTTGTTGTAGGTCAGCTAAATGCATCTGGTATTTGTTCAACAATATACAGGTACATCTCAAAACATCAGAAAATTGTTAAAAAGTTCAATATTTTGTGTTATTTCAGAAAATGACACATATAGCTTCATTACAAATAAAGGCTTTAAACATTTCACTCTATTTCTTGTAATTTTAATGACTATGACTTACAGATAATGAAGACCCAAAATTCAGTGACTTAGAGAAATAGAATAGATTTTAATACAAAGGATGTTTGAAGCAGAAATGTCAGGCTTCTGAAAGGCTTGTTCATTTCTATGAACTCAATACTTGTTTGGGTCTCCTTTTGAATGGCTTACTGCACCAATGTGCCGTGCCATCGATGTAATCAGCCAGTGGTTCTGCTGAAGTGTGATGGAAGCCCAGGTTGCTTTGATAGCAGCCTTCAGACCATCAACATTGTTGGGTCTGGTGTCTCTCATCGCCCTCTTGACAACAGGGTCAGGTCAGGGGAGTTTGCTGAACAATCAAACACAGTACCACCATGGTCACTGAACCAGCATTTGGTACATTTGGCAGTGTGAGCCAGTGCCAAGTCCTGCTGGAAAATACCATCAGCATCTCCATAAAGCTTGTCAACAGAAGAAAGCATAAAGAGCTATTAAATTTCCTGGTACATTGCTGCATGTACTGTGGACTTCAGAAAACCCAGTGGACCAACACTAGATGACATGGCAACCCAAATCATCACTTACTGTCGAAACTTCACAATGGACTATAACCAATGTGGATTATGAGATTCTTTTGTTTCAGAATCTGGGACCGTGATTTAAAAAATAAAATGCTAACTTTACTTTTATCTGTCCAAGGTGGACCTCTGTAGCCCAGATAAGACATGTCAGATTTCTGATTCATACGTGACATGAGAAAAACAACATTTGTAGCCCATGTGTAGGAATCATCTGTGCATAGTGCCTCTTGATACGCTTCATGTGAAGCTACCCTTTAATTCTTGAACAGATTTTACTTGTCAGTCCTCTCAAGGCTCCCATTATCCCTGTTGCTGGAGCATGTTTTCTTAACATACTTTTTCCTTCCACTCAACTTTCTATGAATTTGCTTTGATACTGCAGACTCACCCTTATTGTGGAGGGTATCAATAACTGTCTTCTGGCCCACTCTCAAGTCAGCAGTCTCCCCCATGATAGTGTAGGCCATAATATGGCCATTAAAAAAAAAAATTTTAACTTATTTTTTATTGTTTTTATCTAATATTCCAATTTTCTGAGACACTGAATTTTGGATTTTCATGATTTCTTAGCCAACACCCACCATGGGCGTTGTTGGTGCTTGGTGGAGGTATTTATTGGAGGTTGTTGGTGTTTTATGATGCGATTGCTGGCTGCGTTTGGTGGGTGTTGCTGCAATTAGGGTGTTTTGGTAATTATTGGTGGTGTTTAGTTGTAATGCTGGTGGTAGATATTAGGCAGTTGGGGATCACTTAGTATTTTGTTACATTAGTAAACTACTTAACATCGGCACTGTTCAAATCACTATAGTAGTTGGTGGTTGAGGCCATTAGTAGTTGTTATTTGATGCTTATCTCTAAAGATCTGTTGATGGTTGTTGATTTTTTTTAGTCCTTGGTGTTTGTGGTGGCCAGTGAGTCTTGGTGGCGGTTGGGTTGAGGTAGTTACTGGTGGCTGCTGGTGATTATTGGCGGTTAATGGTGGGTGGTGGATGTTGGTTATAGATGGCTGCCCCTGGGGTATTGTAATTGTAAGATGACGTAGCTGGTTGTTGTTGGCTGAGGTTTGTTTGTTGGTTTGAGGTGATTTATGAAGGATGAGAATGATGATTTTAGAAAATGCTTTTATTTTATATATATTTTGTATCACAAAGGCTTATATTTAATTACATTGTTGTAAATCATTACTATTATGGTCTTTTTTATATTGCCTTGTTTCTATATCCTCTGTCATTAATGCCTGAATAATATCGCAAGTGGATAATTAACAGTTTTAGACACATATTATACCAAATCATTACTCTAATAACTCTTTAAGGCCAGCCTTGTTATTCGTCAACTTTGAATTTTAATACATTACAGGAAATAAGTCTGAAGGTAATTATAAAAACCGGAATGAATTACGAATGTAAGATTGTATTGTGCTACATTGAATATTGTTTTCAAATTTGTAGAAGTTCGGATTAAGGGGGACAGACGATCAAAAGAAATAATAAAGTTTAAATGAAAGTTCAAGCTGGAAGACTCACCCTCCCCGGTGCACCTGCTTCCACTGATTGCCTCGTCAATCATCTGTGCACCGGCCATTCGCTTCAGGACCTCATCCTTCCATCCCACAAGACTTTGCTTATAAGGCGCCCCACTCAGATTCTCCTGCTCTTCAGCTGAGCTTCGACTCTCCTCCACCCCATCTCCTCCTTCACATTCTCAAGCTTCACCTGACTACTCAGACATTCGCAGCCTTCACGTCCTCTGCCGGGGTCCGAGCGCAACTTTTCTAGTTTATGTCAATAAATCTCTCTAACTGCCTCTTTTTTTGTCTGTGTGAGTTTCTCCAGATCGAATTACCGTTTTCTAAAATCAGCCCATCAATTGTGCACATTCTCTTTGCACACAAATGAAAATTAATGTTTTATAAAGTACATTCATGTTCACCCAGATAATGAACTTGTGGACTGAAAATGGGTAGCAGGAACAGGAAGCAGAAGGCAAGACGAAAATGTAAATGAGACAAAGAGCGAAAGAAAAGGAGAGGAATGAGCAGTGAGCGAGCGCAACATGGGAGACATCTGCTGCTGAGACAATGAAGGAGCTGAAAATGTTTGAGATTTAAGAATCGCTTTCTCTTTTCAGCCGCACCCATCTCCATTATTCGGAATACAATTTGACTTTGCTTTCTGCACAGAAAACAGCAGCCTCTGCAGGACAAAGCTCAGCAACAGCAGCCAACGACTTCCAACAGCACAAACAGCTGTATGCCAGTAATTTCATTATGAAAAGCATAAAAGCTTTCAGCCAAAACCGTCACTTCTATTCATTTATTTTGTGACTAAATAATTAAGACTCCCTACTTTAAAATACATATTTAAAACCAGAAACCATGTTTCAAACATTACCAGAAAATAAGTCCAACTGTTAGGAGCAGTTTGACCTTACCTCAGAGTAACAGTCCTAAGAAAGCAAGTCCTCCTGCCAGAGACTTGGCTGCTTGAATAAAATAACTGCCTCATTTACATTTACAAAACAGACTTGCATGAGAAAACCGAGGGCGGGTGCCTAAACATGCACAGTCTCAGGGAGCGGGGAGACTCTGCACTATTATAGAGAGAGTGAAAGGGGAGAAAAGAGGGGGAAAGAGAGGTAAAAGCTGACGTAAACAGAGAAGTTGTAATGACTGAGAGGCCACAAAGGGCCGACAGACGGTGTGAGGGAGGGAACGCAGTGCAGGAAGTCAATAATAGTTGAGTTGTAATGGTGTCTCCAAGGAAAACTTAACAGAACATGTTCTAACTCTCTATTTGTTCTTTCAGCAATGAAGCACTAACTCTAGTTCTCCAGGTGCTTTATGGTGATGAAAACAATGAAGGGTAAAACGCCTGGGTAAACATTTACCTCGCTTTTCACATGTTTTTCTTTCCACATACCTTCGTACGAGATGCTACTGCACGGTTTTGTCGTGCAGACCATTTTAGGGGTTGCTTATGTAAATGCGCAGCGCTACAGTTTCTGCTTTTATGGATTCACAAGACAGTTATGAGATAAACGCATTGAAGATGCATAGATGTATAGGCGTGCCTCCACTGCAGAAATCTGTTCCAGGAGCCACAGTAGTTTTCTGGGATCATTTTTCCAAACCCTCCTCATTTCCACTGTGAGAACCAGGGCCAAGATTGCCAGAAAACTGTTGTGTTTTTTTTTACAATACCTACCTTTCAAGTTAACACCCCATCACAGTGTTTTATAGCATTTACTTTCAAATACATAATAAAATACACAGTGGAAAAAAAATAGCTAAATTGATTAAATCACCTAGAGCAAGGAAAACTCCTTAGGATTATGTCATTAACCACTTTTAAGTTTGAATGGAGGAGACACAATGCAGCTGCCAATGCTCTTCTTTTCTCATTCCTTGCTCCAAAGGAAAAATAACATAAAAGTCTAACCTGCTACATTTATTAGATTTTTGTCACAGACCTTTCCATAAGTCTTTGAGTGACTCAACCTCTGGGCTATAACTGTTGAAAATAACTGTTTTGTTCATTTTTCCAGCTGAAACGCCGTTCCTCTCTCTCCTGCACACACTTAGGAGTTGGATTAGCAAATTAATTAAAAATCCAATCTAGTGATACATTTTCACAAACTTTGGAAAGACAACCATATCTTTCAAACCATAATCACAGTAAAATATCAATAGTGTAGCGCTGTATTGGTCTAAGCTTGCGGTTTTAAGCGGATTCTGGACTGTGCTTATAGTGGTGGGAGGAGAGCTATGTCCCGATCACTGCTGGTGGTGAAGAAACACTCCCAGAGGAAGAGGAGCCGTTCGGCATCTGAAGTAACTTATGTAAACAGCCCCGTTTTGAATGCCACAGAGGACGTGCACGTTATAAACAGCCAGAGTAAATGGGGCCTGTAAAATTCAATTAAATTTTATTTATATAGCGCCAATTTATGAAACATGTCATCTCAAGGCACTTTACAAAGTCAAATCAATCATATTATACAGATTGGTCAAAAATTTCCTATATAAGGGAACCAGTTGATTGCTTCAAAGTCCCGACAAGCAGCATTCACTCCTGGAGAAGCGTACAGCTACAGGGAGAGTCATCTGCATTGTACATGGCTTTGCAGCAATCCCTCATACTGAGCAAGCATGAAGCGACAGTGGAAAGAAAAAACACCCGTTAGCGGGAAGGAAAAACCTCCAGCAGAACCGGGCTCAGTATGAACGGTCATCTGCCTCGACCGACTGGGGTTACAGAAGACAGAGCAGAGACACAAGAGAGACAAACAAGCACAGAAGCACACATTGATCCAGTAATCTGTTCTACATTAGATGGTAATAGTCGGTGATCTGTCTTTCCTGGATGATTTCACAGTCAACAGAACGTCAGACCAGGTGTACCTACTATGAAGAAAACTTAATTGAAATGTGTGGAATCACACCTTAAATCACTGTTCTATGTTAAAACGTCGAATGCATTTTAAATAAAATGTGAAATTATAAACATTCTTATGTCTGTCTCTTGAAAACGAATGGATTGTACATAATGCGTACCGATCATGCTTCTAAATCTCAAGCCTAATGTGTTGCATAATCATTTAAAGGAGTTTTTAAAAACAGACTAACAAGAAAGATGGATAGACATAACCTTTTTTGGTTCAAAGAAAGAAAGGAAAAAAACAGCTCTTCTAACAAATAAAAACTGAATGAAAGAAAGTCCGGAAATCCATAAGCCAGAGAGGGAGTTGAACTGAAAGTCCAAAAGATGGAGGGTAGACAGGATATCTGATATCCGAGTAGATCCTCCTAGGATCATGCAGTATTTTGCAGCAGAAAAAACAGCTGGTAAATGCCTCTGTCCTCAAAACAACCATAACCTGATCTGACCCAATGTGACCACCGTATACAGTGATTACAGCTGGATTCCTACACTGTCAGAATGAAATGGTATACTTTTATGGCCAATGCATGCTCTATTCTTGAGTTCTTGTGTGCAGCACCTAAGGGGAACTTACAGACATTGACTGAGAATTTCTGCATTAGTTTATAGATAAATGGATTGAATTTGCCTTAGTGTAGAATGAAGAAACCACAACCCTGATACCTTGAAAAGCACTTTGTGAATTTGTAATTCATAGGTTTCAAAGTAATTCCTATAAAAACACTTGAACTAAAGATATTTTTATAGCAAAGATGCAGTTGACCATGAGAGCATAATCTGTAGATATAAGATGCAAAAACAGTGCACTAAAAATAACAAAAAAGCCTTTATTCTGCTTTGAAAGTAAAGCAGCACTAAATCAAATGATCAGACTCTTCAATCTGGACTGATGCACTTTTTCTGCTGCATTTACCAGCCACAAACACACAGCCTGCAAACATTAGGAAATGTCTGGTGCACTTGTCACGTTCAAATAAAAGCACAGTTAGTGAAGAAAAATAATCAAGCAAAACGTTTCTCTAAAGTCATAAGAAGGTAGACGACCTAAAGCATCTATTAAAGCAGGGGTTCCCAAACCTTTCACCCACCGACCCCTGAAATAACGGGGTCACCCCCTTTGATGGGGGAATTACATGAATAAAGTAGAGTAAAGCTCAGAAACGTATCAACACTGTGATTAAAGTTTAATATACTACACTTCCTGTGACACAAAGTTAACTTTTGCAATAGAGGTAAGAATGTAGTTGTTTAAATATTGCCAAAATAATATACCAACCCTGCTCTCTGTTTTAGGAACTCTCATATGATTGGCTCAGGAACCAGGAAGTAAACACGGGCTACACTCTGCACCGAAGTAGTTCTGGACCGTACCTCTAGGTTTGAAAGGAGAAAAACGTGACTAAGACATTGTTGATGGAGAGGACCATTGTTTAAAGGGAATTTTACTTACATCCTGGGTGACAAGTGAGAATGATTTAGGTTAATTTTACAGTAAATTTCTTACTTATTGCTCCTATAAACCTGAAATATCTGCTACAACGTTTTTGGAGATTTCCCCTCCTGCTGCATTTACAGATTTTTTCCCCATTTCTTTTAAATGGAAATTTCCTCCTCTGTGGCTAATTTATTTTCTTAAATCTACAATGGCCCTAATCCTCCATAGTTTTGTTATACTATCCATAGGTGACTCAAACATAATGGAACAGAGTCATAACCACAACAGCAAAGAACAGAAAACGGGATCATCCCCTGTTTTTAGAGATTAATAAAATAATCCAGGAACAGTTAACGAATAAATTCCCTTAGATTAAAGGTTAAAGCAGATTCATGGAGAGTGTCTGTCATTTTAGTTCCTCTACTCACAGTTCCAGTCTGCAGCCAGTCGATGAGAGCCTGTGCCGTTTCTGGAGGCAGCCGAGCTCTGAGGTCGTCTTTCTCCTCCTGGTTGGGTTGAACCTCCAAAGCCAGTTTGAGCTCCTCGGCTAACTGGACCACCTGCAGGGGACTGGCGCTGACAGGAGAACCAAGGTCGTACACAGTAGTGGAAAACTCCATCGCTGCTGCCTTTGAACCTGCGTGACGAGACAAGGCTAAAGTAAATATGTGCTACCAGCTAATTAACAGAAGATCTGCTCAACATGCTGAAGTAAAGCTGCAAAAAAAGGAAGCATGAGTTAATCAGAGCCGCCCATCTTGTCGGCAGATTCAAAAATGTCTATGTGTCGCCTGGATGATTGCCCTGCAAATCATATTTAAAACTGTGAGGCAAACAATAACGCATCTGGATACAGTCAAATAAACGTTGGCTTGATAAAACAGCCACGTCATATAGATGCTCAACGCAATAAATCATGGCCTAGATCACGAGACAGCACAATAAAAAGAACATCTGCATTCCTGTCTTAAAGTAGTCTTGAAGCCCCTCCTAACCCACTATGACAGCAAAAATAAAATTAAACATCGACTGACATGGAAACACAGTAATTGGTTTAAAGAATCCAGGTGAAAACAACTACATTTAAAGCTGTACGGATGTTTCTGTGCTTTGCTCTCTACCAACAGGGTTTTTCTGAATAAAAAAAAAACAACAACAAAAAAAAAAACATGTCTTCTGTACATTTTTAGATGACATGTAGAACCACTAGTAAGATGAACTGCAAGAAAACAAATGAGCTTATATTGTATTACAACAGATGTGTGGGCTGTGGCTGCAGTCAGAGCTTGAAGAGCCACCCCACCTATATAGCTCGGAGATGGGCAATACCTGAAGACTAGAAACATCTTGCCTGAGTTAGGAAGAAAAGAGCTGTTGCTCAGTGGGCTTTTCTTTTCAGATAAAAGTAAAGTCTCAATTTATTTCTTTTTTGAGCTCGTGGTCCCAGAGTCTGGAGGAAGAATGGAGAGGCACAAGAGACCAAGTTGCTTCAGGCCCAGTGTAACGTGTTCTATTGCATGGCTTCTCAATAAAATAATATGAGAATAAAGTCGTAAAAGTAGTATTTTAATAAAAGAAGTCTTCCCCCAGCATTAAAATGAGGAATGTTGAGCATCTTGTAAAGTTTTACCGTGGTGTCAGTTTCAGAAATAAGAAAATGCTAAATCTTTTTTTGCTCATCACCAACAAATCCCCTCGCGACCCCCTGCTCTATTGGTCGGCAAATTAACCTGATCCAAGCCCCCGTAACGGATCTGTGGGGTATTGTCAAGAGGAAGATGAGAGAAAGCAGGGCCAACGATGCAGAGCATTATCCCCGAGTGGAGGGAGTTTAACAACTTTTCCTAGCATGGATTCAAAATGAGTGCCTCCATCAGGGAACCTGCATAATATATATATTTTTTTCTTTCACGGTGAAAATGTTAACTTATTTTTTTTTTCAAATGGAACCGTTTGCATAAAATAATCTGTGTGCGTGCGTGATAACTCTCTGGTTAAAATCCCAAGTCAGCAGGTCCGACCTCACATTAGTAAAGATCAGCAGCATCCTGTCGAAGCTTCACCGGTGGAGTTTTACAGGTACCGCTGTGCCGATGTACCAAATACATCCACCATGAGGTGCTGCAGGACCCTTCGCACACCTGCTCTCCACAGCCACCCAAACAGCTTCGCTTCATCTCAAAGCCTAGCATTTGCACCAGCTTGGCTCTTAAACAAGAGGCTGCCGTAGTTTGGATTCCCATTTCCAATATGATCTTAATTTGCTGTCACATTCTTTAACTGTGTAGTCACTCTGAAAGCAGGGGAAGCAGCGTCGTTCCAGTTCCATCAACCCTAAAACAAATGGAGAGCTTTCACAGTACGTTCCCAACAGATCCAAAAACCTCTTTTGACTGTGGAATGTAATATGACCAACATATCTAAATTCTGTTGATAAGTGGCTCTAATTTCCGCGTTAGTGATTGGCTGATGCTAATCGCTAATGGGATTTTTAATGTGTTTCTATTTGCGGTGAGAGAGAGAGAGCCGGGACAGCGAGCCTCAGAGCACTCAATAACCTCAGCGTGTTTTGCAGCAGCTGCAGGAACCGTGGAGAGATTTGGTTGTTGGTAAACAAAAAACATAATTGGACTCTAAAATAAAAATAAAACATTTAAGAAAGGTGATAAAATGCTACTAGTGGATTTCCCCCCCTAATTGTCCGACACAGATTTCTGTGAAAGCTGTGTGAAAAAAAAAAAAAAAAGAACTGCCATCAAGAAAAAACTGCAGATAAGTCTTATAGAGGATTTCTGATTGACTCTTATTTGCAGAATTGTTTTAATTCATTCACATTTAAGGGATTTGGAGATGAACTGATTTTTCTTTTTTTTCGCAGAAGTCTGACAGAGAACCGCTATTTAGGAACATTTGCACGATATGTCCGTCTCTGCTTCAGGATGAGGAGGCTGGTTACAGTCCCAAACGCTCATTTATTGCATGGTGTCATGACAATTTTCTGGACCTAAATGTTTCATACAAGTGAGGAAGTAGAAATAGAAAAGTGTTCGACAACAAAATTAAATATTAAACAACTGTGAGAAATTGCAAGTTTTTATTTGAAAATGTGGTTCTATCTTCTGGCTATATAGAATCAGTCTGAGGCTCACAGTTTAATCATGTCAAAAAATGATTGGTGCCCAACAATGACAACTCTGTAAGAAGACTTAGTGCATCATCACCCAAAAGTAAAGACATTTTATTTTATACAGGTGTCAGCAAAGGAGCCACACACCATCACACCACTGCCACCATGTTTGACTGTCATTACAATGTTCCTTTTCTGGACTGTTGTATTTGTTTATAAGCAGAAAGGTTCCCCTTGTGTCTCTTAATTTGGGGAAAATGAAGGAATCTTTTTAATAACCGTGAGATGGGCCTTTGTGTTGTTTTTGCTCCATTGTGGTTTTGGTCTTTTAACTCTCCCATGAATGTAATTTTGCTCAGTCTCTTTCTTTTTGTTAAATAATGACTACAGACCTTAACTCAAGAAAGTGAGGCCTGCCGTGGTTTAAATGTTGTCCTGACTTGTTTTGTTACCCCCTGGATGAAACATTGATGTGCTCTTAGAGTAACTTTTGTTGGGCAGCCACACATGGGATAAAAATAATTAATATTTCTATATCATTGATGGTAAAATATTTCATTCTGTAAAGATATTTGCATATAAACCGAGCCAGTTTCCTCTCCCAAGTAATAAAACTTTGGACCTCAGTGCTGTAGACACACATAAACCGAGTCTCTCCTCTCCTGCAGCAGCCCACCTGAACTACCACAGCTGAGAATCAAAACAGTGAGCTGCTGGTGGAAGTTTAAATATTTGGTAACATGGTAAGCATGTCCACAGATGAACCTTTGCCACCCTCTTTGATCAAAATGGGCAAAAGTAAAAGCTATGCATGAAGGTATTTTGCCTTTTAGGCAACAACTAGAAACAACTAGAGATTTGAACTATTTTAATTTATTGAACTTTTTAAACCAAATTATTTGCACAACTTGCAACACTTGTATGCTTTTTTTCCCCTTAATTGGTAATGAGGGTTGATTTTTTTTTTTTTTTACAATTTAATGGCATAATTAATACAATGAAAATACAGTAACACTGTAATTGGTTAGTTGTTTATCTTGAACCTGGTCTCTTCACAAAAGTTCCCTGCGGTATCAAGATGGTATCAAATGTCATTCTTAGCATCAAAAACGATTTTAGTGTCATTAGCACCGTATCCACCGCTGCTCTATGTTTTCTCAGACTGTAGATACTGGATCTCACTGAGGTTCACTGGATTCCTAAAGCCTGACTTTGCTTTGTAGCCCTTTCACTACAGATAGAAGTCAGTCACTATCTTTCATATGGTTTTGTATTTCTTTAGATCGGGTCATGATGGGTTGCTTATTGAGGACTTTTAGCATATTTCCTGGTGTCAAACAACCATTAATGTTTGTAGGGATGGATGGATGAATACAGCTTTTCTTAAATAATATAAAAATATAAATATTTTCCATACTTTATTTTGTTTTCCGGTGCTTATAGGCTCAGAAAATACTTTTCTTGACTACATAAGAACCCTGTATATGGGGTGTGCTTCTGATACGTCATCATTATCTCTTTGTATCTAATCTAAAATGTCTCCATCTGCCTCCTTATCTCCCTCTGTTTTACTGGACAGATGCTTTCTGTTTTCCCACATCATGTTGACGGATAACATTAAACATTTACCCTCCTGTTAGTCAAATGTGTCTCAGTCAAGGCTGAGAGGGCTGCAGCAAGCACATCCGTTTTGTTTTTCTAAATCCCACGTTTTTAATCAGCCTCTTTCAGTCTATGCTTCATTCCTTTGACACTCATTAACCTACTGTAAAGGTTCTCCTGTAACTATGGGACCCCGTATTAGACAAAAAAATGCTTCAGCCAGATCAAGTATATAAAAATTTGATTTAAAAAAAAAAAAGGGACCCAAAGTCCTTTGTCAGGACCTCTAAAGTAAAAAGGATTTCTATCTAGATTGGTAAATGTAAGTTGACATTAGAAGTGTAAATTTAATGGCAATTTAAGCAAGTTAGGTTCATTTTAAAAGTAAATGTTGTGGCCATGACTATTTAATGTAAGCCATCTTGGTTTGTCTTTAAAATATCCTGCTCTCAGGTCCTTTGCCCCTTTCACCAATTAGTGAAAACGTTGTCTGACATGAAAAAACAAAAACCAAGAAGCCCTAACAAAAAAAACTGGTACATGGATTTTAATAAAGCTTAAAGATGTATCTAAAAATTTTCCATCTTAGACCACTGGAGATAGTACCAAGGTAATAAAAGACTAATTGATTATACTGTATGGCTTTAAACACAACTTTACCACTGGGTGCCAATATCTGCAGAAGGTACGGTAACTCATTACACTCCCATTAGTATGAAGTACCGTATTTTCGGACCATAAGGGGCATCAGATTATAAAATGCATTAAATATTCTTCCCAAGTGTGTAATATCAATCCACCCCTCCTGAGAGGGAGAGCTATCCGTCTCTATCGGGAGGACAGTGTAGTTGGACTACCCGTTTCTAACATAAGGACAAAATAAACGTAACTTATACTGAATTAACTTGGTTTATTGTTGCTAGTGCGTACTCCAAGCTGCCTTACATGAATGCACTTCCAGTTTAGACATTACAGTCAGGCAGTCTTGTAGACTACTCAGGGGTCCTATCGGGTAGTGACTCAGGCCGTTTCTCAATTCACTAGAACGCGAGTCCGTACTCGCGTTCTAGTGAAGATCGGACTTGACGAGAACGCGAGCACGCAGCACGTATCTGTATTGAAACAGAAGCGTACTCGGGACGTCATGAGATGCACAGTTCTTTAGCATTTCTTTAACATTCAAAACTATTTATATACTACACCACAATAAATCTTATTGAAAATTTTTTTTAAACAACATTTTTAATTTCTAAAAAGCCTAAAAATTATCTTGCCGCGGTGCATTCTGGGAAAGCGGTCAGTCTGAAGAGCGCACAAGTCTGCTCTGATGCATGCTCGATAAAGAGGGCAGAGGGGGGGACAACATCCGGGGATGTGGTGCGTTCTCGCTCTGACGTTCTCGGCAATTGGAACAGTGCTCGGGCTGAGGCTGATGACGTGTCACAAGCACACGAGACCGCTCAAGAACGCATATTGAGAAACGGCCACAGTGTACCGTAATGCTCCGAATATCCATTGAGCGGAGCGGCTTTGTTGCTAACCAAAGTCATACTTAAACATTTTGACAGATTTTTGAGCGCACTGTACCACATAAAATCGGTCAGTAAGCACAACAGTAATCACATATAAGGCGCACCATCAATTTTTGAGAAAATATAAGGATTGTAAGTGCGCCTTATAGTCTAAAATATAAGGTAAGAGCATCTATTTTTTATGTTTAGTCAAAATTTGGAAGCTAACTGTTGTCATCATGAAATTATTAATAAAATGAAATTGCTTCATATATTTAAAAAAATAGATCCATTGTAAAAAAAAATTGAAAAGCAGCTTTAGCAGTGGGTTATATTTGCTTATCTTAGCTATATGATGAGACTTCTATGGATAAATCTGCTGTTTTTTTTCAACTAAATGTTGGCACATTATGTTAATTGGGGCTTAACCCCCTTGCTGCGACAAGGTCACAGTATTTCCAAGTTAAATAAATCTGTAATATTGCTACATAAAAATACATAGTATAACTATGTTAGAAATTGCAGGACAGAACAACCAAAGATGAATAATTTATACAAAATACAGACATATGAGTTTGTTTTTTAACTTATTTATCCTTAATTTGTTGATTATAAATGTGGTTCACGAGGTTTCATTCACCCACAACACCTACCTGCAGCCCTGCACCAACATTTTTCAAAACTCAGACCACATTTAACCCCCTTAACCTCCCTCGTCACACAGTCGACCCCCGCTGCCTCTGGCGCTTACCTGCAATGATGTCGTCCATCTGCTCCAGCGCTGCCTCCAGCATGTGACTGGCCTCCGTTTCCATTGTGATGGCAGGAAGCATCAGATCTAAAGTGCCCTGGTGTAAACAGAAGAGGAAAAATAAGGAGAGGATTTAATTAAGGTCTTATTTTACATTATATTTAAAAGTAGAGCTTATACAAACAAAAATAAAAACAGAATTACACAAGGCAACTTTTAAGATCCATGTAGCAGGACAAAACGGCAGCAATGGAGATATAAATGGTCGTACAAAGTGTATTACAGTAAAATAATAAATCTGTGAGCAATGAGATTACAGGACCCAGTCAAATTATTTGTACACCTTGACATTTTCCTAAAACATTCCATGTTACAACCATAAACATCTATATACTTAATAAGGATTTTTAGGACTTTTTTTATTTATTTATATTGAATTAGAAGTCTACAATGCATACCACAGTGCACACTCAAAGAAAGCCACATAAAAAGTCCCATTTAAAGACTTTTTGTGGCAGCATAATACTTGGGGGGGGGGGGGGGGGGGGGGTAAAACAGGCGTTCACTGACTGAAAAATAGTAGGAGTTTCCACTTTTGCTGCAATCGTTTACCAGGCAAAAAAGAGTCAAGAAACAACATTTGACCTGCCAATCACCAGTCACAGCTGGCCGAGGGAAAAAACTGGTCTGATTCACTCATTAACTTTTTGAGTGTCTGCATAATTTCTGTTTGCAGAAGACACCTGCTAACGCAACATAAGATCGCCATTGACTAAATCAAATCTTGCCGCCCAGTGCTAGACCTGCAGGACCGGACCTGTTTCTTGAAATCTTGTGGTGCTGCAATTTTAATGACTCACCAACAGAGGTCAGTAAAGTTCCCATCTTTCCAAATGTCTTAAGTTTCTCAAACACCTCTGTTCTTAACTTGTTGAGTCAGTTAAACACTAGGACTGCACACAAGCATATAAGGCACATAAAACCTGCAGTAAAAACATCATTATTGCCAGTTTTCCATACTTACATATTTATTTCTTAAAGTAGCAGTGACTCCGCCTGTCATCGCCACTTCTGGCTTCCCCTCCAGCTTCTAGCACGCCGTGCTTCCTGCTCTGCACCCCTCCCCAGCCACATTTCTGCCGTCCCCTCACTGCCTGCCACTCATGCCTTTTCTGTCATCGCTCCTTCAAGGCGCTCATCTTTCTGTCATGCTGTCATGCCAGCTTACTAACAAATAGGCAACAAACGCAAATTGAGGGGAAGGGCGGTGATGTAATCTGCGGATGCCTTGAGAGAATAAACCCCCCTACAAAGCGGGACTAATGTTCATCTGAATTAGCAGCAGCTTTCTCTCCATTACGATGGCTGACGCTCACAATAAAAAGCACTTTATGGAATTGCAATTGTGTGGCGCACTCAAGGTTTTTCAGAGAAAAAACACACAAACGCCTATCAGCACAGACAAACAACATGTGTTTAAGACCTGCCTTGCAATTGAGTTATTTAATACAAGAAATGCCCCCATGATATCAGGCCTGTTGAGACTGAGCGTGACAGTGCCGTTCAGACGTTATGACAGAACGACTGTTTAACAGCACAGTGAAGACAGTTGACCTCTACGCAACACTGTTGCCTTTGTTTCTCCAGCATGTGTCTGTGTGTGAGGAAGTAAGGAAATGAGTTTGCTTGTGAGGCTGCATGCGCTGGAGGGTGCTGATGCAGGATTTGCTGTCCTGTTCCAGCACAGCGCTGACAGGACAAACTGCAGAGAGCAACAAACCCATGCAGTGTCTCCTAAACTCCACAGCACAAGCCACGACTGTAGCATTGTAACGCCGAATCGGCAAGCATCCAGTATTGCCTGTTGTTCTGGAATACATTTTTTGAATTTTCTAAGTTGGAAAAATCAAATAGAACTCCCCTGAAAGTCTGATGTCTGAAAAAAAAAAAGATCTGAGAACCGATTTATTTTACCAATTACAATTATGAAACTTTGTGACGAGTGCAGGAATTAAATATTTATTGTTACATGGAAATTATACACCACTTTTCTACATTCAACCCATTGCACCAGTTGGGGTTAAATAACTTGTTGCCAGCTGAAACATAATCGCTCATGCAGTAATTATCCAATAGGAGGCCCGAACCCATTTGCTTAGTTAAATCCAGGTGGCGGCTTTTTTTGGGCCAGGCAGTGTAACGCACAACAGTACGCTCTACACGTGAGAGTGTTGCTTGTTTGTTTTATAGATTGGGGATAATCGCTATTTTCTCCGCTTGCATTGCTTATAATAAATACAACAGTCTAAAACATACTTTTAAATGCTAAAGTTGGCGAATCAGATGAAATCAGGGAACGTGAGACTTCCGAAATAAACTAAGCCCAATATGAAACTTGGAACTTTCCAAGCAGCTTCTAATTTCTCCTACTTGAATAAAAAAAATAAAAATGTAAGTTCACTTTAACGACAGCGTCTCTTTTTGTGGGACCCCTTTTCAGACAACGAGAGAAACAGAAAGCAAGCCAGAGCAACTTCCAGTGAAATGAGCCAGCAATCTTTTCCCATAAAGAAGACAGACCTGAAAAACCAGCTTTCCTACACGACGTCGAAAACTCACGTCTACATCCGCCGCAGTGCTGACGGCTCTCTCTCCTAAATCTGACACGCGTCCCACAGTTTACAGCAGCGCTCCAAACTGCTTACAGAGCTACGCAGGTTCCTGTTGCAGGACGTGCAAAATAGTTTTCATTCTGAAACCAACAGGATTTGCAACTCATTCTATAACAACCAGCAGCCAAGAAAGCAAGTCAAACATTTTTTCCCCCACACACTGACAGTGCAATTCATGGCAACAATGCAAAACAAATCAGCAACTCTGTGCTCCAGCTTCCTCTAACACACACACAAACATGCAGACAACCCCTACCGCCCCCCTCCACATGGCTTTAAGTGGGATAAGCTGCTAACTAAAGAGCCACTAATCCCTGAACCTGCAGGGCAAGCACATATGTTTTCAGAAATCACCACCAATACCCTGCAGGTCGAAAGCGTGAAAATGAGCATCTACTGGTGCAGGACTGTAATGCACATAGGAGTATTCAACGAGCAAACCTCGGCTTTCACAGCGCAGCACGTCCAATCGGTTTCATTGTTTCTAAAGATGCCCCGTGATAACGTCAAACATCTTTAAGGTGTCTGTATACGGTCGTATCAAAAAAAAAAAAAAAAACTGCTCCATTTACTGGCCTTACATAGAAGAACGGAAAACAAAACGGCAAATCCGATTCTTATTTACCATGTTCATATTTTGGTTTATGTTCCTGAAAGGTTAGCTGTGGCAGACCAGTTGATTTCCCAACTTTTTCCGGTTTTTAATGTATTTATTTCCATCCACAAAGGAACGTTCTATTTTAAGACTATCTCGTGCCCGGAGCTGAAAAGAGGAAGCGGTGGATTCGCCGCTTTGTTTCCTGCTCTTTTATTCAAGGCCAGTAAATGGAACAGATCTCTTGATATGATATGAGGTAAGTGTCATGCCCATAAAAGCCAGACTCAAAGGTAATTTTGTACATGCAAGACAGTTGACATGCGTAAATTTAAGATTTGTAATTTTTCCTTACAATCAAATTAAATATAATTGGGAATTATTCAATATTAACAGTAAAAACACAAATTGTAAATGGATGTGGACTCTTTGAAGACGAATGAACAAGATTGAATAAACGGTCAAAATTACATCATGGGGACAGACATGATGTGTAGAAGACAAGAAACATCAATCAAACAGCGTATTGAGCATGCAGACTTCAGCTAGCAGGGTATCCCACAATGCATTGCACCACTAGCACAACTGAGGGTGGAGTACAGAAGGTTTTTATACGGGTATTAAATTGTGACAAGTAGTTTAAAGATGTTATGAGTACGGTTTTTACTGACAGAAACTTTCTCCCATACAGTCCATGAAATGGGTGAAAAAATAAGCTTTTTTGAACCTCTCCTGGTAAATCTATTTTCTTTTAATAAATATGCTACCATTTAAAAGTTTGGGGTCACTTAGAAATGTGCACATACAAATGCCAATGAGATGTCTACTTTGAACTTCTTTCGTGCCTAAAGACTGGGATCGCCATCAATCATTCCAAAACAAGCATGTCAAAGAGTAAATTTATAGGCTGAAAATATTTCATCACTATAAGAATAAAAGCACCAGAATGTCCAGTTTGATGTAGTTTGGCGTGTGTTGTGTTGAGATCGTCTTTCTACCTTAACAGGCACAACAAAAATAAATAAAATCCTGTGGAACATGAAACATTAATTGTAATAAGTTCTTTAAAATCATCTCCAAATACAATTAGAAAACAATTAGCAATAAAATCAGAACTGTGCGTGGCTAAAGCATGTCTCGACGACCCTGCAGGAGTAAAACTGGTACAGAAAATTAATTAATGTCCACTGTGTTTAAATGGAATGAGTAGAAAAATCTAAATTACTTTTGAAAAATACAACATCAAATGTTTTGAATTTGCCGTTTTGTGTACTCCAGGTGAACTTAATTTGCCTTCACCCATTTCAGCCCCTATTTCCTACCATACAATTTCATACCAACAATGTAAAAGGTTTGTTATTATGCCAATTCAACCAATAACCCATTAGCTCCCAAACGAGCATAACATTTTTCTGCAAACTTTTATTGAACCTTTCCAGCAAAATTAATGCTGAACTAAGGTACAGGAGGGCATCAGTGCTGTTCAACGAACAGAACAGTGCATCGGCTTTACTGTACAAATAAACAGTATGTTACAGACCAATTGTAAAATAAAATAAAGTTTCATGTAACATATATAATCTTTAACCCAGTACATTGCAATCTATCCATTAACTATACCCGCTTATCTGTGCAGGGTGGATGGGGGTGGGGTGGTGCGTATCTCCAGCAGTCATTGGCTGGGAAGCAGGACACACCATGGACAGGTTGCCTGTCCATCGCAGGGCAACACAGAGACACACATTACACACAACTATTCACACGCACCGAAGGGGCATTTAGAGAGATCAGCTAACCTAACAGCCATGTTTCTGGACTGTGGGAGGAAGCCGGAGTACCCGGAGAGAACCCACATATGCACAGAGAGAACATCCAAACTCCATGCAGAAAGAACCAGACCTGGAGTTAAACCCAGAACTGTCTTGCTACCCAGGCTAGTGCATTTGTTAAAAAAAAATATATATGTTTTTATTATAACCAAAAACATTCCCAAATAAATCAAGAACAGTCGCCTATTTCATTTTAAACTAGATTTTTGGCTGTTCTTTTTTTTTGGTTTAGTTAATATGCAATTTATATCGCATCAGCTCTGAATGGGTCCAGAATGCCCTGTAGTTCTACAGTAACCTGATATAAACAGAACGTAATGAAACAGATATGCTGAGAATACAGTAGCTCCACTCTGACAACCACAAACTCATAGGCTAAACATTATTCATATCCTTAGCAGATTTAGATTTAAACTAAACTCTTAATTTAGCCAAGATGTTTGTTCTGAATGTGAGTAACATAAACACATATACCACACATATAATACATTGTTTTATCATCTTTTCGGAGATGCCCATCGCAATTCCTATCAAAAACAAACTTAACTGTTTGAGTGTCTAAATCTGACAGCAGTAGGAATAACTTTGGGCTTGAAGTGCAATCAGGATTATACTTTTTATTTGATGTGTTGAAATGTCGTTTCAACATCTAACACTTGTATGCACAGTATACAGCAACAAGTCCTGAACTAAGACAGCAAAAAAAAAAAAAAAAAAAACTATATTTGAATATTTGATAAGATGGTGTCTCTACCAGTGTCAAATGCAGGCACACAGGAAAGAGAGAAAATATAAGAGTATAATCTCTGAGCTGAGTTTGTGAGCCTGCAAACTGGTTAGATTATCTTTTTGAGTACATCACAGTGGGCAGGCTGTGATATGTGAACCGTGGCTGATGCACTGCTGCCTTGGGCGGGGGGGAGGGGGGGGGATATAAATTGAATGTGCCTCACAGCACTGCAAAGCTTTCTGCTGAGCTGCTTGCTCTCTTTTTGTCCTTTTCGGTCCTGTTAAAGTGCATTTGATTTAACTTCACTTAGGTTCTTCTCTGCTCCGCTCTACCAGGGAAATGTGTTTCCTGTTCATATCATCTCATTCTTTCCTTCGTCGGTGTTCTGTGTTAAACTCCAGTCAGTCCACTTGACGTCTGCTATTAAAGCTGTAATCTATTTTGCCCTCAGAGTGAGGGTAATGAACCCTCCACGCAACAACAACACATGACTTCCAGTCAGTGATCACCATGAGGGGAACAGGAAGCAATGTGAACAGACAAACATTACATTTTGAACTTTTAAAAATAAAAAAAAAAGCTCTGGCTGGAAGCTTCAAGCTGTTCATTTACAGATTCAAGTGGATTGGATTTAATGTATAAAATGTGAAATATTCTCCAAAACGTATGATGAACCGATGACACGTGGAATAGGAGGATGTGGCACACTAAATGACTTAGTGGTCCTTCTCACTATGCCCCTCCAGCCAAACTTTACTTGTGTGACATGGAGAAAGCACCGATTTAGGTGAAATTACTCCGACTAACACCGCATTTTCATTTGTCTCCGACAGCTGGTGCTGTTAGTTTAAAAGGTCCAACTCTTTTCACAGATTTGGCTGTTCTGGCTGGGCTCCTGTAGAAGAAACTGCTCCTACGACTACAGAATTGATCTTTATTTAGCATCTAACCAAGCCTTGCAGTTAAGCCCAATTTATTTTTTATCAATGGTTTGTCCATTGATAATCGATTTTTATTTAGTGAAAGGCTAATATTTGGACCGTTGTTTAAAAAAAAAAGTTACTTTTGTTATTGTTCCACATTTTAAATCAGTCCTTTAAAATAGAAAAACGCACTTGCATAGCCACGTATTGGCACAAAAAAGGTTTAGGAGAGACACGTCAATGTCTGGATCTGAGATCCTGTGGTGGGACCTTAAAGATGCCTGAAATCTCTCCAGTGTGGCTGAATTACAGGAATTCTCCAAAGATGAGGGGGACAAAGCTTCTTCCTTGGAATTACTTTTTAACTTGGGGCCGAGTTGGTATGGATAGCTTTTTTTCAATTTTGTCAACTGAGAACCGCATTTTCTATCTACTCTGTTAACTTTTGTTTGATGATCTGAAACATTTAAGTGGGACCAAAAAAAGCAAAAACCTATTTGCTGTAATCTGACAAAGAGAGTGAAATAAGTTAAACCAGGGGTCTGCAACTTGTGGCTCCAGAACCACATGGGACCATCACAGCGATTCTTGATAATTTTGGCCAAAAATTATGCAGAACTGAACAAGGTTTTATTTTTTCCACATACATTTTCAAAGAAGCCCTTCTGGTAGGTTTTCTGTGTTCTGGTTCAATATCTGCATAAAAACTCCAAAATGAGTCTAATGAAATAAAAATTTTTTTCTTTTCCGCATGTTTTTCCTTCCCTTTTAGATAAACGTGATTTTTCTTTTAATAAAATGAAGCAGTTTGTTTTGTTTTAATCAAATCCAATGTGATTTGGATGTTAAATAAAAATAGAACAACAAAACCAACATCGTTTTAATTACATTTTGGATTTAAGATAACGCAAACACAAAAACAGATGAATAGGTTATTTAATAACATCTATCAGCATTTCAGCAGCTCGAGGCAGGTGCTTTGTAGAAGGCTGGTGGATCTGCTTAACTTGTAAAAGTATTTTTGTTGTTAGAAAACCCTAAAATAGAAATATAGCTCTGGTTCTTTAATTTAACCAAAAACATACATTTTACATAGTTCAATTCAATTTTATTTATATAGTGCTAATTCACAACACATGTCATCTCAAGGCACTTTACAAAGTCACTTCAATCAAATCATACAGACAGATTGGTCAAAAAAATTTCTAAGGAAACCCAGCAGATTACATCGAGTCTTGACAAGCAGCATTCACTCAGCGTAGAGCCACAGTGGACAGATGCAATCCCTCATACTGAGCATGCACGTAGCGACAGTGGACAGTAATTGTAAATTAAGCATGATCATTTTTGAAAGGGTTTTGTGGCTTTAAAGAAAAGTACACATTTACTAGAATAGAGGACAAAGAGGCACTTTGCTCTCAAACGGCTGCTGACCCCAGAGTTAAACAGATGGGCCTCGGCTCCAAATTCTTCACTAGTAAATTTAGCTGCTTCACTTCTTAGAAAATGTAGATCATTGAACAGATTTGGTGGATGGCCCTTGTTGGGAAGTTGTTTTGAGAGCTAATTCAGTACAGATTGTCACAGAGACAAAGTGGCACTAGCAGGGAATTAAGAACCAGATTCATGAAGATTTGTTCAGGGCAATTATTAAAGCAAATCGCTGACCAAGAATTCAAAATTATCACTGCTAAACAAATATATTCATAAAATACATCAATGCATCTGCTTTGGTCACATGCAGATGTCCTTTTGCAACCCTGTGTAGATATAGAAAACCTTGTTTTTATCTGACCTCAGTGTGTAAAGTACAGTTTAGAGTCAAATAAATGGGTTTTTGTCTCGAATATATCATACTAAACTGATTATATTTTTGGTTCACTCTAGCGCTGTGCAAAAATATTCTAGATTTATTATAAATTGCACTTTAATGGCATGTATGGATATCACAGAGGAGTGCTTGGAATGCAATAAATGCTAGGTTATTATATTCACAAAAGCATTTTTGCTGTGCATCCCAAAAGGATATTTGACTAACCAGACGATGCTTCTATGCCAGAGATATCTGTAAAGATGCTGAAACACATCAAGACTGATAAAAGGGAAAGCGAGGAGATGGAAGTGCAGTATTTATTTATTGATCACGAACCATTTCACTGTGATATTTACATTACATTGACTTTATCGAGTTCAAATGTGTTTTTGACTTATCCCATTACATCAGAATGCAGACACTACGTATTACAACGTCCATTGTCCACACGCAACAGACAATCGTGCAACTTAGCAAGGATAATAGAACAAAGGGGAGGACAGCCGATAAATATAAAACTTTCCTAATGCAGTCGTTTTCTGCTAACTGCCTGTGCGGTCAGAAAAACGCCGGAGCTCTTGTACACATTGTGGTTCGCACAACCATTAAAAGCTAAATATACTGACAAGCCAAAACTATAACCCCCCCTTCCTCTCAACTGACCTTGTTGTGATAAAAGTGTCTTGATACGAGCTGCTGTTGTGTCTGAAAGCTTGTAGGGATCAGAGCAATCATCACAGCAGCTCCGCTCCTGGGTGTCTAAGCAGTCTGGGAACCGTTTCAGCTCAATGTCAGAGCAAAGATGTGCATTCAGTCAGAGTGTTTCATGTGTGAGCTGCTGTCTATGATTTGGAGGAGATAAATATGACTTTCTAATGCGACGTACAGTTCACTACCTGTATGCATCCATCCTGCGGTGTTGGCCCAGGATTGAGGCAATATGTGACTGAACTGAGTGGGACAGGCTACATACAAGTAAAACTTATTCTATGGATTCATTACAGACTGTGTGATAAAATTCAAGCACTCAATGCCATTAATAAATTATCATATCTTACAGCTAGTTAAAAAAAGTGAAAATAAGACCAACGAAAAGGGGATTTTGGCCTAATAAAAAGTAAGTCAATATACTGATCAGTATCTGCAATGATTTGCTAAGCAGCATGGCATGGAGTTGATGTGGCTTTAGTAATGACCTTTAGCTCGTCTGCATTGGTGGCTCTGATGTAGGGCTGCACAATAGATTGCAAATCTATCGGCATCGGAAATTCATGGATCGCATTATGCATATCGCAAAGAATGCACACTGCGTTTGTGAAATTTGCTGCTTAAAGGTTATAGCTACAACCTTTTCATCAAAAAGATTGATTTTTCAAAAATAATACATCCACAGAACGTCTATAGTGGTGCAAAATAAAAGTAATACAAATGAATGTTTTTGGGTTTTTTTAGTTGCTGAGTAGACCAATCATTATCTGAGGTCTATGTTTGACATGATCCTAAAGCAAAAATATAACATGGCTGAAAGAGCTTTGGACCACCATGTGCCAGTCCAGTCTTTTTTCTCCTCAAGCGGCGAATACTGGAAAATGATTTGATTGATTTTACCCACAAGTTCCACTTGGGAAAACTCTCCACCAGTCTGCAGTAGTCTTGGACAGCCGGCATGGCAAGCTGGCACCAAAATTTGATTAATGTGGAAGAGAGGAGAAATGAGTCTGCAAGTGTAAAAATCAGCATAGACTTCAGTCACTTTCATTGATTAAGTTATGCATTCAAAACTGGACACGGTTACTTAACGAGAGTCAGGTAACTTTCTTAAATGTAACATTCCCTGGCTTTTATTCTGTAGACTTACAAAATAAATATTTGCTGTTTTGGTTTGTTGGTTAAGTTACAGAATCATATAATAAAATGGATTCTACTGGTTTTGAGACAATGGATTCAGTGAAACACAGCAGACTATAATATAGGCTGTAATATGGATCTGAAAAATTTGCAGAAGTCTTTGAACAACAGGCTGCTTTTCTTAATGGATTCTGGGAAGATTAATTGCACCAGAAATATGAACATAAAATAACATTTGCCATCACCCCAGATCATAACGTAGCTCTCTGGTATTTTGGATTCTGGAGGGTTAAGCCATCTTGGCTCAGAGAATACGAGGAGAATGAAGTTTGTTATCGTGATAAAAAGACTAAGGTTGAGGCTGAGATCAGGTTGCAGCACCAAAAGCTCAGATTCTCAGTGATTTCATGACAGCCCTAAACTTCTGTGATACAGATAAAAGTCAGAACTTTGCGTAGAACAGCAACTGTAGGAATGACAGCAACCCAACATGTTTCCCGCTGCACCCTGGTGCATATTAAACATCATGTTAGACAAGAGAAGTCCACTAATAAAGGTTTGTTCATGTATGTTTCTATACTAGTATAACGAGTGCCACAAGTCCTAAGTCTCTAGCTATATCGGGGCGACTGTGGCTTGATGGGTTCAGTAGTCGTCTTTCAATCGGAAGGTTGTGGGTTTGATTGCCCAATGTCGATGTGCCCTTGGGCAACGCACCTAACCCCAAGTTGCTTACCGAGTTGCGTATCGGTGTATAAATGTGTGCGTGTTAGTGAGTGCGTTTGGGTGAATGTGGCCCTAGTGTACAGTGCTTTGAGTGGTCAGCATGACTGGAAAGGCGCTATATAAGTTCAGTCCATTTACCATATTCGTTTATATGTTTTTCATCCATCCATCCATACTCTATACCCGCTTATCCTTGCAGGGTTGCGTGGGGGGCTGGTGCCTATCTCCAACAGTCAATCACAGGAGTAAGGCACACAGGGCAAACAACCAAGCATGCACACAGTCATACCTAAGAGAGACCTTATGAGTCAGAGTACTCAGTGAGTACTCAGTGAGAGCCCATGCATTCACAGGGAGTACATGCAACTCTGTGCAGAAAGACCTCAGGCCTGGATCAGAATCCAGGACCTTGTTGCTGCAAGGCAACCGTGTCATTTATCTCCATCCATTAGTGCATGCCCATCCCATATGACACTGAATATGAATAAAGCAGTGAGGATATGTCATTGTCCCTCTCCCTCTGCACGATTCTCACCTTCTCTGCAGAACTAGCTCGCTGTTAAACAAGAAAAGGAGCACTAAGAGCATGTAATTATGTTAATATATTAACAATGGGAAATCCTACTTAAAGTAAAATGTTCTTGAAATAACCATTTATCAAAGAAAGACTTGCCACTCAAGGAAATAATGCAGTTTCTAAAAGAGAATAATGAATGTCCTTAATATGTAAAAAGAAAGCACTACTTAACATGGGTGTAAAGTTTTTTTAATTTCTCATTTGAAAAAAAATATTAAAGCCTTTATGATTATGAAGACATTTTATGCGTAAAAAGGAAAGGTGAAATGCACTGAAGATAGCCATGTGCAATAATAATTTCATATTTTTTTGTTGCTCTAAAAGTAAGATAGAAATATCCTCAACTACTTTCATACTTTATCATTTGAAATAAAACACAAACCTCAATGCTTGCCTGTAAGCTGAATTCTCACAGTATTCACAAACACACGAGAATCCATCTTGTACCGCTTGGTTCGGGCCAATCACGTTGCAGTATTGAGGTTTAAGGCGGGACATACCGGTGCAACGAAAGCAAGAGCGGCTGAGTCCAACGCCGAACCAAATTAAACATGGCAGCGCAGGAGGACGCATGCATAGCTGCTGCCATCACATCTGTTATGTGAGAATTCAGAATTTCTTCTTTGAAAGTAGAACAGCAAGAAGTGCCTTGACTAGCTCACCTTCTTGATTTTTCTCATAGCAGCTGCTGCTTAGGTTTTAATTCAATACCGTGATTGGCTAAAACCAACCTTTGGTAGGCGGGCACTAGGTGTCGCTTTGCCCAATCAGCTCAGAGAGTTCTGCTGAATGTCCCTCCTTTAACCAAACTTATTCAAAGGGAGCAGCTCCAGATTGATAATATGCAGAACTAAAAGTGCTACACATCATCAATCTGGCTGGACAGGTTTATACAGTTCATGTGTTAATTAAAATTAAAACTTTGGCCACCAGCAACCTGCGTCACTGATAATTAAAAGGTAGATCTGATTTCTACTCCAATACCTACAGTCTGTAGGACTCCTTTATTACATTTAATAATTATTAATTCTGTGTATTAAAAATGTTTTAACTGTATCCAGTGAGCAGCTGGGATGTATGAGGGGGAAAAAAAAAGCTTTTCTCTACAGTTTGATTCCTAATTTCCCTAACAAGAAGAGAAGGCTAGGAACATTACGCCACAATAAACCGACTCAGGATAAGACATTTAGTTTTGTTTGCATGCACACCATAAGCAAATTATACATTCATTTAAAAGGGGGTTTCCAGTTATGTAAGAGCATGCGGCTAATGCCGAGAGGCCAGCAAATAGCTACCTTTTATACACAGAATAATAGGTCAAGACTTAAACATTTCACAACAACTTACACACAAGAGACTAAACGGGTTTAACAAGAACTGAGGTCATCCGGAATTGAACTAAAGTGGCCACAGTTTTCTGTGAAGTGAGAAGCATCAAGTTTTGAAACTTTAGAGTTCCCCGACATTAGGGCTAGGCACCGTTATGAGTTGGTGGGAACGGGAAAAACCAAAAATCAGTCTGACCCTGTATGTTTGACAGGAGTGGTTAAACGTTAACACAGGGAAAGAAAGGACAACAGGACACACACCAACACACAGACAGAGAGATGTGTGTGTGTGTGTGTGTGTGTGTGTTAGTTTAGCGTTCCTCCTCATTTGGCTTAGCCTGTTTGGATTAGTGTCACCAGCTAGAGGCCAGACCTAAGCCCCCGAGGCCCTGCTGTCACACAGAGTAAATACAACTGTGTGTGCGCGCCGAGCCAAGTCAAGCCAACACGAAACACCAGATTCTTAGGCAATTAGCATCAATGCAACAAGACCACTGACATTTAAGAGGAAGATGCTCCTTCTGTCCTGTAGTCAAGACTGAAAATGTACCTACCTCTTAATTCAAATCCCACTTCCAGATTTTTGAAAAGTCAAATCTCTCACAGCACACATGAAGGCCCCAGTTCAGTGTGCACAAAGCAGTCAAAATATTACACCCATCAAAGACTAAAACTCCAGGCCGACGGTTTGCAAGTAGGGATGTTAGGACTGACCGGTTCACAGCGATACACCAATGCATGGGTGGGAGATGTGAGTCCATTGGTAGAGCAGCTGTGAGAAGATGCAGTGTCAGCGTTTAAATGTGAATGCCCAGTTTTTACGTCCTTGCATTGATAAAATCCCATCCATTTACAACATTTACCTTATTAATTAACGTTTTTTAGAAACATGATTCGCCCAATCATACTGGGGGATGAGGTTCTTCTTGTTGGAGGGGTGCCTCTCGTTATCTTTGCTGGAAGAGCGATGACAACTAGCACCACCAAGGAGAAGGCAGCCAAAGCACTGAGCCGTATTCACATTTATAGGAGTATTTATTAACTGATTGGAATGTGTCAAATGCGTATTTATTAAAGTAGGTGAATGGGGGAAAAAAACTGGACAGACCTGCAAATAGAAACGGCAAGTATGATTTTCTCACCATTTGTTAGTCCTGAATAAATAAATAACAGCTTCACAGTATCTCAGCTTTAAAGAAAAACTTTTAACAAAATATGTTATTTTGATTTTAACACGCTGGTTTCGCATTGACCAAATCTAGTAGTATTTTTCAAATTCTAATCATACACGATGTTACAGCGTTTGTCAAACTTTTTGTTTTTATGATGAAGCAAGAGATAACAGCAAAGAAAAGTTACATTTTCATTAAGAAAAGTAGCATGCATATCTGAGTGCATGATTTCTATAATGTGACTCTTTGATGATGACAGGTTAAAATATTTTGACAGGAGTAGTTATCACATCTCATGAAAGACATTCACACACACAACAAAATTAACTGAGCTACATGTTTGTCAGGCAGAACAGAACAAAGTCGCCAGTACACGTATAAAGCTTCACGTGTATCTTTCTCGTGTCCTTGATACATTCAAAGAGTAACTAAACTCCAAATCCATTTTTTTGCAGATAAACTGTAAAAAATAGGGACTTAAGGGTGCTGTCTTTATGTTACTGTGCAAATTTTCATATTTTCGTGTAAATTAGTTTAATTCTGAAATATCTGGTCTAAATCCGTCTTGGTATGGGTTGAAACAGGGCTACTGCAGTTGAATTTTCCTATTAGTTAAAATGTTACACGTCTACATCACAGCTCCGCATTCGGGAATAGTGGTGTGTTTGTTTTTCCTCAGAACTTGGAACTGAGAAATCGAAGTGCCGTAATCTCCGAAGCGATGGCGTTCCAGTTTACTGCTTGTGGGCACTTGTAATTCCCATAGCTCATAAATGGCCACTACAGCCACTTTTAAAATAACAATGTTCTACGTAGTATTCCGATTTACAGGTATAAATTAAACACACCATAAAACCTTCTTACTCAGACAACATCATGGCGAGTCAGGAGTTTGAATTGCAAGCATATCGAGCCTTCATGGATAGTGTTTTTCATTTTATTACCCATTAGTCAGCATAGCATTTTAATTTAGGTACTTAGATTATTTCATCATATCAAATTTAATGTCACCTTCCCTCGTCCTGACCACATCCCTGCTTAACCCTCTCCTTTCATCCCCACACTTAACAGTGTCTCGGTACAACCCACTTTGATGGCGATTTTTTTTAATGTGTCTGAGGGTTATACTTTTACATCGGGTTTAGTCACACTTAAAGGATTTCATGCCTGAAAGAGTGATTACATGTCAGATTGTAAAACCATGCAGCTGCAGGAAAAAGAGCACAGTCCTGTTCCAACAACATGATTCGCGTGAGATGTGTTAAAGAAAATGTTAATTAAATTGAGCCTGTTGAGTGTTTTTTTCCTGATCAGTCTACATATCTCATCCAAAATTTAAATGTAAAACTTACATTTTTAAAAGAACTGGGGTGCCTATATTGCTTTAATTTTGCAGTTTCTCTTTAAAAATAGAAACAGAAAATACTTTTAAACTTCTTCATACTTTTTATGACATGTTAGCTGCTTGAAAACAAATCCCATTATTTTCCAGACAAATTATCAGGATTCTCCTTTGTTTTACAGGCATTTATTAAGAAACTTGAAGGATGTGATTTTATGGCAGATATTTCCACAGGGATTAGGAATTAAATAAGGAACCTGGGATGGACAGACTGGTTACCTGACTGATGAATGGTTGGAATAATGGGAAAATGCTAAATCCTAGAAATACAAATATTTTTCTATATTTATCCATACCTGGAATAGCACATTCCACACTTGTCCAGAATTTCTCAAACAAAGTCTGCAAAAGGCTTTATCAAAGACTTTCAGGTCTTCTGAATGCTAAAAAAAAAAAAAAAGGTTTGCAATAGCAGCGGGCAAAATGAACAAAGCACGTTTTGCCTTTTGAACCAAATCAAAAGCATTCGAGATCCAAAGAAAAACTTGATCTCAGTATTAACATCGCTTTGAGTGATTACAATAAAGGCTGGCTTGGTCTTCAAACTTCTGTCACTACTGATGAATGTTCATGCATCATATAGTTTCGTGAAAGAAGTCATGGGAAACAAACTGAGCAACAATTTAGCAATAAAGAGGAGCAAAGTTTTAAAAGTGTCCTTGGAATCACGTTCAAAGAAAAAGAAACATTCATTTGTTACTGTAGTTTCTGTGCATTCCTCATGTCTGGCATTAATCTAAATGCAATAAAAACAGAGCCTCCCAGTGCTACAAACAATAGAGCATGTTTATTCAACTCTAGTCAAGAAACAACTTCCAAAAAAAAAACACACTTTGAAGATCATGAGATGCATAAAGCAGCTGCACAAGTCAAACTTTCTAACTTGGAAAAGGACAAAGATGCAGTTCCGCCAACTTTCCTACCTTGTATACATCTCCAATAGACAAGATTATGTATACACCTTTTCTTAATAAGCAATTTCAAGATATGTTTTATAACTTTTGTGTTTTATTTTGGAGCTCAGAGGATCTTTGTATGATTACATTACTATTTTGCCAAAAGTTAAAAACTTCACTATCCACATTACAATGTGAGCAAACAGAGAGAGTTTTGTGCACCCTGTTTCAGTCTTTTTCACTGCTAGGCCACAAAAAAAGAAAGATTTCAGTTAGAAACCACCAGAAATACAGCGATATAGTCCAGCCTCTCTATAGAAACCCTTTATTTCATTGCTAGTTTGCTCTGAAGGACTGACATGGCCTCAAGGGCAGAAACCCGCCCAGTGCTCAAACACCAGTGTCAGCAAGCCAGCACTGTAAAAACAACATGTCAACACTGCTTAATACGCACACATTAAAGACACACACAACCCCGTGTGACAGCTGCAGCTAACCAATCAGCAATTAGCTAACAGTAGTACAGGCCAACAGGCCAGAGTGTTTGTAATGAACTACAATGAGAAATCATCGACCGGTTCGGCTGTGGCCTGTGGGTAGTGAAGCGAAGGGGACGACAAAGGATGATGGGACAAATTTGGTACACAGGCAGTCAAAACAAGCTAATGAAAGCATAAATGTTATGTGCCGGGATAGCCTTCAAGTAAGTACTAAGGCTTAAGAGTAATGCACTGTTTTCACAGCACCTAACAGTCCAGAGAGACTTTATGGTGTAACCGTAACACCAGATTCAGCAACGGCCCGAGCTGGCTTTGCACTTTGTGAATTAGAGCTAACCAGATACTTTGGATCTACCCGTGTCCGTCTGCACTGATGTCGTTCAGATCACACGTTTAGTGGAGCACCTGCTCACAATTGTTTAAATTATTTAAGCGACAAAACATGTTGAATTCTAAAAAGACCAGCCGTCGTTTGAGACGCACAGCTACAGAAAAGAAAAACCCAGTACCTGCAGCGGCCATGACTAGCTGTTACAAAGACGTCAGGCTTATTTAGAATTTAGATAAAACCCAACAAAAAACAGCATATTCCCCTTGAAGGTCTTAAAACTCAAGTACATTTTATTTTCTTACCAGGCTTACCTTTTCTATGGAACAAGTTAACTGAATAACTTAATGCTTTACATTTTCTTTACACCGTAGAATGTTATTTCTGTCTCCTCAAAGTCTTCTCTGGTCTCTGGATCAGACGGAGTGCAGCACCAAGCATTGTTCCGTTACTGTGTCACGGTACAGCACGAGTTCATGTGGTTGAAAACCATAAAAGATTTCTGTCACATCGTTCTTGAGACTGAAGTAGATTTTAATCTTTCATTTTTTTTCTGACAAACTCTACCTGAAAGAAACTGATCAGTAATTAATTGCCAACAGTATATAAAACAACTGAGTGTATTAACTCCTAGTTGGTTCTCTCAATCCTCTTACATGGGACTATGTATCAAAATCAAAATAACAAGAAGCTTTTTGACAAAGCTTATAGTTAGAGTGGCTTAGGTTACCCTGTGCTATCTCTGTAGTTATGCTGCTATAGGCTTAGGCTGCTGGAGGACATCAGGGTCTATTTCTCTCACTCTGCTGAGTTCGCCTACTGTTCTCCAATTTGCATGGTTTGTTGTCATTTAAACTTTTAACTTTTTGTTCTCTGTCATTTTCCTGTTCATAGTAGGTACACCTGGTCTGGCGTTCTGCTAGCTGTGACATCATCCAGGGGAGGCAGATCATATGTCATTACCTCTAACATAGAAAGAATTCCTGGATCACTGTGTGCTTCTATGATTTCTGTGTCTCTGCTCTGTCTTCTCTAACCCCCAGTGGGTCGAGGCAGATAAGCGTTCACACCGAGCCTGGTTCTGGTTCTGCTGGAGGTTTTCCTTCCTGTTAAAGGGGAGTTTTCAGTATGAGGAATTGCTGCAAACTGCTGTCATCGACAATGCAGACAACTGTCCACTGTGGCTCTACGCCCTTTCAGGAGGAGTGAATGCTGCTTGTCAAGACTTGATGCAATCTGCTGGTTTTCCTTAGAGAGGAAACTTTCTGACCAATCTGTATAATTTGATTGAATTTGACTTTGTAAAGTGCCTTGAGATGACATGTATCATGAATTGGCGCCATATAAATAAAATTGAATTGAATGATTAAATATTACTATATATTTGCAGCAGTAAATGTAATACTTGCTGCTTTTCCTTTTTCAAACTAATTAGATCATATTCTTGTTTTAATTTGTATCTTGATGCTGCAAAACTGGCAGAACTTTTCAATAACTAAATAGAAAAGTAAAACACAAATGTGAATAAAGCAGAAATAGGCTGCCGAGACAGAAAAACATACTTGGTTATCGTAAACACAGAAGTGTTTTTTATTTTTGTCAGTGCCAGATGCATGCCTCCTGCAAGTGTTACTAAATGAGGGGCAGGACCGTCACATAATGTGTGATTAAACATTTCTTTTCAAGCAAGATTTGATGAAAATTATTTCCTAAACATAATCTATGAAAAAACGTGTTTCTATAGTTCACATGAAAACTTCTAAACCTCAGAATATACAATCCAAGTATTTAAATATTGATTTGAGGCTACTAAAAAGTCATAGGTTTAATTTCTTAGAAGTGCATTCATTAACAGAATCCCTTGAACACTTTCCTGATTTTTTTTTTTACTAAATCACAAACAGATGTTTTTGTTCTGACAAATAAATCGTCTAAGAAAAGTAATCTGCCTCTATATAAAAGTGTAAATTATGGTTAATGGCCACACTTGAAGCAATAAAGCCAGCTAGCTGAGCCCAGGAACTATTTGGCCCTCTGGCAGCTGCTTCAGATGGACCTGGACCACTGACCACCATCGTCGAGTGTGCAGTGAGCAGAGCACACATTCTCACTACCTTCCTTCCAAATCCGGCTGAGAAGAAAGAATTTCCACTGAGTGAAACAACACAAGCAGGTTGGCAAGACCTTCCTCCTCCACCACAGTAACAGCCAATTCTGGTGAGCGGGCCGAAACGGTGAAGTGGTTCACTTCAAATGCCAGCGTCTAGGCTACAGCAGACTAGGGTTACAGAAAGTCACAGGCTGCTAACAAACTGGACGAGAGCAGCGACAGATCACATTACAAGGTAGTGTTACCGTCACAAAAACACTGGATGTGTACGCGTTTGCCTTTTCAAGTGCTTGACGAGGAGAGGAAGTTGAGCAGATGCAATAAACTTCAGCCATTTTGAGGCTGAAGTCCATCTGTTTGGATGAGAAATGTGTATTTATTAAATTTCCAATCTGACTTTTAATTTTAGTTTCATTTTGAAGATGTATGAATCACAGACTGCAAAACAAATCTACCGACGGGTATCAATAAAGTCACTTGGAACCTGTCTCCACAGATTCAGAAACCATATAATAACTACTTTATTTGTATTGATGTTTTGGATTTGGACTATGTACTAGCAGCACAAAAACAGAGATCCAAAACAAAAACTAGAATTTCATATTAACCTCTTAAGACCCAAGACTTTTAGTTTAAACATAGGCTTTTTGATATATAAAAAGGCTCAGTTTCTCTTAACATACATTTTCTCTTTCTCCTGACAGATCTGTAAATGAGGTTTACAGCCGATCAAACATACCGTATATGTTTGAAGAAGAACTATTTTTTCGGCCTTTGTTCAGGTGTCTAAAAGCCTATGTTTGGACCAAAGTTCTCGGGTCTTAAGAGGCAAGAGGAAACTCACAAATAGAATTAGCCATTGTTAAATCAAATTAGAGAAATTAGCAGCCATTAGGTTGCAAAAAAAGAGGCAATTTCTTGGCTCATTTAAAGTAGATTTGAACAAGAAGTGGTGTCATGGTGAATGCAACATAAGGACATTCGACTTATGGAGACCATATAAAGCTTTCCTTGATCTGCATCCTGCTGGAGCCCTTCATGTGTTATACTTTAAGAACACAACTTTTACTCTTCCCTCCTACTAGCAGCGCCCCACCTGGAAGGAAAACGCACCTGTAGGTAAAGCAGCTGAGCGGAGCTGCACCCACAGAAAGCCTGCCAAATCCTCTCTCTGCAACGCCGAACAGCTTTTGATGGAGGGAGTGTGATGGTGTGACGCAGCATTTCCTTCTCTTGAAAACAAGGTCTGGACCCTTGGCAGGATCTGTTCTGGCGTAGCTGACTGCCGGCAGAGCCTGCGGGCTCATCGCTGCGGCTGGGAGTTTTCCCGGGGCTCTCCTCTGGGGGATGCAGCTATACCTGTGTTGGTCCTTCTTGGGCTCCTGCGCTCTGGTATCCCCGGTGTCTGCCTCAGTGACCTGCGGGGCGGGTATTTGGCTCCTCACAGCCAAGATTGAGCACTTTTCTTATGGATAAACTTTACATACACAAGTGCACTCTCACAAACACCTACAGGTGCTTGGATCCAGGCGCTTACAGATTTATTTCTATACAGATAAGCCATATAATTAGCTTTGGCTGTCACTAAATACTTCTTGTATTAAACAATACTGCATATTTTTCAGTGATATTATCAAATGTGTTGGATGTTTGTACCTGTGATCGGTCTCTCTCTCTCATCCCAAAATAATGTCAATTAAGCTTTTTGCCTACATATCAAGCAGAGCACTATAGCAAAAGCAGTAATGCTCCACTTGTGAAAGTAAATCTGTTGAGCTCTTTGGCATTAAGGAAGCCATTCTGAGGGCTGCACAGCCAGACAGGACACATAAAGAGAAAACGAGGTCATCATTGGAGGCAGTCTTAATGCAGAGCGACACTGAGATGAGATTCTGCAGCCAGGGGTTGTCTCTAACTCCTGGAGACTTAAGTCTTTCCTCCAAAATTTCAACACTCACCTCACCGCTTTATCAGAGACTACTTCTAGGATTTGAAGGCGTTAGGATGGAATGGCCCGCCTGCAGTTCCAAACCCCATCAAATATGAGTGGGATCAGTTTGGGTGTGCTTTTCATGTAGCACAACCACACTGGGTGACCGGCGGCAAATGCTTATTGACGACTGGGATGCAATCAAACAGCGATGTGTGACCAAGCTTGTGACAAACCGTAGGAGGAGGTGCTAGGCCGTTGTGGATGTGGATGACTGATATACTAAAATGGATTCACTTCAAAAATTAACATATTGTTGCTCAATCAATTAAAAAAATAAATAGATCACCAAACCAGAGTCAAAAGAATAAGCTATGTGACGTTGGCAGAGATGATTCGGCAAGTCACCACAGGTTCACCAACTCAACGCCGTCATCCAAACCACAAACGCACCTTTCCCACAACTACAGCAGAATTTAAGAGGAACACACACACACTTTGGTCAGTTTTCCTGTTTGTGTAAAGTACCAAATTCCAAGCAAACTTAATTTAACATTTAGAGGGATACTGAACACCCCTGAGAGGGATTTAACAACATTTTCTAGAATTTGGGAAATACTCCCATAGAGAGAGGGGTGGGGGGGGGGGGGGATACATAGAGTTCATTTGGCAAAAAACAGTTTACCCCAGAACATCGCCATGGTTGGGATTTGTTACTTTCAGTGTTACCCTGAACCTTCAGGGTTGAGCTTTGTGGTGAGAGGCTGCCAAGCACTTCAGTGCTGTCTGATGAAACTGCTGCCTGTATTACCACAAATTTTCTAAAAGTAACGTTTTGGTTTTTGAATAAAACCAAAAATTGATGCATTAACAGATCATTAGCATTCATTCAGCCTTAAACTATTAAGCTCAAAAAGTTCATAAAAGTACATGTTGGTTAATGTTTCATAGATTTGAATAAATAAACACATGAAGTTTTTGATTCAACTGTCGATCAAAGAAAAATTGGCTGATTGTGATCTCTAGCTGATTGATTGCTGCACCTCTACCTTTGACTCATTTCTAAAGCGTTTTATTTGGCTGCCAGTATTAGTCTGACCAAACACGTCCGTTGCACCATTTTCCTGCATTGCTTTAAGTATTTAAGGAACTGCCTAATAGAAGATTGAAGTAAGAAAGAAAAACTTAATTGGGCATTTAAAAATTAACATTGTTCATGTTAACAAAAGAAAATCACAATATTATGTAACTCGACCTATCCTCCCACCTCATATCTGTCACAAATAATCCCGCATTTATCTCTTCCCCCTCGTTTCCCGAAGCGTGCACCCGTGTTTTCCACTTTCCTGAGCTCTCCGTGACGTTCATTCCTTTTAATCGTTTTCATGCTCCTCTCCATCCTCACCTCCTTTCCTCCTCCGCTCTTCAGCTGGTTGGTTCGAGATCGCTTCTGACAAGTCCAACCGTGAGATTTGTCTACGGCGATGCTCACACACTAATTTTAGGTCAGAAATTTGTGCATAATAGAAGTTTTAATGCTTTTTATATTAGCATCCAAAGCAGACCAGAAATCCTGCGATTGAAGAGTTGCATAAAATGCTATGTTATTTTCCAGTGTTTACGGCAACTTTAGAAAGCCAGTGTTAACCCTCATGGTACATGCGTTGGCTCAGCTCAACAGGTCCGCGGACTTCCTCTAAATAAAAAACCAAAAGCTGGTGGAAACTCTTTTTAGAATAACAAGATTTTATCTTCTTCTTGTTTGTTAGGAAAAGACCATTCCTATTCATGTCATTATGTTTTGAAATGTTGTACTGAGACTAGTGGGTACTGGGAATTCATTGTAGAGTTGAACTGTGACCCAACCAGGCCCTGAGGTATAGGGGTTCGAACTGTTGTGGAGTATGCAAGCCTTTTTCTTCTCCACTGTCCAAAAGACGCATAATGGGCTGTTTGGATGCTCTAAAATGCCCTCAGCTGTGTAGTCTGTTACACTTGGATATTTCAAATAATAAAATGGATTTTAATATCAAACAATGATAACCTGAGTTAATCCAAAATGGAGCTTTTCAGTGACGATTACATATCTTAAAAAGGTTAAAACAAGCTATTCAAATCAACCTGGCCTTCCTTGTTAAATCATATATTAACTGTGATTAACCACTTTTTTTTTTTTACACTAGCCACGCCCAGCCCTGTATGTTGCCAGACGTGTATAGAATCAGGTCTTTACTCAAATAGAACCCGTATGACAACATGAAGAAGGCAGAAAAAAAGTCACATATCATGAGCTGATCTAAAGACAACCGAGAGCAGATATAAAACTAAGTCACTGACAACTACCAGTTTGGATCGTGGCACAAAACCCATTCTTAAGGCGTAGAGAGACTCAATATCCACAGAGAAAGCATGGAACAGTGGTGGGCATTTTCACACACACCTAAATTGCTCCACGAGAGCGGCACGGACTCAACCAGCACGTTACAAAAGAACCCGGAACAGCATTTGAACTCGCTCGCCTCAGGTAAAAGACAGCGGCCTCTGTTACAAAAAATGTGCATTATAAACCAGCCGAGGAGAGCCATCTCTGAGCTATCGTTGGCGATTCATTAAACATAAGTCGAGATGCCGTTATCCTGTGTGTCATAGATGTTCTAAGTCTCCCTAAACCATTCTTTTTAAAGCAAGATGGATGGATTGATGGATGGTTTATAGTCAATAGGATAAGGAATATTACGCTTTCATTTTTTTTCTCCCATACTCCTAGGGAACCCTGTAGCATTGGCCATTCCCTGCCACTATTTTCTAATCTCCAAAACAAATACAACTTCTAACAAACGTATTTAATTTGTCTTATTTCCATGCAGAAAAACATATTTTCCTTTATGAGCCAAGAGAAGACAGTATGATTCTTTGTACCCTAAAAGCTTGCAGTGGTCTTCCACTACTAATTTTCTTCACTTTGCTCCCTTTCCCCCTCTCCTTTCTCGCCCTTAGCCTTAATCGCCTGGACATCTCTCCGTGTCCTCTTATCATCTCCCTCTTTTCTGCTTCGTCTCTGCCCGCCACGGAGCAGGAGTGAATTACAGCTGCTAGAATCCACGGTCGTGGTGCGAGGCGCAACAGCAGCAGCAAAGACGACAGAGAAGCCATCTGATCCTGCGCGGCTGCAGAGGAAGACGAAGACCCTTAGCATTACACAACCCGCTTTGATCACAGGGATGAGGGCCATCATCTGCTGGATGCGTGAATCCAAAAAAAGAAATAAAAAAACTACTCCCACACTCAGTTTGGTTAGCACTTCTATCGGAGTGAACAGTTAGATGACCGCTCAACCGATGCTTTTCTTTTATCGTTTAGGGTTGTTTTTTGTTTCATTTTTCCTCCATCAATTGCCTCTTCAACCCAGGCTTCGGCTTTTATTTCCTCTCATTTCTGAGCGCTAATGCCACCCAAGTGCCAACCAGAGCAGCTTCAATCAATTCACTGTCGTCAGCGGCAATGATGCCTTTCAACTCTCTTCTGTTTAAATGAGATTTGCACCAGAAAGAGGCACCGGCCGGCTGTATTCACAGTGAGGAGGCTCCTTCAGCTCTCTCAAGTTGGCCCTCTCTGATGTATATTATGCGTCCATGCCTGTAAATGTTTGTGTGTGCGTGTGTGTGTTTAGTATCTCCAGAGTTAGACGCAGCAGATGCTACAGCTGAGGGGGGCCACACATAAGCCTTGATTTTCTGTGATGAGCATATCAGCAGCAAGCTATTCCTCCTCCCCCACCATTTCTTTCAACTCACGATGTCAGAAATTGATGATCTGCATTAGATCAGCACGGTGAACAGCTCCAAGCTGACAGAACAAGACTGAGCAAGTGAGAGGAGAAAAACAACAACAAAAAAACACAAAATAAAAAAAAAGAAGAAAAAGATCTAGGAGATTATTTTTTTTATCACAATGTTGTCTTTCCAGGAGCATGTCCACAAGTTAAATTTGTGGTCAAGCACAAATTAAACGCGTGATGTGACTGTGGGATGTTGCACAACATTCCCGTCCAGTGAATATCGAAAAGTAAGAAAGCTGCGGTAAGTGAACATCTCTATCTTACATGACTGGAGGCTCCACTGTGCGCCACAAACCCACTTTAGGTCCCAAAAATAAAGGCGTAAGTTGTTGATAAAAGCAATTATTTGGCGATAAACATCACATTTCCGAAAGTACCATTATAAACTACTCGTCTCTTTGTTTCTACAACGCCTCAAATGTTTTTTTTTTTTTTTTTTTTTTTTAAGTCTAAAGCAAAAAGAAACATCTGTAGTAATTACAGCAGCTCATATATAACTTACTATAGCCGAGTCCTGTGGAGCTTCTGTCGAAACGAATCCTTAAAACGTGTTCGTGGGAGCCACGCACTAAAACAGGGCGAACTCCTCAGCTCGGGCACGCATGGCCCTCTTCTCACGCCCAGATGTCACGAGCTGGTCCGACCTGTAGGTACAGTTGCCACGCGCTCCGCCGCTGCGCGAGCTTCCCTCAACTAATTTCACCTGCCATGTGATAGGCGCGATGCCTTCACGGGCTCCTCGGAAATCTTGCGCTGAACTTGTAGGGAATGGGGGATATTCATTAGATGCAATCTGAGGGGAACACAAACCCCCTATAGCAGTTTTACAATATATTTATTAGAATGTTAAAAATCGTTTTCATTGCGTGTAGTTAACAAAGTTAATCGAAACCTATTCAGATCGTGGTTAGCTGTTTTTTCTTGTTGATGTCCAAGTTAAAAAAAAAATTAAAAGCATTTTCTAGTGTAAATTGAATGAACAATTGCATCTGTCAGTACGTAAAGGCATCAAAACACCAGTATAAAGTGATCTTAATATGGATTACACAAAACATTAACATTGATGCTAATCTAATAAAGAACCACCTCATTTTGTATTAAATAAGTTTTTGTTTTGTAGTTAGTAGAAATCACAAAAGAACGTGCAAACCGCGCACGGGAATGAAAATAACTTTTGTTCAGTTATTTTAGCAGACACTGCCATCTAGTGATACTAAAACCCAACTGCAACCACTGGTCATGTTAAGGTGTCTGTTTCCATTTTTATCATTTCAAGTCTTTATGTTTCTTTAATTTAAAATATACTGCTGCTTTTTCTTGAGAAATGTTATTGTACATTTTTTCATTTATCAGGTGGATAAATATTAGAATAATAATTAGTGTGTGGGATATTCTTTTCCCATTTAGTTTCAAGCAATTGAATTTCAACAAATAATTAAAAATACAATGTGATATATAGACTATATTTTTCAAAATCATAAGAAATTATAACATAATGTAATTGATTGATTATTATTTTATACTATTTGCATATACGTAGAAGTGGCCCATGACAATCATTGTTTGCTGTTTGCCATAGTCAATGAAGAAGAAAGGGCAAATGAGACCAATTGTAAATCTCTCCATCTACATTCAGAATTCCATCTCAATTAAGATTTACATTTTTGTTGATAAAAAATGCATACACCATCTATCACTGTTCTTCTACATCCACAATCACATTGCTGCTTTTTGATGGCCGATCACATAAAATCCTATTTAAAAGGATTTTGGTCTAAATGTAGACTTTTTGATTCCTGAAAATGATCAGTTTCTCTCAAACAGATATTTTTTATCTTTTTCCTGACAAATCTGTAAATGAGGATGACAGCTGATCAAACATATATGTTTGAAGAGAAACTGATATTTTTCAGCATTTGTCAGGTGTCTAAACAACTACGTTTGGACTATAATTATCGGGTCTTAAGAGGTATACATTGAAGTTTGTGGTTCAGGAGAGAAAGTGAAAAACATTAAGGGGCATAAATCTTACTGCAATGCACTGCATTTTGAAATCATAACACCATAGATATTATTAATGCATGCACACAATGTCAAGACATCGTAAAAAAATAAAAATTAATTATCATTGTCAAAGTGGTACAGGATGTTCCAAAATGACTTTTAACTTGCCAAAGCCTCTTAACCTCCCAGCAGAGATCACGTCTGCGTGCAGCTTCTCTGTACGGTTATAAAGGAGGGTGTTTGACAGCAGTCACTGGATTGTTCAGCGGGTAGGTTTAAGGAGCTCAGCGCAGATCGGAAAAGAGGATTGTGGAGAGTCAGTTCTAAAAAAAAACTGCAGCTCATCTGTTCAAAGAACTGTGCAGAAGTTGTTCTTGCTGTCACCCCTTTGCCAAGGTGCGGAAATAAAAGCCCTGAGATATCCAGAAACAACCAAAGAACCACCAGTGCATGAGTCTCTAAGGAAAAATAAGCTGCTGCGAGTGAAGTTTCACAGTTGAAATTGTGTTATTCTGGGATGGAACCTGTTTCATAAATGAGTGCCTTGAGGGAAAACATAAATCAAACGTAGTCAGCATTTATCATTTAGAATACCAGTCAATAAAAACATAAATTTTATGGAATGATCGCTGGGTTTAGAGTTTCCGTATCAGTGATGAAGCCATCAAGGGTGATAAAATATATGAAAGCATTTCTGCTACTATGTGTTGCGATTATAAGTAACTGGTGGGGTGGTGGCAGTTCAGTGTCTATTTCCAGCCATTGGGCAAGAGGCAGGGCACATCCAGAGACACACACAAACACAAACACTAAAGGGCAATTTAGAGAGACCCACTAACCTAATAGACATGTTTTTGGACTGTGGGAGGAAGCTGGAGTACTACCAAAGTAAGAACATGCATACTCCATACAGAGATTTGAATGCAGGACCTTCTTACTGCAAGGCAACAGTGCTACCACCTGCACGCAGCAACCTTAAAGCAAATCTGTTGTTCCAAGTTCTGTTTTTTAAAGTGCATGAATCCCCTGTGCTTTATCAGAATCCACAGTTATTAAAATCATAGGGAGCAATTTCCATATTCTGAAGAAATATGTGTCTAATTTGAATTTACAACTACTCCCAAACAATGATTATTTAGCAAGTGTTTCATACATAAGATCTATCAATATTGCTAATATGTATAAAATACTATTAATAAGCAACAGGAGATTACATCAAAATAAGACAAGATAAGATATTTACTTTTTTGATCCCAGAATTGGGGAATTATTGAGCAGCAGCAGCATGACATACAGGAAACAGACAGTGACAAGCTCAACATAAAACCTAAAAATATAAAGTTGAAAAAGTATAATCTAAAAATGGCTACGTATTTACACCCTACAGGCTACCTACAAACACTACATTAGTGGTAATATGCAGCAAAAGCTAAAAGTAATGTGCAAATGTTGCTTTGTGCAGGTGAAAGTCAGCAGTGCGATTCAGACCAGTATTAAAGGGAGTTATTGTACTAGGTAATGGCTTGTGGCAGGAAAGATTTCCTGTTTCTGTGTAGACTAGTACAGCACCGTAGGACTATTACAGTGGAGTTGTAACATAATCTGTTGGAAAAGGTGCTCTGCTGTCTGTTCAGTCCAGTGTGCGTCCACCAATGTTATGTATTCCTGGTTTTCATTATCATCAAAAATAATGATAGGGTTAAAGAGAAATGTGTATGTTGTGTTTTTAGTGTGACATTCCTTAAATAAAAGCTAAACATCATATAAAAAAATAAGATGATTAAAAGAATCTGCGTTTGTAAAAATATGTCCTGTAGGAGGCGTACATGTGCAAGACGGGGGGAAATAACTCTTTAGTCATAAATCTTAAAAAATAAATATCAATAAATATATAACCAAAAAAAGAAAGCACATAGTCCAACAAAACTCTGTAATGATAAAGTTCTACATTTAAAACAATCAAATAAAAATCATTGATTGAATTGAAAATAAAAGTCAAATAACCAAGAGTGAAACCGCGTAAAATATAAAATGTCACAAAAATGTTAGTTTTTCAACAGTAAATATAAATATATAAGAAAAGCACGAGTCAGTCTATTTCCGGACTATAATTATTACAAGGGCTATCGGGCAGAGCGCCAGCTATATGGCCTGTTTGCATTGTGTTTTCCGTAACACGCTCACACACAAATTGGCCTCTGCATTCCGTTCTAATCCCGCCGTGATTGGCCGGCTTCCGCGTCCGTCACAGCTGCCCAGCCCGAGCCTGCATCGGATTGGCTGCAGTGACGCCGACGGCGGAGTCGCAAATTCCATTGGTCGAAAAACTAGGTTAGTGGTCCGACAGGCATGACGGCGAAGAGAAACTGGGTCACCGATTGAAAATCGTTTATGTCACACAGTTCTCCGTGTTGCTATCACATAATTGCCAGCGACTTTCAATGGATAGACGGACCGTGCCGCACACGCTGTAAGTACAACACGCCGTCGAGCTGGCGCTTTATTGACAAGCGCACCTCTGTGGCTTTACCGGACGTTTAATCCGTGATGGATACCGTCGAGATGGTTTCTCAGCGCTGTGGTCACGTCAGTGCGGTTTTGTGGAGCAGAGAGGCGGGGGGACGTTAGCTCGCTGGCCAAGTCATGACAGTTTGCGTGCCGTTGCTAGCCGTTAAAAAATTGCTAATATTAGCCAACTAGACAATTTACTGGTACGGATAAAACGGTGAAAACGCCACCGTTGTCTCGCGAGACGGTCTCAGCTGTTGCCAACGATTGTTCCGGGCTTTAGACGTGTTCGGGCAGAGGTATATGCCGGTCGGGGATGTTAGCCAAGTCTTGAATGCTTGCTAGCACGTTAGCAATGTAAACAGGCCTCCGGTGGGTGTCTAGTACACCGTGTCTTCGAAAGCATCCATCGTGCCGCGATAACTTCTGAGCTGGCCAGCCAGCGATGACATGCTGCTCTGAAAGGGCAGGCTCGTGTTTTTGGTTATAAAACATCATGACACATCCCTGGTGTTGGCTGCTAAAGATGCGGCGGCCAAATGCTGTCCCTAAATTTGGGATTTATGGTGGCAGCGCTGTTGGTGGGATTCCCACATTGAGCTCAAACACCGAGTTTATCTCTTGTTTTTCTTTATGTTGTGTAAATTCCTACACTCGTTATTTATAACCCGATCACTGTTTAAAAACATTTAAACGTACTTAGCTCTCATCTCTGATGTGTTATTTGCTGTGGATAAAAAAAGGTTAACTTTAAACACTCAACATTTCTGTGAAGATCAAAATGATGTAAAGATCTTAAAATAAAAACAAAGGACATCTGTATTGTCCTCAACGCTCGTATTTGTGTCCCCCGGATAAGCATCGAAACGTACCATACCATACCATACCAGCTTTATTTATAAAGCACTTTAAAACAACCACAGTTGATACAAAGTGCTGTACAATCCAAAAACACAGCATAATAAAAATAATTATAATTAAAAGTAGTTTAAAAACAAAGACATACACTTTAAACTAGATCTCGCTGGTGTTGAAAGCCAAGTTAAATAGATGGGTTTTAAGACGAGCTTTAAAAGTGGACAGAGAAACGTGTGAAAAGCTGTGACCCAGATCATGTATTGAAAAATGATTAACGGGACAATTTGCATATTGGCATGAAGTGTTGAGCAAACAGTCTTGTGTTGAGAGTAAACGCCAGTTAATTGACCTACTATGGTCTTCTCATTCAGCCCAAAGGTCACCCTCATGACAGCAGAATCTGATATTTTCACAATTTAAAAACAGCAACAGGGGATATTCTGCCTGGAAACAATGTGCGTTCTTTTAAAGGAGACATTTTAGTCTAACCCCTTGAAATTAAGAAATGATTTCCTTTCAAATGGAACTGGATCTTTTGTGGACCAATTAAGTAGCCACTGTCCCCTGGGTTATAGCAGAATGCAATGTGTGTACTCTAAAGCGGCATATTAGCCAGTCATTATTATTATTGCTATTGCTCAGAAAATCTTTGCTTGATGAAACCGCGTTCCATCCTAATCCTCCCCATTGCAAGGTCCTCCAGCAGTGATGCATCCACTCTGCAGCATTACGCACAAGTGTTTACAGCCATTAAAGCAATTCCCGCACACCTTCTCACAATTCTGCGTTAATCTGTGGTACACGTCACTCAGGTGATCATCGGAGAGAGGAGTGATGGCGGAAAACCCCTCCCTCAAAATGTTGTGAAGACTTTTTTTTTTTTTTTTAGTTGGGATTTAAGATGGCTTTTGGGCGTTTCTTTGATTTAATTTGAAAGGTTGTTACACATAGTTATGAGTCACCAGCACAAGCATGAATAACACTGCGGCTTTGAACGCTTGTGTTCAAGTCGATCTATGATTAAAGCCTGATATGGAGTGAAATTGAACGTCTTGAGAGGAATCATCACGCAGCTTGGCTGCATGGGTGAGAAATGCCGTGAGGACCTAATATTTTCTCGTCAAGTTTTCTCTTTCTAGACCCCAACCTTTGCGTGGAAAGTGACGTACGCAGGATTCAGGCCCCGTCTTGTGCGTACGCAAGCTTCATCAATGATGCCCCATGTCGGACTGTCACGATGAGCAATAAATCAATTAATGGCACGCTAATTTTAATCACATGATTAAAATTAGGTGCATCGGTGTCTACTCACCCCTCCCTTTGCGTTTCCTCAGTGTAGGATGAGTTTAATCTCGATATGCTTGCGTTATGCTGTTGTCATATTAGTTGGAAAAAGGTCTCCAAATGACAACGTTGTGGTTTATCGCGCTAAGTTTTAGGAAGATTTATCGTCCAGCAAAATTTGTTATCGTGACAGGAATAGCTTGTACCGATGTTTTAAAATGTCTGCTATTGTTTTAGCACAAATACATCTTTACTATGGTGGTACTTGTTTTTAAAAAGTTTGAAATCAACCTAGGATGTTTTTATATATTTAGCCAAGTACTTGTCTTTTATTGATGTGTTGCTGTGCACTGTAGTTGTAAAATGGGCAACCTTTATTTCATCGTCTTAGCTTTAATTTTTGGATTCATTGTTATCAGTAGCTTAAGTATTAACCTTTTCGTGACAGAAAGGAGGTCTCTGCTGAACTTCAGACTTACACATGTGATGTTCCTTTTAATTTCTAAATAAGTGGCAATACGCATTTGTGCTTATCTCTACTGATACACTGCCACAACGGCTCTGTGATAACAGAATTTAGCTGTGCTGATTTGGCAAAGCCGTTGACTATAAAGACTGGATACAAAGACAAATAGAGATTTCTGTAAGAAAACAAAGTGATGGCCTAGGTTGAAAGTAGGACAGGGGGGTGGTGAGACAGGAAACTTAAAAGGAACTGTTACAAAAATTGTGGTTAGCCTGGCTGCCTCACTGTGACTTATGGTGTATAATTATATATATTTTTTTCTCTGTTTGGAAACTTGAGTCATGCAGAAAGCCCAGTTTTGTGGCTAAAGTGGTGGAGTTTTGTTTTTCTTTTTTTTTTCTTTGAGGTCATCTGAATCTTCTGGTTATCACACTTTTTTCTGTGTTAACGTCATAGTGCTGTGCATCAAGTGATGTAGTAAGTTATCATGATGTCATTAGACTTCGTGTCACAATGACCTGTTTACCAGTTTTTTTTGTTTTTAGTACAGTCTTCTTTCTGAATGATATTAAATGCTGAGTCGCCACTTCTGTCTTCCCGTTGCTGCCGAGGACTACCATTCATGATATCAAATTAGACACTGAATGTTATGAAATATCGTGTTAAACTACCGTCATTCAGTGCTATCTGTATATTTTAGCAATGCCACAATATAGAAGGAATATGGTTATCAAGATAGTAAGATTTCAAACTTCTGAAAAAATAGTTGTTACTTTATTCCATTTTTTGAATTTCTTTGAAGGCATGTGTTTTTTTTTTCTATTTAAGAACAATGTCTAATTACAATTAGGGCTGGGCAACATATTGATTCAAAACATATTGTGATTATTTTTTTTTTTAAACAGATATAAGTCTATATAGTTATAGTTATACCTTTATGTATTCCAGTAGGTAATTTTTCTTCTGTTTCTCATATTTATCTACAGCTGTTTGTTAAAGAATGTGCCTCTGAGACAGACCTAAGGGATAAAGCTATGATTTAGCGATGCCTTTTTATAATTACTTTACCTATCAAGATACATATTGTATACCAGCATTCAGCCTAAAAATATCGAGATATTATTTTTGGTTCATATTGCCCAGCCCGAATTACATGATGAATGTCTTAACTTTCTTAGTTAGCGCAAAACCAATAAGTAGGAGAAAATGTATCCCTCTTTTAGGGAAAAAAAATTTAAACGGTAATTCCCTTTTTGACAAAAATGGCAGACAAGATAACACTTTGTCTAAGTGTTAATATCTTCAATGGGAGTGTTTACCTTTGATTTATTCGTGCAATTATCTTAATGATGGCTTATCTTCAGTGTGGCATTGTGCGCTTCCATTTGCTTGTCAATTTGCAGTTTAGAAAAGGAAATTTGACGACGGAGGGACAAACAAAGGATCCTACTAACATGGATGTGGCACATGCAAAAACATTTATTACAGTGTAAATAAGGATGTGGTTAATGCAAATCTATACTCTGTACAACTTCTGTCTTTCTGGTAATTTCAGAGTCATTGGGCTGTCTCTGTCCATGAAGCTAATATTCAACTAGATGGCTTGAAGTTGTGTTGTCTGGGAGGTTGACTACTCCATTGTTGCAGATACAGGAGCATTACTGACCTTTTTACGTTGCTCTCAACCATCTGTGTCTCTTGCAGCATCGGCTCATAGTGTTATCAAGCTGGCATGTAGTATCCTTTTTCATTTTGTTTCTTTAGTATCAGTCTGCTCAAGGACCCCGGAACTGGTAGAGCCACTGCCCAACCTACTTTTGATTATCAAACATGTAAAATAAAATTTAGCTCTTGTTTATTTAGGAGAGGGATGGGGCCAAGGAGGGGTTTAGAGAGATGTATGGGGACGGATAATGTCGGGAATCACCTGTTGTCTGTCTGTAGAGCAGCGGTAGGTGGTCTATTTATAGCTCTTGTTCGTTGTTGCTTATTTGTTTCCCGAATAAGAGACTTCACAGTCAAAAACAAATGCAATAAACCATAGGGATGGACGATAATTCAATAACAATATAAATCGATCGATAGATGTATACCAATGTTATGGAAAAAAAAGGGTCAATAAAAATTTCAATAGAAGAACAGTTTTCCTTTATGCATTCTAGCCGTGTAGGTTAATACTACAGTCACTACATCCTCGCAACCAATCACAAACGCAGGCCCAGGTACGCTCCGTCCCCTTCAAAGAGTTCAGAGAGCAAGCCTTCTTTTTTTCTTTTTTTAAAAAGACTTGCAGTTATGGTAAAAAGTTGGGTGAATGAAGGGTTGAAAACAGCTGCGGGACCGCCTTCAGGTGGGCCCACAGAAAGTTGCAGGTGTGGTTTTTCGGCTGGAGACACTAGGGGGAGATGACGGACCCTTCAGTGGTCTCATAAACACTTACATTACCATTACAGGGATTTAAAACGGGCTACATTATGGTAAAAATGTTAGTTAGTGGGGGCTTTAAGTTTATAGTTTAGTTTTTTTTATGTGCAATAGTGTATAGCAGCAACAGCATCATTCTCCAATGAGAGAGCAATACATTATTGTATATAAAAATGTATTGGCTGATTGTGTCATATGATGTACACAAAACTTTTCCCACACAAGTGCTAGCCCCCTGCCGCTGCTTACAACCGCTACTTCGTCACCCGAGGTGGCAGCGATGGTCCAGGGCTGTCGGTGTCTGGTACAGCGGCAAACCAGCTGATTGCGGGAACAGCAGACCTCTTCCCCAGGGGGTTCACGGTCAGTGACTGGTGAAGTGGCAGCAGCTGCAGTTCCCTCACCTTTCACTGGCATTGTGCAGAAAAATGTTTTTTTTGTTGTTGTTTTATTTATTACTTAAGCGGCATCGAAGCACACAGGGATGCTTTTAGGATAAGCTGGAACATCATCCAGACACTCCTGGAATATTTAGAGCAGCGTGAGTTTCTTTTTAAACAGCTTTTTTTATTCTGTTAATAACCTATTGTGTTAGCTGTAATATAACAATCGCAAGTCAAAATAAATCAGGTGTGTGTGCTTGAACGTCAGAACAGAAGGAAAACAAATATTCGGTAGCCCGACAGTTATGTACAACGTCTATGGCAGCCACATTTGTCACGCACAGGGACCACAGCTTATGAGAAAGCAAGACATTCTGGTGTCTAAAATATGCTTTAGCTTGTCATGTGACGCAAATCAGTTGTGTGATCCGGGGAGTGTTTTATGTGCGTGTGTGTGTGTGTTGGGTGGCCGCATTGCCAGTTTTGCCTGACAGGCCCGACCAATTTGAAATGCGCTCCGCGGTCCTTGCTTCATGGGTACCTCGAACAATGCTTGGCTCAGGTCTGCTCTGCATGCCTAGAACCAGAACCAGACATGGAGAAGCAGCATTTAGTTCTCATGCTCCACTTATCCGGAACAAACTCCCAGAGGACAATAAAGTGCAGAAACCCTGCGTTCTTTTATATCAAGGTTAAAAACCTATTTGTTTAGAGTTTCCTTTTAAATGTAAATTTTCTGCTTAAATTGTTGTTTCAATTCACTGAAACATCATTAGGTTAAATTTGTAGTCCAATTCCTGGCACTGTTATAGTACGTTTTCTTTCCTTATGTTCCGTTCATGTACAGCACTTTTGAATTGTTCCTGAAATGTGCTAAACTTGCCTCGTCTTTTATGTTTGCCTTGACAGCTAAAGAGGTTAGCAGATTTTTTTGTCTGTTGTATTCGCCAAAACTTCCAGGAGCAGCTCGTTGTTTTTGTCAGGTGAGGCTGCAGGAGGGGAGGGGCCGAGTGTCTCAGGAATGTCAGCGCTGCAGCTGGAAGAGGTGGGACAATTTGGGCAAATGAAATGGGTTAGTTTGAAGGCTGCAGCTTTTTTTGTTTTGTACACGGATTTAATGAAGAGGGAAAAATTATTCAAATAATTGGCCAGATTCTGATCTCTGGCTGATTTAGTGCTGCATCTCTCCATTTATTTTTATTTTTATCAGCAATGTAACAGCAAACTGAACTTCAAATGCAAAGTAAATCTCCCACATAAAGAAATAGCTGAATTTATGAACTGCTAATAGTTCTAGCGGCTTCTGAACTGCTCTCATTTTGTTTTTATAGCATTTCCATGCTACAGACGTGGTGGACATCCCTTCTTTCTGCTGCAGTTGGAGAGTTTCAGATAGGCGACCAATAATTTTAAATCAAAAACGGGATTCGTGGGCGCGCACGACCCATGTACGGAGGCCTTAGTCCTCGACGCGGCCGACCCAGGTTCGACTCCGACCTGTGGTCCTTTGCCACATGACTCTCCCCCTGTCTCGTACCTCCTTTCCCGTTAGCCCACTATACGAAAAACAAGCCACTAGTAAAAACCTCAAAAAAAAAAAAAAAAAAACAGGATTCGTGATAGTTGAAGATTTAGGCCCGCTGTCGGAAAGGCAATTGTTTGATTGCCACCAGTAAGCAATTACAACTAGAAAGCTAAACAAGGCGTAATGTTTCCCTGATACGGAGAGTCTGATAAGACTTCATTCTAGGCCATATGCTGATTCTTCCCAAGTTAAAGACCAGCTCTAACCCTTTGTACACATACACGCAGAGTGGGATGACTCTGCAAATTTGATCAAGATAAACTCATTGACTTGTGTCATGGCTTATGATGTAAAGGATCTTTTACAGGCTGGTTTGATTGCTGGAGTTGAGGTGCTAAATGGTCTCACAGTTTTTGATTAATCACATAAGGTTTAGTATTTGTCTAAAAGCTTTTGCTCTATTCACTTGTTGATTATTCAACATTTCACTATTTCCTTCTAGCCAATAAATCTGAGGTCAATAATCAAAAAGGCTTTATTTTGGACAGGGATCTGCAGCCTAAGGATGGGTACCTTTCACATTTGAACCGATACAGTACAGATACCTGGTATCGGTACTCAAGGTACCTAATTTCGGTACTTTTGTGTGCTTATGTGGTAATAAATGTTCATTTATTAATAAAATCTAAGTTTTTCAATTGAACATATTTATTATAATATAAACTTGTTTTGGATGTACAAATGAATTTTAATACATTGCCTGAATCCACACCACATAAAACTAATTTTTTACCAAAACAACATTTATCAGAGGCACAAGAAGGGATTAAAGTTGTGTGTGAATCAAATTTAGGAAATTCTTTTAGTGCAACTGTTTCAGAGAAAAGAAAACTATATTCTAAACATATTTTATCCTGCTTTGTAATTCAGGGCAGGATAAATAAATTTGCAATGTGGAAACGGAGAGGCTCTCCTCTCTGTTCTCACTACAGGCAGGTTTCAGGACAAGGCAGCAGCTACCTGTGAGACAACTGCTTTCACGGGAAGTCACCAATAACACAGAAGAAAGTTGCTAGATTTTTTGCCAGTCGCTTTTTTGAAAAAAGGTTGCTGGATGGGTCCTAAAAGTCGCTAAATATAGTGAGAAATTCGCTAAATTGGCAGCAGTGACCAGGTGCTTCGTCAGATTAGAAGTATTCCTGCTGCTAGTCTTGTACTTCGCGTCACAAATGCCGTGCGCAGAATCTCCAGCGCAGCCATACTTTCCAGCGCATTCCATCAGCCATGTTGGACTGAACCAGCGGCTACTGCTGTCTTTACGCTCTTGTATGTGCATTGCTCTGTTTCTCGTTTGGCATGGAAAATCACCCACTCTTCCACTCCCTCAGTTTCACACTGATGTGTTTAGGTACCGAAACATGGTACCGTTTGATTTTTACCTTAATTGGTACTGTGTTGTACCGACGGGATTTGGTTGGTACCTATAAAAGTACAGCATTCAGTAACCATCCCCACCGCTACCTTTACGAGGCTCAGAGCCGTTTTTAAATAATATTGCTCATTTAGAACCGCAAATACAAGACCTTTTTGAAAAATCTCTTCATAATATCTACGATGTGAAATTCGTCGTTGTTAATTCCTATTTTTAAGTTTTCAAATCAAGAAAAACAAAACTTTTACACAAAGGATAGTTACATTTTCCTCCATTGAATGTTGATATGTGTGTATTATTATGTAAAAAAGCCCGTAGTTTCCCCTGATTACAAGAAAAATAGATCTAAACAACTTTACTGGTACTTTTAGTGTCATTCTGTTGGGGAAATTCAATGCAAGTTTATAAAAGTCCAATTAAAAACTGCATTTGGTATCATCGCTATATAAATATGAAAACATTTGTTTTTTAGTCATCTGTAGCTAAAGTTATTCAGAGCCCTTGTGATTAATTCCAGAGCTGCAGGTCGCGGAACCCTGATGTAGGACATTGTTCACCTGCTCCCAGTTGGGTCAAACCCTTATACTTGCAAAAATATTTCTTCCTCCTGTGGTATTGCACTTTCATGTTGGCAACATCCTATAATCTAGTGCGCATCAAGCTTTGCTCATCATACATTACAATTCTATGCCATTTTTGCTTATATTTGTTTTGGATTACTTTAAACCATCTATAGAGTTTGAAATGTGTCCAAATTCCCCATGACTGGCTCCAATCGATGGTCGGCAGGACAGATACTGAAAAATCAGAGTTTTGTTTATTCGGTGCCGAAGAGCAGGTAGGACGGCCACGACCTTTTGTTCAAAAAGTGACTTGTGGAAAAAATGTTCCACTATACCTTTTTAAACCCTTTGCTGCGTAGAAGAAATCTTAAAACAAATACTCAGACACTCTCAGCACATTATTTTTAATTAGTTAACCAATGCAGACATAATTTTGTATAGAGCTCTACAATAAAATATTAGTTGTGCATCTGGTAGATTAGCATACTTTTAAACAATGCTGTACGCAGCATCAAATAGTGACTCGTCCAAAAACACTCCAGGCAAGTGAAAAAAGTGTATATTTAGATTTTTTTTTTAATAAAGTTAAGTTTTATTCCCACTCTTCTGTTTCAGATGAATTGAGTTTTGTTGCCTGGTCATGGCTTTAGGCTGTTCATTTCTGTGAAGTATTTGCATAGTCCTATTAAATAAGCTTAGGTGTATGAATACAGGGCATTTGCCTTGGGGGAAGTGAATACTCTGAAGTAGTGCCTTGCCATTGGGCTGGGGTCCCGCGGCGTCCCAACACAAATCAACCAGGGGTGGAGCAGCGGGTTTTAATATTAATGCGGATAGGAGCAGGGGGCTAGACACCATATCCCAGAGTTGTTAATAAGGAAACCAAGGCCGGAGAAAATGAAATTGTACAATAGAATAATATAATCCTCACATTGAAAACATTTTGAAATGAAAAATGGATAAAAAGCAAAAGATCTCTTTTAAAAAAAAAATTAAAGTTGCTGAAGTTCATCCAAGGATGAAAGAAAATGGGATTTTTAGAGCGTGGGCTTTGACGTGGCTGCAAAGCCACCAGGCAGAAAACCCAATGAAGGCTGGCGGATTGGGAGGGAAAAATTCTCCTCCAGTGCAGGTCCAAAGTCCGTTGATGAAGGGTACGTCAGCGCCCGACTCCCGGACAACCCGGTCCCAAGGCCGCGTGACGACGTTTCACACAGACTCAGATTTCCTGCCCTGCCGAGTCCCCGGTGCACCATCAGAGGGAGATGTGTGCAGGTTTTAGAATAATTTTTACCCTGAATCATCAGTTGTTGTTTTTTTTTAAATACATTTTCTTATTTTTGGCCTCGGTTTACAGGAAAATTTGTCATTCAAAGTGGAGAGATTTTTGCTGGATACCTTTTTATTTATACTGCTCTAGTTCAACCGGTGTAAGACATTGAGTGAAATGGATTGTGGAGGGCATGAATTGAATGAAATCGGGATGCAGCGAAAGAGACAGACTGCAGGAGCGGGTGGCAGTGGTCAGAGGTTCAGCAGCAGAGGGTGAGATTTACAAAATAGTCCCTGAACTGTGCTTGAAGGTCAAAATAACATAATCTTTAATCTGAGGGAACATTAATTGAAAGTGTGGCATTTTATTGGACCAATATGACGAATCTCTATTTGCTTTGCCCGCCAGTGGCTTTAATTCTGCTTGGCTGACGTGGGTCAGTGTGACGTTTTGTACTCTGTAAGAGAGTAGCCGGATCTCTTTATTAAGATCCTTTTTTGTTTCCTCATCTGTGGCCGTGTAGCGCGTATTTCGCTTCTGTGGCTGTAATCCATCTCCTCCCTGTTTGCTTTGATGGCTGTGCAGATGTTACTTTGTGTTTCTAATTGACATGCTTTACAAGCAGTCACGTAATTTGGCCCAGAACACCATGGAAATGGTTTATTTCCAAGAAGTGGGGGAAACTGCACCTAGGCTCCATAGTTGTTCCAGATATGTTGGAACATTTGACTGATATCACAATAGTTTCCTGAGTCAATTAATTTGTGGACACTCTGTATTGATGTCCGTCGGTGGAGCAGTTGTTTTCCACCATTTTGAAGTCGGCAGAAATGTGGACGACGTCAATGGTTGGAGTGGAAGCAGCCCTCTAGCTGTGATCTTTCCTCGCTTCGTTAGCAGGTTCCTTGGCTGCCTCCTGGATGTCTGCGTGGGCGTGGAACAGGGAGAAAGAGCCGAGTGTCTTGCTGACTCACTGATGAGGTAGAAAGTAGGTGGTGGATGGAAATTCAGGCTGGCTGGTTTGAGACCAGAGAGACTTGAGTGACCCAGTTTCCACTCCAGCATTAGATCCTTTCAGTGTTCAATCATGATGACATCGTGCCCCCCCCTCCCCCCCCCCCCCACCCTCCAGATCATTGCTTTTTTCCCCCCTGTAGTGGAGCTCACAGGTCTTGTGTTGTGTGTTAACAGCCTACGTTTTTTTTTTTTATACCTTTTGTGCACTCGTTTTTGCTGAGATTTTCTTATTTATTTATTTTTCCCCCACTGTGGTGAGCCTTTTTCCTGGATAAATAAAGACAGGTGCAACGTTGAAATATTGATTTACACTACAGGTAGTACAGCAGGTTATCGTTCAGCAGTATGGATCCTGACATTCTTGGCAGAGACGTGTCGTTCCTGATAACTTTTATACGCTGAGAAATGCACTTTTTGCACTGTTTTAAAGTGGTCCTCCTGACCAGTAGCTCTTCAAACTTACTGAAGGTCTCTTCTTCTTAGCTTTAGCTCCGTTTGTCAGTTCATTCTGACCATTTTCAAATTAAGTTTTTATTTTATTTTTTTGAAGCCATTTAACTCTGACCTATTAATCTGAGGTAAACTGTTGATCTGCTTTAAAGAATTACAACTGTAACATGTTAAAATTTACACTTTATTTATTATTTCTTTTTAACAGTGTCCTGTCTGGCAATAAGAATTGTTGTCTTAATGCCAAAAAGAGCCCAACAGATTTTACTTTCACAAGTGGAGCAGTACGGTTTTCGCCATAGTGCTCCACTTGATTTATGCACGTAAATAGTTTTATTATAATTCAGGCAGGTAGTATTTCATATTATATGGACACTACAATGAGAAAGTAAAAGAGGAAAAGAAGAACAAAAAACAAAAGGAGGAAAGGTGAAAGAAAGGGGAGATAAAAGGGAGAGAATGATAAAACTTATGATGATAAAACTTACACTTTATTTTGCACATTGATTTACTACTACGATGGATCCTCTTTAAATACAGATTTAATTTGTTCAAGCAGGTTTGTTTTCTTGAAAACTTGTTTTCAGGCATGTTTCCCCAATGTTTCTACTCCCTTATTCAGGGGTAGAAACAGCAAGTCATTCCAACTTTCAATTAGACTGGATTCCCTTCCTGGCGTAATCTGGGTTTTAAACCCCCAGAGGGACTCTTAACATAAGAGTGATTAATCTTTTACTATTGCTAGCAGCATTATATGGTGACATGTTGAAACTATAACCAATCTGGGACAGCAACCTGTTTGATATGATGGAGAGTCACATGTTTTAGTTTTAGTTTTTAATTTAATGAAAGACCCCTGGGTGTTTCTCTATTCTAGCTCGCTCTGCACTGAGCTCAGAAACCCGACACGACAACAATGAATTTTGGCTTCGCTGGCCTTCCATATTTAACTGCCTACAAAGGTCTGCAGAATGGCGTCACAATTAGAGAGCGCAGAAATTACTCGCTCCTGTGTTGCACTTTTAAAATGGCTAGATTTGTGAAGGAAGGCAGTGATCTCAAACATACTAAGACAAAACCAGCAGATCTAGCACCACCTGTCTATTATGAGAAATATTTTTATAGTTGGAGCATCTTTGCTTTTTCAGTGACTATTTACATGTCACTGACGGCTTTCCAAGAGAAGCTGGTTTTGTCATCATATTGAAGAAGACAAGTTTTTGCCTTGAGGGAAAGGGTTAGCTCTTAAGTAATTGTATAGACCCACAATAACTGCTCAGATAATTTATTTTGGATGTTTTCTATTTTATTTTACAGTAACTGATTGCCTTTTGGACTTTCTTTTCCCTCTTTTCAGAGGCAGACGGGTCAGACCAGCTGTATAAGGATCAGGTCATATTAAGGCAAACCACATCAAAGCGGATGAAACTAGGTCAGACTGAATCAAACCCGACTCGGAGCAGATCAAAACGGAGCGGACAAGACTGATCCAGGCGACACCAGGCGCGTCCAGGAAGCCTGTTCAAGTTTCCTTTCCAGGTATCTAAAGCAGCTCTGTTTCCCACCTCTTATTGGTTCCCATCAAAGGATAATCCAGGTGAGGTTTTATGAAACGTATACCTACCGTAGTTTTCGGACTATAAGGGGCACAATTAAAGTCCTTGAATTTTCTCAAGTTGATGGTGCGTCTTATATTCATACTTGTGGTTACTGACCGATTTCATGTGGTACAGTGCGCTCAAAACTCTGTTATGTGTAAGTGCGACTTTGGTTAGCAACGAACCTGCTCCGTTCAATGGATACTCAGAGCATTACGGTACACTGTGTCACTACCTGATAGGACCCCTGAGCTGTCTACCAGACTGCCTGACTGTGATGTCTAAACTAGAAGTGCATTCATGTAAGGCAGCCCGCACTCAGAGTACATGCTAGCAACAATAAACCCATCCATCCATCCATCCATCCATCCATCCATCCATTTTCTTACTCGCTTTATCCCTCATGGGGTCGCGAGGGGTGCTGGTGCCCATCTCCAGCATTTCACCAACAATAGACCAAGTAAGTTAATTCAATATAGATAGTTATTTTGGCCTTACGTTGGAAACAGGACAGTGTCGTCCAACTACTCTGTCCTCCCTACAGAGACGGATAGCTCTCCCTCTCAGGAGAGAGCTGTGTACGGTGACCACATTTGATTTCTCTAATGAAAACTGGGGACGTCTCTGATTTTGTTAAGCGCAGAATCTCTGCATGGGGGTCCGTTTGTTTTGTCTGAACTGCAACGCTGACGGGGCGGGAGAAGGCGCGTTCAGCAAAGCTCTTCTGCGTCGGGACAGCGACAGGACCTGGTAAATGCCTCTGGTTGCACTAAACTTTTTTTCACCACATCATGATACACTGAAATCGGGGACAGCTTTTGCCGGGGACAGGTCATCTAAAACAGGGACTGTACCCGGAAATCGGGGACGTCTGATCACCCTACCGGCGGGGCGGAGTGATATTACACACTTGGGAAGAATATGCAATGCGCCTTATAATCCGGTGTGTCTTACGGTAACTGTTCTAGTTTGTCAGTTTTAAAGCTTTATGAATTACCGTTTCTTTGTCACTGGCTGAATAATTTGACACAATATTCTTGAATGTAGCTCATAGGAGTTATTAGTTCCTGGTCATTCAGGGGTTTAAAAAATATAAAATATTTAGGCGATTTTGAGTAGTGTCATTTTGTCTGTGTGGTTATTTGTCCAGACAGGTTGTCATATTCAGCTGGATCACAAAACACAAATGGGCCAAGAGTTTACCATCATAGCCTTGATGGTGCATGACCATGAGTTGCTGTGAAGAGAAAGTACGCTCTCTTTTAATGCATAGATTTAAAAATGAGCAACAGAGTATTTCTTTTGCAATTCAAATATACATCTGATCAAATATGAACATTCAGCTGTACGTTAATTCAATACTGCAGAGAATTACGAAAATCATCTCAAAGATCCATCTGTTGCTGTCCGATCTGGAGTCCATCGTCATGGCTGCTCATTTAGGTTTGCTAAGCGATAGATTACTTAACTTACTAAATAAAAGTGGGATTCTGCAGGCATTGGTCAGCTTCCTGCCCCTGGTTGTCCTTTGACTACTGGCATGTCTGACTGAGGAACATGAATGTAAACATGACCTCTTCCTAAACCGGGTGAAAAAGCACCACATTTCCTGTCTGAAGAAATTACAAGTGATCCTTTTTTGTGTTCACAGTTGAGGGCTCAAGAGTGGATGGAAGGAGATGATTTTAATACAGAGGCTGTGATGAACATCTGTGGTGAGTGAGACCTTTTTAAATGTTGTCTTTTAGCTGTGAAACTCCTAACTCAGTCATATTTTAAGCAGTATTTAGGCTGCGTGTTCTATTCAGCTCTGGAAGATTGTGCAGTAGCCACCTGCAGATATTTCCATAGAGACTCGTTATGACCTCAGCAATTGATTCTTGCTTTGAGATTTATCCGTCAGAACAAACATGACTAGCCCTGCACACGCGGCGCTTTATTAGTCAGCTATCTGCTCACAATTGTGAACTCTCACTCACGGCAACTCATCACTCCAGTGAAATTATTGCTGTGATGGTCTGACTCACCTATGCATAATTTACTTTTTCTCTGCCTGACTTGCGTTCGCTAAAAGGTTTTATGATGTTTGCACTTGGTAAATCGCAGCAGATTGGAGATTACGCATTTGTTCAATTCAAATTCGCCCCGCCAACCAATTTTGCAGTGTGCTCACACGTAACTGAGGTTTCATGCATAGTTCTAGATGACAAACTGCTGATTTTTATGTAAATTACCGCCTCTGCAAAAAGTACCTAAACCTCAATTATCAGGGGTTTTTCGTCAGAGGTTCTCAGCAACTCTGCAGAGTTGAACTCTGAAAAGAGAGCTTCCGCATTTATAATGGTGGATCTCGATAAATTTAACTTTTTACAATAATTAAATTGAACAAAGTGAAACTCTGAAGTTGTAGAGAACGTCTTCAAGTGTTTTCTGGTAATTTTTATTATTATGGCTCATAGGTAATAAAAGCCCAGTAAGCAGTTTCACTTATTACAGAAAGGGAAATTTTAAGAACTATTGGCCTACTAAAAAGTTTGTACACATAATGTACAGTATATGCACTCAATACGTTGTATGAATTGAGAGTGCCATTTTTCACAATACATATGATTTATGATTTTAATCGTTTTTTGTTGTTTTTCTTTAGGAAATCATTCAAATAAACTTTGTTTTTATTTGACAAAAAGAATTAACAAACCTTGAAAGCTTGAAGTGCAAACCTTAAAATAAGACAAATAAAAGGTTCCGCTTGAACAAAGATGAGTGTCCATATTGTGATTAATAGTGCAATAACTTGCCTTTTCACAAAATTCATACAGCGGCTGCCTGTGAGACAGCGCTGAGGGAATAGGCAGACACCACACAGCTCTAGCAGTTGTCGAGAGACAGTAACGGTAGACGGATTGCTGCTTTCACATGAAGCTGGTAAATCGGCAAAAACACAGAGAAAAATCACTAGATTAGTTTCTAATTGCTTTTTTGAATAAAAGTTGCTAGAGGGGTCAGAAAAGTCCCCAATGTGAGTCGCTAAGTAGGAAACACTGGACTCTCTAGTTTTCCTTCTCTACCGAGAGAAGTGCGGCGCAGTAGCCGCCAGTAGCTTCATTCACTTGCAGCTTCGCAGCGAGGCAGACAGGAGCCGGAGGAGTTGGTTTTTCAAAATAAAGTAAATGTTAACACTTCATGATATTTTAAATTAATTTTATCTCTGATTATGATTAGAATAAATTATGTAGGATTATGTAGGCCATAACATGGGCAAAAAATAACATTTCTGTTCCAGAAATCCATATTTCTGTTGGTCTTATCTAATAATCAAGTTTAGGTTTTCATTAGCTGTGAGCCATGACCACCAACATCAATAAAAACAAACACTTAAAAAAATCGTTTTGCCTAATGGATCCATTTAATGTGCAACGTTCACATTTTGAATTAAATACGTGACATAAATACACATTTCAATCATGCTCTGTTTCATTGAGGTGCAGCTGCTGTTCAGTTTCTTCCACTGATTATACCGTTGCAGGTTACCTCTGTGTAATATACAAACCTCCTAGCGCTTTATGATTCCAGAACAGATGGCGATTTACATGCAAGGGAATCAGATGCTGAGCAAAAAAAAAAAAAAACATGCAATAGTTGGTGCTAAAAGCAGCCATAGCTCTTTATGGGTTCCTCCGCGAAAAACTACATGAGCTGCAACATTCATTTAGGCTTTTCAAATCGTTTCGTGGCTGTTTTACAAATGTCGATAACACTGACTCCTCCTGCTGCTGTATAATTTAAAATGCAAGCAAAGACCATCTTGTTCTAACTCCGTCCGTCTGCTACGCAGATGACCTGATGGCAGACCAGCGGATGGACATCTCGTCTACAATGACTGACTTCATGTCCCCCAGTTCCACTGACCTCATCTCCAGCTCCATCAGCACGCCTGGCATGGACTACACCCGCAAGAGGAAAGGCAGCAGCACAGACTACCAGTAAGGACACAAAGACAACAGTTTTATCTATTTTCTTTAACTTGAACCCACACAGTTAACAGAAAAGATCCAATTAGGGGATGACCAGAAAGAAGTCACACAGTTAGTGCGGTTTCCTCCCCAAGGTTTGTTGTTACATAGACAAAAAAAAGGGGAAACTGTTACAAATCAAGGTAAAAATAAGAGAAACAGACAGTTAAGAATGAGCTGAAACATGTTTCTGTCCCATTAGTATCAGATCTGCATCTTATTTAACACAAGCACCATTAAACACTAGCAGCCAGTGTTTATTTACACTTTAGACATTATAAACATTCTCAAATGGTTCTATTATATAATTATTTCAATCTCTTTTCTACATAACCATACGTACCTCGGCAAATATTTCTATTTCACTTTTTTGTATGTATGTTGAATTTCAAATGTCTTCAAAGGGAAACTGAAGTCAAATTCCTTGTTGTATGAAGCAACTCTGCAAATCAAATTGATTAATTTCAGTGCAATAAATTGATTCATAAATGTGTTTATTTTATTTCAGAATTGATGGCTTCTCATTCGAGTAAGTTCAAACAAAACGCTGTTAATAGATCTAGAAAATGTAATTAGTCTTAAATTTCAATATCATTGCATTGAATATTATTGCATGGCAATATTTAATAGAGTGGAAAAGAGAGCTCATGTAACCCACTGAACATTTTTCTGAAGCCTTGTTGCCATTTAAAAATGTTTTTGTTGAAGCTAATCTTTCTCCTCCATTTTAGCGACATGGATCCAGATAAGGATAAACTGGGCAGGTAAGACTCTAATAATCACAGTTATACTTCTATCTCAAGGCTGTTGTTTTCCCCCTTGTAAAGTTCCAGCTTATCTCCTTTTAATATTTTAAATGGTCAAATGAATGTTAACGTTATTTAGATTAGTTTATCCATATCGGTGAATGCATTGTTTGGAATCCAGTATCGGTGAAATGGAAGAAGTGCGTTAGGTAATTTTTGTCTAATGTAAGCACCAACACAAATAGACTGAAGGTAAAGAGAAGGTTTATTGTATGTCAGATATTTTTATATATTAAACCATTTTCTTGCTCACGTTTGGGCACATTGTACACATTTAAGCATTTTTAGACAATAGACCTCGAGGTCTGAACTTTGAGACCGCTACCCAAGAGCATGTAGATATGTCCCTTAATTTTCCAAAACGCTGCCAACGTTTCCAAATCCATCGTGTTCCATAGCAGCCAGAGGTTGAAAGCTTAAAAGTATCAAATTGAGCATATTTGCAATCAGCCTTTCTGTTGTTTGCTGACGTTTTACTCCTTGTTTAAAAGTAAATGATTAAATGAACAGCAGACAGCTCTCCATATAAAATGCTGTTTCATTAGAAATGGCTTGTTAAATCTTTTGTGCTTCCTCCAATTTCATTTTTAAACCCCACCAATACTGAAAAAACCTCAGCTACCATTGACTGTTCGTCCTGCAGTAACGACTTCCTCACTGAAGATTGTTTATTCAGGTTAATTTTCTGTCTTTAGTGTTGATATTCCTCTCTCCTACAACATACTTTTTATTCAAGAAATAGTTTTGTTCATAAAGTTATTGATATAGTGTTTTTATTGCTCTATTTCTATTAAAAATATTTTGTACTTTAATTTTTTTTGGTTTTGTTACAAATGTTTAAAAAATAAACCAGTCAGTGATCACTTTTCCTTACCCTTTTGTTTGATTAAAGAAATAAGTATCAATAATAGTATTGATAAAATACCGGACCGATAAGGAGTATCGTTAAGAGTAGCAGTATCGATAAATCCTTAAGAATACCGATCCCTACTTATTAGTCAGTTTGTCTTAAGGGAGACATATTTAGTCATGTTAGACCTCTTCTGTCGCTGTAACACCACTGGTCTGTCACGTTTTGACAGGAGTTGGTTCCTTTCCCAGTTTACCCGAAAACTCCATGAAGTTCAAACACTGTAAATAAAATTTTAAAAAATTAACAGTACTTCTTTGGCATTTTGTCTGGATAAATACAGCATTGTGAGGACCACACGTGACATTTGGTTTATTATCTGTTTGAGATGGTTTTAAGTAGACGTGTCAGAGATCGTCCGATATTGTGGACAAATCAATCTTTCTTCTCTGACTCTTTTAGGTTATCTGATCTGGAGAATCAAGAACTCTTTCTAAGCAGGAAGAATTGGGTGGGGAGGGTATTTTTTCCTGTTGTTATGCAACTTTATTTGTGATTAGAAAAGAATGGGGAGGTTTTATGTGCGATAGTCAGTCTTCCATTGACTTTGTTGCATGATCATAAAATGAGGTTAGAGAACCTGTTTGGCTTGCTGTGGCCCAAATTCTTCCATCATCACCTTTCCTCTCTGTACCTTTAAGAACCCCTAAAATCTGCTGTATTTTATGCTCGTTTTTTTTCCTTTTTAACGTTCCCTCTTTTCCTTGCAGTGACCACCAGGGCAGGATCAAGAATGCAAGGTACAAGCACTGCTCTTCTTTCTTCTCTCTCTCATTACCGTCCACCATCTAGTCTCTCTTACAGTGATTCAGTGTCACTTGGCTTGATTGAAAACAGAGCTCTCTAGATCTGCTTATAAGGAATTAAAGTCCTGTAATGGCACTCCTAATGGTTAATTAGCAGCTGTCTGATGCAGTGTTATTAATGTGAAAGCGGAATTGGCAAGTTGGCCAGTTTCTCGCAGTTCTTTCCTTTCTTACAATTAAGGATGAACTGAATGCCAGAAGTTTTTTATTATTATTGTTATATTTTATCTACTTGCTGATTACCAGTAGAAGAAAGGAGCTCTGTGGAGGATTGGTTCATTTCTTTGTCTTCAGAGCTACATGCAGGATTTAGTTTCATGAAAACTGTGTTTGCTGCCTTCTTCCCTCTAGAGAGGCTCACAGTCAGATCGAGAAACGTCGGAGGGACAAGATGAACAGCTTCATTGACGAGCTGGCGTCTCTCGTCCCCACCTGTAATGCGATGTCACGCAAACTGGATAAGCTAACGGTCCTGCGTATGGCGGTCCAGCACATGAAAACACTCAGAGGTTAGTAGGGCTGTGCATAAAAATCGATACAAAGATTATTATCAAAGTTTTTAAAAACGATTTAATATGGATGTTCTGGCTTTCAATATCAATATACCTCCCAACCCCTTGGGGGCGTTATTATGGCGCACCTTTACTGTTCACAGCAAGGAAGAGCAAGAGAGACATATTTGCGGAATGGCCGACAGGATTTTAGAAGCGCCTTCGTCCCTAAAATTAGACGTTTGGGCAAATTTTTGGTTTCTGTGATACGTTAAATGCATTGAACCAAATGCACTTTATTTTCCTGTTAATATATCAGTGTTCAATAAATTGAACATAAATAGAATATTTGGCTGGTTTTGTTGATTGAATGACTTTGAGCATTAATTTGAAATTAATAAATATCAATATTTAGTCAAATCAAATCAAGCTGAGCTATATCGAGAATAGAATTGAATCGTGAGCTATATCGAGAATCGTATCGAATGCGGTACCGCGCGCGAGCTATTTTTAGAAACACAACGTCACGATGACGTCACATCACGTGGTACGCAGTAGGGCAAACTCCCAAACCGCCGCTGTTTTGCTGTGGAAGAGACGTGCGTTAGCCTAGGTTTTACTCGGTAAACGACTGCTTTTTCCAACATCTAAGACCATGGTTTATAAACATTGTTGCTATGGGACGTGCAACAGCGACTCGAGGTACGCTGATCGGCCGCATATGAAGGATGTTTTCTTCACTAATTTCCCGAAACTCAAGAGTGCCAAGGAGAAGTGTGTGCGTTGGGTACACTTGTGCGGGCGGCCTACACAACATTTCAACCCGGAAAAAGTTACCAAATTCACCTACATATGTAGCAAGCATTTTGTCGGTGGAAAGGGTGATGATAGCATATAGGCTAGCATGTTAGCAGGCGCTAACATGGTACCCTGCTACCGGGATAGCTTACTCAAAAACAAACGCCCTGAATCTCTTAAGCGAAAGATTCTGAGATGTGAACAATCGTTTTGTAGCTACCTATTGGCAAGATATACAGATTCCTGGACGTTGATTGCAAACAAACAAAAAAGGCCGACGTGAACGGAGCACGGTGGAAATCATAACAAAGGCATGAACGCCGAGCAGGGAAAAAAACAAAGCTTACCGTTGAATCAACTCGGCCCGTCTTCCGGTTTTTTTGAGCCCTCGACACTCAAGCCACCGTTTCAGCTGAAGGTTGGTGTGCTCTTCCACAGTGCGACCAGTAAACCGTGCGCCTGGGACATCGTCTTGGGTAAGTTTAATGGCTGCAAAGTCGGTCATATCGCTGGTTCTGTTGCGCTTGTAATGGCTGGTTTGTATGTGCGTTCTACGACTGTTTGCCCTACCGGTGCGGCAAAAGGGGCGTTACTCTTAAGGCCGTGACGTCACGTGCGCGGTACCGCATTGGCTCATCCTAGACGATACCCAGCCCTAGAGGTTAGCCTAAGCTTCAAGAAAGGTTGGGATGTGGTTTAGAGAGACTTAAGGATTGGCTGAGACTGTTAGGCCTCGTACTCGACTAAATAAAAGTGAAGTGAAAACTAGACTCCTAGAACTGAACAGTGTATAAAAATGGTTCATCTCGACAAATTAGAATGTCTTTGTAAAGTGAGTTTATTTTACTCATTTAGTTTGCACAATACACTCTTACAGATTCATTACACACAGTATATATATTTAAAGCATTTATTTCTGTTATGATGTCCAGTAGACAGTCCTGGGCATCGTCCACTAGGATGGTAAGCCACTAAAAGCCTTTTCTAAAGAGGTTGAGTGCTAAATGTAAGCATAATAAGGAAAGGTTAAAGCAAAGCCCATTAGGGGAAGGTTCCCCAAGTCAAGGGCTGCAGCTGGAGTCAGTGTTTCAAGAGACCCTTGTGTTAAGCCACTCCTAAACTTAGCTGAGCTTATGAGGAAAAAACTGGTGTTGCTCCGAGGTCAAAAGTCTTATTTTGTGATTTAAATTAAAGTTTCCATGTCATTTGGAAATCAAGATCTCAGTCTGCTGGAAGAGTTGGAGAGGGACAGAATCACAGTTGTTTGGGGCCAAGTGAAGATTTAGGGTGCCATCTGCTGGTCCACAGAGTCCAGAGTCCAAAGTCAGAGCAGCTGTCTACCAGTAAACTTTAGAGTACTTCATGCTTCCCTCTGCTGACTAACATCAAGAGGCTGGCTTCACTTTTTCATTTTCCAGCATGACAAGGTAACCACCCGCTGTGCCAAAAGTTAGAAACAGCTGCTTTAATGGCCATGGTGTCACAGTGCTTGATCGGAAAAGAAAGTGATGTGGCCTAACCTAAAGTCCACAGAGAATCTGGGGTATTGTCAACAGGGAGATGAAAGACTGCAGAGACTTCATTGCAGATGAGCTGAAGGTCACTATGAAAGCAAACTGGGCTTTGTTAAAATCTCAGCAGAGCCACAGGCTGATCTGTGCCATGCCACATTGAATTAATGCTGAGATTCATTTAAAAGAAGCTGCGACCAATAATTAAGTGTTACACTTTACAGCTGTGGACCTATTAAATGTTAGGTAATATTTTCACGGGCTAGCCTTTAATCTGTGGCGGGTAAGTACAACAAAATTAAATGGCATGACCGGCATAAAAACTGGTATTTTTTAAAATAAATATTTACATTTATAAAGTGCATGAAAAATACATCTGATCACAACCCTGAATCGGTGGGAGCCCTGAGTCTGTTTCTCTGCGGCGAGACGGTCCCATCCAGGGGTAACGGGACACCCGAATGGTCTTGCTTATGTCCAGTTTGCTCCTCAGTTTTGCTCTTTCTAATTGCAACAATCCTTACATACTTTTTAAAGGAGCCGTCATTGCGCAGCCTCTCCTAGAAGTTCGCGACAAACATCTGTAGTGGCGGGCGGGATCAATTCTTTACCGATAGTGTACGGCGTATGATGCCATCAGTGACTGAGACCGGCACCAAGACTGATCCATAGATGTAACGGAAAGAATCCGGCCATTTTTCAGACTCTGATAATAAATAAAACGGAAATAATAAAAGTGACTTACTCTTTCTGTGTGGCCCGGTACCAAATGACCCATGGCCCGGTACCAGTCTGTGGCCCAGAGGTTGGGGACCACAGCTGTACAGTACATGGACATGCTTTTAACTAAGGCCATATTTAAATTTTAAGATTTATTTGAGGGGTCTAATGTAATATTCTAATTTTCTGAAGAAAAAGAGAATATTTTTGGGTTTTCATTTGCTTTAAGCCATAATCCTCAGAATTAACATAAATACTGTGTAATTCATGTATTTAACATGACTTTCTCTTTTTTTCCAATAGAATTATTGAAAGAATTTTTTTTTTAATAATCCAATTTATTTATATGCACATGTAATTACTGAATATCATTGTTATCTCCTTGTCTGAGCACCTGGAAAATGTAAAGGTTATTCAGGGCAATTCTTTCCATGGTTTATTAGGGGATGGAAAATTGGTTATGAAAGCCAGAAAATTCAGCAGCTGGGCAAACAGTCAGCCAGTCCACATTTGTCTGGGCTAATTATTTATCCGCCTTGCCACAAATATGGTACTGTACTGTTTGTAAATGGGTAATTAATTTTGTTGGTAGACGTGATAGAGAAAAAGGGGGTTTCCGCTCTCAATAAGAAAAAAAACCCCCGAAGTTATTGCATGTAAAAGTGCTGTTTAAATATTTACTGATGCTCTTGTTTCAGGCGCCGCTAACCCATACACAGAGGCAAACTACAAACCTTCTTTTCTCTCAGATGATGAACTGAAGCATCTGATACTAAGGGTGAGTTGCTGGGGATCCTGCAGCCTTGGATCTGGACCGCCAGTGTTCTCATTCAGAACTTAAAGCTGCTGTCTCCGTTACAGAGTAGTTCTGTTTGTCACGCAGGCTGCTGATGGTTTCCTGTTTGTGGTCGGGTGTGACCGTGGCAAAATCCTCTTTGTTTCCGAATCCGTGTACAAGATTCTGAACTACAGCCAGGTATGCTGACATTTACGGTGAAGAGAAGCTAAGAAAAACGTGTTTGGGCGGTGACTTCTTTTTGAGTTTTTAAACCATCGCATTATAACTCTTTGGTTAAAGCTGTGCCTTTTGTTAGAAAAAAAAAAGGTTCTCTTAACATGTCTTTGCTGGAGTATAAGGAGCATGAAAACACTAGGCCACGATACAGTGGAGAAGAAAATATGAGGTTAATGTGAAAAAAGGGGCAGATTCAGCAAATTATTGAACAGGGACATGGTTTTTGCAGTGTGGAGAAAAACGAATTAGCTTTTTGTGTTTTTTAAGACTAGTTGATGGTTTAAAAAAAGTTAATTAAATATGGGGGGGAAAAATTGTTTCCTGACCGTTCTACGTTCTCCATTTTTAAAGACATGCACAATTTTCCAGTTGATTGTACGTGGGTTTTATAGAGATAAATGTGTAGTTATTGCAAAGTAGAAGACGTAATGCAAGTGTTTCAAGATAATTAAAAGGTTATTGAGACAAACTAAGTTTATGATCCCAATCATGGTCGCCGGAGATGATGAAACTAATTACAGCAAAACAAGCAGGAGTTCTTCAGACGGATATACCTTTTATTGTCTCAGAAAAAACATATTTTTCACAGTAGTAGGAAAACGCAGCCAATGACATGGTAAAATGTAGATTAATTGAAGGACATAATGGATAATCTCAGGGAAGTCTCTCAATTCCTACTTTAAATGTTCACCTTTCTCTCAAAGCGGATAAAGTAACACAGCTCTGACTTTTGTTTTCTGAAGGGAAGATGACATTTATTCAGCTCACCGCATGTTTTCATCACCGTAAAACAACGGAGTGACTTTGGGGTTAAAATTGAATCAGTGTCATTAATATAAGCATATGTTTTGTTTGTTTTTTTTGTCCCTTTTGTTTTTATATGTCATCTGGTTCGGTTGTCGTCTGAAGAATGACCTGATAGGTCAGAGTCTGTTCGACTACCTTCACCCCAAGGACATCGCTAAAGTCAAAGAGCAGCTGTCGTCCTCGGATACAGCCCCACGGGAGAGACTTATTGACGCTAAAAGTAAGCAAGACCAAGCGCATATCATCTGTTTTGTAGAACCAGCCGTCTGGATAACAAAGATCCGCCTCCTGAAATTACGTCTTAATCTGCTTTGAGATCCCAGGAGGAAAAAATGAACCTCCTGCCTGAGTCAGAAATCTTCAAGCGCAACAAATTAACTGTACGAGTCCACTGCTTTCTGTAGAAAAGATCAGAGAGTTTGGAAAACCCATCTAGATTATTAAGAACTAGAATGTAAACAGAAATATTCAAATTAAGTTGAGAATGAGTTAAAATCTAAATATATTTGGTAAAACATAGCAGGATAATGTAATGAATTAGTATCACAAAGGTAAAAACGAATGAAATGAGCAACTAGATTTTGCCTCAGCAGTATTAGAAGGATTATTTAATTACAATTAAAGGGTAGGGATGGCTGTTTGTGAAGCTTTTATGCTAACTTGAGTTGTTTGTATTTTCAGCCGGTCTTCCCGTGAAGACGGACATCACCCCCGGTCCATCTCGACTCTGTTCTGGAGCCAGACGGTCATTTTTCTGCAGGATGAAGTGCAACAGACCGTCTGTTAAAGTAGAAGATAAAGACTTCCCCTCCACTTGTTCCAAGAAGAAAGGTAGCTATGGCCTCATATTTCCTGATGTCTTTTCTACTTTTAGTTGCCCCTTTTATTATGAAAAGGAATCACACCTCAGTTGGCAGATGGGCTTTTCTGTTAGAAAACCAAGGAAGTTTGCCTGCTTAAATGCATTTGTTCAGCTCTGGTTTATTTATAGAAAGTTCACCACCCTCAAAAAGTCATGACTACTGTCCTTTACCAGAGTGCTCAAACCCATTAAACCTTTCTTCTTTTTTTTTTTAACATGTTATATTACAAGCTCTTAATGTAATTGTGTTATTTATATCCAGCCTCCCCGACTCAATAGTTTTTAGAACCACATTTTGCTGCGGTTATGGCTGAAAGTCTTCTGGGATATCCAGCTTTGCACATCCAGAGACGGATTTTTAAAAAGATCCTCTTTGCAACATAAAATCAAGCTCATTGTGGAGAGTGTCTGGAAAAACCCCAGTTTTAATTTTTCCCCACAGATTGTCCAACGAGTAAAATGTAAACCAAGTTAAATAGTTTAAATCAAACAGACAAACCATACAAAGTATTATCACTGGCACACAAATCGGGCCGGAAGGCAGCAGAAAGAAATGTAGGCCAACTTTTACAAGCGCAGGTTATTTCAAGTCATGAGCCGAAAACAGCAGCAGTCAGGCCTGAGTGAAGCCCTGTGGCAGGTCGCAACGTTTCCACCTGCGCTGAATGCCCTCTCTGTCGGGCTACTTGACGCAGGTATGCCTAGATAATCTCTGGCCAGTTTCGCCAGCCTGGGGAAATTCTCCTCCTGCGATTCCCACCACTTGAGAGGATTGACATCATCGTCCTCCTCAGGGATCATTAGGTAGCTCCTGAGCTCATTTTAAATGGCAGAGGCCAGTAACTCCCCTTCTCTGTCACGTTTTTAAAGTATCATCCAAATAAAAATGTTATTGGCCTTTCTGGGGTGGCTCCCTGGTGACATCAGCCCTTGCTGCATCATCTGCTGTGGTTGTGGGGTCCGGGGAAACGCGAGCTTCCTCTGTTGCCATTGCTAGCAGTCCAGTGGTGATTGTTGATGAAACCGCCTCAACCTGGTCATGATCGTTGTAACGGTTTGTGAAGTGGGGAGTCGAGTGTAGATGCCAAACTTAAGAGTTATGTAGTGTTCAGGTAGCCCAGAATGGCTTCTTTGATTGTTTTGGTCAGGTCCGTGTCCTAAGAAATAAGTGCCAGGACCTCAGCGTTGAACAATGACTGCACAGGTCTGAGGTAGGACACTGTAACAATCGGTAAACTCTAACTGAAGGGCTTTGCTTACTGATTCTAGCACCTCCAGCTCCTGCACATGGCACCTGACGGATGGCCTCCTCTCGTTCAACAAATTGCTCAATCGTGCGCTGTCTGGAGCCCCATCCTGTGGGTGATTCAGTGTAGGGCTGGACGATATAGAAAAAAAGCACATCAATTAAATAGAAATCGTATTTATCGATAATTATCAACAAATTCAAAGCATACATTTTAAGTGCAGCGCTGGCCATTTCATGCTTTTGCTTAGCGACCTATTTTTAGATAGAGAACACACAAACACTGAATTCAAACTCAAGCCTTTATTCAACCATTTTTTTTCACCAAAACTGCAAGTTTTTAAAAAGGAAAAAATAACTTGTGCTCTCTGAACTCTTTGAAGGGGGCGGAGCTTGGTGACGGAGCGTTCCTGGGTCTGCGTTGTGATTGGTTGGGAGGATGTAACGCATGTAATATTAACTTACATTATATATTGCATTCTATATAGGCTAGAATGCAAAAGGAAGGATAACTTTTATTCTATTTAACTTTTTATTGACCCTTTTTTTTTTCCTATCATCGATATACGTCTATTGATCGATGTATATTGTTATTGAATTATCGTCCAGCTCTAATTCAGTGATCAGTTTGTGGGCAGTTAGCTAATCCATATTCCTCATTTCCATTGGTGGCCACCTCGCAGGAATCTTGTTTTAATACAACCACAGTTCCAAATTGTCCACTTTGTAGCGTATTATGTTTGCCATCATGTGCGTTAAAATGTAGTCAGCATAAACGTTTAGTTTCTTCTTTTTTTTTTTTTTTCTTCCCTTTGGCGTTTGTCCGATTCAATACAAAATCTTTCTTACATCACGAGAGGGTTTTCCTGGAACAGCGTCTCTGTGCTGCGGAGGCCTGAGGACAAATGAGTCATACGGAGGGTTGTGTGTGACCCGGCTTATTCGTTGGTGGGATTTGCTGATACTTTTTTTAATTCAGGAGACATTTGCGGGGCTCTAAAGCAAAGTCGTGCAGCAGAGCATAACAGGTCGCTGGAAATGTATTTTTAGCCTTTTGCTGAAGCTAATAAAAAACCATAAGTAAGAAAGTCCACTGTAACTCTTCTTAAATTCAATTATTCCACCTTTTATACCAAGCTATATATCCATAATGCAATTTATGAAAAGAAATGTCCTACAGCTAATATTAATATCTACTTTTGGTTTGCCAGGATGGAATTAAGGATATTTAGTCCTTACGTGGCTCAATACACGATGAAACAAAACTCTGATGACAAATAGAATAGTAATAACAGATGTTACCATACTAGTTGTGGTAATAAAAGCAGTATCAATAGTAGTAGCAATTATAATGCTATCAATGACTTATGCAAAATCCACTTTCTTTGGTCTAAATACATTTTGTTGTGTACTTGGGAGAGCCTGTGGAAATTCTCAGTTATCTGGGTCATAGCAACAGCAAACAAGCTTAAATCGGAGGCAACCGGACTTTCATTCAGTTCTTTCTGAAAATGTTTCCACACCTTTCCAGGAGTCTTTGTCAGTTCTGGTGGCTCACACCTGAGCAACCTGCAGTTGGAGCGCTGCTGATTTTAAGGACATGGAGGCTCATCCTCCTAGGTGCGTTCTAAGTCAGATGTAAATCAATGACCCACCATCACTGTCCTGGATCATTAGGAGCTATTGCTTGGTGTGAGTGGAGTACTTGGTCTCCTGAGTCATGATGAGATGCTGATGTAATTTCTCTGGAACGTGTTGGAGGACCGAGCTGCAAACACTGAGCTGTAAATCCTCCTCCTGGCTTTATGGCTTTTCTCTTTTGACCAAGGCGGCTTCTTTCATCCCTCTTTCACACCATCTGTTCTCCCTGTCCAAAATCTGGACATCATTGTCATCAAAAGAGTGCCCTTTGTTCTTGAGGTGCAGGTGGACTGCTGAGTCTTGCCCAGAGCTGCTGGCCCTCCTGTGCTGCTCCATGCGTTTTGTTTAGTTTCTCCAATGTAGGAGTCTGAGCCGTCTACGCTACATTGGACCGCAGACACAAAGCCACTCAGCTGTGGTTTGGCTGTTCTCTCTTTGGGATGAACCAGTTTCTGTCTGAGAGTTTTATTAGGTTTGAAATTAACATTTAGTACTTGGGAGTCTCTTGCAGTGCAGGAAATTTGAATGCAGCCTGTCTAGGTGCTGCACAGGTATCTTTGTATTCTGTTTGGTCACATTTTTCAATCAGAACAATTACGGCGCAGTATTTGCTGCGGAGCTGCTAAACAAGGTGTGTGTGTCAAGTTCTTCCTTTAGATTTAAAGAGACGGCACCAAAACGAGTCGCTGCCAGACAGACATCAGAACGGGCAAACGAGAGGCTGTGGGGCAACAATAACGAGGAAATCAGACCAGGGCATTGTAGTTCTACTTTAAATGGATTACAACTGAATGAAGTCAGTTTGAAAAGAAAGGACTGAAAGGCCTATGTTTAGTAGTAGTGCCACTAACAAACTTTTAAAAGTGCATAATATCCCATAAATAAGATCCTATCCTGTTGTAGAGTCTCATGGCAGAAGGTAGAAGTGAGCGTCTGAAGCGCTCTGCTCAGCTGCCACAGTTCCTCAGAGGAGGGGCAGAGGTGTTAATCCGGAGAGCTCTTATTTTACCCACCGTCCTCTTCTCACACACCGACTCTAAGCTGTCGAGTGTCAGACCACCCCAGAGCTGGTTTTCCTCACCAGCTTCTCATTAGTATGTTGGCCTCTCCAGTCCGAAGCCCACTTCCTCGGCAAGCCACAGGAAAAGAGACGACACCGACTACCGCAGGCGGGACGAAAGCCTCCAGCTGTCTGTTGCGCACGCTGACGGCAAGGCCAGTTTATTTGTGGAGCACATTTCAGTGACGAGACAATTCAATGTGCTGGACACGAACAGAGCATAGAAGAAAACATACAGAGGAAAGAACGTTGCGGTGGAATAGTAGCAGCAGGTCAAGAATATAAGATAAGTTGGACTAAAAAATATAATCTAATGAAGTTTCAGTGAACTACAACAGCTTGAATTGAACGTTAATGTTTAAACACAACGCTAAACAAACAGGTTTTTAACCTTGATTTAAAGGAACTCACTTTTACAGTCTTGTGGGACTTTGTTCCAGATAAGTGGAGCATAAGAACTGAATGACCTCAACCTCCCTAGAAAGAACCATAGACTTTGCACGTTCCCGTAGAGGGCGTCGGTGTTATGCAACCACTCCATCCTGTTAATGTGAACCACCTTATACCTTCGTCGCCCTGAATGAAAGCAGGAACAGGAGGTCTTCTGTCCTTCTGAAAGTCCAATACGTATTTTAGCTCTTCAGTTCAGGACGGGTGTTTGTGGCTTCTTCATAATGTATTGTGTCACAAGCAGCATCACCTTTAGCATTTTATCTGGATTTATAATCCTAATTAAAGCCTTTTTGCTTCCAGCGTCATCAAAGCATAAATATTTCATTTCAACCCCTGGGCAAAAGGATCGACTGTTTTCGTTTCTGTCTCGTTTCAGCCGACCGGAAGAGCTTCTGCACCATCCACAGCACAGGGTACCTGAAGAGCTGGCCGCCCACTAAGATGGGCCTGGACGAAGACAACGAGCCAGACAACGAGGGCTGCAACCTGAGCTGCCTGGTGGCCATCGGCCGCCTCCACCCCCACATCGTCGCCCAGCCCAGCCCGGCAGACATCAGGGTGAAGCCCACAGAATACGTCTCCAGACACGCCATCGATGGCAAGTTTGTCTTCGTCGACCAGAGGTGAGAATGCGGAGACTTTAAAAGAAAAAAAATAAAATCCTGTCTCTCTATCTGAGAGCAAGACTTTTATGGGGAAATGTTTTGCGTGCACGTGTTCAGATGAAGCCATTTTTATTACAATTTGATCAGCAGAGGACTCCATGCAGAAGTCTGTTTATTTGATCCCGGTTTTATAAGGACCATTTAATTGGTTTATTTACATATACATAGCGGTGGGCAATATATTGAGATTGTAAAAAATATTGTGATTAAAAAGAAAGATATAAGATGAGACTATATTGTTTATATCGAGACAGTCTATGTTGCGTTATAATTATACTTCTATGTATTCCAGTAAGTTATTTTTTTAGACGTTTCTCATATTTATCGACAGCCTGTGACACATTTGGGATAAAGCCTTAATTCAAAGATGCCTTTTTATAATTACTTTATGAAAAGAAAAACACATCAAGATAAATGTCGTATATCGGTAGCCTATAAATATCAAGATTATTTTTGGTGCAAATTGCTCATTCCTAGAAATGCAGATGATCACGATTTTGATGGTGCAAAGTAAGATGTAGATATTGAGGCAGAGGGACCAGTGATACGCTTCAATTTAAAATGCTTTTCTTTCATTTGATATTAGTAACAATGCACTTCAGTGTGATGGCTGTCAAACAGACAGTTATTAAGGCTCTGCTCCTGTTTTGATCATAATTTAAACTAAATGAATACTGTATCACTAACTGGTCACTGACTCGCTATTCAAAAAGGCTTTAAAAGTATTCGATAGAAAACCTCTGTCCTTTCATCATGTTCTCATTCTCCAAAAATAAACTATTATTAATTTTGGGAATTTTTAGATTTTAAATTTTAGAATTGCCTGTTCAGTGTTTAAGGTTTTAAATGGACTGGCTCCACCACCCCTGGGAGGGTTTATTGAGCTAAAGTCCAGCACGAGTGGAAAGGTAACGGGAGCATCTACTGCAGGTGACTGTGTAATACCTCACAGACGGTGTTATCAGTCAAGGGTGGAGAAATTTGGATAACATCCTTGCTACATTCAGTTCATTTAAAACCAATTGTAAAAGATGGCTGACAGGGAACCAGCTCTGTGATCACTGTCAGATTATTATTATGTGCAGTGTTTTTAATTTTCCACTGTCTTTTATTCTATTGTTTTATTGATTGATTCATTGATGTCTTCTGTCTAGTGTCTGATCGTTTGGTGTTTTCTTGCTTTTTTTCTTAGTGACTACAGATGTAAAGTAGCGTTCGGGCTAATTCTGGCATATTTAAATTTAAATGTTCATGAACATGCACTGTCCCTTTTTGTAAAAAAATAAAAAATCTGTTTGATTGTTGATGATTTTTTTTTTTTTTTTTTGAGTTCGAAGGCAGAAAATTCATTCACTGCGGCTAATTAATAATATACGTTTCCGTTGACTGCAGTAAGCACTGTTTCTGAGGGCAGGGAAACCTTTCATGGCGGCGCTTTGCTTTGAATCCACTTATTAAATAAAATCCCGTACCAGTTGATTAAAAAAAATAATAATTTTTTTGTTTAATGTTTTGATACATTTTTCCAGACCTGCTCCTCACTGGTCAGAGCTCATCAAGGGAACATTTCTGATTGCAGGCACTTGTCAATTAGTGCTTTACTGAAAGAGATTTTCAGCAGATTCTTAGAAAAACTACTAAACTATTCAATTCAGTTGTATTTATATAGCGCCCATTCATAATACACATCATCTCAAGGCTCTTTCCAAAGTCAAATCCAATCAGATTTTACAGATTGGTCAAAAAGTTTCCTATCTAAGGAAACCTAGTAGATTGTATTAAGTCTTGACAAGCAGCGTTCACTAAACTCTACCCAGGAAAAAAACATCGATCTCAGGCTTGACGTTACTTCTCAACATTTCACAAACGCTGATCTTTATCTGCAAAGCAAACTGCCGTCGGCATTTTTACTACGGGAGCCCCGAGGGGTGAAACTAAACATCGTGTAAAGCAGATATTTTTGTTTGTGTGTTAAGCTGGCTGCAGTTTGCAGTTCATGCCAGTAGATCTGCTGGAATAAACAAAGCTGGGGGGGGGGGGCTGGTGCGAGTCAGGGGCGTCACAGAAGGAGGTCGACTTCCACCATCCTCGCCCCATCTGTCCTTTTAACAAAACATATGGAGATGACAGAAAGGCGCCTAAATCCCACCCTGGAGGTTTTCCATTAAAGGGGCTACAGAGTAATTTATTCCTGTGGCTTATTTGTGTGCAAATGCTCCCTGGTGGCTCCTTTGTGTTTGTCTGAGCTACGTTCAATCATCAAATAACGACGTTTCAGAATGTTGCTTAAATTAATAACTACAGACTCTGTTGATTTAACGCCGCGGCTGTGATTTCTGTGTCTCCAGAGCAACGGCTATCCTCACCTACCTGCCCCAAGAGCTGCTAGGAACCTCCTTCTATGAGTATTTTCACCAGGACGACATCAGCCACCTGGCCGAGTGTCACAGACAAGGTATCGTCCGCAGGTTAGCCCAATTAGCCGCGGTAGAGAAGGATAGCAACGACAAATTGTGGGTTTTGTGGGTTTCAGTGCTGCAGATGAGAGAAAAGATCAACACCAACTGTTACAAATTCAAAATCAAAGATGGCTCCTTCATAACGTTGAGGAGCAGATGGTTCAGCTTCATGAACCCCTGGACCAAGGAGGTGGAGTACATCGTCTCTACGAACACTGTCGTATCGTGAGTGTCCACGCACTGAAAGTTTCTAGCCTCATCGCTAAAGGTCGAGTAATGCTTCAGGCTCTGGAAGAAGGACCATTTTCTTCATTTGTGCTTTTCTTCTCCAGGTGTCCAATGATGGAGGGATCCGATTACCCTCAGTCTGCTGCATCTCCGCAGAGTATGGACAGCGTTCTGACCTCAGAGGGTAAAGAAAAAAAAACACACACACACACTGTGCTGAAGCATAACCTGCGCTGCGAGTCCAAATGTGGTCTCACTATATAAATCGCTTGTTTCCTGCTTGCTGTCGACGGGCAGGCGGGGGGAGACGGGCTCTGCAGACTGTTCCCGGCATCCCAGGCGGCACGAGAGCGGGAGCCGGGAAGATCGGCCGCATGATAGCCGAGGAGGTGATGGAGATTCAGAGGTGAGGGAGCAGATCGAGCGCTTGCAGTTTCGAAACCGATCTAGTGGGGGAAAAACCTGATATTCCTGTAATGGGAGATCACTGCGTGGTTTGTAATGCGGATCTTGTTACGTGAAGCCAAGGTGTGATTTAACAGCTATTGAAAGCCTCCTGTTCAAGCTGGCAGCCGGGAAGCATCTGTGGAGAATTTGTGAGCAGGGCTTGACCTTTTTTCTTTTCTTTTCTTTTTTTTTTTCATACACAGAATTTCACACGGTGTGTTCTGTATCATTCCTCATCATACAAAAAGAAAAAAACACCCAAACTTTAGATAAATGGAGAGTCATCACATCTTCTGTACGGGGCGAAATAGGGCAGCTGTTTCTGCTCGGCTCCAAATCCTCAGCCACTAATGACAGACTCGTCTGGAGAGGTTGCTTAAATCTCAAATAGGATGCTGGGCAAATTTAGAACCCCTGCATAGATGCAGTGAATTTTATAAATACGTTTTTCTTTATTCAAAGCTAAAGGAGACTTGATCAAATCAATTGCACGTAGGTGTTTGTTAGCTGGACGATCTGACAGCACCACATTTCTTTTCCCTCATACCATCTTTTATTGCTCCGCCTTTCCAGGAACTTTTAATATTAGAACCTAAAATGTGAAAGCTTTGAGAAAAATCTCTCAGTATTGGACTCTTGACTTGTTGAACACTGCTGTGATGCTTGCACTGCCTAAAGTGATAGCTCAGAGCACTGAGGCTTGGAGCAGTTGATATTTTACCCCCAGTAGGTGACTCTCTTGGTGTTCTCGGTTTAATGAAACGGAGATTCGTTTTTAAAATCATGTCCACACATTTTTAGTTACTCCAATGTCTTCTAACGCAAATCTAAACTCTTTTTAACATTTTCATATCAGATGTTCTTACTCCTTAACTGATTACTTGGAAGAAGAAAAAGTAGCTGAAGCCACAAATTGTCCTCAGGATTGCTTAAGGGCGGTTCCCTCTTTCTTTACTTTAAGCCAAGCTGAGCCTCCCTGCTCCACACAGGTAAAAACAAAAAAAAGAATAAGGTGATTAATTAAAAACTTACTTTGTCCTTAATTGTGACTCAATTGTTATTTTTTATTTTATCTGAGTTGCGGGGTGTGTGGGGTTACAGCGTACATGTGACCAACAAGCAAAGATTACCTGCGTTATGAAACAAAACTTGGTTTGACTCTGCTCCCCCTAGTGGATCGGTGGTGGTAACTGCAACAAAGATGGCTGCTGGTTATCGTGTCTAACGCTAACCTGACTCTCGCCAGATGTATGTCGCTCCGCCTAGCTTCACTCACATACATCTGGGACATCGCCCATAGAGAGTGATTTCTCCAACCAATTTTATGGTCTGGCCAATCAGGACGCAGGGCTGGAGTTTCATGGATGTGACGTAGTGGAGAAGCGACCGTGAGATTCCAACAACAATGGCGGCTCGCATCGAGGAAGCAAGCGTTAACGTTGATGCTGCTATTTCTTCCGTGTTGTCCAATCTACCTAGTATTGTTTCATTAAAAGAACATCAGAGAACGGCTATGAAGGCTTTTGTTGGTGGAAACGATGTTTTCGTCCTTCTCCCGACCGGATTTGGCAAGTTTTGCTAACCCCGGAGCGGTTCGCGCGAACCATGTTAGGAGGCCTTTAGTCCTCAACGCGGTCGGCCCGGGATCGACTCCGACCCGCGGCGCTTTGCCGCCTGTCTTCCCCCCTCTTCCTGTCAGCTCACTGTCAATAAAACGCGTGCCACTAGAGCTGCAAACACATAAAAAAAAAAAAAAAAAAGTTTTGTTTTTTCCTGCGTCGCTCTTACAGCGTCACGGGTTAGCTTCGGTGTGAGTGGTTGAAATAGCACGTCGATAAAGATGAGACAAGTTGCTTATCCAATCATATGCAAGGATTTTTGATAAGGCCCAGCCTTCAATAAAGGCAATTCCTATGGAGATGTCCCAGATGTATGTGAGTGAAGCTAGGCGGAGCGACATACATCTGGCGAGAGTCAGGTTAGTCTAACGCGTCCTCGCTGGATAAAGAAGTCGAACGCAAGCAGCAGTTAATATTTTTTCAAAATAACACATTTTTCACAATAAAATACCCAACAAACTGCAGTAAAAATGGGAACTTTGACAGAGGAGTCAAGTCGCCATGAGCGTTTACAGGATGCTTTATGTCAGAGGTGTCTAACTCCAGTCTTAAAGGGACGGCGTCCCACTGCTGTTGTATGTGCCTCTGCTTCAACTTACCTGGATCACATAATTCAGTCATTAGTGAGACTCTGCAGGACATGTCTGCGTTCTGAGGACTTTCAGCCATTTGATTCAGGCACGTTGGACCAGGGACGCATCTAAAAGCTGCAGGGTGCTGGAGTTCCACATCCCTATATTAGGTCCTTCAGTTTTTGCAGCAGGATTTTGCAGATCTTCTATGAGACTGTTGTGGAGAGTGCGATCAGATCTGTAGTGAAGTGTTGGAGTAGCAGCAGAAAACTGAAACAAGCTGAGGAGGCTGATAAAGAAGGCCAGACGTCCCTGGTCCTTCCCGCCCACAGCAGTCGTCATCTACAACGGCTCTTTGAGGAAACGTAGAAAATCAAGGTTGCCAAACATCTGATTTTCAAGTTTTATTATTACATTATTATTAACGGAAGTCTGCATTTATATTTAGAGTACCTACTGTAAAATGGAGCCTGTAGAGCATATTCAGTTGCTTTAAGAATCAGTATTATAGTATTCACTTACACAGCCATGATATTTTTGTTTTGTTTTTTCATTTTGCATTTGGTCTTTAAAATGGGAAGGACATCGTTCCAGACCAAACCGAAACAAGAACTTCTCTGCAATTAACCAGTTGTGTCCCTCAGCCACCTGAAAGCAAACAGGGAGGCAGTTTAAAGGTTTACTAAACAGAGCTGAACTTTAGGGACATTTTAACGTGGCAGATGTCTGCGTTTGTCTCTGACTCACGGTTAAGACCAGCCTCTGTTTAATCAAACAGAACAAAGAAAGCTATTTACCACAAAACATGAGCCGGTTGTGACCTCAGGGGAGAAAAAAACTAATTGAAGTAAATGTAATGACAACGGATCATTGTGCTGTGTTTTTTTTTTTTTTTTACTGCATTCATTGGTGCCGCTGGACTTTTGTTCACATGTGAAGGTGTCTTGAGTCCAAACTGCTTTAATGGACATACCTGTCGTTGGTGGTCGACCAGAGGGACGTTCGGAAAGAGCCGTGCTTCACACTGGCAGGGTTTTAGCTAGAAGCTGCAGGGGTCCAGGGACAGATACCTGCATCTGAAGCTCATTTCTCCCCCAACATGTCACTAGGATGCTGGAACAGCTGGCAAAGGGCCTTTTTGGCAGGATACTGAAAATGGTAATCCTCCATTCACTCTCTGGGTCTGACTGCCATGCTGGGGGGAAAATGAAAGCAGTCTTTATGTCTGTGGGACTTTCCCTTATTGACCAACCAGCGTTTATGAAAATGTATTTCTTACATTCCTCCTGAATATACTCATAGACAGGCTGGCTGTGCACCACAGGCTGTCATTTTTAAAGAGAAATAGATTAGCGCTCTATGTTTATGTAAAACCGTGGACAGCAGTTGGAGTGAGGAGTGTTGTTGTGGATTTCAGTCTCAGGTCGGCTGTCGGTCAATGTTTAAAAGCTGGGATTTACTTCTAATTTGTTAACACCTGGAGGTGTATTTTCTTTCAGGGCACTGAAAGTATCTGTTTCTCTTCCAGGATTCGAGGCTCATCCCCCTCCAGCTGTGGCTCCAGCCCTCTGAATATAACCAGCACCCCTCCACCCGACACCTGCTCACCGGGGGGCAAGAAGGTGAACCACAGCCACACAAACAGCCTTTTATTTGATGAGCCTCTTTTCACTGTTTCTACTGAAGTTTGCACGTTCCTCCTTATTTTTTACTTTCACTTTTTTTACCACAAACAAATCTTAAAAGTCAGGGTTCCTGTGCAGAATTAAATTCTCCCTTTTTAGTGTGTTCCACGCGAGGAGAGGTTTGAAAAATAAACAATCAGACAGGAAAATCTAATGGGTTTCCCAACTTCATTACCGATTTACTAATTACCTCAGATTAATATTTGGATTTCTACAGCTAAACTTCTCAAACAGAGAAGAACACTCTAAGTTGATCAAAGTTTGTTGCCATTTTAGTTCTTCTACCTTTGGATCAACGTTTCTAACGGCCAGAGTAAAGGACCACAGTTTTAGTAGCATGATTATGGATATCATCTACTAAAATTATGAGCTTCACAGTTTGTGTTTTTGTTTAATTAGCAAAAATTATAAAAAAAAAATACACTGTGTATTAATTAATGAAAACGTCAGTGCTTTAGTAACATGTTAAAGGTATATAGCCACTTAATATGCTTATTAAAAAAAAGCCAAAAACCATTTGGTCATGATAAAATAAGGTTATATACACCAAGCCTCCATCTTGATGGTCCTTTTTTTTTTGTCCGAGAGCAAACAAATAATTTGCTCTCGGGCGCGATTCTATCATAATGCCGGTTTGCTTAATTAATAAATCAACGTTAAATAATGCCGGACAGAGCCTGACCCTCTGCAATGTGGTAAAGCAGCAGCTCGGTGTGATCAAAGACCATCCGTTGTTAATTAAATAAACCATCTACAGCAACTTAAAGAGCCTCATATCAGAATATTTACTCACATCCATCAACTCTGAGGTCACATCTGGGCCTCAGCAGCTTAAGCGTCCGCTTCAGTGAACACGAACGTTCATTCTGTATTCCCAGAGACATTCCAGTCTTTTCCCTCTTGGGATCATATAGTTTTTGTGGGTTTTTTTTTTTACTTTCTTTTTAGACCTTTCATCATTGTTTCCCTGGGAGATGCTAACAGCCGTTAGCCGCTTCCTTGTTTTAACCCCTGCTGCGCATGCTCAGTACGTACTTCTGTTAAAATAAACACAAAAGGCTTTATTTACTAACAAACTGAGCCAAAACAAAGCAAAAAACACCAGAATAATAACTAATACGCCAGCAGGACGTGATAATCTTTCATAAAAACTTTGTATGCAACCAGAGTGAGCTACTGACGTATAAATAAATAAAAGTAAAATAATGTGGCTATGCACCTTTAAGGGGTGAACCCAGTGGTTTTTAGATCATAATCTCCTGGAAAGTGTTGTTTATTACAATTATATATATTTTTCATAGTTATATAGTGCATAATGTATTACCGATTTTTCTTTTTTTCCTTTTCCCAAATTAAAAAAGCTTTTCTTCTCAATATTATTTTAATTATACTGGTGAGCTGTAAAGCAGAAAGAACCAAGGAATTTGACGTTTCTTGGATAAATTTGCCGTTCGTATCCGTCTCCTCACATCCTAGCCTACATCGCTCCTGAAAAGCCAAACTGAAAATAAATAGATTTTATTGCAATAGCTTGAAAAGAAAACCAGATTTTTATTCGCGCTGCACTACTCCATTGTTCTCAGGACCTGAGACGGACGCCTCTCTCTGGTTGTCCATACCGGCCCATTCCTGCTGTGTGATTTGGCATCTTTCCCAGGAGCCTCTTGTCCTGTTTTCACGTTAAACCGACGCATTTCCCTCTGTGCTTCCTCTGTAGATCCAGAACGGCGGGACGTCCGAGCTGCCGAGCCAAGGGGTCATTCCTGGACCCGACTCTGTAGGCTACCCTTACTCCAACCAGTCCATCATGAGTGAGTCCCATCAGCACTAAATATGTAACGCCACTCCAGAGGCGGGGAATCCAGGGTCAGAAAGTAAAAAGCCGGCCCGGAGATTAGTTCCAGCCATGTTTATCTCCAGCTCCACAGCACAGACCACCTGCTTAAGTGACCAGGATGAAGGAAAACCAGGCAGGGCTTTCACTCTCCTGCAGCTGGATACCCCTCCTCTGCATGACGGCTGCATTTTTGTTTTATTTTCTGTCTGAACATAATTTTCTCAATGCCAAACTTTTCTGTTTAGGCGATAATTCCCACCTGGGCATAGATATTATGGACGAGCCCGGTTCCAGCAGCCCCAGCAACGACGAGGCGGCCATGGCGGTCATCATGTCCCTGCTTGAGGCCGACGCCGGCCTGGGCGGCCCCGTCGACTTCAGCGACCTGCCCTGGCCTCTGTGAGGAATCTGGGAGGGAAGATCTGGAGCCACTGATGGAGAGAGTTTGGTCATCCTGGTTTTTTTTTTCTTTCTGTTTTTCTTCCCCCTGGATCTCCTGTTTTCTGCCATCTGTACACAACTACACTGAAAAAGAAAAAACTGCCGCCTTGAAAAAGAGTATTTTGAGTCTGTAAATACTGAAGATTTTTATTCCCAGAAACAATGTTGTGCCCGGTTCAGACTAGATGGCTGTTTAGACTTTCACTCCTACCCTTTGATTCATCATTCCTCGTAGGCGGGCCCCGGCTCTCGTGGAGACGGATCCGAATGGTTTTTTTGGTAGCTCCTGCACCAAGTGACGCATCATTTTTTCCAGTGCTGGTTGCAGATCGGGACGCGGCGCGAGAGGCGGCGGTCCAGAACACGGACAGGAAACGTTACAGAAATGTGGTGCTAACACGTCGATGCTCCTTCACCGACTGACTCCTGTCCAGCCGTGGCTCCGGTCAGCGACCGCCCGCCCAAAACAACCCAGGACACACAGAGCAAAGTTTGCTGTGGCTTCAGCAGGGAGCGCTTGATTTGTGCACCAGGGTTCCCTGTAGCTGTGCGTAAACGCGCTCACACGCCCTCAGAAGGAGGGCGCTTCAGCCGGCTGGAAGCAAACTTAAATCCTCGAAGGTCTGCTTTGGAGACCGCTGGCAACTTTTAAAAACGGAGGTGTATGTTAGTTTCAGTCAATATTATCAGAAACATTTTTGAAAAGCCACCTTTGTGCCATTTCTTCAACTAATATGAGCATTAAACGCGTCTCCCTCAACTATTCTGCATTAAACGCGATAGTAAAGCAGAACGTTCATCTCAGCTCGGCCTGCAGTGCTTCACGCGGAGCGTAATGAAACATTAAAGAAGTTATACAAAAACCCTAAAGCGGAGGTTGCTCAGTAGAGGTCTTAACAAGTCTGTCTCCAGCAGTCACTGGATGAGAATCTGTACAAAATATTGAATATCCGTATAAAAAAAGCGCACACACTCATACAAAAGAGCAATAATAGAGTAGCTGGTTAACCCAAGAGTTGTTTTTGGGTTGCAGAGAGAGGTTTTTAATGTTTAAAAGTTAATTTAAAACACTATCCTGTACAATTCAACAGATAAATGGGACAAAACCCATAAATTTCATCAAATGTTTTAAAAGACGCAATAACTTGCACGCGCACGTTTCACTGTGTGCAAAAATTACATTTTGGATTGCATTGGTTTACTTTTTTGTTTGTTTAAAGAGCGTAACAGGTTCTGCCAGACGTGCCGTTCCTCTGACTGACGCCTCTGTACAGCCAGGCGGTTTTGATTGTTTGTAACTCCGCCGACCGCCTTTCAACAGAAAGAAAACTCCAGATCTAACGCTCCCTATGAGCACCGATCTGATCCCTCAGGCCAAGAGACTGAGGGAATAAAAGAAAACAACCCAGAACGTCAGGTGTTTGGAGACAGGATGCTGCTAATTGGCGTTTCGTGACGCTCATGGACCTGAATGGGAACGCAGAAAGCTGAGTGGACTTGTGAAGACCTACTGCTCTGCTGTAGTCGTCAGCAGGAGCCGGGCTCTCCAAACCGTTCAAACTTTAGCTTCGTTGAAGCTTCTCGGTGTGCAGGGTGTTTTTTTTTTATATATATATATATTTGTATTTCAGCTCTGTTTAAGAGCTCCTCTCTGAAGAAATGTCTTCACAGCCGCTCCTACCGACGACCGCTTGCTTTAAAGAGCAGGAATGTGGCGTTGGCCGACTGAGACGGACCTCCTCCCTCCACGCTCAGGAAGCACTTCAGGCTGCCGGCTCGCAGATTCTGTTCGGTTAGATGGGTCGAGTAGGGACAGGCCTCTCGGGCTCGTTCGTTTCAGATATTTTATATCAGGCTTAATTAATAACCTCACTGCTGAAATGACATTTACTTTGTGGATATTTTCTTCAAAAACAGAGCTCCTAAATTTGATCAATCTGGCTCCTAAGAATGCGCAGATGTGCTGTGGCTTAACTGTGCCGTCAATTCAAACTTCCCCCGTCGGCGTATAGATGTAGATGATGTAGAACGGGTCCGCTGTTGAAGGGGATGGAGCTGATCGGCGTTCCCTCCCAACGCAGACCAGCGAAGACCTTCACCAGAGACGGCTGGATAAAGTTTCACGTTGGTGTCTGTTTTCCTGCTCTACCACACGATGATGACCATGTAAGCGACATCTCGCCAGAAAGCCACCCTCCGTCCCCTGCCTCCGAGACAAGCGGGGAGGGGGGGGGGGGCTTTATTTTGTCTGGGCATCTTAACGTCTGCCTGTATGGAAAGAAACAAAAGCCGATTCTGCAAATGTCAATTATTTTTGGGGGTTAAAAAAAGCGTTGATCTTACTGGAATGTTAAAAAAGTTCCTGTTTTTTGTTTGTATTCTGGTAGTTTTACTAAAACTAAACGGAAATCAGTTTTAAAAAAATGCATTTGGGATTATTTTAAACTTAAAAAATGCCAAATACTAGAAGTGGGTGCCTGCTTTTTAAATGAAAAGATGAAGCCTTGCACTTTACAAAATGCACAGCACTAAATGCAGCAAGCAGAGTTTTAAATGCTTAGACTGGAGATTTTTTTATTTATTTTTTTTATTTTAACTTTTTTGCCCCTTTGTCATTCAGTAGCTTTGTAGTCTCTCTGTTTCTGGCCGTTTAATACCAACATGTGTTGATCTCTGCAAAGGTAAAAACGCTCTGTGACAACCGACTGTTTCTGTACTATTGCTGTAAGGAAGTGTGGCTGCCTGTCATCCCACCCATTGAGGTTCTTCACATTTTGTCTGGTTCCAGGAGACAAACTAGAATGTATTTTATGTGACAGACGCACACAACGTAGCTCACAACTGTGAAGTACAAGAAAATTGAGTTTAGAAATGTATAAAAAAAAAAAAAAAAAACGGTTACCGGTAAGTCTTTTGGGATTTGCTCTACCAACTTTGCACATCTAGAGATAGAAATTTTTACACATTCCTCTTTGCTCTACAGTCAAAACTCTGTCTGGATGCAGAGCATGCGTAAGCGCCACTTATCAGGTCTTCCCAGAGACTCTTAATGCTTGTCGCCCCGCTGGAAGGAACCCGCTCCTCTGTTGTCTTTTCAAGTCTTTTCAAGCCTCTCACAGGTTTTCTTCCTGTATTTAGCTCCCTTCACCTTCCCCGTCCCTCCTGAAGAAAAGCCTCCCCACAGCATGATACTCCCACCGCCATATTGCACGTATCCTTTTTGCAGGTCGGCCAAATAGTTGAATGTTGTCCTCCTCTGACCAGAGCCCCTTATTCCACATGTTTACTGTGCCCCCTACAGGGCTTGTGGCAAACTGCGGCTCATAGCTTTCGACAATGGCTTCTTTTTCTGTCCGAATTTGCTTAAAGGCCAGATTTGTGGAATACACGCATAACAGATTCTCCCACCTGAGCTGTGCATCTCTGCAGCTCCCCCAGAGTTACCTTGTGCCCCTGGTTGCTTCTCTGGTTTAGGCGGTTTAGGTGTGCGGCCATGTCTTGGTGGGTCTTTCCGTTTTCCATAGATCGGTTGAACAGATCTGCATTATTTAAGGGCGTCAAAGTAAAGGGGATCGAAGACAAACACACGGCAAACGTTTTGGATTTTTATTAAGGCATTTAAAAACCAGATGTCTTTTTTTTTTTTCCCTCTTCATAATGCGTGACTTTGCATCGGTTTATTACGTGCAATATTGTGAAGTTAGTGGTTATAATTTCACAAAATTTGACAAAATCAAAGGATAATTGAACATCACTACAGTGAAAATCTACAGGAAATGAGGTTTAGTACAGAGTTTTTCCAAAAAAACTTTTTAGTTGAGATTTCAGGTTGTTGCTTTTTTGTTGTTTGTTTTCTTATGTTTGTGTGCATAATTCATATAAATAACTGCAGAGAAAACGAAACTGATGCACATGGTTGGAAATTGGGGTTATGAATTAGGAAAAGGAGCAGACTGTAACTCCTCTGAATGTTCGTGTTTATCCTGTAGCTTAAAAGTTTTACTGATGATTTAAAAAAAAAAAAAAAAAAGGCAGCTCCTATTACCAGGCTCGTCCTTCTGTGCTGTAAAATGCATTGCTTCACTATAATACTAAGTCGAGGCGACCAAAAACAACCAAACACACATTTTAACCATCTTCTGCTGAAGTGGCGCTACAGGTTTGACTAAACCTTACCCAGATTTCATCTTCTGCAAGCGCCTTGCTGGTGGGAATCAGAAGCGTTATTTCCATGCAAGCAGACGGTCTTGGTGCCTAAATCTGAAACCTTTGCAGCTCTTTAGGTTGTTGTTTTTATTTCCTTGTTCCTCCTCCAATCAGAGAGCAGCTGGCGAGGCGCGCGGCGGTTCTGATTCAGCGTTTCTACACTACAACACAAGCGTTTCCCTTTTGTTTATACACTCTCCCCACCCGACAATGTATCAAATCTTTAAATATTATCATGTTAAGAGTATACTTTATGCAAATATATATGAGTATGATGAGTGTGTTGTATGTATCAGCAGTGAAATATTTTTAAAATAAAACATTGTTTCTGTCATAGCATGTCTCCTTGTCTTCTCTGTGGGGTTTCCACCTGATGGCCTGGCTCAGCCAATCAGAGCGGCCCGGTTTTATTTTTAAATGATGTTGCCATCCAGCAGCAGGGAGATCTGCCTCATGGCCGAGCAGAAGGAAACAGGTTGGACTCCTGTACTTCTTGCAGTTGAGGATGTTGAAAGGTAAAAACAAAGTATCCAAGAGGCGTTTTTTTTTTTCTCCTGACCCAGAAAGTTATTTAAAGCCTGAGCGAGCACTTTGAGCTCAGGCTTTAAATAATTAAGGTTTCTGGGGGAGCTGTTTATGCAGATTTGATTTCCATTTCTGCAGCAGGTCCTCCCCAGCTTTTCTTTGATCTTCTGCCTTGTTAAGTTCTGCCTTGAGATCATTTGAAACATTTCTGTTCATGTGCAAAACCGGAACGGAGGCCGTCAGGATGCGCCGCTCATCCACAAGCTTCATTCGTCCAGTGGCAGGACTGAAACTTTGTCCGCAGAGTTTCTTTTCAATCTTGTTTTTGTTCTTTGTACATTTGGGCTCAACGTGTTTGAGTTGAGGAGAGAATGACGTTTAATCCTTTTGGAAGTTGAAACAGTAACAACACTTTTTTTTTTTTTTTTTAACCCATGATTAAATGACTGACGTTGCATTTCTGGTGCAGAGATCCTGCAGCTGTCTGGGGAGGTCAGGTCAGAGAAATATATGGATAAAAAGAATAAAATGGAACAATTCTTGTATTTCCAGATTTTAAACCCAATCTCATTGTTCAAATGTCATCCATCCATCTAGTCCTCCAATTGTCCTGCTCCCTCCATCCATCACAGCAGCTGTTCATTTCCACCCATCCATCCACTTACTAATCAAGTATTTGAATCGTCTTAGTACTGAAAATTGCTCCGCACTGCAAAAACGGAACTAAAATAAGTAAAATCATCCTTTCATAAGTATTTATCCTTGATTTGAGCAAATAAATGAGATTATCTGCCAATAAAATGAGTATTCTGACCCCTAAAACACGATAATTAGATATATTGCACTTGAAATAAGATGAGTTGTTCCTATTTTATTTACCTGTTCAAATCAAGGACAAATTCGTACTGTTTAGTTTTTGCAGTGTATAAATAAACCTGCCTTGCCTAATCAGTTATCCCTTTACCCATGACTGAATCCATGTCCATCCGTTCATCTACTTGTTTATTGATCTGTCCATCTTTCAGTGCATCTCTAAACACGTCCAGTCATTTATTTGTCCACCTATTAATTTGTTTTTTGCAGATTTTTTTAAAACCTACTTAGTAGTGTGTAACTTGAGATTTAAAACGAGCTTAAATAAACGGAAACTTTATCAAGTCTGGTGTTTTTGGCGTAAAAAGAAATGGTTTTGTATTTTAAAATGTCTTTTCAGAACAAAGTTTCTGGATTATTTTCTGCGTTTTAGGTTTTTTCTTCCACAAAACTAAATATTTACCTTAAAACGTGTTCAGCAGTCGAGTCTCATTATTTCTCAGTAATCATGAAAAAACACAAGGTTTGATTCTAATTTGACTTTTCTGAGTTGGAAAAGGCGATTTAGGCAATTGTTTAATTTTTTTTGACGTCTGGACCGACTTGGACAAGCTTCACTTTAGAGAACGGGATCAGAAATAAGGGTTGGAAAAAGCAAGTATTTATCCATACCTTACTTTTCCCATAAAGATACCGACCTGAGAAACATTTGAACCAAACTCCAGATAACGTAGGAAACACGTTTTGCTGACAAGCTGACCTAAAGGTTCATCTTATTTACCCGAATCACTTCAGAGACGCGTCTAAATGTGTAGTTGGCATTTATTAATCGTCTAAAGACGTCAGTCTCAGCATTCTTCGGCTTTAATCCATCACCTTTCAGCTCTTTGGGGTTTTTAGGCCTTTAAGCAGCTTCCTTCGCACGGTGAGGTCAGCGGAGCAGAAAATGATTTGAACAGACTTTTCCAGAAGCGTCTTGTGAATACAGTTTTATTTAGAAAATGTACAACATCTTGTGTCCGCAGCAGTGACAATAAACCTACGGCGAGTTTTAAAAAGGAACTCAAACGGTAAACGGGAGTGGGACCTCGTCGGTGTGTAAAACAGGTTTTTATAAAGGACTTTAAATATTCAGAGGAAAGGACTCTTCACGTCTAATATCGAATAAACTATGAGGCACTGAAACAAAAGAACCCACGTAACTGCGGCCCGTCTCTTCACATTAACGCGGCGAGGACGGCTGCTGATGTGCTCCAGAGCTCTGCTCCGGTTGGGTGATGTGTCGCAGCAGAAGGCAAAGTGGTGCTTTGCCTCTCAGGAAGAGGGGGGAAGAGAGGGGGGAAGAGAGGGGGGAGGGGGGGTGGGAGTCTGTTCACATTGTCAGGAGGTGCTTTTATTTTGAAGAGTCGGGCTGTGTGCTTGGCAGGAGCCAGTCTCTGTCAGACCCTCAGCTCTGGCTGCAGCTGTGTGATGAAAGCACTTGTCGTGGGCGTGGCTGTGCGGCAGCGGTCGGCGTGTCACGCTGAAGGGGACGGCGGGTCGGGATCCGGGTCGTAGTGATATGTCGCCTGACGGTGGCCGCCGCCTCCGCTGCTGTGTGGCTGCTGGTTGCTGCGGGGCAGGTGGTCCTGCTGGTTGGGGCCCTCGTAGGGCTGCGCCAGCTGGGCTCCTGGGGGGTTCTCTGGCGCCGGCCCGATCAGCGGCTGGTGAAGCTCGTTGGGGCCCGGCGGAGGGGGCAACGTGTCCAGCTCGTCCACCTGCGGGCCCGGCGGGTGCAGGACCACCAGCTGGTCCTGGGGAATATCGGCGGCGGCGGCGGCCAGGTTGGTGGTGGACTTGGACTTGACGCACTGGAAGTCCACGTGGCGGCTCTTCCCTTCCTCCTTCTCCCAGGACATGCGGATGAAGGGCCGCTGGACGTAGTTGTAGATGACCTCGGGGCGGCCCCCGGGACGCCGCTTCACCTTCTCCTTGTAGGTCGGGTATCCTGGCGAGGAATGAAGCAAAGCTACATCAGCGGCAGCCTTCTCACTTACAGTGAGTTAGGAAACAGTTAAAATTCTGTAAAGTTTCAGAATCAAGTTTTACAGCAGTCTGACTCTCGACTGGAGTTCAGTCTACATGCTTTCATTTCCTGCGTCACAACGTTCCTCGCCTAGAGGCTGAGTCATTTAAAGGGTCTGTTGGCATCTTGAGCCCCAGGCAAGGAGGCAAAGAGCAGAGACGAAGGAACATCAAGCTCTGTAATAATATACAATAAGCTGCTGACAGCTAGAAATCACTGAGTTCAGGTGTTCTGATCCGCTCCAGGGCCTCAGATGTAGAACAACAGGCATGCAGAGCGATTATTCAAACGTTTGTGAAAGGATCGGTCGCTCTCAGCTCATTCCAGCGTGGCTCTGATAGGAAGCCGCTTGTGCAACGAGGCTAGTGGTAAATATTCCAGCCAGCTGCTGGTAGTGTTGTAACACGACGAAGTAGGCCGCACAAACGGGGTCAACGGATGCTGAGGCGCATGCAGCAGAAACTTCCTTCTGACCTCTACATTTCATGTGGCCTTTAGAGAAGCGGCAGAACTGTGGAGGCCACGCATCACCAGCTGGGCTGCACACCAGAGATGTTCTCTGGAGGGACCAGTCAGGTCCCCGTGCAGCAGTCCTGGGTTTTTCCTGACTGCATTGTGTCAAACATCCAGTTTTGATCCCCCATAAAACTCACTCCTAAACCTCATGGGAAGCAAACGTCAGCACGGCACAACTTCAAACCCATCTGACCCAAAAGGTTCGGCCCAGAGAGCGTAGATCAGAATCGTCTGAAAACAGGCGAAAGAAAATGGTTTGAATTCTTTTCTACCTGCTCAGGAATAAGTTAAACGTACAATATTTCAACGGAACAGATTCATTTAGGTCTGAGAAAGGGTCCCAGACGTTTGTCTTGATGGGGGGGGGGGGGTTTACGGTTTCCTAACTTGATGGGTCGAATGTTTTTCTGTTTTGTTGGTCTAAAAAAAAAAAGCCAAGTTTCCAGAATGGTTCGGTTGGAGAGCAACAGGATGTTTGGAGCAAAGCAAACCCGGCTAAAAGGAGAACAACACTTTGTTGTTAGCTGTACCAAACATTTCCATCTGCATCCTCTGCTTGTGCTTGAGGGCCAAGTTTGCACCACTTATTAATGCGATTGTGGAGCCACAGAAAATGACTCTGCACTCTGGACCCCCTGGTTTAGGTTAAAGCGTGTTTGACTCGAACCCAACTCTAAAGGAGAAGCTTTGGCCAGACGGGAATACTGTGGCGCACCGACTGATGAGCCCAGATGTCAGCGACATCGTTCAACTTTCAGCTGTATTTATTTTCTTATTCGTCCAGAAAAACTAACAGATCTGTTTAAATACTAATAAACGGTCTCCACTCAGAACACGTCCAGCTGCAGATGGTCCACGGTGATCTAAACCAGGAATGAACTAATATAGAGATTTTCTTTTAAAATAGGTGTAAGATGGAATCATTTTATTTATATCGAGATGGTCTGTGTTGTGTTATAATTATACCTTTATGTATTCCAGTAGGTTATTTTCCAGCTGTTTCACATATTTTTACCTACAGCTGTTAGTTGAATATACCTGTGAGACATCCGGAAAAACGCTTTGATTCAAAAACGCCTTTTTATAATTACCTTATAAAAAGAAAAAGATAAATATTGTATATCAGCATTCAGCCTAAAAGATATAAATTTGTCAATTTTTGCTCTACAATAAACCATTTTTAAATAGTTGCTCCCTCATAAATTATACTAAAAATCTCCAGGAACTAATTTGCTTCTACGTTCTTTGTAACATGACAATGGTTTGGTTTAAATTGGCACCAAAGGAGTTTAAAAAAGAAACATCTAGATGCTAAATACTGATTCTAGAACCAGTTTACCCTTTGAAGCAAATTACCTTCTATTCCCAGGCGGATCTTTTTCAGTCCTCTGTCCTTCAGCACCGATTTGGCCACGTCTCTGTTCTCGATGTATTTGAAGAAGCGATAGAGTTTGGTGCTGTAGATGACTGCAGAGGAAAATTACAGTAAACACGCTGATCCAGCAGAAAGGTCAAAGCTAAAAACTTAAAATGTGTCATTTATGACGAGATTTTTTCCTGTTACAAAAGTTTGCATCCCTCCTTTCTTCTGCTGAATTTCAGACCTGAGACACAGACGACTTTTCCACATTTCCCTCTCTGGGCTCTGAGCACCAGGACACAACTAAGACGTCTCTGTTGGTTTACTTGAAAACAGGGATTTTAACGTTTAAAAGCCGTGGCTGATGTGTGTGAATAAGAACTGGTCCGTGTCGGAAGACGCTCTACAGCTGCTGTGTTCACTTTAAAGAACACCAACCTGACAGAGTTACATTAACCTTAAATATTAAAGAAGCTACAGCACAACTACAGAGGCGCTCCGCTCGTAAAACGATACAATTTAAAATCTTAACGGTCCATAAGGAACTGAATGCTCTATAAAAGGCATTTGTCAGTAAATTTAAATATGCGTTCCAATGAGGATTGTTGGTCACATTAAAAGTACCTTTTGAAAATAATATTTAAGCAGGTATTAAACACACTTTTCATTAGACCCACATTTTTTGCATTAAAAGTTTTTATTGCTCTGATGTAAAAGTCTAAACGTTCAGATAAAAGGAAGAAATGAAACGCTGCGTCTCAGTTAGCTTTAAGCAGAAAAGCACCACAGCAACAGAAACAAAGGCTAAAAAATCTACATAAAAGTGTTTGACTTAGTGGACCGGGTCACTAAAATAAAGGATCTTTTCAATAATTCACTTTATCAGCACATTTCTATCACGTCTGTAAATATTAAAATGTTTCTTTTTATGTGATACTTCAATTTGAGCTATCGCTCTTTAAGTTTATTTTGTTTTTAATACAAATCTGTTCACCGACTTTCAAGTAAAGGCCTTTGTATCACCTTGTGTATGAGCGGCGCTATAGAAACAGGCTTAGTTTGCTTTAATAAGCAATAAAGTTGATTTACCTGGGGGCCGGTGTTCTGCCACCTTTAGACGCGTCACACCTGAGTGAAACAGCTGAACACCAGCATGGGGTCACGCTCTGCTGATCGCCGTCTAAAAGCTGCAGGACAGAGACCCCAGATGGAAGCGCTCTGCCTCACTGAAAGCAGAGACGCTTTGGTGCTGATGAACGCGGCCGTTCACGGTTAAAGAGGCTTTGGGAAGAACGACGTTGGGAATTGGTGTGGATGTGTATGCGACGGTAACAGTGCTGCGCAGAATCTAAACGGGTTTCAGCGTCGGTCCGTATCCACACCGCCCTGTTTTCGTTAAGTTGAGCCGCTCCCAGCCCGAGGCGTCGTCACGTTTCCTGTAATCAAACGGCTCAGAGACTGAAGCTCACTCTGAGAGTACTCCTCTCCCATCTGCGGCGGGTACTCCTCGTCCCAGTCCACCACGTCGTCGTCCGTCAGCACCACCACGTGGCACTCCCTCTCGCCGCTCTGGGCGCTGGCGACCATCAGCGGCAGCACCATCTCCTCCAGGTAGCACTCGAACTGACGGCGGGCTCCGTCGTTGGACAGCTCGTGCATCAGGGCGCCTGAGCACAAAGATCCCGTCTGATGTGAACCTCAGATCGTCACGAGCCAGTTTTTAAACTGTTAAGATTTAGATTTAGAAGCTCTCTAAACTTCATGCGTTGTTTTGTAGAATGTAAGCAAATAAAGTGCATTTGCTTCGTGTAAAGTAATGTTTTTTAAAATTAATTTTTTAATGCTGCCGTGCAAAGGGTTTTTCATTCAGGTCTCTACACTGATGGCCCCAAACAAAAGCAAAAAAGAAATTACAGATGCATCTTTAGAAGAAAAGAAAAAAAACAGCCCCAAAAGGCATTTTGCAGCTACATTATGTAAAAGGGATAAATTAATACATAAAATGACTATCAGAAATATAGATGAAAACTTTGTTGCATCAAACTGCTAAACAAGATTTTGTACAATTGACTGACAAAATAAAAAAACAGAACCTCAGGTTATGGAGCATTGAGTGACAGATTAAATTAAAACAGCCTTCTGTGGGTGTATTATTGCTCAAACAACACGGAAACAGCAGTAAAATCTGAATTTAAACTCAGTCTTTGTGCTTCAATCCAAAGAGAAGGCTACAGACCAGAGGTGGTTAGTAACTAGTTACAATTACACAGTTACATTTACTTTAGTAACTTTCTGAACAAAATGTACTTTTAGGAGTAGTTTTTACTGCGCTGTACTTTTTATTACTCAAGTATCGCTACTCTTACTTGAGTAAAATTTCTGGCTGCTCTACTGACTGTGAGTAACTTCAGGAATAAAGAACAGACTCGTTTAAAAATGTACCGAGAGACAAAAACCTAGAGTTTATGTTAAAGTGAGACTTCTTTTTCTTACACAAGGTGTAAACAAATGGTATTTTCTATTTGCTGAGCTCATTGAACCTTTTGGGGGTCAAATAAACTTACAGTAAACATTAGATATTGTCATTGGAAGTACTTTGCACTGTTCTAACATACTATATGTATGTTACCTGCTGTAAGTATTGCTTTCAACTTTAATGTTTAAATAAATTATTTAGAAAAGTGTTTCTTCTGCCTGAATTTGTTATTTTGCAATTATGTTATTTGTATATATTTTTTATTTGTATTTAAAATACCAGAATTAACCTTATTTTTGTCTGTCCGATTAGATCATTTTTAAATATTAAATGATCAGTTGCTATGATTAGTTACTCAGTGTGCCTTGAGATGACGTGTTGTGAATTGGCGCTGTATAAATAAAATTTAACTGAGTTGAATATATTTTTATATGTACATTTAAAAAACTTAAACGGCTTATTTTAAATGTAATTTTCATGCACTTTACATGACGAATTTGGCCCAATGACTACAGAAAATAGGACCGATTAGAGCATCTGCTCACATTTATCTAGTTGGAGAAACAACTAATATTCCTAAAACAACAGTTTGACAACAGATTTATTTATTGAGCATAAAACTGCATTGGTTTCTGAACAGAGAGGTTATAATCAGTCCTTGTGGCTCTTTATGAAGCGTTACATAATGTTTCAGGGACTCGACTTAAAACCAGCTGAGATTTAAAAGGTTTACTGTAAAGACGGAGCTGAGAGGAACCGTCAACCACTGGAACCTCCTGCAAGGAGCTTCCAGGAGGTTCCAGCTTTGACTCAAATCCAATCTGCACAGACTATTTATTCAAAGTCTTTCACTTTTATAAAAACAGCCGCAGAAGTTTTCTGAAAGGTCAGAAATTGATGCAAAATAAAAAAGTGCAAACTAAAGCTAATGAAGAGACCCTATGGGGGATAAATTAAAACCGCTTTCTTGTTGTTTTTTTAACGAGCAGCAGATCTCACAGCTAATCATGACCTACTTAGAGGCGCGCCAACATCAGCAGAGCCGCTCCTCCCACACACTCGCACACAAACGGAGCACCAACATGCGCGCTATCAACAAAAATATCCCACTGCCAACTCCATGGGGCTGCAGGATGCTGCAGCTGCAGCGGATGAGCGTTGAAAGCCGACCGCGTTTAAGCAAAGAACGTTGTTTGGTTGGACTTTTCCGCTGCATGATCTTTACCCACATGATGTAAAAAGCTTTGATCCTCAGAGGCAGGATCAGCTTTACTGGCCAAGTTTGTGACTTTAGTTTCATTCGGTATAAATACTTGACTACACATCACGTTAAATTCATGCTTTTCCTCATAATGCGAGAGCCTGACGGAGAAATCCATAATCTGCGATGAAAATAAATAATTTGAACCAAGCTCTATTTTAACGACCGCAGAAGGAGCGGAGGACTCACCAAACTGTGCACGGACAAGAGGGGGGAACTACATTACGCTTGACGCCTCACACGGTGGAGGAAAGGTACGCAGGAGCGGGGCGAGGAGTCCGTGTACTCACTGAGGTCTCGGCACTTGATGGTGCTGTAGTTGAAGGAGATGCAGAGGTAGTCACATGCCTCTCTCAGCTCGGGAATGGAAACGCCGTCAGGGCAGCGGATTATCCCCGACTTGTAGTAATCCTGCCATTTGCGCACAGGGAGAAACAACAACAACACACAGTGAGGAGGACGGTCAGGCGCGCGCACCAGCAGAGGAGGGAAAACAAGACGCCATTATTAATGCTGCCTGGCAGAGAGAGAGAGAGAGAGAGAGAGAGAGAGAGGAGGAGAAGGAGGAGATAAGGGGGAGGGTTGGACAGCAAGTGATAAAAAGCAACGACAGAGAGAGAGAGAGAAAGAGAGAAGGGCTAAAGAGCCAGAAGAGAAAAAAAAGAAGATGATGAAAGCAAAAGCTGCTGACGTCACTACCCCCCCCCCCCTCTCTCTCTCTCCCTCCAGTGAGACTCTCCCAGCGACGCTTTCCCAGGAGTTTCTACTGATGGAAACCAGAGGAGACACTCCTCACACAGGACACAGAACCTTTGGCTCCGCCCACTTCCTGTCCTGCCTCACTCACACGTCTCCCTTTATTTTCCTTAACGTCTCCAGACATCCAGATGAAACCACATGTTTACATGCACCATAACGAAGGACGACCTTTCCCCCCTGAGCCGTCTGACTATAAATCAGAGTAAAGCTGTTCAGCTTTAGCTCAGTTAGCGAAATTGTTTCCATTTACTAAATGCTAAAATAATGAGATGCATATTTTTTTACGACGTTCCCTAAGTCTGAAGCTCAAACATACTGACATTACTTCCCTTTTAACAATTTGTGAAAGTCGGGGTGATGATGTCATGGCTTTGTAAGCTTCTGACAGGTTCAGTCATAGCATCCGATTTAAATGCAGACATACCTCATCATCATGGAAAAATCTAACAAACTTCTCCGTTTCACCATATTCCACATCTCTATTTGTTGGTAGTTACCGTATTTTTCAGCCTATAAGTCACTTTTTCCCATAGTTTGGACGATCCTGTGACTTATATTCAGTGTGACTTTTATATAAATTTTAATGGTAAATCATACTGACCAAGATGAACCAAGTAGTAAACATTACCGTCTATAGCCACAAGAGGGCGCTCTATGCCTGTGAAAAACTATATGCTGCTCCTATACCACTTAAAATTTTACAAAACATTAACTTATAAACAAAACTGAACACATGCAGATATGTTGTTTCACTGTTTCAGTCTGCATTTATGCAGAGGAGCGTTGTGCGGTGCAGCGCGAAGGAAACAGACCGCGACAGAACCCAGTTACTGGGCTGTCTGTGAAGCTAATAACAGCTAGCGCTAGCAAACAGGTCTGTTGTCTGGGCAAGTTACAACTTCGCTGATACATGTTAGCTTTATGCTGCTCTGAAACATCCGTGTCATACTGTTAGCTTAGCATGTAGCACCGTTCCGCTCACGGTCTAATTTCAGTGTAATTAGACCAAACTGCTCTGATGAGAACTTTCCCGGTTGGAGTTGCTAGCTTGTTGTGCTAATTTACCCCATTAATCCTCCCAGGTATGTTCCATGTTATTCAGCCGATTGTGGATGCAGCTGTGTAATTTAATTAAGTTGTTTTACCAAGTTAAATGTCCGTTTTTAGTCTTGGATTGTGTGAAATACATTTCTAAATAAATGCGACATAGTCCGGTGTGACTTATAGTCCGAAAAATACGATAAATTATTTTTTTTTTGGAGTGGCCTAGTCGAAGTCTGGATTCAAATCCAATTGGAATCCTGTGGCATTGCCCTAAGCAGGACATTTATGCTCAGAAACCCTCTATTGTGGTTGAATTAAAACAATTCTGGAAACAAAAGAGAGGTTAAATTCCTGGGAAGCAGAGTTAAAAGACATAAGTTATTGCAGGTTTAAAGGGACAGTTACGTTTTCACGCAGGACCAGGTTGGTTCTGATAACCTTTTCCCTAAAAAAAAAAGAGGAAGAAAAAAAAGAAGAAAAAAAAAACCCTTAAAAAATAAATAAATAATCATCTGAACTTTCATTGAGTATGCCTAGTTTATGTGAAACATTTACGTCTGATCAAACAAACAAAAAAGCTAAATTTGATTAAATTTGTGTACTTTTTCAAAGCAACGTAAGAAACGATACATTAAAAACAATACATGATAAACGTAAAACACCATATAAGAATTTTTGTTCTTATTACAGCTGGGACGTTCAGCCGTATTTCTGGAATTACAATTTAGCTGTAAACTGTGCAAAAGAGCTTTTAATTAAAGCATTTATAAACATTAAACCACCATTTGTTTTATTCGCTCCCATCTTTTTTGGTGAAGGAAGAAAGAAAATGTCTAACTAACCACGGACCTTAGAAAGCAGTGGAACCGCTGTCTGAGATCGCCCTCCACTGACCAAAGCTAATTGAGATAAAACGACTAACATGTTGGTTCGGAGTTCCGACATCGGGAAGTTTGGTAGGCTTTATTTTAAATGTGAACATTTTTATTTTAGGATAGATTTCTACTATAGTTCAGGGTAATCCATTATACATCGTCTTACAGCTGGTTCCCAATATAAGGTTAAAATAAGTCCAAAACTAGAGATTTCTGAGAATAAACTACAAGACGAGGGGGAAAAAGGCAGAACCTGTTCAAGCAAAAATGACTGAAAATGATATAAATCTGTTCCTGAGAGCTCTGGGCCAGAACACACTAACAAACAACTTTCTACTGCATCCAGTCCAACCAAATGGTCTGCCTTAACACAAAATATATTTTTACACTGACCACTGTGAAAGCAAGAAGTGACGCTGGAGAGAAGCAACGCATCTATGGAGAGCTATACGTGAATAAAACATCAGAGTCTATGAAGCAGAACGAGCTGGAACTCTCTGTGCCCCGCGGGAGAACCGGAGAAAACAGAAAAAGTTAGGAACTCTCCAGGAGAACTGGAGCAAGAAAAAGGGACAAAGGCCCGGATGACGCAGGAAACAAAGGACTGGACAGAGAAAGGAGGAGATGGGTTAATGGGAGAGAAAACGTGATGGAGGAAAGGAAATCAGAAATGGATAGAGTAAGAAAAGAGGGCGAGCAAATGGAGGAGAAAAAGAGTAAAACAGGAAGTGAGGCAGAAAAAGACAAAGAGAGTCCATGAGATCTCACCAGGATGGCCCGGAACACCGTGGAGCTGATGCCGTCGGCCACCTCAAACTCTCCTTTCTCGTTGGGCCGGGTGAAATTGTTGTCCCGACAGGAGCCGAACATCCTGAAAGCGAAGTACGCGCTTTATTCATAAAACACTGACACTATTCCAAACAGCTCAATTCAGTAGGGTGACTGGGGATGATTACCCAGAATGCCGTGCGGCCATTTAAAAAAATCACAGCCGTCTGTTTCTCTGCATGGTTTGCAGAAGAGTTTTACGTCAAGTGAGCATTAGTTCGCTGATTTAACGACTCAGCGTTTTCACAAATAAAACGGGGGGGGGGGGGGGGGGGGACGACGACTCATTTAACAGATTCTAACAGGTGAGCTCGTGTTTAATTACTATATGTGTTTATTAGGGTCTTGTCTTGTTTAAATTTGATTTTCTTTTTTCAGATGTTCACATTATATACACACACTGCTGATCATTTTGGTTCTTACCAAGATAATAAAAAAAACTTTGGATAATTTATCTTGTTTTAAGAGTCATTTTTTTTTTATTTTAAGTGTTCAATTTTCCACTTTAACCTTAAATGAAGGAATCTTGCCAAGTGAAATTATCTTGCTGCATGGACAGATAATTTCACCAGTAACCTTTACCTCCGATTTAGCATTTTTATCTTGATTTTGGAAACCCGCTTTTTAGAAGTGATTTAAATGGGATAAGGCAAAAACTTTTGGGTGCACGTTAACCCATGCAGGTACACAGACTGACGCGTGGAAAACGTTTGAGAAAGAGAACTGTTCAGGCCTCAGAGTGCTTCCAAACCTGAAACAGCTCTTCTTTCAAGGACAGTTAATCACTTAAATTACCGTAACCGATTAAATCCAAAAATGTATTATTTGACAGGCTGTGGCAGGCTTACACCGATTATTTATTGAATTAACTATGAGACTTGAGCGCGTTACAGACAAATAACTACAGTATTCTTAAATGACTCAAGGCTGGTTCACACGGCAGGATTTTTAGCCCGATTTTTGTCCTGATCTCCTCCTTGTGAGAGGCGCCGATTATCATAGGAGAATATCCTGCCGTCTGTTAAGAGTAACCGGGTCCGCTCGGTAGATTGTTGGGACCGCTCCGATCTCAAATAGGGATTGTCTTGCCCTGATATCCTAGCGTGTGTGGTGTCCCCAGAGGACAAACCAGCACCTAAACTGGCTTTGAAAATCGGCCACTATTTAAAATCCTGCCGTGTGAATCAGTCTTTAGATCAATGTCGGGGGACAAAAAAATCATTTTTGAGAAATCGATAAAACATGAATCCTTCAAAGCTGGAACATCACAATCAAAGGATCTGAAGGCAGAATTTTGAGGCACTTATCAGTGTGAAATCTACCCGAGTGTTTCTGGAACAAAACGTGCCCAAAAGCTTAGAAATGCAGGTAAAGCTTTGAGTTTACGAGGCTTTTCTATGACAGATCTATAAAAAATTAAAGATAAACGTGATCTTTACCAACACAAAAAAAAGGGTAAGGTTTTTACTCCCTTAGAGTGAGACTAGGCATCATTTTAAAAACCAGATCTCAAACACTGAGCTTTAAAAGAAACCGTCGTCTTTGTGATGTAATGGAAAACGGGTTTGCAAAGTTTAGTTTTGGGTTTTAAAAGCGATCTTGTGTTGGTTACCTGCCCAGCATGGTGTTGGGTTGAGCTGTGAAGATGGTGGGGTCCACCACAAATCTCGTGTTGTCCACAATGAGCGTGACTCTCTCTCCCGGCCGCAGCCCGCTCCGATGCTCTTTGCCGCCGAGGTCATACACGTAGATCATGTCGCAGGGCCCCTGGCCCAACATTTTGGAGTGGTGGTCCACCCCGGGGGGGCCGAACGGCCGCGGTATGCGTCCCCCAATCAGAGCTCCTCCAACATGTGAATAACAGTGAGAAACTCTGGGAGGACGTGGGCTGGATGACCTGGAGGAGGAGCCTCCGTCACCGCGCTCACGATCTGTGGGAGGGAAACGGAGGCAGGATGATGGGGAAGCCACTCGTTACATACTCTGAGGTTCTCCTGAACGTTCTGCTTACCATGCTGTCTCGTTGGAGACGTGATGTTCCTGATGCACGGCGTGAGCTGGCTCTCCCCTCTCTCGTGCGAGGAGTCCCGTGAGCGATCACCGGAGCGCCGCCGCTGTTCCCTATGATGCTCCGCTCCTCCTCCTCCTCCTCCTCCTCCTCTGGTGCCAGCGACGGGCCCGCCGCTGGCACCGGCCCCATACAGGCTCATGGTCCTGACCTGATGGCGCTGCAGCGGGCGGGTGAGGTCCGACCCAGACAAAGCACACTGCTCACTTGTGGAGAGACGGAGCACACATACAGAAAATCTCTGTAATGAGCATCTTTTGTGTCAGAAGACGTCATTTGTGTTAAGTTCACATGAGCTGAGAAACAATAAACCATGATTAGGAATAAATGCTAGTAAAATAATTATAATATAAATGGCCTCTATAAAAAGGTTCGCATAAGAAAAACAGGGAGTGATTCAATTCAATTCAATTTTATTTATATAGCGCCAATTCATGAAACATGTCATCTCAACACGAGTGATAAAAAGGAAGAAAAAAAAACATCCATGATAAACGAAGGAAGGAAGGAAGGAAGGAAGGAAGGAAAAACAGAGACATGATAAAGGAAGGAAGGAAAAACAGAGACATGATAAAGGAAGGAAGGAAGGAAGGAAGGAAGGAAGGAAGGAAGGAAGGAAGGAAGGAAGGAAGGAAGGAAGGAAGGAAGGAAGGAAAAACAGAGACATGATAAAGGAAGGAAGGAAGGAAGGAAAAACAGAGACATGATAAAGGAAAAACAGAGACATGATAAAGGAAGGAAGGAAGGAAGGAAGGAAGGAAGGAAGGAAGGAAAAACAGACATGATAAAGGAAGGAAGGAAAAACAGACATGATAAAAGGAAGGAAGGAAAAACAGACATGATAAAAGGAAGGAAAAACAGACATGATAAAAGGAAGGAAGGAAGGAAGGAAGGAAGGACATGAGCCATTGCAGTGAAAAAGGTTTCTTTCTTTCAAAAGAAGGAGAAACAGAAGGAAGGGGGCGACAGACCGTGGGAAAGGGCATAAAGTCTGTAAATCAAGAGACTTTATTGTCATTATGAGAACTTTGCTAAATTTATCAGAGACTCTCGGCTTAGAAGACACACATCATACACAGACAAGTTAAACACAAACTAGATACTGTTATGAAGTTATGAAAACAGCTAATTTGTTGTTACGAAGGCATAAATCTCCAGGGTTTGACTTTACAGGAGGAGATCTGGATCGGTTTTAGGTTTTGTGTCTTTTAGCGCGTCAACAATCCTCTATTGTGACACGGTTGCTGTAAAATGGGAGACACTTGACCTCCCCCCCATCTTTTTCTGTCAGATTAACATGACTGTATCATGTCTACAGCCGCTCCAGAGCGCATTGCTGTGTAGAGCCGCCGTGCTAATACCAACAGGTCATTTAGAACAAGAAAAACAAGCTGAAATGGAAAGAAAATTCTCACATTATGGAGGCTGAAAAAGTCAATTTGCAAAATGCCTTCACCCAAAGTCAATAGGAGCACAGTTACCTATTGATTTTCTGCAGGATCCATTGACTGACTGAACATTGCAGCTCCAATTTAACACAGCAGGGCCACCAAACTAAAGGCAGTTTGTCTCGTATTAAATCTTAGATTCTATAATTGCATATAAATGCCACATCTCCACACTTTTAGCAATAAATATCAGCTCGTCTTGCGTCAGCTAAGAAGCAAAACATGTCCTCAACCAACGGCAAACTTAAAGGGAGGCATCCTCTCATGCAAAGCCATTTATGTAATATTTTTGTTATAATAAACGCCTTTAATTACTGTACCCTGCTCAGCATCTCTGCAACAGTGTAGCCGACTATTTAATCAGCAGCACGGAGCTTTTATGGCAGAAACGCGTTCAGGTCTCAGTAATGAAGCGGAGCCGACTCTCATGGGAGGAGCTGCAGTGAAATCTGATAACCACGTACTGTAAAAGCGGAGAAACGGGCAGACGGGAACGCTCCTGCTTCACGCGTGAACAGTCCAGCTTTAAATGAATACCTTTGGAACTTCCTAAATATCTTGATGTTAAGCGTTGTGTAGAGGAAAATTGAGCTGGTTGACTAATAAGACGTTCAATAACTGAATAAGAGGCCGAGGACGTTGCTTCAACCCTTTGTTTTCCACACACAAGACTTTAGTTATCTAGTTTTAATACATGGGAATGTCATTCAAAAGTGTATTTATTTTCAGAAATTAAATTCTAAAAGTGAAATGCATAATATATAAGTCAATTAGGCACTGGGTGATATTTTTCAAGCATTTATTTCTGCTAAGTTAGGTAAGGGTATTGAAAAGCTAAAAAAAAAGGGAGACTGGGCTACGTAATCATGGGAGAGACGGTAAGGTCAAAGCTAAAGAAGTTGGCTGAGTACTGTATCCAAGGATATTAATGGAAAGTTTAGTGGAAGGAAGATATGTGGCAGGATAATCACAGCTCCGAGTGCCAGAACTGTTCCGATCCTTGTGTTAAACCACACCTAAACCAGAGACAGTATCACAAGCATCTCACAAGAGTTGGTCAATTTACTTTGAGATCAAGGTGAATTCTGTATTTCACGTCAAAAATGAAGGTTTTTCTAATAGGACTGGGGACCGTTCCAAAAAAGTACCCATGACGTGTCTAATGACCATGGTATCACCGGACCTTAACCACATCTTAGGGAACATAACAGGTGTTGTCAAGAGGATGGTGGGAGACGCCAGAACCAACCGTACAGACAAACTAAAAGGTAATAAATTCATTAACTCAATCTAGACTTCCTTAGAACCTCAGCAGCGCCGCAGCTGATCGCCTCTATGCCACGTCACGGTGATGCAGCAGATCCTGCAAAAGCAGCCCAAACAAATCACTGAGTGCCTATAGGGACACATGGGCACCCCTCAGTAGTACATTTCAGTTTTAAAACACATTTTTTAATGTAAAACCATTTTACAAAAGACAGAATTGTGCTTTTTTAATTAGAAGTAAGCCATAATCCTCAAAATTAAATAAATAAATGCTTGACAGATATCAGGATTTTAAGGGAATACAAGTTTAACTTTCTGAAACAATTAACTACAAAAAAATGCCTTCCATGTTCTACCAACTAAGTAGCGCCTGAATTGTTTAATGGAGTCTAGTTAAGTAAAAGAAAAAGGCTCCTTGGACTTTGGCGGACTCCTAATAGCGCTGGACGGCTGGGCCGGTCCTGCTGCTGAGAGGAGCGGCTGCCTAGCAGACTGATCGAGTTGCTAATTGGTTAACCGTCTGGGTGAGCAGGCACGGACAAGAGGAACAGGACAGACCGTGATGAGGCAGGATCAGCGAGCCCATGACAAAATAAAAAAGGCTCGGCAGCGCGGCGTGAAGACGACACACCTCCGTCATACAGTCCGAGATACAGATCCATCTTTGTCTCACAACATTCCAGTAGTCTGACAGCTTTAAACAAAAAGGGCAAAAAATAATAATAAGGTTTTTTTTTTTTTTATCTGCAACTAAATAAATTATTTTTAAATTGAATTAGATCAAAATCTGCCCCATGTTCACAGTGACAGCATTTAATCTTTGGCAAAACAAACCAACAACACGGTGCGGTTCTTTTTGGCAACGTCCTTGAAGACAAGGGGAAAGGGAACTGGAAGAAAACACTTACACACCTCAGCTTCTGCAACAGCCCGTTCAGGTAAAGCCTCTGAAGGGAGAAGGAGAAAGACAAGCGCTCCGTTCCTACCGCCGTTTGCAACGCTTCTGCGGTGACTTGACGCCTGACAGAATATGCGGACTGCAGAAAGGTGGCTTTCCAAAGCTCCAAAAAACACATAGTTTACCATAAATTGGGGCGACACAAACACGAGGGTCTCGCAGCCAAAACCGGCAGGGAACAAAAGGCACGGAGGAGGCGATATTTCATTGAGGGCATGCATCTTTTACCCAGCATTGCAGATATCCAACCTCCACGATGAAGAAGAGTGGCTAAAATGTTTCCCCCTAATTTTCTTCTACTTTGTGTCGAACAGAAAGGTGCCATAATTTTATTTCTCCTAGTATATAAAAAAAAAACAAACAGGTTAATGACCTAAGGTGCTTTGAAAAGCAACTTCCTAGACTTATTTAAGGCAGAATACCTCAGACAGAGATGCAAGGCGCCCTGGGTTGTCTATTAAAAGCATGAGGTGAGAGTCATGAGGGTTCGGGGTCCAATCAATTATTTAGGGGCTGCCGACACTGACACAGGCAAAGAGGCTCTGTAAATAGGGTGAACTCAACAAAGGATCAGCTGCCATTCATCTACGGCAAATAACAAAAAAATGCATTTTTGCAAAGCAATATAAAAAGGACGTTAGTTGCATCGTTGAATGTTAATGCAACACGCACAAAAAAAACCAAGAGTCCCGTGGAGGATGGGACTCAGGTCGCTGTCTCTCCATCGGTCGCTCCTGTAGTTATTCACAAACAAAGAGCCGTCCGCTGGCAGCTGACAACACAAACCACGATGACGGAGCTAAAACCCTCATACCCCCCCCCCCCCCCTTTTTTTTCTCTAAAAAGGTAGCGCACGTACCGGTCGGTTTCACCGGGCCAGGAGAAGACAAAGCAGCAGGGAACAAGCTGCGGGATGACAGCGGCACAAAAGCCTTGCGCTCCTCCGAACAAAGCGGGCTTGCCGGCAGTTTCAGCATCCTCGCTCATTACTTTCCAACTTCCTCAGCATCGTTTGGGGCAGACACGCCGGACAGCTCGCTGACAACCACCCACCGGCTGAACGGAAGACGCTTCAAATGCGTCCGCGAGGCGAAGGACACGCGCGTTCCGGCTGGTCATTCAGTCACCGCGAGGGACCCGAAAATGTGAATGGCCGCGTGCTCGACTGAATCAGCGATGCTGCCTTCGCGGACTCCTCGTAATGCGCAGTTGCGGGATCGTTAACGCGTTTGACTGGGGCATGCCATGCTACTGTCGGCCGCGTGTAGAATCGATTTGGCTGGCCGGGATATATTCGGTCCAGATCATCCCAAGATTTAAAGTTAAAACACACATGATTTGGAAATTAAGAAAAGAAAATTGTGAACTATATTGTATGGGAAATTATTTATTCGTAAACAAATAGTCAATGTATTCCTAGACTCAAAACAATATATGTCGTGAGCAACAACAAACATAACTGCACATGTTTTAAAAATATACCTAAAGGACAAAAAGAATCTGACTATATGCGAACAACTTTCTCTAAAGCAGGGATTCACAATCCGGTGGGTTTCCCCCTACGTTTAGAGAGCAAAGGGGGGCGAGGGGCCTTATTTCCAGACAAACTTTAACTGCGCAAAACACTACTTTTACATTAGGGATGTAGGATTTTGCTAAAAATAAAAGTTGCAAAATATGTCAACCATAATTGCGATTTCATTTTGACTCTCTCTCTCTGCCTTTTTCCATATATGCTTGTAATTACAACTTTCACTCTTTTGTGTTAATTTCAAAAATAAAATGCCAAAAGTTCTCTCTGAATTTAAAGCAGTTTATTCATACAACCCGCACACTGTCCCAGCACAAAAACTACAATAGACTATTAAAGCCAGAACTAGATTATTCTGCATTTATAGACTATTTCAAACCCTGATATATCATATGTGAAACTTTGATTTATTGCCCCTTATAGAGTTTTCTCACAGTACTCTTAAAAAGTAAGAATATTTACTGGGACGACATTAAAATAAGTATGGTGGCTTCTTGGAAGCTGTTTAAGCATGGCACAAAATAATCTATATTTGCAACAAGAACATTTCAAGTCTATGAAATTTTCAAGTCTATTTTATCTTATTAAAATATGATACAACTTTATATAGATTTGGTCTATACTGTTATATTTTTAAATGGATGGTGGATCTATGAAATACAGTAACTTATCTAGCTTGTCTCTTTGAAAAACATTTTCACTTTAGAGTTATTATGAAGGCTCATTGTATCATTTTTATAGATCTGGATTACATTTTTTTTCCTGTATTGAAATCTAGATCCATAAATATCAAGGGCATTGAAGCGAAAAAGTGCCAAGGTTGAGATCATGGTGGAAACAAAAAATCTTAATAAATATGTAAAATCTAGTGGGTATTTTTTTTAAAAGAGCAAGACTGCACTCAGTACAATCAGTACGAGTGTTAAGTGGTGGCTGGTGATCAAAATCACACAAATAATCTCGTCCAGCAAACTTCAACTGTTATCATTTCTGGAAAACAGCTGCATAAGTCTGGCTGTGAATGTAATACATAAAAGTACATTGTACACTATTGACTTCCAAACAGTTAACGAGGCATATAAAATACAAAATAAACAAAACACCCACAGACTGCTAACCTAAGAAAATTTTAACTGCAATCCTTTACGCCACTGATGTGGAAGCATCTGAAGGACATCACAGCGCCCCCTGCTGGACCCCCTGCAGTTTGCTGCACCACCTCGACCACCCAGCAATCCTGTTTGGGGAAGCTTCAGCTTGCCCTTTGACCTCAAATGGTTCTCACACATAGACACTGTTCAGAAGAAGGTACAACCTTCCACAGAAGCTGCTGGTCATCTTCTGCCGCTGCCATCATTCAGTCTATCCGATGTCCATCCATCCATCATTTCCAAACTGCAACAAACAATTATGTCTGCTGAGAAGATCATCCCGGCTTAACTCCCCTCCATCTAGGCCTGTCATGATAAGAATTTTTGCTGGACGATAAATTGTCCCTGAAACTATTGCGATAAATGATAATATTGTCGCTTGGGGACCTTTTTCTATGAATATAATGATAATGCCATAATAATACAAGTACACCATCTCAATGATTGATAAACTTCAATTTATAAAGAATATTTAACTCTGGAACTGGAAGACATTTAAAATATTAGTCGTTCAAAATGACAACAGCCCATTGGTTGATATTTTTTTGTTCCCAGCTGGGAAAACTGCATTGCCTGATTATTTTTTAGGTGCCGATGCCTGTTTTGTTTTATTGCCACGTCTAGCTGCCACTGTTATACCACAAATGTGACACACCGGCTAGCACAGGTTCAGTTGTTCACCACGGTTTGAATCCAAAGTGCTCCCACACTGCAGCGCTCTCGTTTCGGCTTTGAAACCAAATCCATCTCCGTTTTTCCAAATCTCAACAGACTTGGTGCTCTTGGTAGCGCTCATGCTACTCTCTGGGGTCCGTAACCAGACCATGCGCCTGGCAAGTACTTGACGCAAGAGTTCACTCGCTGCAATTACGGACATTTTAAAGGTCATTTTAACGTATCATGTGATTAATTAATTTATTGCTTATTGCGACAGGCTTAGCTCCATCCAGGATTTATAAAGGCCAAGGGTCAGGAAAAGGGTAGCTGACATCTCTGCACATCCCACACATGCTGCATTCAGAATTTTACCTTCAGGTTGGCGGTACAAAGAACATTTACAAAAAAAAACAGCCACCGCAGATGCAGTTTCTTCCTCCAGGCCGACCCTCTGATGACCAAAATGAACACCTCACAGCCTGAGGAGTCAGTTAAACTATTGTGTAGTAAATTAGCCAATTTGGCTCCAACTAATGGTAACACGTTCATTTCTGTCCCTGACAGCAAACTTTACCATTGCGGCACATGACAACGTTAATTAATGTTATTTAAATAGTTATAAATACTGTAATATTTTCTGTTAGCTTTTGACCCAGACCGCAGCTGACGAAATCAGAAATCAGTCAGAATCCATAACAACCACCTTACGTTGTTTAATCACCAAAGAAAATATGTCACAAAATCGCCAGAAGCAAAGCGACTGAACAAAACACATGTATGGACCAGATTCCAGTGGTGCAGGAGCTAGCACTTTGTCCTGTAACCGGTGGGTTGCCAGTTCAAAACCCCTGCTCTGCCCGTTTCAGCTGTTGTGTCCTTAAGCAAGACACTGCAACCACTTGGCCTGGTGTCGATGGTCAGTGGGCCTGGTGGCACCGACTGTACGGCACCCCTGCTTCTGTCAGTCTGCCCCAGACATCAGCGAACTGGTGAATGACTGAACGCATAAAGCGCTTTGGGGCTCTCAGGACCCGATAAAGCGCTATACAAGTACAGGCCATTTACCATTTACACCGTTGGGAAAACCTGGTTTCCAACATCGTGTTTAACAGCTGAATCCAAGGTATGAACTAGGGCTGTGCATAAAAATCGATACAAAGATTAATATCGATGTTTTTAAAAACTATTTAGTATCGATATTCTGGCTTTCTATATAGATATACCTCCAAACCCCTAGGGGGCGTTATTACAGCGCGCCATTACTGTTCCAGCGAGGAAGTGCAAGTGAGACGAATTTGTGGAATTGCCGACAGGATTTTAGAAGCGCCTTCGTCCCTGAAATCAGACGTTTGGGCACATTTTTGGTTTCTGTGATACGTTAAATGCATTGAACCAAATGCACTTTATTTTCCTGTTAATATATCAGTGTTTAATAAATTGAACAAATATATGTGGCTGGTTTTGTTGACTGAATGACTTTGGGCGTTAATTTGAAAGTAATAAATATCTATATAGGAGTCAGATCAAATCAAGCTGAGCTATGTATCGAGAATCGTATCGAATCGGCTCTTCCCAGATCAGGGGCCTGCCACCTTTAGAGTCTAAAGAGCCAATTTGTCTACAGTCCACTTGAATTAAACTCGTTCAGAGTCGCAAATGTTGCCTGGCCTTTTGAAAAAAAGACAAGTTATAATTTTTGATAAAGATCTACTGTAGGAGATCTGTTGTCATCATTAAAGAAAACACCCTTTTATGTCTATTTTGAGGTTTAAAAAAAAGAGGATGGATGAGATGTTGATATTTGTGGATTATGATGTAAAAAGAAAATCAGTTTCCAACATAATGAAAAACTATTTATTTAAAATTAAATATTACTGGTACTTTCATCATCATTCTGTTGTGAAAATTAAAAAGCAATTATAAAAAAAAAAACTGCTAAAACCTGCATTTGTTATCATTTTTACATTTAAATACCATAATAAAAAATATAATTTGTAGCCAAAGTTATTAAGAGCCACTGTGGAAGGGCGAAAGAGCCACTTGTGGCCCCAGAGCCACAGGTTGCAGACCCCTGTCCTAGATGATACCCAGCCGTAGTATGAATTTCCATCAAGGAGTTATTTTATGTACAGTGAAATTCCTGCTCTATACAACACAGCTCAGCAAACTGTAACAGAACTGCTCGAAGGAAAACCGTACTTCTCATGCAGCAGAGGCAGAGCTGCAGCCTCATTTATGGCAGTAACTCTGCAGTTTATAACCAACACCTGGGAGATGCTGAGCTACTGTTTGGACTGCGTTGGGCTCCACACACAACATAAAAGGGGAAAATATGAGAGAAGCTCTGGAGGAGATTTTACTGGAAGCATGAAACCTTGACATTAACAGTCTGACTTGCATCACTACAGATAATGCTCCAAATACATTTTAAAAAAAACATTCGAGCAGGACTTCACATGGATTCCCTGCTCTGGCCACAACCTGCAATTGGCTATTACCAAAGGACTGGGAATAGACCGTCTCTGCAGCATTATGAACAGGGAAACGGCTGCAGCTTTCAGCAGGTCACCAAGGATGAACCTACAGCTAGAAAAAAAAAAAGGTTAAAGGCATCCATGATGAAGCAACGCCCCGGGGCTCATCTCATGAAACGTTGGAACGGTTTATTGCGCAGCAGCAAGCTGTGCATTCATTTTTAGCAGATGACAGAAAGAAGTGGCAGCTGGTGCCAAAATATTCTATATATTTATACAATCTCATATACGCTTGCAGGTTCTGAGACTGCAAAAGAGGTGATGAGTCCAATAAGCTCAGTCAGTGATGCTCTTAGTGGAGAAAAGTGCAAAACCCTTACTTCTTTCCAACTTTAACGGGTGGGAATAATGATGGAAACCTGAAACAACTGAAAAACTAAATCAGGGAAGATCTTCGGGAGCGACACAAAAGATAAAACACCTTCTGCCTACGCTGAACACAGCCACCTTCCTCGACTCCCATTTCAAGGACCAATCAAAAATGATGTTAAACAAAATCTTTCGGACAACGCGACTCATTTCTCAGTCACAACCAGGGTCCGACATTAACACTCGCCAGACGGCAGTAAATTTTCCGTTTGCCGAGTAAATGTTTGCACCAAAATAGTCGTGTCACACTTGCACGCGTCACGCGAAAACTACAGCAACTACATGTACGTTTGCTAACAACTAGCGTTTAGCTCAGGCTGATTATGTAGCGGGATTACATGGAGATATTTAGCAGGGGTCAGTCAGAATTAATATTTTGGCCGGTAAAAAATATACTTGGGCCGGTTGATTCTTACATCTACCGGCCAACTTGGCCAGGTGATCAGGAAGTTGATTTCGGACACTGCTTACAACTCAGCCAATATCATCGAGTGCAAAAAAAAAAAAAAAAAAAAAAATCCTGCAAAGAAAACAAGAACAGATCTGAAGGAACTCTTGTCAAGCATCCAAGGGGAGAGAAAGACATTTAACCACCTTTACCAAATAGTAGTGAGGATCCAGAACAAAAGATCAGGAATAAATAAGAGTGCAGCTAAAATCAGTGCTGAACAGGAAATAGTGGAGAAGAAATTAGACAACTTTACCGCATCTTGTCTACCTAGTGAAAAATATCGTTGCATAGCTGCTTCAAGTTGCGCCTCGGAGCTTGTGTTTAGTACATGTGGGCTATTGACATGCATATTGCATATTGTCATGCTGGTGTTGGTGGTAAAGAAATTGCAAATAGCAAAAGGCAGTTCAGAGATGTGAAGCCACCCAAATACTCATTATGAGTGAAGTTTAATCTGAGCCACACTGCATTAGGAAAGATTGTGTGTCTCAATATTCTGACAGTTCTTAGGCGTTTTATTAAAAACAGTGTAGTTAAAAATGCTGACGCATTTCTAACAGATGACATCTTGTCTACTTTTTTTGTTTTTACACACACACACACATAAGTTATATATATATATATATATATATATATATATATATATATATATATATATATATAAAATTCAGTTAGCTTTTTGTGGTTCTGCAAAAATGGCTGCTCATCTGCTACACGTTGGGCTTGCACCAGATTATTGTTATAAGATTATATGTTACAGTTTATTTTAATATTGTCTTTGAATCGTTTTTACTTGTCAGGCTTCATTTATTTCAAAAATGGTAATCCGAACTGTTTACAAACATATTCACTGTAACACTGAGTCAGTTGTATTACAAGTAGGGGTGGGCGATATGAACTTTAAATCTTAACGTGATATATTGCGGTACTATTGTGATAATGATAAAACTGATGATAAAAGTCAATTGCCAGCTTCTTGTAGTCTTTTTAGGTAACCGTGGCAGTGATTATATGTCAATTACAGCCCCATAAATACAAATACTGCCTTTAAAAGACACATTTAACAATGTAACGTATATCAAAACAAAATTCAAAATGTTTCACCAGGACAGAAGTTACATAAATAAATTAGATTTTCATCACTAAACTGCACACAGTAATGGCATTTAATTAGATTTTTGAATTTACTGAGTTATTGACGTTCTGAAGAAACAACCTGGAAAAAAATAGCTAAAAAAACAATCCTGACAATACTGGCAGTTTTTTTTATGTTTTTAGACATACTAATTAAAATGTATTGTTGTCAAGATAACCCCAAATTCTTATAATAAGAAATTTTTCACCATAACAATAAAACAATACGATAAAGGCCCAGCCCTACTTTGAGGTTGATCATTTCCTTCTATTTTGACCTAAATGGCTGTTGGCGTGCTAATTATTGGTTTGCACTGATTAAACCAACGTCTATACAACAATTCATATAGTTATACAGTGACAGAATAGGTTTGCATGTGTTGTTACTATTCAATTTCTGGCCTTTTCGAACATGACCATGGGTAGCCATAAAATGCTTTATAAAGATGGTCACATCACCACATCTGGCAAGTGTTATTTTGTCTACAGTTTTACTTACAATATTCAAGCAAGCTGTTCTTTTGAGTTACTTTTTGCTTCTTCTAAGTGGCTGCTGACTTACCCAGCGCTAATTTGTTTTGTATTGAGATTGATGTTCTTTGCAGGTGAAGAAGCAGACTGAGGATGTATTGTTCTCCCCCTTTTCTCTCCTCTTTCACCTTTTCTCTCTACGCTATTGCTTTAGTGTCCATTTAACATGAAATATTCCCTCCATAGATTATAATAAAGCTTCTATCAAATATAAATCAAGTGGAGCACTATGGCAAAAGGGGTAATGCTCCGCTTGTGAAAGTAAAATCTGTTGGGCTCTTTTTGGCATTAAGACAATTATTCTTATTGCCACATTGCCATACAGGACACACACAAAAAAAAGAGATTGATGTTCTGATCTTAAATTTAACTCGGTAATACTGTATCACATAAAAAAATACCTGTGGTATAAAGTTTCAAATGTTAGTATTGTGATAATCCTAGTCTGTACACTGAACGCTGTAACCAAAGTCAAATCCCTTGATTATGCACACACTCATGGCCAAATAAAGATGATTCTGGTCTGTGCATGAGCAAAATAAATGGAGGAAGGTATTAATCTTGTATGGGAATATAAAACAGTAGACTTGTCTGTCTGACTTTAAACTACACTTGTCAAGTAAGACTTTTATTTGAAAGATAAAGATCAGAAAAAAAGGTTACAACCCAACAGAACAAAAATGTGTAAAATGTTAATTTGATCAGAAATCAATCAAAACCTTTGATGGACTACTTATAAACGTCAATCTATCGCGCTGATATAAACTACTTTTAAAATCTGACGATAAACACACACATTCACTGACTTTTAGCCTGTTTTGAGTTTTCTTTAAATTCTGCGTTTGGGGATTTTGACCTGCCTTAATGTTTAAGAAAATATGTCAAAGACTGAGTGGAGTATATCCTGCTTTCAAATAAAGATTTCACGAATCAAATAAAGGTTACACAAATCACAAACAGGCATTCGGATTCTGCTATCAGTGTAGGATAAACTAATCAAGGTTTAAAGAGTAGTTTTTGTTTTTTTTTTAAACCAAAGCAGATTAAAAATGCTAGCCGCGTTTCCTGAATCGGAAGCCAACGTTAGCTACGTGTGAACATAACATTACATTAAAATAAGACCCAAAAAAATAAAATAATACTTTGCCTCCCATTTATTAGAAAATTCACAGCAGCTAAGATGATTTTGGTCAATTTTGTTAGTTTAACATAGCGCTAAGCTTCGAATCACAACCGTTAGGCTGCTAACGTTAGCTAGCTGCTGCCAAAAAGAAGAGTTAAAAACATGTTTTATTTGCCTCCTCCAGTCACATCCCAGGTTGACTTATTGCCGGTTACTTAAAGAGATTAGTACCCCGTAATCCAAAAACGAAGAAGACAAATAAATCCAGAGCTTTTTTTCTGAAAATTGTCGCCTACACCAAACTACTACTTGCTAGTAGATTTGTTTTGGTGTGAAAGTCTCGTTTAAGATATCGCGAGATAATCGTTGGTTCTATAAAAGACACTTTCTTCCTTCGGTTGCTTTGCTTTGTTTTCTGATATCTCTGATATCGCAAATAATTAATCAAATACAACAGACACACAAGAAAACACAACTATTTTTTATTTATTTCCCATCTTCCATGTTACATGTACTCATCTTTTAAACACAACCCTGTGTTTCACATAGGCGTTGTTATAGTATATAAAAATACAAAATTCTTTTTGAGTGTGCAGAATATCAGGCTATCTACAGAAGGCTAATATGCTTTAGCTCTTTACAATTAGAAGGCAGGTCAACATTTTAACGACTCCAAGACATCCAAGAATGCAACCAGCATTTAATCTAAGTGAACCCAAAATTATGGCTTTGTCTGAACAATAATTACAAAAAGAAAAACACATAATTGGTCCAGTTCAGACTAACTCCTTCAGTTTTGCTTTATAAAGCAACATTTTAAATAAAAGTGCAGCTATAAAGGAAGGTCTGCCTAACAGAGGCACTGTCTCATAAATAAAAAAATATAAATATAGATGAATAAATAACCAAAAAAGTTTACAGATTACAGATTAAAAAATAGAACAAGAAATAAACACAAAAGCAGACTAACATCATGTTAAAATCTAAGTTGTTGGAAATGTTCTGTGACTGCAAACTGTCTAGTTAAAAAATTAACATTGCAAAAAAAAAAAAAAAATCAATCACTGTTTTGATTTGAGGAGCTTCTCCAGAAAGTCCAAAGCTTGCTGGATCTCCTCTGGTGTCAGCTCGGCCATCTGATCCGGATGTAACGTCCTCCTCCAGCCCTCCGTGACCCCACTGCTGGTCTGGCCAGCAGCATTGTGGATGTTCTGGATCCTGGTTTGCAGCCACTCCTGGCGCTCCTGCACCTGCTGGTGGTGTCTCAGGTTGTGCATGAGCTGCACTTCGCTCACTGTCCTTTTACTGCAAAATCATCAGAATAGTAAATTTTAACAAGTCCGTAACAGTCTGTGGCTATACAGAAAAGTTTAATGCTATGTTTGATAATGTATAAACTGGAGCAGGAAATTACCTGAGAGGACGTCCTTGGCAGAAAATGACAAGGTGCATCACACAGAAGAAGATGAAGAGGATTTTAAAGTCCATGTTTTGCATGTTAATTTTAACAATCTGTTAAGACAAATAGACGTTATCAGAATTATGTTTTCCCTGAAATTTACTTAATTGATACCAGTTATAGGGCCTTCTGCCTTAGAATAAGAAATTAGAAGAAATTAGAATTAGCAGGCTTAGAAATGTCCTCATCCCTTCACATGTCATGTACTGAAATATAAAGCATTATTGATCTTAGATATCGTCTCCTTCATAAAAAAAGTACCTTTTTCAGGTTTTTCAGAAAACACAAAATAATACGACAATAAGTTATTAAGTTGATTTAGGCAAAAAGTGACTTAGGCTATTATTTTAAGAAGGTGACGATATGAAAAACAAGAGTAACCCTGTTGAATTTGAGAAATTTGGCCTTCACTTGACTTGAAACAGACAGGGACAAAATGAACATACCTGTGCTGGAGTTGGCTTCTTCTCCGCTGTGTGATGAACGATTAAACGTGGTGTTAAGCGAGCCAGTCTGCTTTGGTGGTTAGCTCCTATTAGTTATGATAAGCACTGGACTCCACCGGCTCCTTTTATAGCCCCGGTGTCCAGTTGTTGATGAGCTGCTTTCATTATTGCCGTTGATGTCATACTTCCAGCTTTCGGAGGGGGGCAGGACACGAACAACACCTCCTCTTCACCGCTGTCATATGGCATCAAGTGAATGGCTTTGAACCCAAATGCTTTCAAACATTGGTGGACTGGAAAAAGAAAAAAAAAAAAACATGTCTAAACACGGAATCCAAGAATTTTACAGGATGCTATATGTTCCATTCCTGTAAAGTCTCAGAAAAGCTTAAAATGTTAATGACTCTAATAAAAGCAGCCATAGAATGATTAGAAGCTTCTTTTATGTTACTTCTTGGCTAAAGCTTTCCTACTATCTAAAACTATCTGTTTAGAACTTTTTCCCACATTTTTCTTTCCTTGGATTTTTCCCCCCTCCATCTCAGTGAACTGCCCATACCAATCGGTCCACATCTGATCTGACCTTTTTTGTCCCACTCCAAGCATACCTAACAACAATAGAGGCAACATTTGGATGGATTTATGACTCTCATTGACCATTAGAGAGTCTCCCTGGTTACATAGACACTTAACTCAAGAATTAACATTGTTTTAATGAGTTCGCCTCTCAAAAAAAAAGAGCTTTTATACCAACTTGACGTCAGAGGTAACATCCTGAATTCAAGGGTAAGAGGGAATTTGGGAGATGTGTCGTTGGTCGACGCCGCTGTCGTCACTGTCGTAGGAATGACTGACGGGCTTGTGTGCTCGAGTGTCATTCAGGGTCACCGAACATCAAGTATTCCCAGGTTTGTATTGATTTATACAATGTATCTCATCGCAACAATTGCAATTGGGTTAAAAGAATAAAAAAATAAATAATCAAGCCAAATTCCATTTGGGACAGACTTCAATACGAATGTGATATGTCCCAGTTCAAACCTGCTGCAAGTGAGTGAGCTTAAACATACAAGCAGAGTCATAAATTCTATCTTCGGCAACCAAAAGTGTCTGCAACAGATATGTTCCCTGAAAAACCTCAGTCTGAACACCAGATGATCAGTCAGTCTGGGGTTACATGAAGAGGCAGAGAACTTCGAAAGCTCATAGACACCGACGTTCCTAAAGTTCTTAAATGATGCTTGACAGATTATACCTTGAAAAACTGATTGATTGTTTACTTTCTTCAGTTTTTGAGTTCATATAGTTTACTCCTACAAATCACATTGTCTTTCAGATTGTCTATGGATAAATTGACTGCACAGTGTCTCTTCTCATCCTTAAACTGGCAACGATTCTCTTTAAAAGACTTGAATGACCATTAATCTGACAATCATCCCCATTCCTCTCTTTGTGTATGTCATATGATAAGATCATCCATACCGCTTCATCTTTTGGGTAGACCCCCCTCCCCCCTCCCAAAAGATCACTGATCTTAAGGAGGAAATAGCACACCGAAAACAAGCCCCAAGCTTCTTATTTTGGTCGCATACATTACATATTACATAACCACGACGGTTTGAGTTTGTTAAAAATAGCAGAAGCAGGGCATTACTATGTTTATGTTCCGCAAGCTCTGAAATCTGAGGTAATTCTCGACTTGAGACGAGGGGAACTGTCAATTTGATATTCATCAAGTTGTTCTTTAGTGTTTTATCTCAGCATAACAACAACTGGGAGAGTAAAAGTCTTGTTCTAAAATGCCAAGCCAGTGTTTTTAATTCCAGAATCGCTATATTTTCCACACTATCAAACAGAGGCATCACTGCATCAGCGGGGAAGCCTCGATATGAGTGTATGTTTCTGCAAACACTCTCACATTACTGCCTCCACAACACTTTCACCTGAGTATCTTTTTTGACAATTAATATTTGCGTTTATCATCCAATCTAGTCAACATTTTCACATGTTGGGTCATGAATAAACGTTCAGGCTGAACAGCAGATAAAACTGTTTACATACCAGCGTAGCACATATTGAGGTGATCGGGATAGCCCCTAAGAGAGACTGACCTCTTGGTCTTCTGTGAAGCTATTACTGACAACACGGGCCACAGCTTGTTGAGAGCTCATCTGCCAAAGACATTAACCTCTAACCTTTGCTTACGTCCCGGAGCTGGTCGTCCTTATTACCTCATGCTCCCTCAATGTGCCTGGGGTTCACCTGCAGCAAGCAAAAATCATCAAGATGGATGGGATGGTTTAAAAAGACAGTAATTCCATATTGGCATCCAAAGAAGTCTCATTAGCCGCAACGTGCCTGGTGACAAGTGTCAAGCATGAATTAACAAGGGGACATAATGTGAGACGACTGAAACTGTAGTGCAAAGTGGGGCTGTCAACATGGTGGTTCCCTGCTAACATGCCGGGAAACACCCTGACATCCTGACATCCACAGCTGCTCCAATTCAGGTGCGCCAGAAAGGGAAAGCCGCTCAACAAGACTCAAGAATAGTTGTTGGGCAGTAAGTAGGGGAAGGGCTATTTTCAGGTTACGCTTTGACGTTTAGAAACGTTTTGGCACCATGTTTGGGACGAGTAACAGAAGATTCAAATTGTTCTTCATCAGCGTTTCATCTTAAATCCGCTCAAAAGAAGTATGAGAACAACAACTGAAATAAACCGAAAAAATGTGGGACTGCTCTCAACTTACGTTTTTAAAAGTATTACCTTTATAAGTCTGTACACGCTTCCTTAGAAAAGCATTCATACACACCTGAAAAACTGAAATTTTTACAAATTGTCCCGCTAACACGACTAACGTTAATGTATATTTTATTTTATTGAGACCTTATGCGACAAATCAATGTAAAGTGGTGCATAACTACGGCAGGTAAGGAAAATTATACACGGTGTTTTGAATTAATAAAGCCGAAATTTTACAAAAGTGTCAGTTATCATGTTTTCTTATAATAAAAATAACCATACAGTAAGGTGAACAAAGGAACAATTGCATCAAATGCTGTTTTACATAAATGTCTGTCTATTATGAGTGTGTTTATGGAATTAGAATTCCAAATATACATCAATAATTAATTCCATATAAATAATTAGTCCTATTGTCATTTCAGTATTTCTCTATTTTCTCCTCGTTCTCACATTGTGGTTGTCAAGGCGGAAAACAGATTTCATAGATGGAAAGAAAGCAATAATGTTTTTGACCAGAACTAAACTTTATTCAGCACTGCTACAAAAACAGACAAAATCATGCGATTAGCACAGAATAAAATTATAGCTTCTTGAGCAAAGTATAATGCGTTTTGCCTCTGATGATTTCAAACCAATTTCCAAATACAATAAGCTGAACCATCATTGACACTATTGGGATGGGTTGTAACGTGTTTTTTTTTTTAAATGCTACAACCATCTCCTTACCTAAAACTAAGTAATTACTTCTTCTGACGGGACAGTGGAATATGAATTGAATACGACTTGATGAGGTCTCAAAGAGAGGAAGGGTAGTTGGATCATCACACCCAAATTCAATTTGTGTTAAATGTGCCCTACACAATCTTTGCACACACAAAGTGGTCACCTCAGAGCCAGCTCTCAGAGCTGACTGGCTGGCTGGCTGGATTTTTCTACGTGTTTTTCTGTGTCCTGCCTGGCAGGTTGGCACTCAGAATTGTTTTATTAGTGCCATAGATAGTCCAACAGATTTAATTTCACAAGTGGAGCATTACTGCTTTCGCCATAGTGCTCCACTTGATACTTGTGCAAAACACTTTATTGGACAATATTTTGACAGAATTTCAAATTCAGTGGACAAAATGGTAAAAGGAAAAAAGGAAGGGAGAAAGGAAAGGCAAAACGCCACAGGGGGAGAGAAAAAAAGTGTAGAGGAACAAGAGAATACAAGATAACATCGGCTGAGTCTGTTTCTACACCTGCAGAAAGAGAGATAGAAAGAACAACACAGGTACAAACAACCAACGCCTTTGATAACATCACTGAAAAATACAAAGTATTATTTAACACAAGATGTATTTAGTGGCAGCCAAAACTAACAATAGGGTTTATTTGTATAGAGGTGTATCTGTATAACCTGACTCTCGCCACATGGATGTAGTTCGGCCGAGCTCCACGTGGCTCCACACATCCATCTGGGATTGTTGCCATTGGGAGGGATTTCAATACCACATTAAATGGAAGAGCCAATCAGAATCGCCAGGTGGGATTTTGGTAGATGTGACGTATCAGAGAAGCAACTGTTTGGATCCAGACAACAATGGCGGCTCGGAGCGAGGAAGCAAGCGGTAACATTGGTGCTGCTATTTCATCAGTGTTATCCAATCTACCGAATATTAATTCTTTAAAAGAACACCAGAGAATGGCTTTGAAGGCTTTTGTAAGTGGAAACGATGGTTTCGCCCTTCTCCTGACCGGGTTCATCGTCACGGGTTTGTTTTGATGTGAGTAGTTGAAGTAGCACATCAGTAAAGATGATGGACAAGTGGTTTATTCAATCGTATGCAAGGATTTTTGATAAGGCCCCTCCTTCTGAAATATATCTCCAATGGAGCGATCCCAGATGGATTTGTGGAGCTCTGTGGAACTACATCCATCTGGCGAGAGTCAGGTTAGTATCTGTAAGCACCTGGATTCAAACACCTGTGGGTGCTTGTGAGAGTTTGTGAGAATGCTCAAAAGTGGTTGTGGGGAGCCAAAGACCTGCCCACTAAGGGGTGCTAAGGCAGGCACTGTGGAGACCAGAGCCCCAGACATCTGAAAAGGCCCCCAGAACAGGGAACCCAAGGAGGACCAACAAAGGGATAGCCACATCCCTCATCCCAGAGAAGAGCAGAGGAGAGCTGCAGGAAATTCCCCATAAGCAACAGTGTAGAAGCACCAGGGGGCTGCAGGGAAGAGGGCCTCGTTGCTTGTTGGTCCACCGTCAGCCAGCTACACCAGACCAGATCTAGCAATGAACCCAGAAACCGGAGACCCAAGGGCACACCGCCTTTCAGCAGAGCCCCAGAGTAATCTTTTAAAAACACTGACTTCTTGTCAACACAAAAATATCACCTGCGTATGAACTGTTCTGTTTCTTTGTTTAAAGCTGAAAATTCTTAAATGTTGTATGTTTTACATGTTCAGTATGTATTTTTTAAATGACTGAACAAGCTAAATTATTCAGACATTGTTTTTTTTTTACATTTCACCCAGCTTCTTGCCTTTAAAAAAAATAATGGATTGCATAACAATGGTTTGACATTGTTGTAGCTGTTGTTGGGCATTAATCACACTGTAAACAGAGCAGTAACAGTGAGTGATGTGATCTCCATGTGATGAACACATGCAGATCATCAAGCCTGCCTGACCCTGTTTTCCCGTAACTGCAGACTGCCTCCTAAGGCAACGCAATATAATTTTACTGCCACCAGACACCACCACACTGCTGCAGTCATATTTCTTTTTACACAGCAGAACTGACGCAGCTGTAATTTAACAATTCATGACTTAGCCAGCATTTGACAAATGAAATTTGTAGAAAGATAAGGGAACTGCATTTAACAAACGATTATCGGGAAAATATTAGGTTGCTAAACAGTCTGAGTTTGCTGCATTCAGCTCGCTGTCTGAAAATGATCAAACCAATAAAAAAATAAAAATAAAAAAACGGGTCTGAGCAGGTTACATTTTACTATTTTAGGAAAGTGAATTCAGCAGTGACAAATATGCTCAACGTATGAATCCTAGGATCAATTAATTCATGCAAAAAGTTGCGTCAGTGTTTTTTGTTAGAAATGTGATAAATACATCTTTTCGTCGGTGAACCTCATTTTTCACTTTACATTTGCAAGAAAAAAAAACAAAAGTACTTTAACATGCAGAGAATCGGTGAAGATTGTTTCTTGGTTTACACGATTGGCATGGCAACAGAAAACTCACCACAGGCAAATTTGCACGGCCCCAATATGAATGTGGGAGCACAGCGCGCACATTAAGATGAAGGATTATGAGGTTTTCATTATATTCCTAGCAAAAAAAATGTGCTAAAAGATCTCAAACTAATTTCAGATGAGCAAGAAGCGTACAGCTGATTTAATTGAAAACCATTTAAGTAATTATTACAATGATTCTTTTTTTTTTCTAGATCCTAAAATTCAGTGACAGTGAGTGAAAGGGCCAGGAACCGAGGCATGCTGTACAATTATCAGCTAGCAGCTAACTCTGAGTAATTATGGTCATTCAGAGCTGCAGGGCAGCAAAAGCTTTACTCCTAGAACTCCCAGACAAATCAAAAATAGCTGACGTACATTTTCACTGCTGTTTGGCTTGATGGTCTGAACTTCTGCTACTGCTGCCTTAAAAGTTTTAAATTTTGTATTCAAGGCATCAGATTAAAAAACCTTTTGTGTTGCTCTGTTCATGGACTTGTCCAAGGCTTTTGACACTGTGAACCACCGTCTTTTATTAGACATTCTTTTTAAAATGGCACCTCCAATCATGTTATTTCCTGGTTTGCAGATCACTTGTCAAGTAGAACGTACTGTGTTCAGATGGCGGAGTTAGTTCCACTTTTCTAGAGGTCACAAAAGCTGTACCTCAAGGCTCAGTATTAGGTCCCTTTCTGTTCACTGTTCATATTAATGATCTATGCGCTAACTTATTAAATGCCTCAAACCACGTTTATGCAGATGATTCTATAATTTATTGCTGTTCAGAATCAATCCCACAGGCATTTGCATTTTTGCAATCAGCTTTTCATGCAGTGCAGGTTCACTTGGAAACATTAAAACTGGGTAGATGTGAGTTTCACTATCCTCACCACCTGGGACCTGTTGGAAAGGAAGTCACTGATCCAGGAGCAGAGGGGTGTGGATAGGCCCAGGTTGTGCAGCTTCAGGCCTAGGATGTCTAGGAGCACAGTGTTGAATGCTGAGCTGAAGTCCGCAAATAGCATCCTAACATAGGTGTTGGGATGCTGCAGATGAGTCAGAGCCATGTGAAGTGCTAGTGAGACAGCATCCTTTGTAGAGCGATTCTCCCTTTAGGCAAACTGCAGGCTGTCCAGGTCAGCATGGATGGCATCCTTGATGTATTTCAGGAAGATCCTCTCGAAGCACTTCATAATGACAGGGGTCAGAGCAACAGGATGGTAGTCATCAAGTCAGGTGATGGGTTTTTTTTGGGGGGGGGGAGGCAGGCAAGATGATAGAGGATTTCATGCATAGCGGAACCATGGAGAGCTGCAGAGAGAGGTTAAAGATGTCCAGAAAAAAACCTACAAATTGGTCAGCACATGTGTTTAGTGCCCGACCTGACACCATGTCAGGACTTGCAGCCTTGCTGATACTGACTTTCTTTAAGGAGGAGGTCACCTGGTGCAGCTGCAAGATGAAGGGCTGATGCTGCACCTCTGGCTGAGGAAGATGCTCAAGCCTTCTGCTGATTTGAGAGTCAAAGCATGCAAAGAAGCTATTTAAGGGGTCAGGGAGAGCTGCTGAGCTGCTGGTTGCTGATTTTATAATCTGACAACATGTCAAAATTAAACCCAGAATGTGTTTTACCCACAGAGAATCCATTTGACTTTCTTAAATATATTCCCAGTCAAGGCAGGCAGGTAGTTTAATATCTTGCTTACTGCATAAATGAAGAACAAAAAGGAAGAAAGGAGCACCATAATGGTAGAAATCTGCAAGTCATTATGTGTAATTCAACACCTCATGCGGGAGACAGAGTTTATACAGAGACTGACATCAACCTAATGTGTCTATTCGATCTCTCTATTGCACATCAGCAAGCTTGAATCTGTCTGAGTGCTTATGATGTTCCAGACTTTTAAATCTCTCCTAAATTACATTTTAAACAGAAGTCAGCTTGATTTGAGAACAAATGGGGTATTTTTTCCCATTGTGGCCTTATAACAGTGTTTGAACACTTTATGATAGCTATCTAAAAAGGAGAAACAATCTCTTGGCGTTCGTAAAAATAATTCCCCGGGAAGGATAAATTAATTTGATTTAGGCATGTTTTTTAGAATGGCTGCACAGTGACTCAGTTTGTAGCACTGCTGTCTTACAGCAAGAACGTCCTGGGTTTGAATCCTGGCCTGGGGTCTTTCTGCATGGAGCTTGCACGTTCTCTCTGTGCATGCATAAGTTCTCTCTGGGTACTCCAGCTTCCTCACACAGTTTGCTTGTTTTGTTAATTGGTCTCTTGAAACTGCCCTTAGGTGCGGTTATGTGCATGATTGTTTGTCCTGTGTGTCTCTATGTTGCCCTGTGATGGACTGGCAACCTGTCCAGGGTGTACCCTGCCTTTCGCCCAATGACTATTAGAGATAGGCACCAGCCTTCCTGCAACCCTGCATGGATAAGCGGGTATAGACGACGGACAGATGGATGTTTTTAGACTCAACTCCTCTAAATCTGAGGCCATGGTTCTCCTCTGGAAATAGACCGCTATCTTCCAGTTGAGGGGGTCAACTGGAAGATAGCAGAAGATCTTCAAGCAGAAGAGGAGTTCAGGTATGGTTTTTCAATAGTAGGACCAAGAATCAAGAATCTTTATTATCACCATGTTTTACCATGGTGGCAATTTTATATATATATATATATATATATATATATGTTTGGTCAGTGCAATAAACTTATTTCATATATATATATATATATGTATATATATATATATATATACAGTATATATATGAAATAAGTTAATTGCACTGACCAAACACACTTCCTGAGAACCTTTAAGCATGCCAATAGTCTTTAGGTAATGATAAGATTCATATACAAGTTCAAAAAGTCTGACATCAGTCCCTTAGCGAATGATATGGATCACTGTGGTGTTGCATGAATTAATCACTAAATGCTCCTTCAATGATACCCTCATGCCCGCAGTAAATTCTGTGCAATAATTTTAAGCCTTCATTTATAGAACTGTGCAATCTGACATTCCCTGAGAAATTACAGTGTGCAAATACGCATTACCAGCAGTGTGAATGTAACACGTAACAGACCACAAACGTCTTTGCAGGAGGTGATAGATGAAAGCAAAGTTCTTCAGATGAAGCAATAGAAATTAATCGATGAAAAGTCCAGGTCACGGTATACTACTTTTTTAAAAGAAGGTGATATTTAGAAAATGCAGTATCTACTGTGGAAGTAGTTGTCATAATCGTTTAAAAGAACATTTATATAGGTGCAGCTATAAGTAGCCTGACAACGTCTTAGAGCAAGATGGTTCAGGATGCAAAACCCTGTAAAGGCCTTTCTGCAAAGTTTCCATGTTCTCTCAGTTAATGCCTGGATTCTCTATGAATACTCCAGCCTCCTCCCTTGATTGCTTTCTGGGGGATGACAAGGGTTCCCGGGCCAGAAGGGATATATTTAGTCTGGCCAGAGAGTTCTGGGTCTGCTCCAGGGTCTCCCCTCTGTGAGACATCCCTGGAAAACCCCCAAAGGGAAGCCACCTAGGATGCCCCTGATCAAATACCTGCTTCAAAGATTTTTGGCTTGGTAACTTGGATTATTTACCCAATCTAACAAAGATAATGGGGAACAAACACAAAGTGTAAACGACATTTGTATTGTAATAGGCAGAAACTCTTTGGCACATTTTTTTTTAGATTTCAGTATTTATGATTTAATTTCCTTAAATGCACTTGCTCCTCAAACGTGTTCTTGTAAATCCAAAATGCATCATTTTAGCAACAATGGCGGCATCTAGTGGTTCTGACATTTTTTACAACAAGACTTAAAATGATAGTCGTCCTTCAGAGGCAATTAAACATCGATGAATGTCTTTTTAATCTGACCATGAACTGCATTTTCTTAAACGTGCTTCGTATAAAAACTGTTGCTCCATTCACAGATTTGATCGCAAACAGGCAGACGTCCACCCTTACGTGGTGTACTTGAAAGCACCACGAGCAGTGGGGAGGCGGGCTCTTTGATGTCAAGCTGTCGGCGGAGCTTCTGTGTAACTTCTCCTCGAAGGTAATACATATTAAAAAATAGTTTTATATCGTCGTTACTTTAGTTTGCGCCCGTACAAATCATAGAATTAGGTAAAATAAGCATTTGAGCGCTAACAATAAACACTAATGACGTAATGAGGGCGCTAACGTAAAGCCTCGTTGGCTTTACTCCGTGAGTTTGCTAAATCAGTAAGGTCCTTTTTAAATCTTGTGAATGCCACAACCGTAAGTAGCGTTATCGTAATAATAATAAAAAAAGATAATATGCAGGAGACGATTTGAGATATTGGTCTGTTTGTCATATTTGGAAATGGCTTGCAGTGTGAAATTCACTTCCACCAAAATGACCACCAGCTTGAAGCGCCATTAAGAACAAAAGAAAGTCCAGTCATGCCAGACTGCTGCTTTGCTCTCAAAGTCAGGCTTCACTGTAATATTTTAATCTTTTATCTTGATCAACGCAGGTGCATCTCAGTCATATTCTAGTTCGTTTATTTCAATGTGCTGGTGAAGATTCTCAGTCATCCAGGTCATGGTTATTCCAAAAACAGTAAAAAACAAAGCAACTGGACTAGTTTTGATCATATATTTCAATGGGAACATTTTAAGAAGTGATATATTTTAAGCGTTTATTTCTGTTAATGGTGATAACCGTGGCTCACCGCAAATACAATCTGACATTTGATTTTCTAGCGACATTTGAATGTTACATAAAGAAGGTTTTTTAAGTTATTTTGTGACTGCCAACCCAGTCATGTGCAGACAGCGACGTGCGGGTAAGAAGAAGAAGCTTCTAGAGTAAGACTGAAGCTTTTCTTCTATTTCTCACCTTTTCAGCCTGAAAAAAAGGAAAGTGCCTGCAGTGCACTCAAAGCAAAACATTTTTTTTTAAAATTCTACTGCTGTTTATAATTGATCTTTCTGAAGACAGTTTCAATTTTATCTTGTTACTTTTTTATACACAGCTCGGAGACTATTGCTTTTAAATGACCAGTTAGCAGCCTAATAAGATCCTTTGGCATGAATTATTGCAATATTGAAACACCTCAGTATTCTTCACTGTTAGTTGAGGGTCCGTCTTACAAAACGCATGATTTCTACAGCTGCTGCTGGATCAGCCTAAACTATCGGCATGAACTCAGGAGATTGAAGCTAGAGCTTGATCCTGGACATATCCAAGTTTGATATTATTTATGATTTCATTTTAAAGTGGGAAATTAGCTTTCCATAGAACCTACAACGATAAAAATAATTTTATAAGCAGTTATTACTGTTTAACAGCAACATTTTAAGTTTGGTTTGACTATGAATAACTATTAATCGGTGCCAAAAGCAATTGTTAACAAAGTTAGTAATGTTCGGGCACCGCCTGATTATCAGGGATTAATAACCAAACAGGTCCCGCTCTCCGTCAGTTATTATTTCACGAATACCTGCCTGACGAGTTGTGGTATTATTGGACAACAGCTCAAGGAGTGAATTTGTGCACTGCTGCTCTCAAACAGCAAGAACTGCAAATATATACAAAATAAAGACAATTTCTCTCAAAAATACAAGAATTTATTAATAAAATATTTCAACTTCCAGCTAAAATACTTTAGTCCGGAAACTATATAATTAGACTAGTAACAACTAAACTACTAAATAAAACTGGGTTTATGTATGTTTAAGAACCAAGGTTTGTTTTAAGGAGTTGGGATTAAGGTCAAATTCATTAAAAACAACAATGGCAAAGACGAAGAACCCTTCAGCCAGAGTTTTGCAGCTCTATGACGTTCAGGGGATTCCAGCTGTGACCCCTCCTTCCTGGGAGCTGTGCAGGGAAATGGGGTTCATGCTGTGGCGAACAGGCCTAAACCGGACTTTAGCTCAGTTTTTCTGTAAAACATTCCACACCTGTCTAGGAGTCATTTCAGGTGGCTGTCAGGTGTGAGCCACCTGAACTGACAAAGCCTGTTTGCTGTTGCGATAACCCAGATAACTATTAATATGCTTCCGATTGGTAAAATGATCAGACTGCTGATGACACTCAGCTATATTTGTCCATAAATCCTGACGAATCCAATCAATTACTTCGACTACAGGCACGTCTTGACGACATCAAAACCTGGATGACTTTAAATTTCTTGCTTTTAAATTCTGGCAAGACAGAAGTTTTTTGTTTAGGATTGTCAAACTTGTTCCTTTGTGGTCTTCCTTTTTTGAAGTCATCTCTAATGCTTATGATGTCTCACTTTCTCCCATGGTTGCTGTTTTGTACGGAGGGTCATTGCTTTTTTCTCCTTACTGACTAGACCAGGGGTCACCTACATGGTGCCCGTGGGCACCAGGTAGCTCCCCAATGTGGTGCCCTTAATTAAGCCTGTTCAAAAAAAAAGTACCACAACCCTCCAGTGAGCTGCATCAAAGGTGTTATTTTATTAAGTTGCTCCTCCTTTTTAATCATACCTGTATTTATATAGATTTAAAAACGACAAAAGCATTAAAAACATCTTTATATTACGTAAAGTTAAGGTGAGCTTGGATTTTTGTAGTTCAAAAGTCAGTAGTGGTAACCTTTGGTATGAAACAGTACCGATGAAGTAGCTTGGTGACCCCTGGGCTAGACGCTTGATTTTATTTAAATGGTAGGCTGCTACTCCTCCATCACACCATCACTGGATGTCTGTCTGTGATAAGCTTGTCATGTCAACCTGAGATTTAGTAGGTTTGTCTTTTTTTTTCTTTTCTTTTTTTGATGGGATTGATTTTCTTCCAAGGTTGTTGTAAAAAAAAAAAGAAAAAAAGAATTGGTAATTAAAAATAAAGTGCCCAAAAAAGACCCTTTGAAACATAAAGTCTGTCTGTGACTTTAAAAGAAAATGCAAAAAAGAAAAAGAGAAGTATCAAATTTTTGTTTCATTCAGGTGTATTTAAAATAGTGTGTCTTTTTTTGTTTAAGGCGCGCCATGAGTGACTATGAGGATGCAGACCTCTTCATTGAACTTTGGGCTTCACCGCCAAAAAAGAAAGCGAAGAAAGACTCAAAGAAGGCCAAAAAAGCTGTAAAGCATAAGAAGAGCAGACCCAAGGCGACGGACGAGGGCGCCCAGAAGAAAAAGAAAAACTCAAAATTCCAAGAAGTGATGAGGGAAAAGAAGAAAGAAAAGAGGAAGGGAAAGGACAAGGACAAGAAGAAAAAGAAAAACAAGTTGGCTTTGAATCTCGATGGTGATTTTGCGTTCGCAGAAAGCGGGAAGCTGAACTCCTTCCCTGAAACATCTACCAAAGAAGCCAGGAGAAAAAAGAGGGTGGCGTTCGCTTCCTTGCCCTCCCCCGCACACGTCAAACGTCCCGTCTTCGCCTCGTCCACGTCGGAAGAAAGCAAAGCTGCCGGGGAAGACGAGAGCCGCTCCCAGGGGGGGGCAAGAAGCCAGGTCCGACCACCTGATGGCGACTCTCAGCACAACAGCGATGACATGAACAGCCAGGACCTGTTCATCACCCAGAAGACGTTCAGAGTGTCGCCCTCTGACACCTCCAGCAGCGAAGCCTGCGACAGAGCTCTTTCTGAGTCCCCCCATTTGTTCACGCAGCGAGACAACAGCCAGCCCCCCACAGCGGGGGAGACCAAGGCAAGCGGCGGAGCGTCAGATAGAGGACGAAGCGGAGCGCCGCAGCAGGGTCTGCTGGAAATAAAAACGGAGCGGGAGGAAGAAATTCACCAGCTTCTAAAATGCTCCTCCCAGACACACCAGGCTGCAGAGAGCAAAGGGCCTGAACACGGCGGGCGTCGTTTCTTGGATCACCCGCTGGTTATAAGCCCCACCCAGGACCCCGCTGTGATCCGGCGACGCCTCTCCTACCGCCCGTACACCGGTGAGCCGGCCAGGCTTCCTGCTTCAGCAAGCGCCGCGACTCAGACGGAAAACTTCTTCACGGCGGAGCTCTCCTCCTGCCTCAGCTTCTGCTGGAAGAAAAGAGCGGCTCCGCAGGGCCAGGACGACGAACCTCTGGATCTGAGCCTGCCGCGGAGGGCGAGGGAAGGGCTCTGCGTGTCCGTGAAGAAGCCCGAGGAGGGAGCGGCAGAGTGCCGTGAGCAGACGGCACCGCAGGCGAAGCGTGCCGCCGTTAAGGAGGAACCTTCAGGCCACGGTGAGGCCACGCCCAGCCCTCCGTCAGAGGCTGACACCAAGTCGGCCAACACCACGACCTCCAGCGAGGACGACCACCACTGCCACGCCGGGAAGCGAGACCTGAGCCAGGTGAGTCCAGTCGGATTGTTAAGAACTCCGTTTATGTCAGTAACTTATAGGGACGGGTACCTTTCACATTTCAACCGATACGATATACCAATACAATACCGATACCATAACGATACGATACCCGGTGCCTGGGAGTCTTTACGGTACCTATTTTCGGTACTTTCTCTGTATGTAGTAATAAATGTTAGTTTATAAATAAAATCTCTACATTTTTTCAACTTAACATAATTATTTCTCAATGTATAAACTTGTTTGGATCTTAAAATGAACCTTTTTAAATTATTTATGAATTGTTAAACATTGCCTGAATACACAGCACTTAAAACTAATTTTTACCAAAACAGTTCCGGCACGAGGTGAATGCGGGACTGAACCTGTGTGCGAATCAAATTCAAGGAATTATTTTAGCGCAACAGTTTCCGAGAAGAAAAAACACTAAATTAAAAATATTATATTTTATCCAACCTGTCCGGGGTGTACCCCGCCTCTCGCCCCTTGACAGCTGGAGATAGGCACCAGCACCCCTCGCGACCCCAACAGGGATAAAGCGTGTAGGAAAATGGATGGATGGATATTTTATCCAGCTTTGTAAATCAGAGCGGTCTAGATTTGCAACCAGGGAACAGAGGCTCTGCTCTGCACTCTTTGCTCTGACTACAGACGGGTTTAAAGACAAGGCAGCAGCTGTCGGAGAAGTGAAGGAGCTCACAGCAGCACTCGCCGCTCTCCCAAGACAATAACTCCACAACGATCGCAACTTTCACGGAAGTCACCAATAACAGAAGAAGGTCCGCTAGTCGCTTTTTTTGGATTTGGCGAGGTCAGAAAGGCTCACCTTGGCTTCTCCAAATCAGCTGCGTGTCATTGACATCAAATAGGTCAATTTTTGTGTTGTAAAACTTTCTTTAATAGTGACCAAGGCTGGTTTAGGTCTTAACCGACCGACTTGCTTTAATTTGGGGCGAACAGTTTTAAACCTTAAAACGATTGTTTGAACAGGACAACGATCCTAAACACACATCACAGCAAAAAGGGAACTAATAGTAAGTAAATATGTTCTTGAAGTGAGTGTGTTTGTCCTTGATGTGAGCAGGTAAGTTTAAATGATCTGCCAATAGAATATTTTTGCACTTAAAATAGGAACAACTCATCTCCATCGCCTTATTTCAAGTGCAGTATATCTACTTATCTTATTTTAAGGGTCAAAATACTCATTCTATTGGCAGATACGCTTATTTACCTGCTGAAATCAAGGACAAATACACTAATTTCAAGAAAATTATACTTACTTTTAATTCCGTTTTTGCTGGACGTCAACTTTGGAACGCATCACGGAAGTTAACACTAAGCTCCAAACTCAAGCCCATTGAAAAGTTTTGGACTGCGTTTAAAACCCGGATCTATCCTAAATAAGCCACCACTTTAAATTGACTTTACTCATTTTTGTTTGAAAATAAAAACTTGGTCCCAGTGCCCAAGCCACAGAGATAACCCCAGGCTTGAGAGGATTGTGAAGCAAAGCCCATTCATGTGAACTGCGGCTGGAGTCAGTGCTTCGGGAGGCACCGCACACTAACATATCCGTTATTTCTTTGGCGCTAGAAGCCTGGGGAAAAGGAGCTAAACAACTTTATTACTGCTGACTGATTCAAAGTCGTCTTCTTCAGATGAAAGCGACGTTTCACCTGGAAATCAACGACTGGAGAAGGATCGGAGTGTGAAGTTTCCACAGTCAGCAGGTATTAGGGAAGCCCTGTCACATGCTGCCGTTGGCCCCACCCTGTTCGATCAAGTCTGAAGTCTGAGCCACCGTCTTCTGATAAACTTTAGAGCACTTCATCCTTCTCTTGGCTGACGTGGAAATGCTGATTTCATTTTCCAATAAGACTTGGTACCTGCTCATCCGGCCAGAAGTACGAATAGCTGCTGCAGTGACCGTGGTATCATTATGCTTCGCTGGCCGCAGATCTGGCTTGATCCTAAACCCCCACGGAGAATCTGTTGAGTTTTGTCAAGAGGAAGACGGGAGACACCGGAGCCATCAAAGAAGAGAAGGGCGCTGCTAAAGCACCTCTGGCTTCCTTAGCAGCTCAGCAGTCCCTCAGACTGATCCCCTCCATGCAATGATGCAGTAATCCTTCCAAAAGGAGATCAGACCAAATATGGATTCCCTACACCACAGGTTCCCAAAGTGCAATGTCAGAGAATATCCTCGTTTTAATACAGCAAATGTATGCCTTTAATCCTGGAAAATGATACGTTTTGTTTCTCCAATATTTACGACTTTGAGAACATACAATTTGGGAGTTTCTTTGTGGAAACGTACTCCTACGTGGCCGACAATTTATTTTCTTTAATCTACGATGGCCGTGATATTACTTTTCTTAATTATGAGAAAGTAATAAAAAAAAAGAAATAGAATATTAAAGTCATAATATTACCAAAGTCGTGATATTACGAGAATAAAATCACACAATCATTTCAAAGTCCTGATACCAATGATAATTTTAAGCTGATGTACTTAAAATATTTAGTATTTAGTGAAAGCTATACCAAGGTGTACCTTTGCAAGATGCTTAACATTCCTAATTTTAACACAGGGAAAGACTATATTATTTATTTTTTGTTAAGACTTCTCCTAAAATTACTAAAGACGACTGTGATTGTCTCTTTGAGGGCAGCAGACTGTAAAGTTTGGGAACCCTTGGCCTTTACTTTACTGGCATTTCTATGTTTAAAAATATACTGTGTAACATTCATATTATCTTCAGTTTGTGTTTTCATGGGCTGTAAGCCACAACCAACAGTTTCCATGTTTCAAGTCTGCCAATAGTTGATCAGGATGGCGTTGTTACAGAATAGCGCTGAATCCTCACAGCTAGAGTTCTGAATGTATATTTTAACACAAGCTGAGCTCGTTTCCTTCTTCTCGGGCTTCAGGTCAGAGCGGTTCAGCTGAGACTGAACAAACCCTTCTTCTTCAAGACCAAAGGAGGGGAGCGGTCCCCCCGTCCAGATTCGCCGCTGATGAAGCTCGCTCAGGGCAGAGACGGTAAAACCAAGACGTGCCGTTTAGGAAGGATGTGAATGAATCCCAGCCTGCACGCTTCTCACCAGATGTCTTCCAAACTCTGGAACATGCAATAATAAATAATAACTTAGCCTGTGTTATAGTTTTAACTTGCTTAAGAAGGATAAAAACAGTTGCCATCTGCAGTTCCAAACCTAATCTTTGGAAGAATTTCCACGTTACATTTTCTACAATTTTTTTATGAGCCTCGTTTACAAACTCCACTGACATATCAGTTTTTATATTTGACAAGGCTATAGAACTTTCATCAACTGTAATTAATTGGATTTGTTGTGCAAGAGTTTTGCCTTTCATCAATTAAAGTCAATTTAAGCTAAAGACCAAGGTTCAGTTTCTTTTATTATAAAAGAAGAAGAAGCAGCAAGCTCCTTAAGAGCGTTCAGCACTGAAGTTTATTTATTTTAGCCCTCTATAAGCACATATACAAGCTTTGGATGGTATACACAGGTCTCCATTTTACTCCAGTTTGTTCGGTAGACAGTGACATAGTGGGACTGGTACAGGGGGAAATATTTCTACCTGCCGTTCAAACACTAAAGCAAGAACAGTCTTGCTTGTTGCTCCGTCTTGGCAGATTTTTGACAGCTCAGCGTCCTTGGCGACGAGATTTCAGCAGCGCTAAAAACTATTCACCGAGCCTGTTACATCAGAAAAGTCTTCCTTCTGGAACGGCCTAGTTGTGCCTAAACAGCTTGATCCCCATCCAGCTCCAGAGGTGGAAGAAGACATAGACGGGGATGGTCACCGGCAGCAGCAGGCTGTAGAAACACAGGCTGTTGCTGCTGGTGCAGCCCTGAGGGAAGTTCTCGTCCACAGCGGCAGAGTAGAACAAACCGAACAGAGACACGATGGGGACCAGACCCACCATCACGGACAGGGAGAACATCCTGGCAGTTCTACGGCAATCAGCTGACGGATGGGTTTCGGTGGGAGTTCAGCGCGGCAGAGGTCTTTAGGTATTCTACTGGGCTGGCGCGCTCGGTGTCTGCGCGTCTGTCTGCAGCAGCCTGGCGTCCTGCGGGATCATGTTAGGAATGCCGTCAACGATGGGGTAAGCGATGCCGAGCTCCTCGTTGATCAGCTCGCTGGTGTCGGCGTCATACCTGGGGATGGACAAGACACGTTATTCTGCCATGAGCGTGTGCCAGATAGGAGACAGAGTCTCAGCTTTTCCGCTTTTTAATAAACACGTTCCAAATTTATGCTCTGATTTTATTTCCCTACCAATCCGCCAGTTTCCTGCAGCAAGAAATGCAACAGAATGACTTAATATAGCCTCGCATAACCTGGGTACGGGTTCAAGTCGCTTCACTCCTTTGGCCGTTTCATGCCTTTGCAGGATGGGTTCAGGTAAAAAAAAAAAAAAAAAAAAAAGACTAAGGATGTTTGAGCTTGACGCTAGCTGTCATTTTCTATGTCTTCCAGAAAGGTTTTCTGTATTTTTGTTTTGTTTCTGTCCATAGGTGACTTGTATGGGCTATCTGAGCCCCAGGTAAGGTGGTGGAGGGGCCAAAAACGCATTTCTGAATTCCCACGAATAGGGTGAAAACTTTTTTTTGTTTGTTTACAGGCAACAAACATTTCCAATCCAATCAGGTGTGTTTAGTGCAGATTACTTCCGTCTATGACCAATCTGAGGTAGCCTCGGAACAACAAACATACTAAAGTTGTTATTTATGAGTTTTAACCTTGCACAATACTTTTTACACTGACGTTTATTCTTGCTTTGACGATCTTACCTGTAGCACTTCGACGTTCGTCTTAAATGTAAAGTGCATTACAAATAAAATGCATTATTATTATTATTATTATTATTATTATTATCGTTGCTATTATTATCATTGTTATTATTATTATTATATTATTATTATCATCAAAGTTTTCACAAATGAAATAGGAGGTGACGCTAATCGCAAACTGCGTTTATTGAATAAGCGCAAACAGCGGATTAGACCTTTCACCAAATGCAGAGTTGGATGCTGACGTCAATTTAATTTTTTAATTAGTCTCAGTTTTAATCTCAAGCCCTTTTATCACCCCTCAACACGCCCGACAGCCGGTCGTCCGCTTACCTCAGTGGCTTCTTGGACAGCGGACAGACCAGTACTTCCAGCAGGGAGGGGTCAAAAGGCGGCGGTACGTCGTCCTTCACCTCCGCAAAGCTCCTCACCGACACTCGGCCGCAGGCTGTCAGCGTCTGGACGGACGGAGCGAGATTCGCATGACGGCGGAGACGAACCGTTTGTGACACCAACCTGCTCAAAACATTCTTCAACATGACCGACACCCAAAGGGCTCCTCTCTAACAGGAAGCGTCAGTTCCAGTGCGTCTGGAATACAAGTCCGACGAGCAACCTGTAAGAGGCTCTAAAAGGTTCCGCTGGAAAATTGCTTTGATCAAAACGATCAAAATCACCGTAAACGCGTCTATATTACCGTTGTTCTTTAACCGTATGTTTTTTTTACGGTGAAAGAAATGAAAGTACCATAAATGACGTTACTCATATTACGTTTGTTGCCACATTTCCCCACATGATGGCAGTGTCTATCCATTATTTTCGCTAATTCAGAATCAGAATCAGAATCAGAATACTTTAATAATCCCAGAGGGAAATTACTTTTGTTACACGCTCCAGATATTCAGATATACAATTTTTTTTATATATATACACAACATTCCACACACATATATATATATATATATATATATATATATATATATATATATATATATATGTATATGTATATATATATGTATGTATATATATATATATATATATATACATACATACATACATATATATATATATATATATATATATATATATATATATATATATATATATATATATATATGTATATATATATATACATCCACATATATAACTATAGATCCAAAATTATTATCCAAAATCCAAATAATTGAACCTTGCTTCTCTGTTTTACGATTGACTGGAAGTGGGGCTTAATTATGTAAAAAGGATTTGAATTACACCAATAACATATCTATCGACATTTCTCAGCGTTTTATAGATATATTTAATCCCTTCTGAGACGTCTGCCGCTCACGTCTCATAGTTGCATTTTGTTTCATGAAAAACAATAACCTGAGTCACATCTGTTGTATTGAAGAAACTATTGTACAAGTAAAGTTTGTGGACTTTTACAGCAGCTGACATTTATATTCTAGTTTTATTGAAGCCCCATAGACCTTGGGAAAAGATTTCCCAGCAGGTTAAATCTATACAATATTAAATATTGTCAGTGACTCTGCTGCCAGCAGCAGCAGAATGCGTTTTCCAATCCATACGGCTGAAGATATTGCTCTGAGACTTTCCTGGAAGGGCTCCAACTTGTTTTAAAACTGCTTCCAGCTGTAATATATCCTGTCACCAGGTACCTGACAGACCTGCTAATGCACTTTTTTTTTTTCCTTTTCCCAGCCGCCATGGATGTCTTGAAAACACAGGCGTCGGACAACTGTACACCTTTATTCTCTTTTTTTTGATGGGGACCTGTTTACTCATGGAGTATCCTTCAACTCTGACAGTTCTGTGGAACACTGTGGTTACGATAACACTAAAAGCATTCAATACGACTCCTGGTACAAATAGGTCAGAAGTCCTTACCCTTTTCAACGACCTAAACAACATAAAACCTTAGAATAACAATTCTGAAAGCATTGTTTCCTTCATTAGAAGAAAGATTAATTGAATATAGAATTACTCAAACACTTGACAAATTATATTTTATATTACCTACTTTTTCTGCATTTATCAATTGAAGTTTAAGATTGGATGCAGAATGTTAGTTGAAAAACATAAAACATTTTTAAAGCATCTACAGATATGTTGCAGATTTCAGAAGCAGGCAGATTTGGTCCCAGATTCTAAAGAATCAAACCTTTCTCCATTCTTCTTGGCAAACCCTCTAGCTCAGCCAGACTGAGTCGCATGGAGCTGCTTCCATTACATTTCACATTTTCTGTTGTGACAGTTTTCTGTCTCAACAGAGGCCAAAAAGTTTCAATTTGGTCTCATTAACATCTTCTTGGATAGGTTTGCCTAATCCCCAGCATTGCTTCAAGGATTTTCCTTCAACAATGGCTTTCTTCTTGTCGCTCTTCCATCACTGGATTTGTGTAGTGCATGACCAGTAGCTGTTCTGTCAACAGGTTTTCTCACCTGAGCTCAGGATCTTTGCAGATCTTCCAGAGTTACAATGGGAGTCTTAGTTGCTTCTCAGTACCTGGGCTTTCAGTTTGGATGAACATCCATGATGCATTTTACCAGTGTTCCATAAAATACTCATAATTTTTTTTTCTTTTTACTTAATTCAGTTTTAAACTTCTCCACAAATTTATCCATGACCTATCTCCAGGGTTGCTTGGTCAGAAAAGCTGCTTTTATGTTGAGTTTAAATCCAACAGGTGGCCGCCGTCAAGTTTTTTTTTTTTTTTTACTTCAAAAGGCAGTTGGTTTCACAGGTTTTTATTCAAGGGTATCAGGGTTAGGGGATGCCATTTACATGACATGCTGTTGAGATTCTGAAAATCATGTTTTATTTTCCGTCACATTAAATCCCAGTAAAATAAACTGAGGTTTTGTAGAAGCATTGCAGTCACAACTGAAACAAGAGCAATGCAACAAAGGCTTTTGGAGCAAAGCATCTACATGTTTATGTAAATATTCTTTAAATAATGAATCATGCATTTTTCCCCCCTCTTTTCCTACCTCATTCCCATATTGTGAGTTAATAACTCTGAAATCAAATAAAAAAAAACTCTAAAGTCTTTAGAGTGCTCAGTCTCTGTGAAGCAGAGCAGCAACCATTACCAAGTGATGTTATAAGTTGGGGCGTATGCCCAATACAAGAAATGCAAGAAATATGGTTCTTGCATTTCAAGACCTTTACACAAACATAGTGTCATACTAGAGCCTGTTGCAGATTAATGATGTGATTCACAAAGAGTTATTTGATGTTTTTTTGTTTGTTGTGAAAGTTAAATAACACAAAGCACATTTAATGGCGCTCCAGAACATAACATTGCGTGTGTTATCGAGTGATCATCTTCCAGGTGGAAGGTTTGGGGTTTGATCACCATTTGTTCATCCGGACTGCAAACACAAAGGAATGACAGAGTGAGCGAGGTAAAATAGTTAAAGAGGCTCTGTGGAGAACAAAGGATTTGAAATGACTCTCTTACATCGTCATATTCTCCTTCCCAGGAGGCAGACTTTCATGCAATCTTTTAAAGTGGTCTTGATCAATATCCCTGCCGACTAAAACATATCCACAGAGGAGGAACAGTGTCTGAATTAGAAAATAAACAGCAAAAAAAACAAACAAAACTGAGAGATGATACACCCTGGAGTAGATCTTCAGGTTCTCTGCAATTAATAATTTTTATAATTTTTTATTTTTCATTGTAACTTTTTGTACATTCCAGTGAAATTTGTCTTCTGCATTGAACCCATTCTTTAGGGAGCAGTGGGCTGCCACTGTGAGACATCTGGGGTGCATTCTGAAGGTAAGGGTCTTGCTCAGAAACCTAGAGTGTCAGAGATTTGAACCAGGGAACCTGCGGCCTGACGGACCACTGCCCCTCACGCTTATGCTAGATATGTTACTTCTGTCAAACTATGTCATGGTCGGAATTTTTTACAGACTGGATTAAAGCAATGGAAATGTAATGTATTTTTATGACAGGGTCCTGGTGACAAAGATCAGAATAATAATAAAAAAAATTATTCTTAACTTACTGATCTGTTATGCGTAGACACGACACTCATTGGTCCTCTGAGCCTAGCGCCGTTTTTACGGGAGAATGATTAGTTGGTCAGATTTGAGTTGCTAAGACAAAAGGCACACTTCTGTGAACAGTCAGTTACAGGACGGAAAATAAGTGGAAAAGCAAATGTTCACAGACAAACTTTGAAAGACCTGTACAAAGTCCAGAAAATTTCAGTCTATGCTACATAACTTTCCTTAATGAAAAGTAAATACAGATTAAATTACAAGTAACTCAAAATGCAGCAAGTTAAAAAGCTCAACTTGAAAAGAACAATGATTAAAAGAACAATAATAAACAGTTAAGTCAATAATGATTCCCCAGGCAAATTTACATTTAAAGTAATATTTTAATTTTAAACAGCATTTGTCTTGTGGCAGAAAGTAATATCAACATTCTTGAGCAGCTCTGCCAGATTCCAAACTTTAAGCTGAAATGAAATGTAAATAAAAACTGATCAATTATAGTCTTCATTCTCTGAGCAAGTCCACTATCACCTCAAGAACAAAGGTGTGTCCTTTGTCCTTTCTGACGACAATGAAGTCCAGATTTTGGACAGGGAGGACAGATGGTTTGAAAAGGAGGGGGGGGGGGGGTGAGAGAAGCCATCTTGGTCAAAAGAGAAAAGCCAACAAAGGGGAAAGATTGCGCTTCCAACTCCCCAGAGTGTACAACTTGGTCTTAAAACTCATTCCAAAGAGATTACATCAGCAGTCTCACCTGGATTCAGGTGACCAAGTCTTCCACTCACACCAAGCAATAGCTTTTAACGACCCAGGACAGTGATGGTGGGTCAATGATTTGACTGAGAATGAGCCTAGGAGGATGGGCCTCCATGTCCTTAAAAACAGAAGCACTACAACAGCAGGTTGCTCAGTGCGAGACACCAGACCTGACAAGGACTCCTGGATAGGTGATGAAACGTCTTCAGAAAGAACTGAATGAAAGTCTGGTTGCCTCTGATTTAAGCCTGTTTGCTGTTGCGATGCCCCGGATAACTGAGAATTTGCACCGGCATTTCTTCATCCTCTTTTTACATTGTATCATTATGTTTTGAGAGATGCCTGTCTCATTTCCTGTTAGACAACCAGCTTCATCGTTGGATGAAAATAACTTCCAATCTAAATATACCAGGGGTATGAATATTTTTCAGTTCGATTTTGTATTCTTTTTGTTAACTATAGATATTGTTCTTTATTGCTGTTTTTATTATCTGTTTTCTGCTTTATTTTTTCAGTCCTTTTCATTATGTTGTATATATCCATTTGATTTTAAAGATTTTTTTCTATGATATCATATTTAAAAAATATGTTTTGTTGCGCTGGTTGGATACTGACTCAGCGCTTTGCTTACTGCTTTGGCCTGATATGCTGATTGATTTCAGCAACTCATGCAGAAGTACAGCAAAACTCACTGGGTGTCATTTCCTTCATAAAGTTAAATGTTTGAAGACAATTTTAAAAAGTAAAAACTTTGGAGTCTAATGAAGAAGACAAAAATTGGTTTTACATCTCTGGGGTGACAGAGCAGCCCCCTCAGCAGGAGGCAGCTTGGATCCGGCAGCGGAGAGTCTCTCCCACGCTGTTAAACACTAATAACTTAAGAGATTTGTGGCCCAGAGAAGAGATCTTTTAATGTTCCAGTTTTCTGCACAAAAAGCTTCACTTTACCAGAAACAGGCCTTCGAATCACACCTTCATGGCTTTTTTCATGAGGCTCTGCGTCTGAACGTTAATGCGTTTGATGTTTCGGACATGCATTGGATCACCAGACAGTTACACAATGCTCTCCGTATCGTAGCTGTGTATGTGTGAGAGAGGAAGTGTGGAAGGCAATGGAGCAGACGCAACAGAGCGCCAGGCATCTCCCAACCTGCTGGGTGTCTTCTGACATCCTTCATCATGACCCACACTGCTGACCTTTTCAGGGGTGGCTCACAGGTGCACTCGAGTCCGTGGTGACGGCTTCTTCCTCAGGTGTGCTCTGTGGAAAAGTTCTTAAGAGTCAAGTGGTGCAGCGTATTGGCAGTAATTTTCACATTCTGGAGGAGCTTGTAAAAATCTCTCCTTTTGCCGTTTTTTTCCTCCGTCAGACAACTGTCAAAGTAAACAGACAGAATCTTGCATGTTTCATGATGGCAGAGTAAATCTAGCCAGGCTGCAAACCTTTATGGGAGCTCTCGCTGCTTCCTGATAAGTTGCATTCATTAGTTTAATTCACCCTGACCTAAATATGGAGTGTTTCATAGTGCTAAATTACCTCTCTCAAGACTTTCAATAATGAAAAAAATACCTAATTTCAAATTTTATTGTCTTATCTTGTTTGCACAGAAGAGTATTTTTTTTTGTTACCTAAGTTGCCATGACAATGAAACATTAAATTTACATTGCTTAAAAAAACGGCCCACAGGAGCCGAAACTAATTTAAATCAGGGCATCGTTTCTTAAGATACTCTCAAGAGGTGAACGTTTTCATTAACAGATCTATACTGACATGAAAAATCAGAGCTGGGTCTTGAAGTTTGGATTTCCACTGCAAGGTATTACAAAGTTTGCTTGGATTCTTGTTTGACGTTTTCTGTCTGATTGGTTAAGGGGCATTTTCACCTCACAAAATAATGAAATGCTGTTGTCTCTGTTTATCATCCTTAATAGTTACATGATTTGCCAGTACAGTGGTATCAGATGATGTCTGGACTTCAGCGAAACTAACAGCTTCTCTCTTTCTGAATGGCAAGCAATTAGATTTCTTACTTCTTCCTGCTGGTGTGAACTGGAAAACAGACATTTGATGTTTTATGTCAGTTAGGGAGTCCTGATATATTTGTACATTCTACATCCCAGAATACTCAGAGGCAGAACATTTTAATGATCTGCCTCTGAGTTGAATTTTTAATCCTTTTTTTTCAAATTCAGAAGATTACTATGCCTTTTAAGGAATTTAGGATAGCCTAGATGATGTCATGGCTTTGCACGTTTCTGATAGGTTAGTTCACAGGATCTTATGTATTTGGAGGCAAACCTGTTGTATTTTAAGGCAGCACCCTGTTTTCTTGTGTGACATCATGAAAAAAAATCTAAAGAAATCAGCCAATATTTCTATATGAGTTATGGAGGCCAACAGATTTGATTAATCTTTGGTTGCAATGTCCCGATGTTTGTTCATTTATTCAATGGGTACAAAGACCTTAATTTTTAGAGACAAACCCTGTGGTTTGATGAAACTAAAAGTCAAAGGTTTGGTGCCCATCATTTTATTTAAAAGAAAATGTGGAAAGTTTGCAGGCCTGAGAAGTCCATCCCACTGCGAAATACAGAGTTGGCAGCATCGTGCTGTGGGGAAGGGGGGGGGGGGGTCCACTTTCAAAAAGAGATGGCATCATGAGGAAAGGATATTATTTGGAATTATTGAGGCAACATCTTGAAAAATTAGCCAAAAAGTAAAACCTGGCCATTTTGGGTTTTACAAACGGACAACGACCCGATCACCAAATCAATTACAAATGAGAACACGGTCAATGTTTCAGAGTGCTACCACAAAGCTGAATGTTTTCTTTTAGCAGCCTGACAGAAAAAAATGAACAAGGAATTTACATTAAAAAATGAATAAAAAGGAAAAGAAGAAAAAAAAACTTTGATAAGTTGCCTTATTCGATGTCATCAGAGAGATGTACATGTGGAAACTTGCTTTTAGGAGGACTTTATCTTGACTCATTACTGAAATTGCAAAGATACCCAAGATGTTGCTCTGCAGAAGATAACATATTTCAAGTTTGAGTTTGATTGGTTTTACAGAGAAGTCTGGCTTGTAGCTTTGAGTTGAATAATGTCGCTGAAATCATATCAATCCTTTCAGCTTCTGATCTTTTCCCTTCCCAGCACAAAACTTACCCAAAAAGAAGATTAGGTCTTTCATTTTTCAGTGCTCTAATTTTGCTGATGTTGCATTTATAGTTTAATCTGATAATCAGTTCTCCGAGGATTTTCTTTCTCCCGTGGACCCTCTTCTCTTTCTGCTCCTTTTCTCCATGTTTCTTTCTCCGCTCCTCCTTCCCGTCCTCTTCCCACTCATAGTCAGCACATTCCCCTGCCAGCAAAGACAAAAAGCCTGGCTCCTGCTAATGCACCTGATTGATGGAATGGCTCAGATCCAGTGGAGCGTTGGCCTTCAATTAAGCCCCTCGTGGTCACCTGGCAACGCCGTTAACGAAGTGTACCCTTCAATTAAGTCTCAGTGGTTACTCAGCAGAAGCCTGAGCCAATGAGGCATTAGTGAAGGTTGGCGCCATGTTGTTAACGCTCCCTTCAAGGCCTCAGACTACAGAACTTGCTTTAATCACTCAGCCGCCCTTTAGTGCTACCAATCTGTGCATGATGATCACTGTGCACACTCATGGCTCATTGGAAGTGCTCGGTTACAACACCTTTGATGTTAGAGGAGGCTCTGAAGCTTGTTTATGAGGTGTTTAGGGTAACTCCCTCAAAAAATATGACCACCGAGATTTCGATTTTATGAAAAAACTACCCAAGGAGATACTTTGCCGTTTATAGAGAAGGGCTATTTTGATGGCTTTGCCGTAGCTCTTTAAGAAGTCACTGTGTTAAAGGATAGCTTCCTCTTTAGTGAAGATACATTTTCTCCATAATGGTATCTATTAAAAGAGAGGGGATGGCAGCAGGAGGAAAAGGGAATTAAAGAGCGAAAAGGAGGGAGGATGAGTGAGAGGAAGAAGAACAGAGAGGAAAAAAATAATGACAGAGTGAGAGACAGAGCGAGTCCAGTGAGCTTTTCAGCAACCTAACGAGGGAATAGGATGCTGCCTAAGGGTGATAATTAGAATGTCCTCTCAGGCTGAAGAGGTCCACTCTTCTTCTGCTCCTGGTACATCTGTACTACAGAGAACAAACTGCCCCCTTATAGCTTTCTTATGCTTGCTATTTTTTTAAAATCATGAGTCTTGTGACTATCAGAAAAAGCAGCTGCTGTCCACTAAGTCTAAGCCTGCTGTCATCTCCAGGGTTATACAAAATACATTGTGTGATGATCTTCTTGTTCTTATATTTCTTGTTGTCCTTCTTGTTCTTCTTCCATCCCTACTTGTAAACTGTGAACTGACACATTAATCTAAATTTTTAGAAAAGTTTGTTCAGTTTGACAAGCCACTCGCAGGCCTGAACCCTCCCATACGTGTAAAATAATAATAAAAAAAATATTCAAATAGAATGTGTCTGACAACAGGAAGTAGGGTAAAAGATTCAATTAAATTTTATTTATATAGCGCCAATCCATGACACATGTCATCTCAAGGCACTTTACAAAGTCAAATTCAATCAAATTATACAGATTGGTCAGAAAGTTTCCTCTCTAAGGAAACCCAGCAGATTCCATCAAGTCTTGACAAGCAGCATTCATACCTCATAAAAGAGCGTAGAACCACAGTGGACAGTCATCTGCATTGTTGATGGCTTTGCAGCAATCCGTCATGCTGAGCATGCATGAAGTGACAGTGGAGAGGAAAACTCCCTGTTAACACGAAGGAAAACCTCCAGCAGAACCAGAACCAGGCTCAGTGTGAACGGCCATCTGCCTCGACCCACTGGGGGTTAGAGAAGACAGAGCAGAGACACAGAAAGCACAGAAGCACACAATGATCCAGGAGTACTTTCTATGTTATTTGGTAATAGCGGATGATCTGCCTCCCCTGGATGATGTCACAGCTAACAGAACGCCAGACCAGGTGTATCTACTATGAAGAGAAAAAAGACAGTGAACAAAAGTTAAAAGTTGAAATAACAACAAACAATGCAAATTTGGGAACAGTAGGAGAACTCAGCAGAGTGAGAGAAAAATAGACCCTGACGTCCTCCAGCAGCCTAAGCCTATAGCAGCATAACTATAACTATAACTATAAGCTTTGTCAAAAAGGAAAGTGTCTGCCTTACAGACTAAAACTGGGAGCTGGTCCCACAGGAGAGGATCAGTTTTTAATCTGTTTAGTTTTGGCTGTGGGAAAGATACTGTCTCAATAGGGTAATGGGTGGGTAACAGTACAGAAGCTGCAGAGAGGTGTGTTAAAATACGGCTCCTCTTCCTGGTCTGGACCTTGGGATATCAGCACAAAGATGTCAAAAAGGAACACATCATGCCCAGATCTAAACGAATTCAAGAACTAATGAGAACCAAATCACCTGGCATATTTTTGCCCTGGAAAAGATTGGACCAGAGGTTGACCTTCCGGATAGTGGCCGGGCTACCAAAATTAATCAAAGAATACAATGACAACCATCCTGGGTTTCCCCTGGATAATTGTTGGCGTTTGAAGTGGAAGCCTAGTGGTTAGAGCAAGGCTCTTGTGTCCTGGTAAGGCTGCAAATTCTCTGGTTCGAATCCCACAAGCTGCCACTCTGGGTCCCTCAGCAAGACCCTTAGCACCAGAATGCTCCCCAGCCCTAAGGGATGGGTTAAATGCAGAGGACACATTTTATTGCAAAATACAAAGTTGCAATGACAAATAATAATAATAATAATAATAATAATAATAATAATAATAATAATAACAACAACAATAATACTAGTAATAAATAATAACCATCTTTATTATTATTCACAAAAGAACACAAAAATACATCTATAGTATTGAAGGCCTCACTTTGTAATGCTCAGAAACTGGAGACCCGATTATTCAGCCAACACAGGAATGGGTTTATAAGGTTTATTGAAAGAACTGGTGTAGCTGGAACAGGAACTGACTAGAACACACTCAGGAACTACTTTTCAGAAGCCGGGAGGTTGCTCTGGTTCTGATCAGTGGATCTAAGGGCTCTGTCTGGGTGATCCGAATCAATGAATGAGTTATCCACTTCTGACCGGATGAGTGCGGGGGCACAGACAGAAGGGGAATCCATAGTCCAGGCTTGGGCCATACACAATAGGACAATCAACAGGCTGAGGTTTCCGAAGGGACAGAGGCAGGCGGAGATTCCAAGGTCCAGGCTTGAGTCAGTAACAATAGGCTCACATCAGGCAGAGGTATCCAAAATGGGCAGAGACAGGCAGGCTAGGTCGAGAGACACAGGCTGGCAAACAAGGAACACTGGATGGTTTACTCATACGATGGCTTTCAAGAATCTGGCAGTTACACACTGGGAGAGGCAAGAATATATAGCGATCTCCACAATGCAGCGACTCCGCTTAATTGGAGCTGCTGCAGGTGTAACTTCTCAGACCTGATTGTCAGAGCTGAGGAGAGCAAGGAGGGAGTGATGTCACAGTCACTGCAGAACCTGATCTATGTTTAGACCCAGTTGAGATTTCTGAGTTATCTAAAATATTATCTTCACCTAAACCTTTAACCTGTATGTTAAATCCAATCGCAACCAAGTTATTTAAAGCTATAGTTGGTAATTTTAGATATGATTAATCTATCCTTAGTAAATGGAAATGTATCACATAAACCTGCACTTAAGAAACCTTCTCTTGATCAAGACAACTGAATACATTACAGACCTATATCTAATTGTCCTTTCTTATGTAAAATTCTTGAGAAAATAATTGCTAATCAAGTATGTGAACATTTATGGAGTAATTACCTATTTGAAGAGTTTCTGTCAACAGAGGTGTCAAGTAACTAAGTACAAATACTCAGTTACCTTACTTAAGTAGAAATTTTAGTTATTTAAACTTTACAGGAGTAATTCTTTTTTAAACTACTTTTTATTTCTACTCCTTACATTTTCATGCAATTATCTGTACTTTCTACTCCTTACATTTTAAAAATAGTCTCATTACTTTTATTTCATTTCAGCTTGTTTTTGTTCTGGCTTGTCAAAAAAAAGAAGAAAAATTCAAATAAATAGCGCTACCCGAACACAGTAATTTTAATTTTGATTGTGGTTGGAGGCAGTACTGCACCACGTTGTTTGGCAAACGTCCCAACAAAAACTTAAGAACAAAACATACAAGAACATACCATTTATAGGATTATTAGTTTCCTTTTTTCATTTTTAACTAACCGCTTTGATTAATCATTCATTTTGACAACACTATCTACTTTATACGGACAACCATACAAGGCTCATTGTTATAAAAGGGTAATGCACTCATTTTCATCTCCAGTTTTGTTAGCTTACATCTGTTGCCCTCATCAATTCCTGTAGCTTTGCTTGGATGTTCATTCACATTCCAATAACAAGTAAAATGTTACTGATAATTTGTCTCTGAAGTCTGACTTTTTGCACCAATACATATAGGCAACCAGACATCTGAGTTTCTGCTCCATGGAACCCATGTTGATGCTCAGTATTGCACCTATTGCATTATACTAAATGGTTCGTTCTCAATAGACATTTGTGGGTGAAACAGTCAATCCCAATTTTTATTTCAAATTACCATCATACTATACATCCATAGTAATAATGTCTTTTTTGGTGGGGGGACATTACTTTTACTTTAATAGTTAAAGTAGTTTTGAAGCTGGTACTTTTATACTTTTACTTGAGTAAAATGTTTGAGTTGATACCTCTACAAAATTATTTGTAAACTCTACTATCTATACTTCTATTTGAGTGATAAATGTGAATACTTTTGACACCTCTGACAGTCAGGCTTTAGAGCTCATCATAGCACTAAAAGCTCTGGTGAAATTCACTAATGATATTACCATGGCCTCAAAAAATTGAGATGTGTCTGTACTTGTCCTGTTAGAGCTCAGAGCTGCATTTGATACAGTTGATCACAACATTCTCTTACAAGGAGTTATATGTGCTGTAGGGATTAAGAGAAAAGCATTAGGCTGGTTTAAATCTTATGTATCTGTAATGTTGTATGTAAGGAGCAAGTACCTTACACACAGCCAAGACAAAGATGGAGTTCCAAAGAAAAAAAAAAAAATTAGAAGATAACTGAGTTGCTGTTGAAGTGATCCAGCTTAATTCTGGTTACTCTGGTGGTTCTGGAACACAAAAATAGAGATGAGAGTCCTGACTGGGTAAAAACCAGAAAACAATGAAGACAGAAGGGAAATACTAGGACTCAGGGAATTCACAGGGCCAAGAATCCAGCTTTCAGCAGGGCAGGGTGCTCTAAGAATGGGGGCCTTGAGGTCTGGGAGATGTTTACAGAAAACAGAGATAATTACATCCACAATCCAACTGTTTGTGGTCCATGTACAGGAGGTCTCTCAAGCAAGGAATATCCACAATCTGACTGACTTCAGCAACAGAATATCAGAAAAAACAACTCACTCAATGGTAAGAACTAGGCAAAGGCAGTGGTCTGAGAGAGGTAGCGTCAATAAACAGGAGTACACTTGGCTCATGAAACAGGGCTTGAAGACTGTGAAAAGGCTGACGGTCTCGCACCGAGCAGATGAGGAGTATGTGTTTAAATAGGGAGCAGCCCAAGTGAGGACAATAAGCAATTAGCAGGAGAGGGAATGAGCAATACAATCAAGGCAGAACTGAAATAATGATAGTTGCTGACAGATTCCAGCTTGTTCATGTTAATAATAAATGCTCTTCAAACTCCAGAGTTACTTGTGGAGCACCACAGGGTTCAGTGCTTATATATTTTTATCTTGATGATATATATATATATATATCCACCCATCTATCCATCCATTTTCTGACTCGCCTATCTCCGGTGCTCAATGGGCGAGAGGCGGGGTATATATATATATATATATATATATATTAGGGCTGGGTAACGATTAAAATCTTTAATCGCGATTAATCGCATAATTTGCCTGATTAATCATGATTAATCACATTGTATGCGCAAACTCCAAGAACGAATTCAAAAGTAGTGTAAAGAGCACTTTTATTTTAATGTTCTGCTGCCATATGAACAAAAGTGTTGTAACATTTGTAGCACTTATCAGTAACACATATTTAGTGTAAAACTCAACTTAAACATGTAAAACAAAAAATAGCAATAATAATAAATTAAAGCTTATTGCAACTGACAGGAAATTCTCTTTATGGGGAAAAAATCTACCAAAAACAGACAATTTCTGAGGTAACAGCAGGGAGCAGCATTACCATTTTATGTTCAATACCAAAGTGTGAAGCACAAAAAAAGGTCTACAGTAGCTATCCACTTCGCTATTACTTTGGTTAGCTTCTCTGACCAAGGTGCTCCGGTGATAAGAAAGTTTAACTTGGCAGTGGTTACAACTAACTTGTTTCTGTCATATTCGTTGCTGGAAGAACTTTAAACTGAAATGCTTGCTAACTCGATAAGCTTGCATGTTTATTTGACGTTAACACACGGTTTTATGTTGTTGCTTTCTCACGTGCAGATAGTGAATGGCAGGGGAAAAAACAGGCAAAAATACACGGATACTTTGAAGCGAGAAGCGACTTCACCGACGGCGTCGATGCAGACCCCCCCCCCACCGGTCATCTGCACAAAACTTGTTCCGTTCGCCAACTCACCGCCTCGCCTAAGCAAATTCCTGCGGGAAACACCGCCTTCCGCATGTCAGCTTTGTTTTTTTCCGCATTTTCCTTTTTCCAGCCAGCACCTTTCTTCCTGTTTGAATCCGAGGCTGGGCTGACAGCGAGGTTATTGCCGCATTATCGCCATCTACTGATCTGATTCAAACCCCTACACCGCAGCAACAGACCTTCACAAAATAAAAGTATGTGAGCAACATGCGTTAATGCGCGATAAAGTAAATATCGCCGTTAATAGACTAATGAACTACCGCGAAATTAACGCGTTAACTTGCCCAGCCCTAATATATATATATATATATATATATATATATATATATATATATATATATATATATATATATATATATATATATATATATATATATGCATATATATCTATATATATCTATATATATATATATATATATACTTCCAATTGGTAAAGTTATCAGATGGCATGGGATTAATTTCCACTATTATGCTGATGACACTTGTATTTATCCATAAATCCTGACGTATCCAATCAGTTAGACTACAGATATGTCTTGATGACTTTAAATTGTTTATGCTGGCGGAATTTCCGGAAGTTGCGGTACATACTCTAGCATGAATACTTGATCTCATGTATCCGGTGGTCCGTAGAAGGATGGTCTACTCCGCCAATAGGTCAGGAAAAAGTAAACATAGATTTTTCCGTTGGATTGGAGGAATTGGACAGTTTGGTGTTTCTTGGACTTAATAAAGAGCCTGGGTAAAATGGAATTAATGGGAGCTTCAAGGCCAAAATTAATGCTAACCTAGAGGAACAGAAAGATTGGTCCCTCATTTGCCAAAATACATCTTGATGATTATCAAGACTTTTGGAAAGTTATCCTGTGGACTGACAAGTCAAAAAGGTCAAGACAGCATATCAGGAAAAAGAAGGCTAAAGGAAACTTAAGCATGGTGATTGCAGTGTGATGGTCAGGGGCAGCTTTGCTACTTCGTGATCCGGATGACTTGCCTTGAATAGTGACACTGTGAATTCTGTTCTCTTCAAGAAATTACAGAAGTAATATGTTCAGCCATCAATTCATGACCTTAGGCTCATTAATGGCTCATTAGCTAGGTTCACGACCTGAAAGATGCACTGTTTACCGAAGTAGAAATGCATGTAGCGGTTACCAGAGTGTTCAATAAAGGTTTGTAAAAAAGATATAGTAGTGGATACTGGGCTCTCTGCGCTACCATGAAGTTGTTGAGCACTGGGAGCCGACAACTTTAAGACGACATCATAATGATGAAGAAAGGTAAGATAAAAAGCACAGCTATTAAAGGCACACTATGCAACATTTTTCAGTTAATTAATGTGTTCCATACCGTTTTGGATGATTAAATGAGTCATTTCAGGTTGAACTAAGGTTTTCTTGGCTGCCCTGGTGGTCTGTGGGGGAAATACCGCACTTGCAACTGCAGGAGCCCTCGGCCCGCGCCCACAAGCTCAGAATCTCGTGCAAGATCGCGAGACTCGGTCTTGCTTTACGGCGAGAACATGTTTGTTGCTAGCGCAGTGGCGATATCTGTGCAGTTATCATGGCGGAACCAGCGATAAAACAGCGAAAGCCCATGTCGGAGATGGCAAGAAAGAGGAAAAGGGCTCTGGACAGAAAGACGAGTCGTACACGGGTGAACATCGGGCAAGCTTTTTCCGAATGGCGAGAGCTAAAAGAAAGAGAAGGCTGCAAGGCTGACGCGGACCTCGCGTTTCTGCTGATGCGATTGTAAGTAACATTGTAGGGTTTCCCTCACGCTACCGCCTCCCAACATTCCAAAAAAAACAACTAACTCGATATGCGCGCAAAGCTTGTCTCCCCCGCTCCGCCTCCGCCGGTCGCGCAAAGCTTGTCTCTTTCCCCCGCCCGCCAGCTCCGCCGGTCGCTCGCTCCGCCGGTCGCGCAAAGCTTGTCTCTACACCCACCCCCCGCTCCGCCGGTCGCCCGCTCCGCCGGTCGCTCGCTCCGCCGGTCGCGCAAAGCTTGTATCTTTCCCCCGCCCGCCCGCCCGGCCGCTCGCTCCGCCGGTCGCGCAAAGCTTGTCTCTTTCCGCCGGTCGCTCGCTCCACCGGTCGCTCGCTCCGCCGGTCGCTCGCTCTGCCGGTCGCTCGCTCCGCCGGTCGCGCAAAGCTTGTCTCTACACCCCCCCCCCCCCACCCCCCGCTCCGCCGGTCGCTCGCTCCGCCGGTCGCGCAAAGCTTGTCTCTTTCCCCCGCCCGCCCGCCCGCTCCGCCGGTCGCTTGCTCCGCCGGTCGCGCAAAGCTTGTCTCTTTCCCCCGCCCGTCCGCCCGGTCGCTCGCTCCGCCGGTCGCTCGCTCCGCCGGTCGCTCGCTCCGCCGGTCGCTCGCTCCGCCGGTCGCGCAAAGCTTGTCTCTTTCCGCCGGTCGCTCGCTCCAACAACCCCCCCCCACCCCGCCGGTCGTCCGGTAAGCAAATTCCTAGGGGAAACACTGCATTGGAATGGTTTCTCTCTCTCTGTGTGCGTGTTCATACTTTCACTGTGTTAGTCATTGTTTGTACTGCCGTTTTTTCGACTTTTGTATTCGTTGCGTTCGCCTGTCTGCTAAGCTCAAAACAACCGCGCCTGGCTTGACTGAGAAACCAGGAGAACAGCTGAGCATATTTACGACTGTGCACTTTTACTTTCGCCCTCTGGGGGGCGCCTCGCTGGAAAATCAATCCCAGTTGCATAGTATACCTTTAACAATGGCCGGTTGTGGAGCTCTTGACTGCTACTGCTGTAAAGAGGTCTGCTTGGATGTGTAGTGGGAGCCAGGTCAGTGATGCAACAGTCGAATGAAATGCGACATGGCCAATGAGACTGCGAACGCTTTGAAAACTATCTGATACATATTCAGTTTAGTACCACTAAAAAGGGCACAAATTTGATCATTTTCTAGTGAAAAGATGGGAATTGTGGTTCACGCTGTCATGAAAAAGTCGGATATGGGTTGCATATGGGCAAAAAAATTGGATTGGGGTCGTATTTGCCTGCTGTGTGAACATAGCCTAAATGGCTCAAAATAAAAACAATGTCAACTAAATGAAGGCCATATCAAAGTCCAGGTCATGCATAAGAACTTTGTAATATAGCTGAGTTAAATCAATTGTTTAAAGAGGAGTGGGCCAAAATTAGCAATGTAAGACACTCAGAAGGCAGACACTCACTGCAAAAACTTGATGGGGGGCACACATTTTTGTCTGTCTGTCTCGTATTTTGATGATTATGATGATTGATTGTGGAAAAAGTAAAATGCAGATGGTTCCTTTTTGATCCAAAAGACTAGGCACAAAACAATCCAAACTACAAAGTAGCAAAGCTAAAGACTATTTTGAACTTTGACAAAGCCTGGAAAACTATAGATCAATGCCACTTTAAAGGATTACAACCAAGTTTTGTTGTTTAGAAACAAAACATAAAGATATGCAAGACATATCTTTCTTCATGTTTGTAAAAACAAAAAGTAAACATTGCTGTTTTTGATTAGCCAGTAACAATATAAAGTCCACATTCGCCTTTTTTACTCTGCATCATTTTTATCTCTTTTGTTCCTCTTTTACACACAGTCACTTTACAGATGACAAAATGTAGGCTACAATAGCAGATCTTCTCAATTACCTTTGTAAAAAACTTGTGCCTTAATTTTACTTGTGTTGGAAAAGGTGTAGAATGACAATAATGTCACACCATTTTCTCTGATCTCAAGGTCTGAGATCATGTTAGAATTCACAAAGCTTTAGTCAGAGTGGGGATCTCTTTTGCCTCTTCAGTTCCCCTTAATAGTTCCTTTAACATCTTCTAGTGGATTGATTTGATATTAAAGACTCCATCAACACCACTGCATCACTTCATCAGCCTGTTTTCCAGCTGCAACAGGAATAATTCTTGGCTCCACTTGACCCACCAGAGTGGATGGAGTTCCCTATTGGCTGATAAAAGCAGAGGAGTGTTGAGATGTTAAACAGCCACATATATTTCTCAGGAGCTGGTTGAAACACAAACAGGGTTATGACATTTGTCTTGCAAAAGTCCCAAACTAATTATTTTGTGTACCAGCTGGATGCATAAACCAGGATCTTGTGCACTCATCTTATTGAGATCTTACTTCATTTTTACAGCACCCTTGCTGACTGCAGCACTGATGACAAACATAACTTGCCCGGGCCCCCTCTGCATTAAGAAATCATTCAGTGTTATAAATCAATCTCAACATTGATCATCTATGCATGGAAAGGTGTAAAATTCGGCACCTGCTTTCAATTTAAGGAAAGTGTTGTATGTTGATTTGACCCTGCTTCACTACAGGGTCAATTCTTCTCTTTTCCCCCATACTTTCATTTACAATAAATACTCATTTGTGTTCATTTTAGAAAAGTCCTTTTTGAGCAAGTGTATACTTTCTGTAAGCCTACACATGATTGATGTGACAAAACACTGGAGGCCCAGGATTGACCACCTTTCTCTCAAGCTCTGTCTAATTTTATAACCATGACAAAAAAATCTGCAGTAACTTAAAAGTTTAAACAATTACATCTGTTAAATTAATCATTAACTTCAGGGAACACATATTTTCATGAGAACTGATGTTTTGGCTCTAATTCCTTGCCTTGAGCATGTATATTAAGCCAGCTTTATAGTCATATTTAGAATAAATTAACTAGGGGGGGGGGGGGGGTAAAAATCAAACTGAGCAAGTGCGGACATCATTTCTTTTTTTATTATTGGTACTTATAAATATTCAGTTTAAATACACTAATAAAATAGCTTGGACAATTTTAATTACTTGATATAGTAAAAGCTTCCCAAAAATTGAGATACTTTCAAAAAAATTCAGGATCTACAAACCTGAGCCACAAAAAAGAAACTGAAGGTCAACAGAAGATTTGGTAAGAGAAATGCTACACAGTAGCCAACAGACATAGTCCAGGTCCAGTCTTCAACAAGGTGCAGCACTATTATCCCACTGTCTGACTAATGATCGAAAATGAAAAGTTTTCAATACACACAACATATAAATAATTAAAACTTACCCAGCTTTTAGGATGAATTATTCACAGAGGTTGCTGAAGGCTGGGATCTTAAATAATTGAGACATTGATTGCAAATCTGTTACGGTAGTGTGTAACTTTTGAGAGCTGCAAATGGAGAGAATTGTTTTATGGACATAATTCAATCTCAACTCCTTCTTTAAAGGAGCTTTAAGTAGGATTTTTGAAATCAACCTAAATCATTCTCATTCTCTCAACATGCATCAGAGTTTACCATCGTCTCTACCGACAAGGTGCTGAGCAAGTAAGAAGTCCTTGGTCTAGAATGAACACGTTCAAGGAGGGCTGAATTTTGAGGCTGCCAACATGGTCAAATGTCTCCTGGAGAAAGGTATCATGGTCAGACCAGATGAAGACCGAGGTATTTGGCCACCCGAGTATTGTTTAGAGGAGTCAACTGGCAAGTTTTCAGTACTGTTTTTAGTGATGCTGGTACATTGGCCAAGATGGATCGAACAATGAAGGAGAATTGCGTCCAAATGCGTTAACTTCAACTCAAATCAGCAGCTAGATGGTTGGTTAATGAGGCAGCGGGGGAGCTGGCTCCCCTGGGAGGGGATTTTGCTCCCTAGTCCTTCCCTCCCCATCCCTGGATGCCTCCCTCTGCCTGCTCCATCCCACTGCCCATCACACTCCCCAAGGTCCTACACTCAAGTAGGACCTTGGGGAGTAGGAAGCTCTGTACGACCTTCGTGGCAGGGGTGTGCCATGTGAGTGTGGCATGACCAGCTGGTTCATGGTGTGGGCTCTGGTTGGCTGCCTTATTTGAACTGTGTTGGCCCCATGGATGAGTTTGGGGGTCATCGGGGCTGGGATCAGGTCGCGGAGTTGTGGCAGGGGTATGGACTTGGTTTGCCCTGGTTGTGGAGTTGCTCGCCCCCCACCCCCATCCTGCTGATGGGGATCACCTCCCGGGTCTGGGGGCTGGAGACCCCTCTGGGGTATCGGTACCTGGACCTTGGAGTATAGGATGTGTGGTGAGTGCAAGTGTGTTTACAGCGTCTATTTTCATGTATGTTTATGAGCGTTTGCATGCGTGTCTTATGAACCTGACTGTGTGCCTGTGATTATTATGCATTTGTCTTTTTGTAAGGTCAGGTTTTGTTTTATAATATTTCCACTCTGGAAAAAGAGGAGTTCAAATGCATAATTAAAAGCCCAAAATTAAGATAAACCATCACCTTAGGTAACCTATCTTTATCCGTAGAATCGTTCAACGTATTTCAGTAATGATGTCCAGAGTACCTGTTAATGAGGCAGAGAAGTGATTTTGCATTTTAGATTCTTATTGTGTCTCTTTCATGTCCGAGTTACCCTCTAGTGCTTTTCTGCAACATTTTGTGATGGAGACCTGACAGAGTCTGTCTGGTATGAGCTGCTGCAGACTCATTACTGGACATAGACAAAGTAGCAAATGGTTCATTGGTCCACCAACAGATTGTAGATCTACTCCGACACAGATTTACAAAGGTTAATTAGCAGGAAAACATAGTAATTTATCACAGCGCCTGGATCAAATGAATGAGAGCAAATTAGTGTTTGAGCAACAGTAAACATATTTGCAAAGATTAGAAGCTACTATTTTGACATTGAAAAGTGTTTTTATGGCAAATAATTGATTGGAGACACTTAAAACAATCCAGATAATCTTTTTTCCCCATCACACAGCCGTAAGTACTGAATCTGAATGAATTTCCTTCATAGAAATAAATATGATGCCACCTTAAAGCAAAAACATTGTTAATGGCATCTAGAAATAAAACACAAATGATCTTTCCACTTTTCTGAAGCAGAAAATTTAAAATAATAAATTAAAATTATTTAATTATTTAAATAAATTCCACTGGCAAAAAGGGAGCCTCTCGAAGTGGGCTTTTGTTGAACAGGATCTGCAGAACCATAATTGGAGTGACAACGTGTTACATGGAACAGAAGAATTCAAGGGCCTGTTGTTGTTGATGATTATATCAGAAAATCTCTCTAGCAAGAGTAGTCACTCATTGGAGATATCAGTAAAGGCGGAGCTTAAAGCCAGGGCAGACAAAAGTAAAGGCAGAAGGTAACTGCCTGCTTACTAATCTGTCCAGCTGAATTCAGAGAAGTTGCCATTCAAATGGCCAAAAACACAGCAGTCTACTACTTGAAGACAGTGGTGTAGTTGTTTCACAAAGGTCACAAGCTCTAAATCTTGCCCGGCTTACAGCTCTGCTGCCCAGCTTCCATCACCAATCTCACCACATTTAGTGCAGCCTAACTCGGTCAGCTGGCTGCCTTCTATGCAGTCGGCAATTCAGCTTCTCCTCCAAAACAAGCATCATTTTCTTATACTTCATGTTCTGGACTAAAAAAGGCTTGAAATATAAGCAAAACCCCCCAAAAAACAAAGATAATATACACCAGTCAATGTTTTTGCTTTGTTCAGTAAATCCCACCATGGACACGGCGGAACCTTTTCCTCAGGCAGGTTTGAACTGGTATGGTGCTGGTCTGTTAGGTCTCCATGCTATACCCTCTCAGAAAACATTTGTTCTGATTTCCTTCTCATCGCTGGGAAAAAAAATATTCATTGTATAAGCTCATATTTGGGCTTGAGGCTTTATAATCACTACTTTCTTCTTTGGTGTTCCATACTCCTAAACAACTCTTCTTTATTCTTTGTTTTTCTTTGCAGCTCTCTCTACTTCAGAAATGTAAAAACACAATAATAATGTCAACTTCAGACCGCTTTTCTGTAAAAATCACAAAATATATCCCTTAAAAGGTCTTAAGTGGATGATATATGTAGACAGAAAGGGACACGAGCCTTTATGATCTCTAAGAGGAACTACATTCTTAACCTTTCAAACAAATCTTTTAAACCTGCCATGAACTGTAAAGAGGACAGATTTTAATATTATTATTTAGAGGAATTCTTTAAACTGGCCGAGGGATAAAGGCATTACATTCTGTTCCAAGTCTGTCTTATCTTTGAAGCGTAATGTTATTTATTTGGTCACTCAGCTGTGTTGCTGTAACTGACTGAATTAGAAGATAATGTAATAAAATATCTTGTAAATTTAGCAAACATCAGCAGATATGTTTGCATTTTTTTTATCCTGTGTCCAAAGTCCTTTTATTACATTGTGTGACGGCAGCAGGATGACGTGTTCTTCTTAACTGTTGTCTGGCATCAGCCAAACCAAAGAGCCGGCTGGAATATATCCAGATCTCTGCTGTAATTTTCAGGCAACACTTGAGCCTGAGTGGCTCGGAGCATTTTTTTTTTTTTTTACAGCTATCAAAGAAAACTTATGACATTTATGAAAAGTGATGTCTGTAGAAAATCCACTTTAAAACTGTTCTGAAGTCCTCACATGGGTACGCCTTCTCCAACGTAATTAACGCTCCTTCACATGGCTTACAAAGATTTCACATTATAAAAAAAGAAATGCCTCTCCGCACCTCTGTTGTGGGTTGTTTTGTTGTTACCGAATAAAAACATTTTGCGAAGCAACATTTAGTTTTCATGCTGCCAAAGGAGCTGAGAAAAGAAGACAGCCTGGCATTAAAGGTGTAGTGGACAATCTTTTTTGGCTCCAAGTTCAGGGGGGATAACCTTATCTATTGGTTGTCCTACATACCAATCATTGTAACACACTCACCTAACACCAATGCGCGTGCACACTCCTTGTTAGTTTCCTCTTGCTGCCTACTTCTAGTGTTTATGTATCCAGTGAACTTCAGTTTCAGCCGTTCATTGTAGCTCTGCTGCTCTCATTGTACTTTCAAAAAGGCTGAGAGTCGCAAGAAGCAAACTGTGTACAAGTTTATGAGACGAAGAGGGAGGACTCTGAAGAAAGAAATGAGACCGTATTGTGTTTGGGAGATTTTTCCACACAATCCCCCTGAGGAGAGGAAGATCAGGTAGGATGGCCAGTTACACCTACATTTCTGGTGAAATGGTCTGAAGCCTGAAAGTAAACTGAAGCCACTTAAGCACCTTCTACTTCTACATTTAATGGCACCTTTGGTGAAGATGTGCAACACCCCATAAGATACATTTGACCAATGATTACTGTAACATATATGTAACTGGGGTGTTTACGTAACTTACAATCTTTGTTTTAAAGTTGATCTGTGAAGTATTATTTAAAAAAATCCATATCTATAGTGAGAACATTGATTAAACAATAAATTAAATTGCAATTATGACCCCCAATCTATCTTGCTACTTTGGAAGTTTAGAGAAAACTCAATCAGAAAACTAAATCCCCGTAACAAATATTAAACTGCATCTATATGCCAAGACATGCCAGGAAAAAAAGCCATTTCTATTCAATGATTTCAAATGTGAATATGTGAAGTTGGTTGACAAATACTAGGGTTTTAATTGTGTTTGGCATGAAAGAAAAGAATACCAATGGAAAAAGACTTCACCTGTCTTGTTCTGTACAGTGTAGGGTCTGTGATGCTGTGGGTACGTTTTGCTTTCAAACGACCTGGGAAACTTCTTACAGAAAAATGAGGTGACTGATACCAGGAAACTGAAAACGGGTTGTCGTTTGGTCTTTCCACTGCAAAAAGTTCCACAACATAGGAGTTGGTCATCAGAAACAAAATTAACTTTCTGACTTTGCCATCTCAGTCCCCAGATCTAAATCTGACAGATTACTTATGTCATTAGTTGAAGAAAAGAGAGCATATGAGAGGACTCAGTCTATGCTGGAACCTTTGAAAACATTATCAGAGCTGTCAAATTGGTCTAAGGAGGAATGTATCAATAAATAATAACAGTTGTGTGGCAATAGGTGATTTACCAGTTATCTTGCCAAAAAATATATATTTCTTACTGAGGGATTTGAAATTTTCTTCTGAAAAAATTGCTTTAAGATTGTGTTGCTGAAATAAAGAAAACTATTTTAGACATCTTCACAAGGGGTGCAAATAAATGTACAAGGTGCTGTATAATAAAAAATTGCAGTGATTTAAACAGTCTTTTTTAAGGTAACATTAAATACAATTCATGTCTTGGCTTTTGCCAGTTTTAAAATGAGATTGGGTCTCTAATGGAAAATTCTGTGTTTTTGAAACTACTGTTATGAAATCAGGTGTTTTTTCTTCTTCTTAGTGTGTTGGTTCTTTATCCCCATGACAGTGTTTTCCTTTCACTGGTTTATATAGGTGTTACAAGGAGTTGCAGTAAATTCTAAATCCTTGTCTCTGACCACACATATAATCCCCACGGGTGTGATGAGCCCCTTTGCTTCAGATCTGTCTAGTTCTGAAAATGCACAATGAAACTTCTGAAGGGCAGAGTTACTGTCGCACTGTGAGTTTAAATCACTCCCATGTTACTCCACATTACACTTTCTCTGCTTTTTGTGATACTGACAGAATTTAGAGCTCCTGTTATGCCCTTGATCTTGTATCAAACAGAACAATAACCACTAATGAGCGTCTTCAATGTATAATTTTTTTTTACAAAACATCAGCTGCTTTGCGTTGTAACAGGCTTTCTGCAATGTGCTCAGGCTCCCCAACTACCTTTGCACTCATATGTATTGGGATTATGCTCATAAACTTTGTTTTGGTGATCGTGAAATGAGACAGATGGGGCGGTTCAGGCACCATCTCAAACTGCGGACAGGGACCTGAAATAACAAAGCAAGCGCGCTCCTGCAATAAACCGTCTGCGTCCATGGTTTCATGAGCCTCTCCCGTTGATGAACAAACCATAATATATCTGATTTTGATAGTAGACTCGAATGTATTAACAGCATCTGCTCCATCTGCGAGTGTCTCCTCGCTCATTTTGTTGGTAGAAAAAGGTTTTGATGTTACTGATGTATCGTGCATGACCGAAGCACATAATTTATTGTCCAGATTCGGGGTAAAAACACGTTGAGAGTTGGCGTTGTTTGCGAGCTCCCCCTCTGTTTGGTCTCTAATGCTTTGTTAAATGTGCGCCACAACTCCATCCCGACTGAGTTCACTGCGGCAGGACAGTCAAAATGTTTGTGATGGTCCATTTCTGACCAGTACAGTCCTGAATGGCCAGCTGGACGGTGAACTCTGAATGCTTGCTCTCCACCAGCTCCAGACAACGCTGAGACTCCATATTCTGGATGGCACCCCCCTGCAGAAAAGGAGAAAGAAGATGAGGAAATTCAGACGTTAGTTGGACACCTCATTAAAGACTCTACCACAGATTAATGAACCCATATGAATGTTTTCAGCTTTCACAGATAGAAATAGAAATAGAATAAAAATATCCGTTTCTTTCCCTCAGTGGGGAATTTCAGGTGTACCGGTAACAAAGTCACAGCCAAGTTGACGTGTGTAGATGGACACAAAGGTAAAAGCATAAAAACAGAACGTAAGAACAATAAGGGCAAATTTATAGCATAAGAAAAGAGTACTGTGCAATTATTAAAAATAGCATATTCAGATTAAAACAAATGTGTAACTGAGTAGGGTAATACATTTAAATTTTTTTTTTACATGTGCATGTATATTTGTACAAGACAGACAACAACAGACTATAAGAAATGAAAAACCTGTGCAATTAGCAGACATAAGCCCTGATTTAGTTTGTTTAGAGCAGTAATGGTCATAAAGCTGCAGGGAGGAGGGATCTGCGATAACACTCCTTTGTGCATTTAGGATGCAGGAGTCTGTCACTGCGAAGGAGCTCTCCAGTTCTGCCACAGCTTCATTTAATTAAATAAAAACAAAATACGTAAAGGATCATAGCGTAAGTTCCATGATGCTTGCAGACGTCTGCCCCCTCTGACGACAAGTTGAATAGACACCAGTGTTGTGCACGTGCATGGGAGAAGAGGAAAAGCATCTGCCGCTGCAACTGCACAGGTCTTTTGTTTAGAGGCGTAACGTCTTCTGAGGTAAGAAAGCTATGAATTTTTAAGTTGGCTCGTGTTCTCTCGCTATTGCATCGATTACGGCGGAGAGTCAACAAAGTAGCCGGGTGAACGAGAGCGGGCAGTGCGTCACTCCCTGAGGACTCAGGAATCCCACTGTCATGAACTGAATAATCCAGCCTATAGAGGCCACTGTGGTAAATAGAGAATGACTAATTTTATACATCAGGCAACTGCAGGGGCATTTGTGGGAAAGAAAATAAATAATATTTAACTTCAAAACTTGCACTATGCACCTTTGATTAATCCCGAAGGAAGGATCTCCTGTACCATGGGGTAGGACACATTGTCCTACATTATGTTAGCTAGATTCCTTCTGTCTCCTACCACCTGGGTTGCACTGAGTTGAGGAGGCATCCTAGGACAGAGTTGGCTTTATTTATGAGCTTATCTAACCTCTCAGCTTCCTCTCAGTTGTAGACAAGCTACTGCACCGACTAACTGCACCGTAGAAGATGGCTGATGCCACCACAGAGCTAGAAAATGTCTTCAGGAGCACCCCCTGTACTCCAAAAGACCTCAGTCTCCTTAGCAGGTAGAGTCTGCTCTGATCCTTCCTGTAAACGCAAGTGTTGTGACTCCAGTCTAGTTTATTGTTCAGGTGTTTATAAGAGTTCACTCAACATCAGTTCCCCTGACATGGTGTCTGCGTGGTGGGTCTGCGCCTGTGGAAATCCACCACCAGCTCCTTGGTTTTCCCCACGTTGAGGTGATGGTTCTGTTGGCACCAGTCCACTGTTCCCCTGTGTCCACTGTCTGTGCCCTGAGTCGTCCTCACCTGTGAGGAGGTACAGTCATCTGAGAAGTTTTGTAGATGGCAGCCTGGGGCGTTTATGGAGAAGTCCGCAGTATAGAGAAGGAGGAAGACAGCTCCAGATTGTCCCTCTGAAGTTCTGGCTGGATGCAACCCTTTGCAGAGGCTTTTCTTCATAAACATTTTTACATATGCTCACAGGAGCTTTTCAGCTCTATAAGTACAAGCAGCCCCCATTTGCTTCAACTAAAGGAGATTTTTCGAGCGCATGTATGTGCAGCCCATTTATCTTCATTTGGATGTGCATTCGAGTGACAAGTTTTCAGTTTCTAAATGCCTTTTCCTTCCATTACACACAGGTAAAACATTTTCTTACTTTACAACTTTACATAACATAATGAAGCACTGTCTGGTTCTCAGACGGTCAACAAATTCACTAAATGCAATCTCAGATAAAAACAGCAGATGCAATACAGCTGTAATTTTTTTCTTAATACAAACTAACGACAAACACATATGGCTTCAATAGAAAAGAGGATGGTAAAAACCAGGCAGACGTTTTTGATGAAATGCATTGATTAACTGATCATCAACACTTCCGAACGCCTCTAAAAAAAGCTGCATTTTGGCAGCTTGCTGTTCTGAAGCGGGTTCAGCCTCAGCTTTGACACTTGTGCTTTTTATCTCAGGACACTTCTGTCACACTGTGATCAAGCCTTTGAGGAGCAAGTTTGTGTCAAGTCCCTAACGACTGAAATAAACATTTTCTTCCAAAATGGATATTCTGCCTGTAATGCTAGATTTTTATATCTAATGAATTAAAATCATGTAGTGTTTTTTTTTAAACATACACATTTTCTTTTGTTTGAATATGATCTTTGTCTCAATGATCCTATAGTTTTTAAAATCTTATTGACCATGCAAATAAATGTAGAGATGCATCAAATAATTAAGATAATTGATGAAACACATTTACTCCCCTTAAGAATGATATTTTTTCACTTTTATTGAATGAAAATTGATGGAAAAAAATAAGATATTTAAGATAAAAATAAGATATAAGACAAATATTCATTGTTACTCCCCGTGTTCATATTGTTCACTCCTTCACTATATACTGCACTATATAGAGTTTCTACTTCGCACTTTCAGAGAGAAGATTTTTAAGATTATTAGGAAACCATCTAAATCTACACGTATACACACAGTATGTTGTCAAGACTATAGAGTAAACCTGTTCCAAGACAGGTGATAAATAATAACATAATGAGTGAGGCAGAGTCTGCTGAGTGAATGAGATAAAATGTCAAATGTCTGAATGAACGCAATCAAACAAGAAAATATAGGCATGCACAGCTTAATCTGTTACAGCTTTGGTTTACGTATCGGCTTCTTTTCACTCCTGATTACAGGAGAGAAAAGATTGTCCTAGATCACGAGTGAAAACGTGTGTCCCAGTCATTTAGTCATGTCTTTTTGCAGCGTAAGTGCGAATCAAGTCCAGGTCTAACTCAAGTCTGACGAAAAAGTGGGTTCTCCCTCATGCTTCATTCATTCAACCTTAGTATAAGCATTTCATTTCAGATTTTTGTTTTCTGTAATTTATACTAAATAAACTGGGGCAGTTTATTTACAGTGGATACTGTGCCTTTTGAAAACAAGGCAGTAAATGCTAAGAACCCAACTAGTGCCGGCGTACGCAACCTGGGGCTACGGAGCCACACGTGGCTCCTACAAAACTGAAAATCAATGTTTTTAATAATAAAAGCAAACAGAAAGTTTTTTAGATGTGCTAACTTTCTGATATTTTAAAGTGTGCTACCTATCTGTCTTCATTTTCTGAAATTATGAAGAAGGCTCACTCAGCAGCCTTTCTTATACAAAAGTTGCTTTTCTTTGTAAAATTTAATGATTCATTTTGGTTCTGAAATCTGGAAATATAAATAGATTTTTGAATCATTTCTTCAGCTTTCAAAATAAATACAGAAACAAAAAAAATACATGTTCTTTGAAATTGAAAAGGTTCTGACCCTGGCTCTACTGTGTCATGGTCCTGTTTGCACCTGATGTTAGTGATCTAAAACAATTACACAAACCGCTTGGCATGATGTGCTAATATATGACCACTGCGCTTGGCTACAAATACATATACCATTGCACCTTTATGACCTTGTAAATGTCACTGCTTGCCATAACATTCTTACAAATGACCACAATACTCGACATATCTCTACTCCTGCCAAATTAATGTAAACTTGAATCGCCTCACATGAATAAGAAGGTGGGTCTTTTAAGATCCTGGTTATTGCTTCATTGCATTGCTTTAGTTGAGAGTAGCTTATTTTACACGCACATAAAAAGCTATGCATATTTAATCTTCTGACAGTTATGATTGCACGTGGCTGATGCATGTTGCATCTGACTGCATGTGCATGCAAGTAACGTTTGTACAATGGCAGTTGGGTACAAATGCACGTACCATTACACCTTTATATCTTTGTAAATGTCACAGTTGTCCATCGTGCCAACCAAGAAAATGCATTGGCTTTAAATGGCCCCTTGTCTTGTAATTACACCTCTTTTTTATAACCTTCTGAGTTGGGTAATGACATAGATGCACTATTTACTCCTCACAGGTAGCTAACATCGCAAATATCCAAAAATCTTTTTTTTTAAACCATCAGAGCAACACAATCACTTTTTAACCACGGGGAGCTGAAAAAGCTGTTAAAACATAATAAGCTACCATCACTGAAGGCAAACACCTGTTAACATTGTATAAAGTGAATTAATCTGATTACATGTAAACAACCACACACTGATTTAAAGCAGCCTGTATTCCAAAGACAATATAACATTGCAATTTGGCAAATGTCTGTAAAACAATTTGTATCGCTGGTTGCTTCCTATTATTAACCCTCCCATTAACACATAACATTTTGGATTTTTTCCAAACAGGCAGCCCACAATCTGCTAAATGTGTGCTGAGAAAAATAGGTAGCTTTCAGCCACAGCCAGCATTCATTTGACCTTGTGTTTGACATTTTACAGCCTGTGATCACAAATTAAGTCTAGTTTATTACTGCAGAAGAAGGAAAGGCAGGAGTCCAAACTGCTGTGGCTCTCCTGGTTTAATTTATGAGAGGTGTCTCAGTCTTCAAGCAAAGCAATTAACTTATTCTAAATGCAGCAAAAGTTTGAATTTCAATTTATATCACAAATGCTTAGTGGGCAGTTGGTTGAAATAAACAGGTATCCAATTAATAAAAGTATATGTTTATTGTTGAGATTAAATAAGCATATTATATAATTAAAATAACCCAAATGTGACAATTTAAGCATAAGTAGTAGACATTTTTACACATTTCTCATCAGAACACTCCTTCCCATGACGTCTAAACAAAGTTTCATTAATTTTCACATCATCATTATTGTTAACCAATTGCTACTTTTCATATTTAAAACAAGAATTCCTCTCAAAGACCATATTTTGGTTACCAAATCAAAATGAGGGAAATGTTGTTTCTTCAGGTTTAATGAACGAATAACTTACAATTTGAGCGAGATCGTTAAAGATCTAGTTGCACCTGAGGTGGGAGTGACGGCCCATAAAGCCAGCTCCTCCAAACTGCTCTGGTCTCGTTCTCTCCCATTCCCTCCCTTGCACTGGGAGGCTGCATGTCAACATGGGTAATGTTTTTTGTCACAGATGGTTTAACGTTTTTTGTCACAGATACCTTTGCATTTATTCTATCCATTGTTACCACGATTTATGCAGGCGAAACATAAACATTGACTTAATCTCTTATTTACAGTAAATCTTCTTGGCTGAATAAAAAGTCTGTGTCTACGGACTCTCTTCTTTTGTTGCCAACTAGGAACCAAGCAAGATACCATCATGTAAAAAGTTTTCAGGCTACATCCATCGAGTGATATTTACATTCGGTGTGAGGTGCAGAAACATTTAAGCAGCATAACTCTTCGTAGTTTTCCGTATACATATCAGTATGTCACTGTGGAGGCCTTTGTTTCAGTTTATTGAGGTTTTTGGGCATTTGTTTTCTTACTCCTCTCTTAGGGTCCTCCCACAGTATTTCAACCAGGTGGAGGCCTGGATTTTGACTGGGCTATTGAAAAAACCTTGATTCTTTTATTTTTCATTCATTCTGTTGCCTTTCCTGTCACTGACCCAGCTGAGTCAAGTTTTAGCCATTACATGGATGGCTTCAACGTTTAGAGGGTAACTTACCTCCAAATTGACTTTGTGGCGTCACCCAGAAAAACTGATGTCCGTAGTTCTGCCACTGTGGGGTATAAAAGTGGCTCCATCTTGTACATGCCTCCGTAGCAAGCTCTGTTGCCAACTTAGCGACGTTTCAGACCCTTCTAGTGACTTTTTTTTCTCCAAAAAAACCGACTAGTAACAAATCTTGCAACTTTTTAGTTGAGGAGACTCACTCCGTTTTCACATTTCAAATGTATAACGCATGCCCAAAGCTGCCGGTGATCCCGCTCTGGATTACAATAAATTTGATAATATATAATTGGAGCCATCCTGTCCTCCACTGCCTCTGCAATACCAGCTTCTGGCATTGCTGAGTCAGCGCCTTAAGCCAGTGGCTCAAACTGATCCCGCTGGGCTCCACAAGGACTCCCTCAACCTCTGGTGACCTCAAAAGACCAAACCATGGCGTAACTACCAGCGTCACTCTGCTCCCTCTCCATGATTCAGCTGATGCTTTCTCTGGGCCTGAAAACAGCCCCGCTCATCCCACCCACTTCGGTGGAATTTTTCAAATTCTGGGGGTGTGATTATGCCTTTACATCAGGGTGAGTTAACTTTTAACTGTAGAATACTTTGGTATACAAAGATTGAGTCACCAATTGTAAGCTGCCAAAATTTTGCGTCTGTAAAAAAAAAAGTATGTCAAATAATCACCTCTCAACCTCTTTGCTTTAACTAGCTGGTGTGTTAACTGGTATTAAATGTGTTTATATACCACACCTGGTTTTTGGTTTTATCTGTTCAGAGGTTGCACAAGTCTTATGAATCCATTGAGAGATGGCCAGTGCTGAGATATTTTTTCTAGACAGACGAGGATTTCACTTTCCCACTGTACCAAAGAACAATTCACTATTCAACTGTTTTTCCAGTTGTACTGTCGTGAACCTCCCACCTGCTGAAGAGGACCCAACAACAGCTCTTCTTTTTCAGGAAACTGAAAAGGTCTGGACTTCCCACTAAACTGCTAAAGAACTTCTACAGAGCTACCATAGAGAGCGTTTTATGTATCAGCATAACTGTATGGTATGGGAGCTGCACAGTCCAGGAGAGGAAGGACTTAGCACGGGTGGTGAGAACAGCACAGGGGATTGTGCGAGGCCGTCTGCACGATCTGGACTCAATTTATGCAGAATGAGTCCAAAGAAGGGTCAGACGCATCTCCACTGATCCCACCCACCCAAGCAATGCGCTGTTTGCCCCTCTACCATCAGGTAAACGTTTCAGAAACCTCAAAGCCAAAACAAATAAACTTAGAAACAGCTTCTTCCCGAGAGCTGAGGGCAATCATCCCCTGATGGGAGACTGCAGTCCAGTGCTTTAAAATCACCCCACTGTTACTAGCTCGTCATACGTTACAATCACCTTAATGTCACTGCCTACTTGCACACTATCATCTCTGAATATCTAAATGCACATTTCTGTAAACGAAGCCTCAAATCATCATTGTTCAATAAGCACCGTACTACCTCATTATCTTTATCTGTGACTTTCCTGAACGCTAAAAACCAAAAAATGTAACCCTTGTTCATTGCATGTTTGTTTCTCATTTTGTTGCTTTTATTATTTGTAATGTGAACCGAAGTAGCCAGAGAGAAATTTTACTGCGTTAACAAGCGGTGACAAATAAAATATTCTTCTTCTTCAACATGTACCATGCCAACTGCGAGGCCAGTGGAGTCTCAGGTGGCTCCACTGATCCTTCAAAGTTCTCTGATCATTGCCAGATCTGACCCTGGTGTGGGAGAAGTTGCTGGGATTTCCACTCCTGAGAATATTAACCAATGTTTCAGATGTTTTCTGCTTGTGTTTATGTTTTTATTTAGTTATTTTATTCATTCATTGTTGTTCAGTACTTTGGTCAGTGTTTAAAATGCTTCATAAATAGGATTGCCTTGGCTTGGTTTGTGAATAATCTTTCTTCTGTGTGGAGTGACAAGCTTCAAGTTATTTGGAAATGGCCTTAAAGCTTCCTTTTGGTCGGCAGCGACAGTTTGTTCTCTAAGGTTTAAGGATTTCTGTCAAAGTGACAAACAGAGTTCAACGGGACAGCATTGGCTCTGGGAAATAACGCGTCCCCAGCTATATTTTTGATTGTGATCTGGATAAAGGATGGAAAAATTTCTAAACACAAAGCATTGTTGCCCACAAGAGTCACAACATTTTTAAAACTGGTTAGTCCCATCCAATTGTTGACATCATCGAAATTATTACAAGCATGATGCTTTTATGAAAATATACATATGGTTTAAATAATTTGCATTATATTATAAAATTACCAATATAAAAATGCATGAATACAAAAAATACTGTTGAGTCTTTGAATGTTATCTGAGGTAACTGTAGTTATTGATTAAAGCAATGTTCCCTAGAATAAGCACCTTGCATTGCTTTCACTTGCTATAAGCCTCTCTCTCTCTCTCTCTCTCTCTCTCTCTCTCTCTCTCTCTCTCTCTCTCTCTCTCTCTCTCTCTCTCTCTCTCTCTCTCTCTCTCTCTCTCTCTCTCTCTCTCTCTCTCTCTCTCTCTCTCTCTCTCTCTCTCTCTCTCTCTCTCTCTGTGTGTGTGTGTGCGTGTGTTACATTTAATTTACTTCAACAACAAGCTGGCAACCAAAGTAGGTCCTTAGTTTTTTTGGCACAAACAGTAATATGTTTTAATGAGCTCGGGCCCCGTGAGAGCGGAGACGAAACTCATTTGTGTCAAGCTGGCTGTGTTGTTCAGGAGAGCTGCTTTCCATTAAGAGGGATATGTTTTAGAAATCTCACACACTTACACTTACATACATACAGAAAAACCCCCGCATCCAATCAAAGGACGACCATCAGTGGGAGTCCAGAAAATAAACATAAAGGAATGTTTTATCACGCTGAGTTTTGATGAGAACAACAAATTCTGGACTAAAAACACATATCTGTTAGTGGATGCTGATTTCTTTTAATGTGGGGTGAATAATTGTTCATGCACAAAGCAATTCCCCCACACTCATTTCTGTGTTTTAATAATAGAAGAGTGTTTAAAAAAGTGAGTAAAGATTTTAAATCCTATAATAGCTTTTATTTCTATGTCCATAAATGCACATGAAAGGCTGCAGATTCTATTCCAAAGCAATACATGAAACATATATAAAAAAAAAGAAAGAAAAATGAACATTAGGCTGTAACAAATCTTAGTATGTGCATTCTTCTTTAATAACTCTAACATTCATTGTATGAACTAAATAAATCTTGATCTGGTACCTTATAAACCACAAGTTTACGGTTGAATTAAAGACCTGGGATTGGGCTGGCAACTCAATAACAATCTTTTTTTGTCTGGAACCAAGATGTCACTCCTGTGTTTGGGTTCTTGTCTTGCTAAAACACCCATTTCAGCAGCAATTTCTCTTCAGTGGGTCATTCTACAAAATGTGGACACTGCAGATATTCTTATTATTAGTCTTGCAGATAGCTTCACATGGGCACCTTACAATAGCTAATGAATTCACAATTAACTGACGACTTTCTTTGATGAAACCCGAGCTGATCATTCGTGTCTCAGATATGTAATAAGCTAAGCAGAAACACACACACCTCCAAACTGTGTATATGGTTGCAGGGATAATGAGGGAAGTATGTTGGGGGTTTAGACCGCTGTTCAAAAGGAAAACTCATTTTTTGAGAGAAGCCCTGGCATTGTGTTAAGCAATTACGAGGAGGGGAGAATAGCAGTAGACAACTGGGATCAGCACAAAGGAGCATGTTTCAAGTCTATTTGTTGGCTTTAGTAAACACTATGGATGGGAATGAAACTACAGTTTTAATGGTTATGATAACATTTCTGGCAGTCAGTATTATTATTTAAATTAAATATACCAATAAAAATGTACGAGTACTGCAGTAGATACTTAGAAAAATAAAGGAAAAATGTCTGTTTGTCAATAAAACCCAATATCTTTGGCATTTCTTAATAACTAAATATGATATACAGTTAAGTTATGCGATTACTGCACATTTCAGAATACAAGTCCTATCACATCAGCTACTGCACTAAAACCTTTCTGAACTTTGCTTAAAATTAGGCAATGGACCAACTCTGCTCAAGGTCATTGTAGCTCCTTCATAAATCAATTACATGTGTGCCAGCAGTGTGACACCTTTTATGATCAATTTATGAACAAGGTCACAGCCTCAGAAATTCTCAGTTATTAAATTTGCTGTTTGAAATGGCTTTCCTAATGAAACATGCTAAATTAAATGGTAACAGATATTTTTCAATTAATGAAACCTTTTTTGCCATTTTAATGCAAATGTCCTTGTATCAAATCTGAACAGAAATACCAAAACTGTTCTCAAGGGTTTTAGTTCCAGATCAGATCATGCAACAATTTTACGAATAAAAGTGCATGCCTCGCAAATTATCACCTATATTTATGCTACTGTAATCAGATTTCTTTTGCGTCTTTAAATCCATGGTTTTGGTTTGTGTCTGCAGTTCTTATGCAGCCCCAATTAGTTTGAAAATAATCCTAAAAACCCCACAAAATAAAACAAAACAAAACCGGTATATCAAACATCTCTGCATTCGTTAGTAAAAGTCCACATCTCAGATCCTGTTACCTTGTTCACCTAACAAACACAAAACACAGTTCATCAATTTATAAGCAGCTTCTGAAACCTTAGTGTGGCGGTTTTAAACCTTTACATTTTTGCCTTCGTTGCAAATTGCTCCTGTGACTTTTAATGGGAGATTATAGCAGTGGGACACAAAGGCTTCCGTATTTGCTTTGTAGGTTATGGTAAAGGAGAGGGAGACTTTAACTCGATTAAAATAATCACGCCAATCTTCCTTGCCATTTCATCCCCAGAAAACTAGATTATTTAAAGTGTGCAATTTCTTGACAGAGTTCCTATAAAGGCCATCTAAAATCTATGCAATACCTGAGGGAACATATTTTTTATTTCTTTTAAAAAGCTGGCTCATCTCAAGAACACAGAGGCTAAGTTAAAGAAACACACAGGTTTGCAAAAATCACCTCTCTTACAGAGAAAACCATTTGGCATTTATCCACCACGCAGTCCTCCATTCTTTAGTCAACTCTCCTGTCATGCTGCAGAGTTGGATTGCACTATCGATTGGGTGCTATTAAGGTGGGAGCACTTGTTAATCAGTCCATCAGACAGCGCGTCTGCCAGGGAGCCATCAGACGACCCGGCCAGGGAGCCGGGCTGGCGAGTCAGGCAATCTGTCAGCCGGACACTCAATCTTCAGGTCATTCAGCTTAAAGGATGTGCACAATGAAAAGACTCCGTGAAGACAAAGAGTAGGAAATAGTGGAGCAGGATGCATTAAGTGAACATTAAGACTCAAAACTCTCATTTTTTATTTTAAATAAGTCATTGTGAAGTGTGTAATTAATAGCTCACCCCGGGATCTTAATAGGACTAAACTTTAAAGCATAAAGATTATGATATTTAATGCAATCCTGATGCCAAATATAGTTTTTTCATTACTATCTAACATTCTTGGTTTTTATTTTTGTTACTAAGGTACCCTATAAAATTGTAATTGAGCAATTTCAAGTGTTTCCAGCACTATTTCAAAAAATCTGAAGCTGTTTCAAATGTACAAACATTGGTAAAAGGTTTTTTCATTTTGGATGACGGCACAAACTTGACCTAACAGAAAGACATAACAGGAAACACGCGACTACAGCTTTGATGGGTTCAGAAGCTATGCATCTCATGCATTCTTTATCATATTTTGACCCAGATGTTGAAAACGTTCAACTTGCGCACGGTGATTTGTGAAAGGTTTGTGATTTTTCCACGAAACACCGTGTTTTTACTTGCTTTTTGTTAGGTGAATATGCCAAGACATAGTGCTGTCAAGTTTGATCAAAAAAAGGCGTTTGTGTGTTTACGAGCGCACACAAACCAAGCAGTAGCTGTCACATTTCACAAGGCCAAAGCAGCACCCTTATGCTTTCTGCCAAGAAACACAAATCAGACACACAAACGTTTGATCTGGTCAGACGGGAGCCTCACTGACTGCATAAATTTATTGATACTATAGCATTTTTTTTATCCTTAGCAAGAATGTAGAGAAAGCAGAGAGAAAAGACTAACTTTTAATTTGAAAAAACAACAACAACAACAACAAAACCTCGACAAATCTTGAACAGACCATCTCTCTTGAGCTTTGGGACATTGAAAGGACATCCACTCATTTTTAACAGTATCTAGGATCTTGTTCTTTCTGTCATGATCCATCATGACCACAGGTGAGGGGTGGAATATACATGTGCTGGTAAATCCAGACCTTTCGTTGTTGGCTAAACTCTTTCTTCAACTCGATGGACTGTAGCTGATTGCCCTAAAGAGCATCCACCAGCACCCAGTCCTTCTGTAGCTCCCAGACAAAAAAGGCTTTGGTGGATATGGTTGTAAGAACTACAAAACAGATGTGGGTCAGACAACCAAACTCCCATGACCCCCTCAGCAATTTTGCAAAGGTAAGGATCTGGTCTACTGTTCTATGGCCAGAATTAAAGCCGCACCTGAGTCAGTCAAAGCCTCCCTTCAAACACCCAAGAGTAAACTTGAGTGCAGCTCTTCTCCATATTGTTGGGTGTCAGAGCCCAAACTGTGTGTGGAGGTGATTCCAGCCGTACCTACCTGATGGCGCTCAACCATACACACCGGTTTAGGCTCCTTACCACCAATGGAGGTGATAATTCTATTCCTTTAACTCAGATTATCATGTAGGAAGTAGACACACCCAGGTCCTTCCCAACGCCTGCCCAAGTTAACACCTGACCTCAGTGTTCCTCCCCGCAGCGGGTTGGTCCACGTGGAAGGGGCTTCTTGTGGCCTTTTTGAGCCAGGCCAGCCGAACCACAGGAGCCATGGCTTGATCAGTGTGGTAATAAGTTCAGTTGCAGGGTACAAACACAGCTGTTCAACCATAGTGTCATTGACTTTACCCTCTTTCCTTACAGTTTAAAGAAAACATGAGTTGGCCTTCAGAAGTTGATGAAAAGTGTGCTTGAGGTTTGATTAGGGGCTTTATCTAAACCATAGACGGAGTGAAAGATGTCAAATTTGACAGCAAAGAAAAGGCCAAATGCCACCTGAAACTATTGCTTTCCCATTTGCGTTGTTCACTTTTCAGTGTGGTAGAAATAAAGTAGAATGAGATCAATTCTAAAAACTGCAGTTTGGCTCGATGTAACCAGTTTGACTTCATCTGAAAGCAGTCAATATTTGCTGAAGAGGCTCTACGTTGGATGGCCTGATGGTGCACTCTGACTGGGCTCTTTTGTTCTGCTGTAAATCTGATAAACGGTAGCAGACTGCTCAACACTGCGAAATAAAACTTTTTATTGGCTGTCCAAAAAGTAAGTTAAGCCCATAAAGAACGTGATAAAAGCAGCACAACTAAGAAGCAGATATGACACAAATAAATGTAACAGTAAAGTTTAGCATGTATATTTCAGAGGATTTACCAATCTTTTTCTAAGCACCAACTTATTTTTCTCCTTCGATAGCCGTTCCTTTGGAATCAGGTTTACTGTGATCTTTTTTTTTTTTAAATCAACTTATCAATATTTCTCCAATACCGATTGCCAGCTTCGCTTGAAATGCAGCTGGTGTTCTTGTTTGCTTCGCCCCTTTCCGTCACTGTCAGGAACCGTTTTTTTCTTTGCCTTCATACTCAAATTCTAATTTTCTCAAACATCTATCACCTTTATTAGCTTTCCTCTTCCTCTGTCTGCAGAAATCCATCCAACTGTTCCTACTTTATTTCTTTCAACTCTAGGCTTCATCTATTTCTAAGCAGAGCTGCTGCACATCATCAAGAGACTAAAGACCAGAGGAAATGCTCTGTCAAATAATCTTTTAATATGCCAAAATAAATGAATTGCTTTTGAAGGTGTTGTTCCTTTTTTATTTTCTAATGTACCATCCATACCTATCAGCGGTGGTAAAAGTGCTACTGGTTGTAATAATACTAGAAGAACAAATGCCACTCCTGTCTTGCCATGCATGTACTAAGCGGATTTTTCTGGAGCATCAGGTCCCCTCAAATATTTAAAGAATGTGTGTTGCTTTTGAAATGTATTGTAAATGACAGTAATGCCTAAATTTATGACACACACACAGCTCCCAGGGTACTGGATTATCATAAAACCAAAGCCACCACCTTTAAAATAAAAAGGTATTGACATTTGCATGCATAATTAATTATTTATGTTGGGCCATTGATTTTCCATTGATCTGATGAATCATTGTGGATCCTTTAGAGACCAAAATTTGCCGTAGAAATACTCTGGTCGGGTTTAACCATACCTGGTACATGTCTAAAGTAAATCATGTCTTCTACAATAGCCGATTAGGGTCTGCCATGTAAGCCGATTTTAATTGTGACTGACCACGCCTACAATGTATTTACTATGATAGAACTCAGATTGAAAAGTTAAAGCCAAAACCGACAACGGAGATTACCAGTAATGGTCATTAGCAGGGTGCTTTTTAGGAGCGACTAAGACACACATGGGATAAATTTGAGGGGAGGAAATAGTACCTATTACTTTATGTTTCTACATTATAAATGCATTATGTTTTAAAGTGAAAAGATAAGGTAACTTGAAAGCATGTTGGTGTATAAAAGCTTTGTTTTACAGTTTATAACAATTCATCAATTGCAATTTCCTGACTAATTTGCAAAACTGTCCGTTCAAGAAATGGATCATGTGTCTGTTGTTTGGTATTAAATAAATGTAATATTTGTTTTAACAGAATCAACAAAAATAGATTCCTGTAATCAGGCCAGAGCATCAACTACAGATTGAAATAAAACAGATGAAAGGAAAGTTCTGTGGAGAAGCAAAAGTAAGTTGCTTCTCCACAGTAATAATCCTTGATGATGCTAGAGAATAAGTTTGACCTGAGAAATATAGTCAAACTTAACATTTTTCACAGCACTCCTCCTTTACGATTAAAGCTTTTATACATCCAACCTTTCATCTTCTATTTTATAAAGCTAGAACTTATTTTATCTCAGGGCCTTATTTAACTTCTTCAAACTTTTCATGGAAAAAAAATTGATATTTTCTAAAGAAAAAAAAACCCTTGGGGGTTTGCCTAATGGGGCTCATCTCTTTGACTCCTGACTTAAATTGAAAGTGAGAATCTTTCTGATTCTAGCTGATGCTAATTAGAGGCCGAATCCCCTGCCAGTCTGCCCAGAAGCTACGGATAGTAAAGGACCTAAAGAGCCGGAGAATGGTGAGGTTGCATTGTCCTCTGAGGACACTGGATGTTCAGAGGAGGGAGAGATGAAGTGTGGGCAGGATTGTAAAGCAAGCCTATCATACAATCTGAATAACAGCCTGAGACGCAAGCAGGACACCGATACTCAGAAAAACGTGGACAAATGCACGCACAAACCGGAGAAGCCTGGAGCTTGAATGTAGTTGCTCCCTCTTTTTACTAATTATCCAGCTCCCTCAACTAATATGTCACACATTAAGACAACGTTAAAAGTGTGAAGATTGTAAAATAAGCGAGGGTTGTTATAAGCCAGGAACCATGGATGTGTGAAAGCTCATTATCCAACGGAGGCAGATGTGCTTTTAAAACGCCTGTCACATAAAACAGCAGATGAATGATCCATGCTCTGACAAACCCGGGGGGGTGCCTTGAGTCGGAAACAAAGTGGAGAGGAAGAGGCCTGAATCCAGTTTAATTATTTAAAGCATTAACGCTGCACGGCTTTGGCCCAGCAGACTGAAAACAGAAAGTAACAGTTTCTTTCAAAGTGCCAATAAGCAAACTGGTTAGCTATGAGACAGTAAACATCTAAATAACGGACCAGACACTATGAAACCACGTAGACAACGGCTGTACCTGGGCTGGGGCTGAGACTCACCTGAGCGAACGTCCAGGTGAGCTTCATGTGTTTGGTGGCTGCGTAGCTGCACTCCAGCAGCCTGGGCCTGCTGTTCACGTCCACCAGACACTTGTTATCATCATCATCGATGGTTGGACTGAGAACGCCGAGGTGAATCTGCTGGGAGCTGGTGAAGTACACGTTCTGCTGGGAAACAGAGATGACTGCGAGTGAGGAGGAAGGATGTCACTCGACGTGTGTTTAGTCACGGAGCATCAGAATGAAACAGTGAAATGCAAAAATCTTATGCATGTATTTCATCTGTTATATAATGCTGAGAAAGTTTTAGAATATTTTTTGTCATTATGTAACCATAAGGACATTTTGGTGAAATGGAGGTTCAGAATTCACAAATAGCACACAGACACCAATCAAAGACATCCAGGAAACGACAAAGAACGAGCATTCATAGAGAAGACCCTGAAAAGTATGAAAATGCACTATGGAAAGAAAAAGCTAAATTTAAATGGACTGAACTTGTATCGCACTTTTCCAGTCATACTGACCACTCAGAGCTACATTCACCCAGTCACACTCACTAACATGCACAGATTTATGACATGTTACTCATGATCAGTTCTGGAATTGAACCAACAACCTTCTGCTTGTCAGACAATTACTGCACCCATTGAGTCAGTCACCCAAAATTAAGCTTTACAGCAGAGAAAGACGTATCAGAAGTGGGGAATTATTGTGCAAACAGATAATAAATGATATTCAGATTAAAATAAAATGTTCAAGTTGACTGTACCAAATGACACTTCCTGAGAAACTAAGAAGTGTGCATCTGATAAAATCTAAATGTTTAAGTCAAAAAAGACCAATAGCAGCCACTTTACAGAACGATGTAAAATTATGCAACTGCATGAACATACCAAACACTTCATGAGAAGCTAAACGCGTGTTCAGTTTAATTAAAATGTTCAAGTTAATTTTTTCTTTTTTTTGCAATTTGCAGGAATATCCAAACAAACTCCCTGAGAAGCAAATAGACATTTGCATCTGAGAGAATGTGTAATGATTCTTTATTGGATCAAGGACCCGGGCCCCCATTTCACAAAGAGTAAATAACTGCATACCTTGGTTTTTCGCTTTAGAAAGCTCGGTTGAGTCAAATTATGACAGCAAATTACTCTGTGAAAGAACTCTGCTCGGTAGCAGGGTTACTTGGCCAAATACCTGGTCGGGAGAGGCTGATCAGACCAGAATTAAATGTCTTACATTTTCCAGATTAATATAATTTCAAGCATTACAATTTTTTTTGCGGCTGTCAATGATTTGTCAAAATATTATTAGCCCACGTGTTCCTCATATAACACAACAAGGACTCGTGGTCTGTTCTCAATAAATTATTTTTGCTATTTTTGTTTTTATGTCTACGGCAGCTTGTTCTATAACAAAGGTGATGCAGAACATCTTTCAGAGGCAACTGTATGTCGAGCTGTCAGGAATGTTACCGTTGCACTCCGTTACTGTAGAGTTTAATTATGTTTTCTTGCCACAGACCCACTAGACTAATAAAATAACAACACAGAATTTGTAATGAATGATGTGGTGAAGAACCCAGAATTCAGCCAAACACTGTAGAAATGCTTTTGACGGTGTTTTAATGGAGGGAAGGTGAGGAGAGGGAATCAAAACAGTCAAACAGAACAGGGTCCAAAAAGGGTAAGGCAGACATCCAGACAACTTGACAGGGAACCGGCAACAGAACTGGGCAGAACAAAACAGATCAGGTTACAGACAGGATCAATGTGCTGGGAGCTCTTACCAAACTGAGGCAGCAGACACATGGGTGACAAGTGTGACGAACCGACGGGGAGCAGAGAACTAAGGCAGGTTTAAATAGGCGGATAGAACAGGTGAGCGGAGGGAAACTAATCAAGGACAGGTGGGAGTGATTAAGGGAGCAGACAGGACACTAGAAAATAACCCTAAGACAAAACCAAGCAAACCAAGCACAGAACTAAGAGCAGAGCTAAAACAGGGACCAGATAACTAACACAATAAAGGGGCTAAACTAGAATCCAAAAAAGGAAATAAATCCAAGGGCGAAAAGAGCTACTTTAACCAAATAATAAACATAAACCAGAACAGAACGTGACAGAGCCCCTCCCTCAAGGACGGATTCCAGACGTCCTTCGAACCGAAAATAAAACAGATTAGACCGGGTGGGTGGAGGGGGTTACAGGACGGAGGGACACAGTCCATACAAAACAAAACAACCCGACACGGTGAACAGATACAAAATCCGAAAATGACCAATCAAATCCTGAACCAAAAACAACCCAGACAGGGTGAACTAACTAAGCGAAAAGTCTCAAGAAAAAGTGTTTTAGAAACAAAAGTCTGGTGGGCGGCCCGGAGGATGACCCCCAAGATTCAGAAGCTCTGGCGGTCGTCTCGGAGGACGGCCGCGGCGTCTCTGGAGGTCAGGCGGACGTCCCAGAGGGCGACCCCGGCGAACCAGAGTCCGATACGAGCGTTGCGGTGGGAGACGTCGGCGGAGCGGGACCCTCAGAGACCGTCGGCGGAGCGGAACCGTCAGCACCTGAGGCCTGGAGAGAGAAAAAGCGAACAACGGCACCGGGCTAAGGGCCGGAGACGGCAGGCTACAGGCTAGGGAAGGCGGCACCGGACTGCAAACTAGGGAAGCCTGGCTACAGGCGGCTATAAGGGAAGCCTGGCTACAGGCGGCTATAAGGGAAGCCTGGCTACAGGCGGCTATAAGGGAAGCCTGGCTACAGGCGGCTATAAGGGAAGCCTGGCTACAGGCGACTGACGGGAGAGCCTGGCTACAGGCGACTGACGGGAGAGCCTGGCTACAGGCGACTGACGGGAGAGCCTGGCTACAGGCGACTGACGGGAGAGCCTGGCTACAGGCGACTGACGGGAGAGCCTGGCTACAGGCGACTGGTGCGGGAGAGCCTGGCTACAGGCGACTGGTGCGGGAGCCTGACTACAGGCGACTGGTGCGGGAGCCTGACTACAGGCGACTGGTGCGGGAGCCTGACTACAGGCGACTGGTGCGGGAGCCTGACTACAGGCGACTGGTGCGGGAGCCTGACTACAGGCGACTGGTGCGGGAGCCTGACTACAGGCGACTGGTGCGGGAGCCTGACTACAGGCGACTGGTGCGGGAGCCTGACTACAGGCGACTGGTGCGGGAGCCTGACTACAGGCGACTGGTGCGGGAGCCTGACTACAGGCGACTGGTGCGGGAGCCTGGCTACAGGCGACTGGTGCGGGAGCCTGGCTACAGGCGACTGGTGCGGGAGCCTGGCTACAGGCTTCAGGAGGCCCCGGGCTACAGGCTTCAGGAGGCCCCGGGCTACAGGCTTCAGGAGGCCCCGGGCTACAGGCTTCAGGAGGCCCCGGGCTACAGGCTTCAGGAGGCCCCGGGCTACAGGCTTCAGGAGGCCCCGGGCTACAGGCTTCAGGAGGCCCCGGGCTACAGGCTTCAGGAGGCCCCGGGCTACAGGCTTCAGGAGGCCCCGGGCTACAGGCTTCAGGAGGCCCCGGGCTACAGGCTATGGATGACGGTGCTTTAAAGCTGCGGGGAGCCGGCACTGGAGGCTGGGCTTTAAAGCTGCGGGGAGCCGGCACTGGAGGCTGGGCTTTAAAGCTGCGGGGAGCCGGCACTGGAGGCTGGGCTTTAAAGCTGCGGGGAGCCGGCACTGGAGGCTGGGCTTTAAAGCTGCGGGGAGCCGGCACTGGAGACTGTCCATTAAAGCTGCGAGGAGCAGGCACTGGAGACTGTCCATTAAAGCTGCGAGGAGCAGGCACTGGAGACTGTCCATTAAAGCTGCGAGGAGCAGGCACTGGAGACTGTCCATTAAAGCTGCGAGGAGCAGGCACTGGAGACGTTTCATCCAAACAATCCTCCGAAAACTGGCTGAACACAGGCTGCTGCTGGGGCCTGGACACCATCCTCAGACGTCTTATATACGCCCCTGCTTCCACCGCAGAGTAGAGCAACTCGGCCGCCCATTGCTTTGCCGAGGGGGTCTGCATGCTGGCCATAACCCCCGTCTCAAAAAGCATGGCTACTCCTGAGCGGAGAGGGAGTGTTGGCGACAGATTCTTCATTTTTGGTCGGTTCGTACTGTAATGAATGATGTGGTGAAGAACCCAGAATTCAGCCAAACACTGTAGAAATGCTTTTGACGGTGTTTTAATGGAGGGAAGGTGAGGAGAGGGAATCAAAACAGTCAAACAGAACAGGGTCCAAAAAGGGTAAGGCAGACATCCAGACAACTTGACAGGGAACCGGCAACAGAACTGGGCAGAACAAAACAGATCAGGTTACAGACAGGATCAATGTGCTGGGAGCTCTTACCAAACTGAGGCAGCAGACACATGGGTGACAAGTGTGACGAACCGACGGGGAGCAGAGAACTAAGGCAGGTTTAAATAGGCGGATAGAACAGGTGAGCGGAGGGAAACTAATCAAGGACAGGTGGGAGTGATTAAGGGAGCAGACAGGACACTAGAAAATAACCCTAAGACAAAACCAAGCAAACCAAGCACAGAACTAAGAGCAGAGCTAAAACAGGGACCAGATAACTAACACAATAAAGGGGCTAAACTAGAATCCAAAAAAGGAAATAAATCCAAGGGCGAAAAGAGCTACTTTAACCAAATAATAAACATAAACCAGAACAGAACGTGACAGAATTCCAGATATAAGTGTAAGCAATCCTGTATTCTATATCAAATTTTGAAACGTCCAACTCTATTTTTTTATTATGTTTTTTTTTTTTTGGCGGGGGGGTGTTATGCCACTAGTGGCCCTTTTCTTTGGAAAATAGGCTGATAGGAAAGGGAACTGAGAGAGGGGGAAGACCTGCAGCAAAAGACAGCAGGCCGAAGTCGAACGTGGGTCAGCCACGTCGCGGCCTAAGGCCTCCTTACGCGCTGCAAGCTCCAACAAATGGGCCACTGGAACGAAGGCAATGGTTTTATTTTTTCCATGAGCGCCACAAGAAAAGAGTTTTGAAAACCAGCTGACTGGGAAGAGAGAAAAAATAACTGAGGAGTTGTAGTGCAACCGTGACTGTTCTCACTGGATTTTAATCCTGCAATCGTAAAGTTGTGGGTTCTATTTCAGCATCCTACTGTGGCCCTGGGCAAGACACTGTACCTCAGATCATCGTATTGGTTTATGAATGTGAGTACGAATGGGTGAATATGGCTCCAGTCTAAAGAGATGCATCCAGTGGGCTAGATGAAACTGGCTAGATGTAATAGTTAGTGATTTTAATTTGCAGTTTTGTAGAATTTAGCATTTGTGTCCATCTGTAGCAACTATTAGACCGTTTGCATTAATAGTGCTATATACAGTCACATTTTCCTGCTACGCATTGGTTTAATCGTCAAGGCTGCAGCCTGAGCACATTTTAACTTTTCCATTTCCTAAAATAGCACTGAGAGAGAGACACGAGCACAAATAGATTCACAGATTTGGTAATCCAGGTGAAAACAACAAAACATGAGCTTCAAATGTAATGGAAACCATATACACAGATTAGTCAAGTATCTGTGGTGACACAGGGCACACTAAATACCACTGCTTGAAAGCAGGTCAAAAATCTTGCAAATAATGTTCAGTTTAACCATGGATGAACTAAAGATGCATCCAGTTTAACATTAAAAGTGGATTTTATTCTACAGTGACAAATATGAAGAAAAATGTCTTATCTGTCTTTTAAGTTACTGGAACTGAATCACTACCAATTATTATTAAAATCTACATTCGGTGATAAAAAGATGATAAAAGCCTATTTGAGAACAAGTGTTATTTATTCAAAGAGCTTCTCCATGTCTTAACCTGCTACTTCTAACAATATCTGCTCGCCAGCACCTTAGAGACCTTTTTTTAGAGCTGTGGACAATAGGAAGGTCAGATAGGATGGTGTAAGCCCATTTAACCCTTTAAAAAAACAAAATGTAAAATTGCTTATCAATTTTTATAATTGAGAGGTAGCCAGCACAACACATGTAAACAAAGCCTTGCTCCTGTCAGGAGTTGAGCTGCAGAGTTTTTAACAAGTGGCAGAAGAGACATCTCAGATTGACTGACACCGAAATACAGACTGTTACAGTTGTCAGGTCCGGGGTATGAATGAATTTGTCATGGTCAGGGAGAGGGAGAAATGACGGGATGTGGAAAAGAGCCTTCATGAAAAAAACAAAACTGCTCCGATCATTTACATTTATTGGTTTGTGAGATTCCCAACACAGAAAATAACAAATAAAAGAAAAACCCCAAAAATAACTTAGAAAATCTAATCTAATAAAAATTAATGAACCTTTTTAACACTGGCAAAGAATATATGATAATAATAATAATAATAATAATAATAATAATAATAATAATAATAATACAATATTTATGACACACTGAGGGGTCACTGGTGTGCCCTTTCACTGTTTCTCTGGACTTATTCCCGCTGCGGAAGGTTGCATGGTGTAACTCAAAGGGGGCTGTTCATCAGGCTAATAACAGCTAGCGTTAGCTTATGTTGTGCGGGATGTTTATGACTTCCATGATGCGCATTCAAGATCTTTACTGACCTTTCTATGTTGCTATCAAACATCCGTGTCATTCTGTTTCGTGTCGTTCTGTGTACCATTATGACCATAATTGTCCACGGAAAAGTACGACACGGATGAGCTGTTCTCATTAAGAATGAGCATAGCGGTCTAATTTCAGCGTCATTTTGACAACTTTCAGTGTAATGGCCTGCTACTCTAAAATGCACTGGCGAGAATCCTTCTCTGTGTTTGTCGCTGAAGCACATAAAATGAACAAACAGAGGTGGTTTCATGTCATTTTAAGCCTTATTTTACAAGTGGTGATTAACAAGACGAACAAATTGCTGTGTTCCAGAAAAACATCAATTATTCTGATATTTTTAAGCGCGTTAAAAGATAAATTTAAAACTAAAAGTGCATGTTTATTGTGAAGAGTTGGGGTTACTAGGGTGTAGTTACAGAGCATTTGTCACGCAGAAAGACAAAATATTGCAATGGCCTAACTTTAACACACAAGTTTTTTTTATCCAAATCTCATGTCATCTCAGTTCCAGAACGCAATGTGATGTACTGTGTCGTCATATTTGCTGACTGTATTATCATCATCATCCAATTCAGTATCTATCCCAGAGGCCTATTTCACAAAAGCCGGATTTGGAAATCCAGGATAAGCGCCAAAGCCAGGTATAGAGGGATGAAACTTTCAGCAGACAGCCTTTGAAAAACAATGTTCACCTCATATCAGATTTTAATAGTGGCATTAATTTAAAATGTTAAGCATAGACTAAAACAACTTGAAAGAACTTATGTAGGATACCTGCTATGCAATGAAATTACCCATTCATGATAAAAATACATCAAATAACACAATATTCTTTCCATTAACAGTTGCTAGGTCACTGAGCCTTATGGCTTGTATATATATTTTTTTCCTTTGGCTGTGATATGTGTATTTTGTGCACTTAAGGGGAAATATGTATTTTTCTGGAGTAGTCAGCGAAACATCCACCCCGCAGTCTTCAAAAACACAGTTGAACTGTAACAATGCCCACATGGATAATGATAAAGTTAATAATGGTATAGGCTGCATCATAATTTTAAAATTATTATAGTAGCTGACTGAACACCAATGTGTATCCGTGGTATTTTAATGCAGGCTGATGCAAAAAACAAAACACACAGATAAGGAAACTGAATCACTGACAAAACTAACTTGTTTCTGATCAGTGTGACCAATGACTGAAAAGAGAAGGCACCAGGATTAACTAAACCTGGCTGTTAGCCTGGTCGGGAGCAAGCTAGCTGCACAGAATAAAATGCCACGGTAATTTATGTGCTGCTACTTTTGTGAAACCGAGTCAAGGCTTAATTCAACCAGGATATCAGGAAAATCTCGGCTTAATCCTCTATCTCTACTTAAACTACAACTCAGCAAAAACAAAAAAACAAAAAACAAACAAAGAAATATGACTGGTAGCTTTGTTGGTAAAAAAAACTAAGATTAACAGATTAAATAAAGATCACATCCATCCTCAATGCTCAAAACACAATGTTGCAGTAACCTATATTTTAAAAATAGGGTTTGGGTTCATCACCGTTAGCCACAGGAGGTTCTGTTAAAGTAGGCTAATTTCTGAATGCTAATTGTGTGTTTCTTATTTCACCTGCAAAACTAACCAACGCTATCCACATCACTCCCACTTTTCATGTTTTGAGAAATAAACAGGAACCCAGTAGCTGTTCTAATTAGGATGGCGAACAGAAAGGGAGAGAGAGAAAAAGGAGTGGCAGGAGACAGAGAAGTGAGCAGAGAGGTCAGGGAGGAAAGTCGGTTCTGGCTGAATATTAGTTGGGGGGGGGGGGAATTCTTTACATACCTGGATAAAAAGAAACATAAGGAGATGATAATAAATGCAAGTACTGACCCACTTTTCAAGCCTGGAGAGGTAAATCGAAACGCAGTCATTAAAAAGTAAAGTGAGATGCATGATGCTTCTTGCTGAGTCTGCCAATAAAGAAAAGAAGATGAATAACGAGAACGGAGAAGGATCAAGGACAACATGAAGTCTTGTACAAGCAGACAAAGTTTAAATGGGGTGAAAAAGTAAGCAGGAAGGTGACAGAGAACAGAACAAACAGAAACACTGACTCAGTGTGTTTCCACAGGAGGATGTGTGAGAGCTCACAGGAGATAATTGATGAGAATGATGACCGTGTTACGGGAACAAGACATCTCTAAATAGGAGACATTATCGCACTGTGGAACAACGGCAGAACCTTTCAGCCTTTACTTAAAAACTCCTTGAGATGGACAATAGCTCACGCCGACGCATCTGAGTGCGTGAAAGCATAGAGTTCGCTAACAATGTGTGAATGACTTTGAGGAAAGGCCTGATTCTCGCTGGGTGCATGTGTGCTGATGCAGGTGATTAAGCCCATGCTCCGCTTCCAGCAGGAGACTTACTTCCATCTCCTCTCCTGTCACAGTGACTTACATCTGCTAATAGAAAGATTAGCGCGGCGCTTTGTTTGACGGATAACAATCTCTCCTGACAGAAGTACGCGTTAATGAGTGCGGACAACACAGGAGCTGTCAGCTTTAGGTGGATTTGTGGCGCTTAAGTCCAACGTGAGCAGATGACATTTCGGTTAAAGAGAAATCTTGAAGTCAGAAAAGAATTACGGTTTGATTATCTAATCTGTCCTTACGGGCTCATCTGAGGTGGGTGAGTATAATAAATGGGAAGTCAATGTACTCTGCGTGACCAGGTTTGTATCATACACAGGAATCTTAAGGTGCACTGAGCTGCACAAGAAAATAGTCCTGGATCTTATCCGAAACAAGCAATACACCTTTAAAGTAGTGGTAACACCGTTACATGCTCGGGATGAGGGATTGCTGCAAACCCAGAGACAATGAAGACATCTGTCCACTGGGGCTCCACGCTCTTTCAGGAGGAGTGAATGCTGCTAGTCAATGACTCGATGCAATCCGCTGGGTTACCTTAGAAAACCTTTTAACCGTGTCTGTGTCACGATCCCCAGGTCTTTTGATCATTTTTAGGTCCCTGGGGAAAGTGCAGTTCTTCTTCTGTTGTTCACCTTTTAGTGTTCGTCAGCCTGTAGATTATGCTTCCTGCCATTTATTTATTCTGTTCATTGTTCATTATTCTGTTATTGTACTGGATGTTTTCTCACAATATGAACATTCCCCCTTATATCATGTCAGGTTTTTGCACCTCCATCATCTGTTTCAGGGGTTTTGTGTTGCAGGAAGAAGGATCTGTTTATTAACATCTTATCAGCAGCGCGAGAGGATAAACATTTTGTTTAATGATCACTTTAAGTTAAGCACACAGAGGCTCTAAAGCCTGAGTTTTATTAAAAGTTGTGCTTTAATTTTTGTAAATATATATTATTAACCCTATGAGCTGCTACTGCTGTTTCTTTCAGCCACTTCATCAGGAGACAGGCTATATTTTTTGGCAAGTTAATGTATTTAGTCTGCAGCCTGAAAACCTTACAAAATATCTGATTTCAATCTGCAAGGGGTTCGTAAATTACGTTATATTGAGGGAAAGCTGGGCGTGGGTGTCAGAAGACTTCTCCAAGACCCTGCAAACACCATCCACATGCTGGTTACGTTTCAACATAAGCAGTTAGGATAGCGGCAAGAACCTATTGAACCGAATTAGATTTTGAATACTATTGTATGGCGTATGTTATCATGATGAGAAAGGAAGCGAGGATGAGATGACTGGTGAAACAAAGCTATTTGGTGACAATCTTACCAAGACAGTGTAAGGAAAAGGACATAGGATCCAAAAGACAGACTGAAGAAAAGTCAAGAAGCGATCCAAAGACAAGAACTAATCCGACAAACTGGGCAAGAGGGAATAAACCAACAATTTTCTGTTTTAATTTTATTCTGGAAAAATCAAAACTAGGTATTTACCCTGCACAACTACTCGTGTGTTGATTCCTCTCTTTGATGATTAGAAAATGATGCAACTGTCTAATGAAAGTACAATCATTTCTTGGTTGTACCTAGGCCTAGGTGTTATAGGGTCCAAACAGCAGCTGTGCTAGCGTAATTGTAAAAGTGGTAGTTAGTACACGGCATGTTGCAAAAAACAACAACAAGCTATATTCAGGCAAATACACAAAGCTCATGTTTTTATTTGCATTCAAGAAAGGGATAATAAGATAATAAGACACATAACAGCTGCTGTTTATGGTTTCAGATGGATCCACCGAGGGCCCGCTGTTTGGAGTCTGCCTGTTTGGAAAGGAACATTTCTTTGCCTCAGAAAAGTAGACATAAAAAGATCCGGAAAGATTTAAAATCAAAACAATGAAGGCTGCTGTAAAACTACGCCGACTTATCTTTGAATAGCTTATGTTTGCGATGACATCCATCATTGGAATGCTTTGATACTGAGGAAAGCTGTGATGATTCTGAGACTGAATCCTCTAAAGGCGTGTTCAAACTTGACAGCATCACTGCCCTGACACGGCATCTGAGTTTTGGGAGAAGTTGTTAAATTGGCCCCACAGGCTGTGCGCCACCATTGCTTCTGCTATTGTTGACGGTGCTGCTAATTGGCCAAAAACTGAAAGTCAAACAATAACCGAATTTGCTAAAGCTCAGCATGCTACAGAAGGAACACATCTGGTTATATCACCAAACACTCAGGAGTCTGTCCTTGTGCTAGTCGCTGACCTTTGTCAACTTTTTTCCAACCAACTACAGGAGTTTGATCTTGCAAAATGGTAAAATCCTGTTATAAAGCAAATGTTCCCTCACACATTGACTGTGCTCCTAAACACAAAAAAATAGTTACTGCTCACACGGCCAGGAAAAAAGGCATTTTTAGTGTTTTTTTTTCTAATATTGGTTTATATTATAAGTCTTAAGAGAAATTGAGAGTTACTTTAAATCAGTATCGACAGGTCACAAGCACTCCTGGAGGGACTGGTGCCATTTGGGGAAATATTGAAGCAACATACATCAGGCAGAAAATTGAAGCTTGAGTGCAAATGAGCAAGCTGTGTGTGGGCAAGGTGGCCAACAGACCTGGCTCAGAGAGCCCAATTATTTTACAGCAGTTTGGCATTCCCGCAAATCATCGTGAAAAGAATAGCCAACGTGATTGACCCATGGAGTAAGGCTGCACAAAATATTGCAAATTTATCGTTTCATAATATTATTAATTTAAATATGCATATAGCAAAGAATCACCTGGAGTGCACTGAGTGTAAGCTAATTATTTAAGCACCCAGGTTTCAGGCTCTATTGGATCATTGCCTCTAAGATGTTTGGGGACTTTTGTTGTTTAATGTAGAATAAAAAGTTTAAGATAGAGAGGTGGTAAAGTCCATAAGGAACTACAGCTAAGTTGTTTTACTGTCAGAGGCAACCTTTTCAATAAACCCTTGTGTTTGAGATGGAAAATATGAATGTTTTTGTTCTTTAGGAGCTGAATAGACTACTTATTATCTGGGGGTCTATGTTTCCTAAAGAAAGATATTAACATTTTAATTTCTTCTGTATTTATTGCAAGCTATATCGTTAACGCAACATTATCGCATATCACAACCTTTCCTCATATCGTGCAGCTCTATCATAGAGTATTTGACCAGATACAAATGAAAGGCATATAAACCTCTAAATTTAAAGAAAGCTAAAAAAGATTTCTTGCTGTAATTGTTCTGGCATTTTCCAAATAGAAATAAGTATGGCAATCCTGACTGACCTAAAACAGGAAACGTTTACTCAGATTTTATGCCAGCCAGAAAAGAAAATACAACTAGCTATGTCTACATTTCTCTATTAATGTTTAATTTGATGCACTTAGCAGAACCACAGAGACACAGTTGATGTATTGCTGACAGGTTTTGGTGGCTGAACCTTATACAGGAATAAGTTCTCAAAATCCAGGATCTGCCTGAAACAAGAAGTGGTTGTGTCCAGCCAATCGTCCAAATTGTGCAGAAATTGAAGCTCCTCATATTGATACTTGTCTCCCTATGTTACTCTAAAAAGAAAGAAATGCAATCACATGTCTGCAATAAGGTATATCCACATTGGGGGTTCCCAAACTTTTTAGCCTGCGACCCCCATAATTACAGTGCCAGAGACTGGTGACCCCCCTGTTGGCTTTACAAGATGTTGAGCATCTTGTAAAGTTATACTTGGTATTAATTTCACAAATAAGAAAATAGAAAATCTTTTTAGAACAGCAGCAACAAATCATCTCGGGACTCCCAAGAGGCGTCTCGTGACCCTAGTGGGTCCTGACCCCCACTTTGGGAACCCCTGATCTACACAATAAAAACAGAACTGTAGACTTAAGACGCCACCTTAATGGCCATGTGAGGTCAAATCTGAGTTTTAATTAAATTACAATTACTTCATAGTGGTGAAGCATTAATTCTTTATGTAAAAATTGCAAAGTTGAAAGCAGTGGCATATTTATGTCCAAGTGGGAGACCTTTCTTGTTAACTCTGTTATCTTCCTTGTTTGTTCCTCTACGATTTTATTAGCTCTAATGTCTTGTTTCAAATGTTTTATCTTAAGATAGAAAAGAATTGTTAAAGTTGTTAAAAAAAGGAAAATGAGCATCACACTTCATTGCCTTTCTGCTCCCCTACAGATAATGAGATAACTGAATCTATGCCGCCAGACAGAACAGTGGTGTTTGTTGCTTCTTCTCGCTGTGTGAGTGACTTTTCCCTGTCCGAAGCTGCTGGTAAGCTTATTATTGCCAGCTGTAAATGTCGAGAGGGACAAAGCGCAGGTGTTTGCCTAAAAGACCATCTGCTGCGACGGCAAGGAGACAAGAGAAACATTATGGATGCAAGAATGTCCAAAATCATCATTAGAGCTTTGTCTGAATGAATGGAGAATTAGTGGGAGCAGGAGGGGTGGAAAGAGATGCATTTAGTGTCTCACAAAATCCGTTTATATCCTCTACATATTTACTCCTTTCGTTCAGTTACAGGCACCAATTGCAATGTGTTTTATTGGGTTTTTATAAGATAGACCAACAGAAAGTTGGTTATAATTGAAGTTGAAAGAGAATTATACATGGTTTTTCACTAATAAATATCTAAAAAGTGTGGGATGGATTAATATTTAGTCCTTCTTTACTCTGATACTAAATAATATTCCAATCGATTCATTGATAAATTGGGTCCACCTGTGTGTAATCCAATCTCAGTGTAAGTCTAGCAGCTCTGTAACGACCACAGGCATTAGATTAATGCACAAACAGCATCACAAAGATCTAGGAACACAGTAGGGAAGAAACTAGTGGATAATTTGAGCATTAACGTCTAAAACCATATCCCAAGCTTTGAACGGCTCACAGCGCACTGTTGAGTCCATTCTCCTAAAATGGCACTTTAAAATAGCGACAATTCTGCATAAATGGAAACCTGCCAAGACATGATCAACCTGCTAAAGAGACAGGCCATGCATGGAGAGCTTTATTCAAAGCCAAAAGGCCCATAGTAAGTGGGGCAGCTTCACAGTTTGACAGATCAGCTGGGAGAACTTGGTGACAGGACTATTCATGTACTCAGTGTCCGAAATTAACTTCCTGATTCACCGGCCAAGTTGGCCGGTAGATGTAAAAATCAACCGGCCAGGCATATTTTTTACCGGCCAAAATATTAATCCTGACCAGACCTCAATTTTTATCAAAAATTAAGAGTGAGATTATGTTAATTTTCGGGGGGCGTGGTTGGGGGCGTGGCTGTCTCGACCCTGGAAGAGAAATCTTTGTTTCCTGACTTTATTAAGAAAATATTGTAGTTGATTATAAAAGACACAATAAGAATGATCACATTTACATCCAGGCAATAAAAAACACTACAGATTATCATTATTCTATCCGTGTTGGTCTCATTTGTGAATGAGGCAGAGTTTCATCAAGCCTATACGGTTCAACATTTTTCTCTCAGCTGCAACACTTAAAGCACGCAGGGGTTCGCGCTGCGTCTTTACACTGATCCAGCTGCTGGATTTTACCCTTGTGCGACGCTAGAGATAAACAGTGGGGAAAATGCGTAAATAAAGACTGTAAAGGGCTCCTTTAGAGGGAAGAGAATGAATAATGGGTCTGAGCTGAAGCCCCTGATTTTACAAGTTCCTTAAAAAGTCCGCACCTATATTACATGTAACGTAATTTTGCGCACCTGAATTCAAGCGCAAGGCAGCAGCCCACCGAAGCACCACTGGCTCTGTGTCGTTAAATACAAAAGAGCATTAAACATAGCTACTGACTCTCCTATTGATTTTAATTGGGACATTTTGGTACGAGTCGAAGGACATTAAACGCAGTGATTCACGTTTTGAAGGCTGGTCGCTGACAAAAGCACCTGGCTCCGAGGGAAGGGAGGAGACAGGCGCAGTTACAGGCGCCTCTCCCCTCCCTTCCCTCGGAGCGCACGTAGTTAAATGCAGAATTAATAAAGACGAAACTTATAAACAGACTAATGGGCGTTTTAGACTGTATCTGATTAGCAGATCTGTTTTCTGATCCAGCGTGCAGCCATGACTGGTTTTGAATGAGGCTTTATCTGGGAGCCGCTCTCCCCAGAAATAAGATGTGAAAAAAGCTGAACCAGCTCTGCAGAAGGCGGGTCTAGACTGAGCTCTGTGAACGGATCATCCGCAGCCCAGATGGGCTTTGTTATTTTTATTTTATTTTTAATTTATTTGGTACAAAGATTTACTCGACATGTGGCAGCTAGCCCTCTGAAATTCACTCGCCAAACGGGAAATTTACTCGCATTTGGCGAGTGGCGAGTGTTAATTTCGGACCCTGCATGTACTCCATGAATCTGCCCTTTAAAAATAGGGGTAAGAAGGAAACCATTACAGGGATAGGGAAGCAGCTCAGAATTTATGTGAAGAGGCAAGGCAATAACCTGGCCAGCCAGACTGATAATGTGTAGCACTCGACTGTTCTGCACATTATCGGCTTTTGAACAGACACAAAGCTTGGTTTTAGCCAATCACGGTATCGAATGAAAATGTTGTAAGCATCAGGCGCCATGAGAAACCACAACAAGTCACGCTGGTCAAGACACTTCTTGCTGTCCTGCTGTCAAAGAAGAAATCACATCTGTTGACAAAACAGATGTGATTAGCAGCAGCTACGCGCGCGTCCTCCTGCGCTGCCATGATTATTTTGGTTCGGCTGTGGGCTCGGCAGCTCTTGCTTTCGTTACAGTTGTATGTCCCGCCTTAAACAATAATACTGCAACGTGATTTCCCCCGAAGAGTTTTTGGTTCGTTCCCGAACGGTTGAGGCGAGAGCGGCACAACGTGGATTCCCGTCTGTTAATGAACGCACAAACACCGTGCGAATTCAGCTTGCAGGCAAGGTTAGCAAGGCAAGCCTGGAAGAAAACCTGTTCGAGTTTGACAAACACTTGAGACTGGGCGGAGGTTCACCCTACAGCAGTGAGAACTACCCACCAGAATTGCTTAGACCAAAGCGTGCTAATGTGTTTAGGCTTTAAACCAATTGAGTGTCAAAACTTGAGAATTTATATTCACTGACACTCCCTATCCAATCTCGCTGAGCTTGAGCTAGGTTGCTAAGAAAAATGGGAAAAACGCAAAGTTTCTATATGTGTAACGCTGATAGAGACTGACCTAAAGAATTGCATCTCTGGTTTTAGTAAAAAGCCAAAGCTTTTTTAAATATTCTTTTCAGATTTTTGTTTCCTGAAAAAACAAATTACAAATCATGTCCAATTTTTCCTCCACTTCACAGTTATTCACAACTTTTTGTTAGCACTACTTACATAGCTCCACAATGGCAAAAAAGAGGAGGATCCACACAAATTAGGCTTAATCTGGCACTGGGTTCATTGAAAAAGATAATTATTTGATGTGAGAGAGTACGGAGAAGCAGTGTAATGCCACGTTTGGATGATTGTAATGAAAAACCTCCCGTTATAAATTCATTTTACTTCAGGTTGTCGCCAAAGGAACATCTAGAAATATTACTTCCCCATGTTGGGAAACAGTATCAACAGTATCAACATACTGCCCCTAATTTTACTTGGCTTACAGAAACCTTCTGGCGTGAAATTGATTAATTTAGTCATAACTTAGAATATCTTAGAATATTTCTTATTTTCTGAACAGTAATTTTTAATCACCTGAAATATTACCCAGCTGGCTTTTGGTATATTTTACTACCAGTGATGCCTTGGGCGGCTTTCTTAAAATCCAGCAAGCCTGTCAGAAAGTTGCATGAAGGTTTCTTAAAATGAAAGAGGAGTTGGATGACCTGCTGGACGTTGTGAACGGGATCCTGCTTCCATACAATGAAAAGAGAGAAACAAAGCAATCTTGGCGCGCTGAAACGTTTTAGAAAGTCAAACTGTTTTTCCTCAAAGAAGACATTTTGTTAGTTGGAAACAGTCTTAGTTTGATGATGCCACCAAAAATGACTCGCTGTCGGGATAACTCCATTTAAAATGTACAGTATTAATACACAACCAACTATTCACCTGATGCTAAATCTAAGAAAAGTCACAAGAAAAGTCTCCAACAGGAGAAACGCTTCTCTCTCTCCCAAGTTAGGCTCTGTTAGAAAGTGTAACATTACATTAAACATGTTTAGCTGCTTGGTTTTTAACCTCTTACATACATCAAATATCGTCACAAGATTTTTGGCAGCTTGTTCATTTGTGCTGGAACCGACGAGTTCAATATTCTGGTTAATTTGCTGTTGCCCAGCCATTCTGGCTCGATTACACTAAAGGCCCGTTTACACTACACTTTTTTAACCGAGCCGAGACCAGTCCGAGCTCGGTAACCGAGATAACTCTTGTGTGTAAACGGTCAGCAGACTGAACCAGACCGCGCTAAACATAACCGGACCGCGCTAACTGCAGACCAGCTCTTGGGTAGGTCTCGGCCTGGTTCTATTTTATCCCGGTTTCTGATAACGAAAAGCGCATGAGCAGACCGTGTCATCTCCTTACAGTCAGCTGACTGTCAGCGGGTTTTCCGGCGTGTCTGGCTGCACGTCCCGATTCACACTCCATTCAGACGAATTTCAGACATTCATAATAATACTAGCTTCCTTACCGTGCCACACGGTTTCCAGTGATGATTCTGCTTAGCAGCGCAATGAACCTCAGCGTCTGTCATTGTTTCCGGCGTCTGTAAATCCTTATTAGACGTTCGTTTGTCTCATCCACTTCCCAAAAAGCCAACTTTCTCAAGTAAATTCACCAATGGTTGCCTTCTTCCCCTGACTCTCTGCAAACACCGAAATATCACAATATCAAGCATAACTTCCTGAATGTTACGGGCGCAGCTGTTTTTTTTTTGCTGCTTCCGCCTTCAATCCCAGAGAGCGGTAGTACCGCAGATTGCCACTAGGGGGCGAGGAGCAACCAAGGAACCGAGATAAGCTTTGTGTGTAAACGGATCGGCTTGTCTTGGATAACTGAACCAAGCTCGGACTGGTCTCGGCATGGCTCGGTTTTTAGATGTAGTGTAAACGGGCCTTATGGCTAACCGACAGACACTACAGCAAAGTCACTCCCTGAAACAAGCGAAAGAAAACGCAACAAGCAGTTCTAATAGGTCTTGGAAACAGAAATGTGATATAAACACTTACAGAAACAGAGTAATATTTCCATGACATATAACCTCAAAGGTCTAATTTTCAAACTATATTGATCAAAATCTGTGCACAAGTCGTAATGACTTGATGTGGCTACCCCGAATAAGGAAGCAGCCAGAATGACTCTCTCACATTGATCCAACCACAAAACCAAATTTCTTAGCCAATCTACAACAATATTGAGGCACAGATCAAATTTCTATTACCAGACTAATTTCCAATGCAATTTCTGTCTAGTTTGTCAGGAATATCCCCATCTGACGCTGTTGACACGGGCCTGAAATTAGCCCCTGACTCCAAGGAGGCATTTTTTCTGAATCTGACAAAGGGTAAAGTGTAAACTGTTTCATCATTAACAACCGAGACTTCATCTCCAGACCGTCGGCAAAGAAACTCGCAGAAGCTTCTATGTCCATCAGCCAGAACCAGAGTCGGTTACACCGCTTTTTGATGTTTTCTTTCCACACGGTTTGCATCTACGCCAAAGAGTTGCATTTTGGTCTCACCTGAACCGACTGCCTACTTCCACATATTTGCTTAATCCCCTGCTTTTCTTACCAAACTGCAAATGGGACTTTTCTATAGCATTTATTTTAACAGTGGCACTTTTCTGCCACTTTTTCATGAAGGCCAGATTTGCAGAGCGTACAGCTACTGCTGACAGATTCTCCCACCTTAGATAACAGATGTCTGCAGCTCTCCAGCTCTTGGCTGCTTCTTTGATTAATGTTCTCAATCCCCAGCCTGTCACTTTGGCTTGACGACCATGTCTTGGTAGGTTTACAGTTGTGCTTTAGTCTTTCCATTTTATGATGATCGATTGAGCAGTGGTCCATGAGATCAGTTCAAACTTCAGTATCTTGTTTAATACCATACTCCTGTTTAAAACATCTCAGCAGCTTTATCCCTGATCTGTCTACTGTGTTCTCTGGTCTTTAAGAGGTTTGTTCACTAATGTTCTCTCACAAACCTCTGAGGCCATCACAGAATGCCTGTCTGAGATTATATTACCTATATGTGGATTCGATTTACTTATTTTGTGACTTATAAATGCAATTCACCTTGTATTGTATTTATGTATAGCAGTGTAAATTGGGCAGAATGCAAAAAGCATGCCATTTGGAAAGCATTAATCATTTCCCTTCACCCTCCTGATTATGGACTTTCACATATTACTATAAAGTTTGTTGCTGTAATGTGACAATATCAAAAAAATACTTTTCAAGGCACCGTGAACAACCCTCATTAATCTGCATGTTTTTCAAAGTAGGTCAAAATTATGACCACCTTGGAAGTTGGGTGTGAGGGTGTACATACTTAGTAAATCTGAACACAAACATGCTAATACTGAAATCTCCAATGTTTGGTCATTAAGCCACACTCTTTCTTAAGTAATGGCTATTTATAAATGTTAACACGATGAGCCAGAAACATTGGAGACATTTTGAAAAATTCTACCTATTACCAACTAATATGGGTGAGTGATGACAATACCTGCTGGCGGCTCTCATGGATCCAAGTCTGTTTACTTCTCATTAATCACAAAAAAAGATTTCTATCTAGGCTGGTGAAAAGAGATATGAACTAGATTCAAGCTGAAGAAAACATATACAGTATATACACACAACACAAACTTCATTTAGGAAAGAGAATAATAGGGAGGAGCAGAGGTATGAGATAGCTGCAGCTTTCAAAGCATGCTTGCAGACATCCCCAAAGTTATCAGTCATGAGAAAAGATGCAAAAAAGAAAAAACACCTTAATGTGTTGCTTCCTGAAACCTTTTAGGTTTGAGTTGGTTGTTTGATTTTTCCTGCCTGAAACCATGATTAACACGGTTCCTCTGGGCTTGTTTTATTCTCTGTAAAGCTGATCTCACAGCTTCAGTAGTTCACCAGCATATGCGAAGAAGCGCTTTTCTAAATACTACCCCAACGAGACTCCATCTATGAAATGTCGTCTGCTCCGTCTTTGCTTCGTTTCGGTCTCTTCCCATCCTCTGTACACGCTTTTAATCATCTCTCCTTTTATCATCGTCAAAAGGCTGAGAGGAAACCAAGTAGCAATCATGCATAGCTGGGGCTCAGCTGATCATCAAGAATTCAAGCCCACGTCCATCCATCCGCTTGGACACAGACGCTTTCAGTCATTCTGTTCAGAGGGAAGGGGACTCAGAGGAAATCTAGAGCCCCGGATGAACCCGAATACAGAGCAAGGATCGGAACGGGGAATAGGCACTGTGCAGAGCAAAACCGCAAAAGGTATTCCTCATGAATAAAGAACGAAATGTGTGAAGATGTGAGAAGACCAGAGGGGTGTCAGAGATTTTGACATCAGCTGTGAAGCGCTGTCAGCGGCATACATTCAGCTTAAACCCCCGTGGTACAAACCCCCAGATTTAAGGGGGATGTACAAGTTTTTTGGAACAAAAATAGGGTTGCCGTTGTTTCAGCAGGTGTCAGTCACTGCATAGATTGTCACTGCAGCGGCACATTTCATTAGGTTACTTCAAGGCTGGGCAGTTGGAACGAAGAATATTCCAAAAGGTTATGAATTTACCCATTCTGCTCTAAGCCGCCGCTGATTACTGCAGCAGGTACAGGACAGAAAATACCCGCTAATACGCTCTACATGTAGTTTTATGCATGCGCCTCTGATTCAACAGCCATGAAGATCTGGAGTCTTTAAAGTGATTAGTTCCCCTCGCTGATTCCATAATGCGCAATAAATATTCTGCAGCTCTCTTGACTCCTTTCAAAGACCCTAAAAATCCTCGTTATCTGAAAGCAGGATACCGTGCAGAGGCGGAATTAAGGCTCACTACAAGTCATTTATCTATCTGCATAAACTGAAATTCTTCCAAAGATAAGTAAAATAATCTTTCCATTTGCCGTAAATAAAATATTAGTTTCCAAACTGAAGAGGCAGAGCTCAGCTTGGGTCCAAACACTTGTGAACTCATGCAACACAGTTGCTTTGATGCTCCTAGTAAAACATGCCCCCAAAAATCCTTCAAATTATTATTTTTTTTTTTTTTGCAGTAGCAAAGGAAATCTATGAGATCCAACATTTAATTTAACTACTTTCTTTTTTTTCTTTTATAATCCATCATTCTTCTGCAATACTTTACAAAATTGGGGAATGTAGATCACGCTACAGGCTTTCTTTATGATTTAGGTCTGAAGAATAGGACAATCATGGAAAAAGGTTAGTATTGTTTCTACAGAACCATTTGGATTATTGTCCAGTTGAAATACCCAGTGAGGAACCCTTTTCAGTTTTCTGGAGGAAGCCATGAGATTAGTATTTAAAATATGAGAGAATTCAAGATAATTAGAGCTCTAATAAGGTTCCCCAAGAGAAACATAACCACAGCACCACAGACTCCTCCATGCCTAACAATGGGTATGCGATGCTTTTCCACATATTCCTCTTTTGTTTTGCACCTGATCTGGTGGGCCAGGCCCCAAGAGATGTCACCGTGGATCTCTAAGTTCACAATAATCAGCAGGACAGGATTGTTCTTTATAAGGTAATATTGTAAAAAATACCAATTACCTTACCAATAAAATTCTGTTAAAAACATTTAACTGACGTGTCTATATATCTAAGTCTGCCAGAATGCTGACAAGCTCAGCAGGCTAAATCCTCTTGAGGTGCCTTGATAATGGGGCCGGCCCACCAACGCTTGTTTAAATAATGAACATCTGAAATCGCATTGTGCGCAACCCAACACGCTCTCAGTAGACAGCCATGGGGCACAAATCCTACGGCCCCAAACTCGAATCGTCCAATCAAAATACTTGAATTGCACACGTTACTTTTACATTCTGCTGGATAGTGTGCGACCATCTAGTGTTGGTTGTCCTTGCCGGCTCATTGAAGGATTGATGTGAATCTTTTCTGTTCAATAAATTAACATTATTAGTGAGCCTTTATTTGTAATTTTATGTAGAAAATTTTAATTACATTTAGCTTGTGTAAAATGGAATTTCTAGTGTGTTGATTTATGCTGATTTATCTTTTTAATTTAAAACTGATCAAAGTCATTTTGTATACATGCTAAAGCAACGCCCAGGCCCTCTTCCAGGCCTTTCTAGGCCTGTCGAATCACTAAACCGGGCGAAGGTAATCCGAGCGGGGAGGAGCCGAGTCAGGCGGGCAAAAATGGGCGGGGTTGTTTTGGAGACCTACAAATTCCAAGGTTCCACTTTTTGCTCCACTCCTCCAACAATGAACTCTGGAGAATTTTCACTGTGAAGGATGGCAAGATATATTCTGATGCTTGTTTTATTTCCAGTTGTTTTTTTTATGTTTTATTATTGCTCTGTCAAAAGATAGTAAGAGCAGCAAGTTTGGCCCTAGAGCAATTTCCTTGCAGCCATTGGCTGACATACAGACCAACAAATATCTGGTTTATTTGAATAGCATGTGCACTTGATTTTCCCATTTTGAAGAGTGACACGGTATTTATATCCATGGAAAACAGGAAGTCCTGCAATACTAATTGAAAGTTCTTAATCAATTGAATTTATGACATATATTGTATATAAATTGTTAGGGTTACCAATGATTCTGGGACCGGTGATCAATAAGCGTTGATTTTTCCCCCTTTTCTGAACAAAAGGTTAAAGTTTCCATAATATTTCAAGATCAAATTATGCCACAGCAAAAAAAGAAAAGAAATAACCTATTTTAAGACTTTTTACAAATCCTCACCAAGAGCTTAAGAGAGCTTTATGCTTTTACTGCGTCATTATTTTTAAGACAAACTCTTTGTAAAAAAACAAAACATTTGCATTAAAGTGGGTTTTCTGTTTCTATGTCTTCATAGGCTAAGAAGTTTAATGATTGCAACACTGTAAAATTGCTCAGAAAAAAAATAGTACAATCGGGGTTCAGAATAAGATTTTAATGAATTCTCCTTGCAATTACCATGGGGGTTCTGTCAAAACAGCTACTTGAATTTTAACACATGGTCATCTCATAGTTCAGAAGAAGATTAGTGCATCACTTGGTACCCCGGAGGACTGGAATCAAGTTGGCTCACAGGTCTTGGTGAACTGGGAGTGAAGGCAGTCTGGCCTGCCAGAGGCTGAATACATTTACCGGCCTTCTGCCTGTCCTATTCTTAATTAGTCTGAGCCAAATTCATGAGGTGGACCTGAAAATATTTCAAGTATGAATCTGCTGAGCTCAAACTAACCAAAATCATTAGAAAGAAGCTGCTTCCTAAAAAAAGAGAAAAGCATGCAGGGGTTTTAAGAAACCCTGTTTAATGCATTCAAAGTAGTAAGTAAATAGCAACGGTTGTGGAGATAAAAGGAACCAATACAAGTCGATTTCTTTATCAGCACCTGCTGATTAAGCAGAGCAGAGTACATATACGCCAAAACGAAAGGAGGGACACAGAAATGCGCAGGCGGCTGTTTCAGACGTCAATGTGCCGGTCAAAGCTATTAACATTACTGACAAAGGAGACAAAGCTCTTCCAGATACCAGGCCTGTGACATATAGAAAGTCTATTTCTGAATTTGTTGCCATATTTATGCAACATGGACAGTTTTCTCCTCCATCATGCTGCAGAGCATTTCAAAGTGGTGAAACGTGGTTTGGTTTTTAAATTGTTTTTTTTTTTTTGAAGTCTCTATTAAGCGGGCCATGAGAGTAGCTAGAGTCACACTTTGGAACTAAGAGGTCTAAATCTGCAGTGAGCTGATAGAGCAGATGACTGGGCTCGCTGACTCCCTCATAACTTTTCTGCTCTTACAGCTGTAAGAGGAGCGAAAAGCTAAAGACTGGAAATCCTCCAAACTTCATGATGATTCAATAATATTTTATGTTTGAATTTGTCAAATTTTATACTCAAAAGAGCCAACTTTCTCCCAGTGATTTAACTTTTTTCATTCCAAAACAGCGGTGAAGATTAAACCACTTACTTGTAGAAAACCCACAAAACGTTTCAAAAATGTCAGAATTTGCACTTCCTTGAAACTCCACAGCCTTTTAGCATTGCTTTGTTTTACTATGTGTTTTGGCAGCAGGCAACAGACAAACTAATTTAGCAGCCAGCTGTTAAATGCAATCTACCATTTAACAGCTAAAGACCTGGAAAAAGCTTACATAATGGTAATAAATCAACGTGATGTCTTTCTTTTGTACTGCTGCGCTCAGGGAGGCAACTACTATCAATTACAAACAATACATTAATAAAGGATTCCTACTGTAAAAATGTGGAGCTTTTATTTCTTTGTAACATATTTACACATTTGGATATCCATACTATAATATTTCAATTCACAAAAAAAAATCAAAAAAAAATCAGCTAAACACCAGTAAACATTTTCTGCTAAGAGAAATAAAAAACATAATTTCTGGTGAGGTATAAATTTGGACAACTCCACATATATTCTCACTTTAAAGGGCTAAAACTACACAGTTGTGTCACCTCATAACATTTCGAAGGATGTTTCACCTGTTTAAAACTCAGAAATTGTGCTTTGTGTGCTTCTGACAACTGAGGCATTAGTGAGGACTATGGTGTGGTAAATGGAAGAGGATTGTTGCAAGTTATGAGTCTGGTAAGTGATTAAAAGAGGTCTCAAATGAATGACAAAGCAGCTACTGCACTGTCTGGAAAATAGTCTACAAGTAGAGCACATTTAAAACAAATCTTCACCCTGAAAGAAGATCCCATGTTTCTAAAGAAGTCTCCAGCCACCTTAAAATGCTCAAGTTTAACTGTCAAGGGATGTGTGCAAGGAGGAAACCTTTGCTCTCAAAGACAAACATGAAGGACACACTGAAGTTTGCCTATCGACAAATACCAGGGCATCTGGGAATAATGTTCTTTAGACAGAGGATTCCAAAACTAAA